>CM068840.1:115123722-116323722 GCA_028554795.2 Sinohyriopsis cumingii | reverse complement strand
TATTATTTTCTTATGCTTCAATTTGTATATGGATTTTTAATGTAGCTTAAAACAGTGATATAGACTATCCTTTATCTATTAATTGATTTCAGTTGTTGTTAGGAATTTGATGCCATTTTTCAGCACATGATTGGCCGTACATGGCAGCCATTATATATGGTTGAAGACAAACCAGGAAAAATCCTGGGAAGAACCATTGTTCCATGGGAAACTATTTTCACAAACCCATATACCCACATTGGTCGAGCTTGTAACGAACCCACGCTGACAGAGATGAGATATCTGTGATCTGGAAAGGTGAGTGTCTTAGACCACTCGGCTACCCATAACTCCCTCTGTTAACTGATGTGTTAACTGATATTTCCATTTAATTAGGCAAAGAGATCGAGAGCACAATAACTCTATATAATGATGTTATTTGGAACAACATAAATAATTTTGTATGTAACAAGGGAGAGCACCCAGTATAATTAAACTCGTCTTGAAATATCACTGCTACAAGAGACCACCTCTCATCAGAGACCATATTTCTCACTGTATATTTATTTTGTTGTATATCAGTATGACCTTGATTGAGTGGCCACCTATCTTGAGAGATCATTGTTTTATTTTGCTTATGGCAGATGTGGTCTTTCAAGTCAGGCAGATTTAACGCTATTTAGGTGCATTTCAACATGTCTTTCAAGACAGATTCAACTGCATTGAGGCTTGTTCCAGTATTCAGTAATAACTTGCTTATAATGAGGTGTATTCCAACATGTTTATGTATGAACAGTATGTATAAACACAAACATAATATATTTCATGGCTATGTGAAATCACATTGTATTTGATTCTCATTAGCCAAAGATAAAATTCAGTGAATTTAAATAGCATTTAATTAATTAAATGACTAAGTTAGAACTGGGTGTGTGCACATATAAATAGTTACTTTTTAAAGTTGGTATGATGGGACTAGTTACATTAAAATTATTTAAAAGTATGGGTGGTTTACAAAAAGCAGTTAGATTGTCTTTGGACTTTCCTCTCTGCTGATAGAACAAGCCAATGTACTGTACTAAGTCTATTTTAAAATGAGTTGTAGGGATATTGAAGCACATTTCACTAGCCTCACAGTCTAGCAAGTGTGGTAGACCAGCTGGGATAGAGACAATTAAAAAGGTTGCAGGGCACTCAGTCAGAAAAATCAATGAAGCTGAGCCAATCCAAGGCTAGGAGTTGAAGAAATCAATGCACTCTATTTATTGACCAATCAAATGTAAGCTTACATTGTTGACTTTGACTTCTGCAGTCTCCCTGCATGTGTTTGATACCAGAGAATTAGAGTTGGGGATGAGTCACACACATCCTGGCTTTGTTTAAATAATATAAGGAATTCCTCTTACCTGTCTTGAAATGTCTGCATAGGACAGGTAAAAGCTGAAGTAATATCACAGAAAGGTAGGATATTGTAGACTGAAAACACAGCATATCAACAGTTTCATAATGTCATGTATTCATGTCATTCTTGAAATGTGTTGAATTTGTATAATTTGCAATGACATTGTTTTCATATTTCTGATGTATTTTAGATATTTAGTATTTACCATAAATTTCAGAGTATCATGATATTTTCTTGCAATACTTCATGAGAAACTTGGATTATATTCAAGGACAATTAGTAAGTAATTTGATGCATTCTATATTAATTTTTATAATTTGTCAGTAAGGTGGGGATATTTTTCTTTCTTTATGTTTGATCTTGCATTCTTCTTGCTGGTAATTGAAGTGTTCTTTTTGAATGCATGTAGGGAGGAATTATTTCAGCCTGCATGGGCATATGGGGGGGGGAGGGGGGATAGAGAGCAACTATTACAGCTAGCATGACCATGCATATATATACATATTGAGAGGAATGATTTTAGTCTGCACGAGCAGATAGATATATATATATATATATATATATATATATATATATATATATATATATATATATATATATATATATATCCATGCTATAACCAAATACATATTGTATATATCCATGCTATAACCAAATACATATTGTATATATCCATGCTATAACCAAATACATATTGTATATATCCATGCTGTAACCAAATACATATTGTATATATCCATGCTATAACCAAATACATATTGTATATATCCATGCTGTAACCAAATACATATATATATATATATATATCCATGCTATAACCAAATACATATTGTATATATCCATGCTATAACCAAATACATATTGTATATATCCATGCTATAACCAAATACATATTGTATATAGCCTAAATATAATGTCACTTCCTTATTATAAGGCCCTTCATTATTAGGTATAATGTTAATACTTGAATCATCTTACTGCCTGAATACATTTACAAAATATGTCAATTTAAAAAATAAGTAAACCTGTAAATAAAGATGCTTCTGTCTGTCATTGATTCAGGTACTACCCTTACCCACTAAATTATATATTTCCACATCTTGCTTCAGAACAGAACTACCTGTACCCATTCAATTGTATATTTCTACATTTTGCTGAATAGGAATTACCTGTACCCATTAAATTGTATATTTCCACATTTTGCTGAATAGGAATTACCTGTACCCATTAAATTGTATATTTCCACATCTTGCTGAATAGGAATTACCTGTACCAATTAAATTGTATATTTACACATCTTGCTGAATAGGAATTACCTGTACCAATTAAATTGTATATTTCCACATTTTGCTGAATAGGAATTACCTGTACCCATTAAATTGTATATTTCCACATCTTGCTGAATAGGAATAACCCGTACCAATTAAATTGTATATTTCCACATCTTGCTGAATAGGAATTACCTGTACCAGTTAAATTGTATATTTCCACATCTTGCTTCAGAATAGAACTACCTTTACCCATTTAATTGTATATTTCCACATCTTGCTTCAGAATAGAACTACCTGTACCCATTTAATTGTATATTTCATTATCTTTGCTTCGGAGGATTGTTTGAAAGAATGCTTATGTTAATTCTGTTCATAAAGTATTACCTATGACTTCTACGTTGACAGTGGTATCACAGAAAAGGCAAAAATTGACAGTGGTATCACAGAAAAGGCAAAAATTGACAGTGGTGTCACAGAAAAGGCAGAAATTGACAGTGGTATCACAGAAAAGGCAAAAATTGACAGTGGTATCACAGAAAGACAGAATTTGATGAGGTTTGGTTATAGCCACATTGCATTTGATGATAATGCTGATACAGAATATTTAAAATAGTTTCCTTTAAACAACATCTTGAGCGCTTGGGTGGCCTAGTGGTTAGAGCATCCACCTCGGATGCGGGAGGTCATGGGTTCGATCCCTGGTCGAGTCATACCAAAGACTTACAAAAATGGTACTAACAGCTGCCTCACTTGACGCTCAGCATTAAGAGGTTAGTGTTAGGACTGGTCGGCCTGGTGTCAGGATAATGTAACTGGGTGGGACATCATGCTACATGTCTGCGGTATGATATCCCAGTGCTAGGCATAACTATAAACTGCCACACTGCAGACATCATCGTGATATGACTGAAAAATTGTTAAAGCAACATTAAAAATCCAAATCACACACACACACACACACAAAGACAGAAATTGATGAGGTTTGGTTGTAGCCGCATTACATTTGATGATAATGCTGATACAGAGTGTTTAAAAAAAGTTTCCTTTAAACAACATCTTGACTGCTCCTTTAATAGCATCTTTTTAAAAGAAAGACCATTGTAACAAGAGCACCAGGTCAGATTTATAATGAAACACTAATGATGGTTGATAAAGATACAATGTTTATTGATGAATGACTAAAATGAAAAAGAATTATGATTGATACATGCTATGATCCAAATGTTGGACAAAATTAACACAATCCACATTTACCTAATAATGTAACATAAATGTGAACATAAGTAAATGCCTTACATGGTACAAGGACAAAGGTAAATGATTCACAGTAATTTCAAATGATGAAAAGAATGATGTGTTTTATATACTCAGATACTAAAAATGATATACTATACTCATATAGTAAATTTGACGTATTTACTCGAACAGTGAAAAATGATGTAGTTTACTTAAATAGTAATATGATGTACAAATGTGACAGATATCTTACAAGATATCTTTACAGTCTCAATACACACTGGGTATAACAAACCCCAAAATGAATGCACCTGCATCTAAAAGAATACATGTATGGAGTTACACAAAACATTCTGTCACTGGAATACTTGGCTACCATTTACACTGGTCAGTGAAGCAGTCAGCTTTACAGGTGATCACTAACCACCATTCAATCACTTGGTCAATCAGGCAATCAGTGTCCAGCAATTGTCAGCAATGTACATCACCTGCTATTCAACTAGCTCTGTCCTTAGCTTTATGGCTGCTATGGTCAGCTCTCAGATCAGCTCAACAGCTGTTACCCCTCAACTCTGATCAGTATGGTAAACTCTACAGATGCTGTGATCAGCTTTATGGTTAGCTCTACAGCTGAAACCCTGTCAACTCTGATCAGCTGAAAATAATTCTAACAATGTGTACATAGAATAACACTAGCATATATGATAACACGTAATTATATTATATACTGTAATCTATACAAATTACATTATCAGCTATTACGTGTTTAGGCTCGAATAAACAGTAACACAGAAAGAGTGAAAACAACAAGCTTTTTAAAATCTAACAATTTATTTTCCTGGAAAAATTCTGTAAAAATGAAAAAAAGGAGAAGATCTTACAGTTTCAAGAATCAAATCCAAAAATAATCTAAGAATAATCAATGAATTAAATTGTAAAGGTCCTAGTAATAAATGTTCTAATAATTTCAAGTTTGAATCCTGATGTAAAATCCAAGATGGATGATGACATATGCTGTGCTCAGTACTGTGCTTATCTACAGTTCCTTGTAGAAATACAAATAATGGCATTCTGGTGTTGGAAATCCAAACTAAATTTGTAACCAGTGTCTTTCCAAAATTTCTGTGTGAGCACTCCTCAAAATATTTCCAGAGAAAAAAGAATTAATCCTTTTGAAATCGAACTGATCTGAAGAAAATTTTAGCTCAAATCTGGCTACAACAAATTAACTTGACATCAGTGTGAAAAGCCCAAACTGAGATCTCCCTCTCTTAAACAAAGGTTATATTGTATCACAAGGTGCAGTTTAGAAAATCCCCCAGGTTGCAAAATCAGAAAGGGGGGGTCACGTGATCATGTTTATATCACGTACACAGAACATGGCCTTGATTAGAACAATAATTTTCTCTAAGAAATAAAAAAATAAAGTTGTTTACATCTTAAACCCAAGCCCCCATCATGACCTTGACAAGAACCAAACATTTTAAAATTAAAATAAAACTTTGTTTACTAATTGTGAATCAAGGTCAGCATCCAGGCCAACACCTGGTGTTTATGAAAAGAATGATTCAGGTCAACCAGTTTTCTGGAAAAATGTCATCTCCAGTGAGTAAATTTACGTTATAATAGCATATAATAGAATACAAAATTTAAAACTGACAAATAAATTAAAATAAATATGAATTAAATCAGAGATGCATATCACAGCACAACATTACAAAGCAATAAACAGGTTCAGAAGTGACCTACCTGTGTCCGATAAGAATCCTATGGTACTAAATGTTTCTTAATAAAATGCAACTTTTATTGTTAATATAGATCTCCTGTTATGTCACATACAAGAATAGAAAATATTTGCATTATACTACATAAGCCAGAGATACTTAGAAAATAAACAAAAAATAAATGTGGTAGTACAATAGTTATAACCTATAATATACATAATAAATTAATAAATAACTCACATACCTCTACAGCTGGAGATCTGCAAGTCCTTAAGTAGACTGCTCACTGACAAGACATTTCTGTAGTGTAATGTTTTTTGTCCTGTGGTGAGGTATTTATACACAGATGATGCAGCCCTACATCATTAGGTATGGATGTGGATTCTACTTCAGTCAGTGGTAGTCAAATTATATTCACCACATACTTTATTACAAGTTGGTTTCACTAAAAGATTTATTATTCTAAGATGGTTCCTGTATTAAGGCATGTATGGTCATGAAACTCATTTCACTCGGTACATGTACACCCAGCTATATGCTGATTAGTTGTTTTGTTTTTATGTTGTTAAATAATTTATACCCTTATTGTTTTGCAATAAGTTGTCAGTCATGCCCAAGCCTGGCATGCTACCAGAAATCTGAAGTTGACTGATGAGCATCTCTGATGCTGATAACTGCTATGTAATGGCATCACCCTAGTCTTTGTTATCCATTTGTAGCATTCAGATTTCATCTCCATAATTGTTAATTTCATCAGATTATCTCTGCAGTCAATAGCCATCATGTACAGTGTATGTTAAAGACAAAATCAATGACAATGGTAACTGATTTTGCAAATTTGCCTCGTTCCCCTTATAGGAAATGTATGGTACCTGATTTTGCATTCACCCCATTGTTAGCACGCAGGTCAAAAGCGTGCTGACAAAAGTACACAGCATAAACTATAAGCCTGTAATTTTATTATGATTTTGATTGATAAATGTCTCATTTCGAATGAAATAAACTAATAGTTTGAATCACTGTTTCCAGTGAGCAGACATCAAAGTGTGTACACTCGTAATACATGGCATTGATTATTTCAACAGACAGTAGGTGTGTACACTCTTAATATTGAGACGAAATAAAGTACTGGTTTCAATCACAATGTTTTATTGAACAGACATCAAGGTGGATATTTATCAGCCTAGAAATCTATAAATACCAAATTCATTTTGTAAAAAGTTAAAAGTCATAGCTTTATCTGTGTGAAATTGCACATAATGTTGCAATTTGAAAAAAGATAGACATAAGAAAATGAAAATCATATTAATTTTTATAATTGTTTTGATTTGTTTGTTTGCACATAATGTTGAGTTTTGAACAGTGATAGAAACAGTGCATTGAAACTCATATTAATAATATTAAACATCTGTTAAATAGCGAGTATTTACTTCTTTATTTGACATAATAACATTTATAATTTATGCCTTGCACAATTTTGTCTTGCGTGCTTTTGTTAGTGTGTGCTTTTGTCAACGTGCACTTTTGACCTGTGTGCTAACAATGGGATACCGATATTGCAGAATTACCTGCCTTCCCCCACCAGCTTATTGTAGGAAACATTATTGTACCTAATTTTCAGAATTGCCTGCCCCCTTCCAGCATATTACTGGAAATATATGGTACCTGATTGCCTGCCCCCTAGTTTATAATAGGAACTATATGGTACCTGAATTTGCAGAATTGCCTGGCACTTTTTTAATTTGATAGACCTGATCTATATGAGGGAGAATGAATTAAAACTAGTTTTTTGAAGGAAACATTTCTGCTTGCAACTCATTGCTTTTTAAAATTCCCACAAGACATCCATACCTCAGATAAAAGATGTCTTGCACAAACTGAAACCTATGCCTAAATTTATAGTGGAAATCCCCTGGGAATTCATGAAAACAATATGTATGAAGCAGCTCTTGCATTGAAACTACAGTCATTGATTTTGTCTTTAACATACACTGTACATGTTTATTATTGTTATCTTTCATGTGTATGATGCTTCCATTACATATTTTGATTTGGAATAGTTATCAGTCTTCACATGTCATACTTGTCTAATGAATACGTGATTCTCAACAGGGTACAAAGTACCTAGGTACCATTTTAACTCGCTTAAGAGTCGAACTGCCTGTGTTGGTACTGTATATGTACAAAATTAGTCCGCTTTATCTTTTCTAGTTAATACATGTGCTGCTACCCTGTTCAAGATATGCAGAGATATAGAAATATTTATCTCTGCAGATTTTTGTATTAGTTTTAACCACATCGAGGCTGCTTGAGTGTGCATATTAAGGCAGGTCTGGGTATTTCTTTAAATATGGTATGTTGATTTGTTTATACTCAGTAAAGGAACTTGTTAGTTTTCACTAGAATGAGACTTTGAGTATACTTATTAATGCATATAATTTTTTGTCTTCACAACGAAAGGAGATTATTTTAGTTTTTACCAGAAAGAGACTTTGAGTGTGCTTTATTAGGGTTTATATGACTATTTCTTTAACAATAGAGACATTATGTTATTGATTTCTACCAGAAAGAAACCTTGAGTTTACTTACTAAGGCACTTTGAGGTGTGGGTATTTCTTGAAATATTTAAATTTATATGAAATGCAGTTGGAAAATGAATCAATCACTGAGGAACTATTACACTTTTCATGCATAACTGTGAATTACTTGTCATGCTGCAGTAATTTGTAGTACTGTTTACATTTTTCTAAGGCACATAGACTTACTGTAAATTTCATGCATAAATGTATCAGTAGGTTCCCTAACTTCTAAAAAAAAAACCTCTAGAAACATGCTTTGAACACTGACCATACCCAGGGTTCCCACAAATTAGAAATAAATTGAAGCAGTCAGGGGATATTTTAAATGGTTGGTTATTTATCATGACTTTGATTAAAAATAATTGAGTTATAGAAATCAGAAATGATCAATAAGTTCAATTAGCAATGGACTTTGATGTTGTCAGCCACAGTGCTTGTCATCAAGTATGGGTCTATTATAGGGGAAATACAGTAGGTGTGACTACTGCTTGACTGTGACTTGAATGCAACATAGATCTAATTAGGATAATGTAAGTACAAGACTTTGTCTTCTGGATAGTGATATAACTTGAAAATACAACTCTAACCTCAGAACTGGCTCTGAATATTTCACCTAAATTGCATGGTGTATTGTAATCAAGAATCCCCAAGTTAGGTTGTTTTTGTGTTTTTTTTCCCAGGGAAGGTGCAAGAAGGAGGAAGAAAGAACATTGTTTTAGTGTATGATGTTACGCTTGAATCGGTTTAAACTTAGATCTTCACTGTAGATTAAAAAAGTGATAATAAGGTTTATTTTGGTGATTTTTTTCCCAGGATAACTTGTCAGGAGGTTTTGGTCAAGGTGGTGAAATAATGTTCAGAGGATCGCCAGTGAACTCCCCAAGGTTTTCAAGATTCACATCAGGTAGGTGTTTTGTTTTATGATGAAGTATATGTTATAGTGGTCTCATTCATCCTGTCCATCTGTCTATCTCGATGCAACTTTTTAATTCTGCTACATATACCATCACCTAACTCATTGCCCTTTATATGCTATAGGAGGCCAACAATTTCTATTGACTTGAGGGTCAAACGTTTTACCAGTTTTCAACAGTAATTCTTCCTATACTGGAGATTCTGTTGAGTGATGGGTTTGGCAAGAAACACACCTAAACAGAGGAGAAAAACTCGTATGCTACATTATATTTTTCATAAAATTTAACAAAAGTGTACAAACATAAATAATAAGCCTGCTAAATGTCTTGTTATGGGTTCCTGTGACCATAACATTGTAATCCTGAAACCTTCTGTATGTGATTTGGATTTTTAACGTAACTTGTACAGTTTTTCAGTCATATCACTGTGATGTTTGCAGTGTGGCAGTTTATAGTGATGTCTAGCACTGGGACATCAGTCACATTATCCTGACACCAGACCAACCAGTCCTAACACTAACCTCTTAAAGCTGAGCACTTAAAGTGAGGCAGCTGTTAGTACCTGTTTTATAAGTCTTTTATATGACTCAGCCAGGGATCAAACCCACGATCTCCTGCATCCGAGTCAGACACTCTAAACAGTATGCCACCCGAGTGGTCGAAACCTTTTTGTGTTATTTATATTTAATTATATTGTTTGTTAGCATTTTTCAATGGTTAGATATTATGTAATGATATATCTGTATTTTGAACTTGACCCTTGTCCAAAATCAAGTTAATGGTATACCTGACCAGTGACATTTATTTGTAAACAACATAATACATAGCTAATATTTCTCTATAATTACAGAATAAATATTCAAAACATTATTAATGGAGGCAAACAACTTGTTTTGAATCTGAGTGAAGGACATCAGTTTTCCACTTGGAAATTCCATAAATTGCTAACAACTTCAAATGAACAATTAGTGTGATGTACTGAATTTGGTACCAATATTTAGTTAAGGCATTGGACTTTTTATGCCTGCAGAAAATTTGACATAGTAGCACACATTTAAGAAATGCCGTTCCATTTTTTCCCGTGCTACAGGTCAACATGGTAATGATTGTGCATGCTTAATATGCAAGTGCAACAAGCTGAATAGAATACTAATCTTTCATTGGTCGACTGAAGTGACTTATATCACCTAATGATAGCTGATGATCAGTCATTCAGTAAGTAGGATGGAAATGGGAATTTCAGAAAATTAGGTAATGTCTTGTTGCGAGAGAGAGACTGTTCCTGGTACTCATATGCTACAAATTTCTCTTCCTCCCTCTTTCCTTCATTTTCCTCATTCTGTACCGAATGCTTTTTTGTGCAACCTGTGACTTTAATTGGCTTCCTTCAGCCTTCCTCACTTCTCTCCTCCTCCATACTTCTTCCTTATTATTCATTCTGTGTCGTCACTATGTACACCCAGGGAATCACTCAGTGCCAACTCTCAGAAGTACCCTGGGAGCCTCCTTCAGAAGCTTATTTTACCCAGCATGAAAGTGGCATATAGTTAGAATTCCCTGTTCAACATAGGTTTTCCACTCTGCTTATGACACACGTCTCTACTCTTTGAGAATCAGCAGTGCGTAGACATTTCTCTGTGTTTTTGAATAAGAATTACAACATTTTCCCACCTAAAGGATAAGCCTTACCCACCAGAGATGGTTCAGCATCTCTCATCCCTAATTGGACGACATGCCTATCGTTTGATTTTCTTTTCGCCTGGGACCAGGTTTCTTCACATCTTCTTGGCACACCCCAAGGTATCAGATGTGACTATGCCCTTTTGCAATAGCCCTGCTATACGAACTCTTAAGGAAGATGTCCAGCCCACATTCTGTGATTTCCACAAATTTCTGCCCTTCAGTTCATTACCACACCCAACCCAAGTATCTAAAGCAATATGATTTGATATTCAACACCCAACCCAAGTATCTAATGCAGGGGTTGTTAACCTATTTTGCATAGAGTGCCACTTTTTAGTGTGAATTATAAACAAAATTTGTGTGCCACCAGTAAGAGAGTAACACTGTTAAGATCGAGAGTTTTGGCTGCCCTTTGCATGGCGCAAAAAACCTCTTGACATGCCACCTTGTTGCATGTGTGCCGTAAGTTGCCAACCCTTGATCTAATGCAATATGATTTGATATTCAACACCTAACCCAAGTATCCATGCTGCAGTCTGATTTGATATTCAACACCTAACCCAAGTGTCCATGTTGTTATATGATTTGATATTCAACACCCAACCCAAGCATTACATGCTGCATGATTTGATATTCAACACCCAACCCAAGTATCTAATGCAATATGATTTTGTATTCAACACCCAACCCAAGTGTCTCATGCAGTATGATTTTGTATTTAACATCCAACCCAGCAATATGATTTAATATTCATCACCCAACCCAAGTATCCATGCTGCAATATGATTTAATATTCAACACCCAACCCAAGTATCCATGCTGCAATATGATTTAATATTCAACACCCAACCCAAGTATCCATGCTGCAAAATGATTTAATATTCATCACCCAACCCAAGTATCCATGCTGTAATATGATTTGATATTCAACACCCAACCTAAATATCGATGCTGCAATATAGCTGGACTATTTTTGATATGGTTTTATCTTGTCCTGAATGCAAGTTTTCATAAAAGACACAAAACTATGGGTTTTTTTCTTCACATTCTACAAATCTAATAATTTTCCTGACAAATGGCTAGAAATCAATCTTGTCTTGCATAATTTTGAAGTTGTTTTCCAGCTGGCTGAGAATATGTTTTTTGCCAAGGATGGGGGTGGTGGTGCCAAACTTAATGCTTATTAGGTAGGAGATCTACATGGTAGAATAGGGAATACAGAATAAAAAGCTGATGCAGGGAGTACATTCCACCCCCTTAATAAATGAATGAATCAGATATAAAGAAGAGGAGTAGATTGTTTTTTGCAGTGAGAATGAGTTGTTTCTGATTTAGTGTTTTCTAATTTTAGGTTCCTTGGAAGGCAAGGCAAATGAGGTAAGTGATGCAGGTATGAGGGAGGGGATTTTTTCACTAAGTTGTGATAGAACATACAAGTGTTTCTTATAATAATTGATCATTGAAAACATTAAAATGGCAAGTGGAGCTAGATTAAAATATCTGATCAGGCACTGTGTGTAACCTTACCAAATTGATAAATTCATGAACACTAGATGTCATTGTCTTTACCTATCTCCCCATATTCCTAGCCATTTGCTCAGAGAATACATTAGGTAATGGTTGTATTTGATACAAGTAGCATTCAGGTTTCCATTAATTGGTCTCAGTTGAGATTTCCCTGTTAAATAATTAACAACCGACACCTTTCATTATTGTTATCATTCATACAGTTGATGTAGACTTTCTTGTGGCTAGCAGGTGTCCAGTGTTATAGTATTGTATAGACCTTTTCATTACAGTTTTAATGGGTGCAGCCATACATGTATCACATGACATTCAGCCATTAAGATACGCTTATAGCCCAGTGTTCTGTACTGTGGGAGCTATATTCCTAAACATTTACTGTGAATATCACATATTTGCACCAACATTTAGGTTAACAGTTCATTGCTGTGAATTTTAACAATAGTGAATTGATTGTTGTAAGGTGTTATCATTGTTGGATGTTTACTGTACAGTTTTTGTATGACTGGTTTGTTTTTATCCCAATTGTATAGTCTTAATTTTTGGGGTATTTCATACTTTGATTATTTTATCAAATTCTCTTCCAAAAAAATGTCATATTTAATTTGTGGATCTCATCAATCAAGTCAACTAAAATCAATAATAACTTTGATACCTTCACCTTCACTTTCACTTGTATATTTTTTTGTTTACTTACTCTCGCAAGTTTTTGTGAGAATTTCATATATGTAGCTGTATAATTGAATTATATTATATAAATAAAGATATGCAGATCAATTAATTATGCAGTTATTCATTTCAAGAGAATTACATTAATTAATTGATCAATAAATTCAATTGTATTTACTAATATCAAATTTGTAAATGCTCTGAACACAAATTTGTGTACCAAATACTTTTGTATGGTCCTTTGTCTCATTTTTAATGGAATTCATATATTAGTAATTATAAAGGTAATTATTTGTTTGCTAAAAGCAGTATGAAATAAAAATGTTACCTCCATGAGCCCACTTATATTTGAAACAAATAAAATTAAGCTGATATTAATAAATATATATATATATATATATATATATATATATATATATATATATATATATATATATATATATATATATATATATATAAAATTGTAGTTTGTGATAACATGTCTGGAAGGTAAACATTAAAACCATAAATTTGTCATCAAATAGGAGATTTTCCAATTCCTTGGACATTTTGGTCCCTTTTTCTTTAACAGATAATATATCAAATTTCAGAATTATTCTAAAAGTTAAATTTGTAAAACTTTTCAGAGACATTCTCACCACATTTAGATTATTCCTGCATATTTTTTTACAGAAATAAGGACCTTAACTTTGCAACTACATGTGTCCTGATTATTTTTTGCTTGTACTCGCATTATGATGTAGCTGTGTTCTGTGGGATTTTGGATTATACATTCGAATAATGATGTGGAAGTTAAGTTGATTTTTAGTAGAAAAGGCAATAAGGAAGTGTTTGCAATATGTCCTGTTTTATTCAGGCTTCCTCAAGTAATGCAAATGCAGAATCAGTATCTTAATGGTTGATGCATGTAGTGACATGTAGTGACATATAGTGACATATAGTGACATGTAGTGGTAAGGGGGAGGTAAATATGGAAGAACTGTCCACAGGAAGGGTCTTTATTAGTGTATGAAACAGGGGTTCCAATAAGAAATGAAGTAGCAATTGAATGGAGACAAGTTACACGAGAATGGGGAGGTAAGCTACCTCTAGTGGTACAAGTGTTTGCAGCATTTGTCTTTCCTTGATACAAATATTTTTTTTGTTTGTGCATGACATTTATATTGATATCTCATATCTGTGGATCTTTTTGCTGATGAATTTGTGTGTTCTATTCTGTTATTAAGGGAAAACGTGCAGGATCATCAGGTTGATTGATGTTCATATTGAACCTTTTCAATATGTTTAGGGTTCTCTGAATGAAATCAATTAATATTAATCACTTTGGTGATCATTATTTAATCACTTTGCTTAATTCTTAATTGCTTTGGTGATCATTATTTAATCACTTTGCTTAATTCTTAATTGCTTTGGTGATCATTATTTAATCACTTTGTTGATAATTACTTAATCACTTTGCTGATAATTCTTAATAACTTTGATGATAATTAATTACATTGCTGATATCATATCTGTTTAAAACGGTGCAGTAAAACAAGCATTGTAAAATGCAAGTTGCCAGGTGATAGAGTGACATTAGCAAGCCAGGTGATAGAGTGACATTAGCAAGTCAGGTGATAGAGTGACATTAGCAAGCCAGGTGATAGAGTGACATTAGCAAGTCAGGTGATAGAGTGACATTAGCAAGCCAGGTGATAGACTGACATTAGCAAGTCAGGTGATAGAATGACATTAGCAGGCCAGGTGATAGAGTGACATTAGCAAGTCAGGTGATAGAGTGACGTTAGCAAGCTTGAGATTATATAATACATGTTAAGCAGAATGTTTGACCAATCATCACTGTTGTCATTAATATATGGTATCAGTCATGTTTATTTCATCAAGGCAGATAAGCCTGCAACCGATAATAAATATGCACTGATTTGTTTCTATGTCGTATCACAAATGTTGAAGAAACGTAAATATACATTAGTCTTTTATAACAATCAATCTCTCTCTTTGTATTTCACATTGAGTGATATTATTGTTAAATTATTATTTCTGGCCTTTTGGCATCAGAATCATAATACTTTATGTGTAATGCATGCATCTTGATGAATCCAACATCCCATTTAATAAAAGGTTACTGTGACCTGTATTTCATGCCTGAATGAGATGGCAGTTTTTAAGTCATTGATGGCTTATTACTTAACTGTATCTGTCCTCTTGTCAATCAAAATAATCATGTTGATCATAATTACTTTGAATGCCAAAGGGACAGATACAGTCCTTTGGCATTCACATGAGGCATGCAGCCAATTTCAGTAATTACAAAGACAACATTGATAGTGTATGCTGTATGCCTGATGTGAATGCCAAAACAGTTCAGTATATTTCGAGCTCTGTTAGAAAGGAGCAGTATGTTTTGAGTTCTGTTAGAAAGAAGTATGTTTTGAGTTCTGTTAGAAAGGAGCATTATATTTTGAGTTCAGTTAGAAACGAGCAGTATGTTTTGAGTTATAAAGGAGCAGTATGTTTTAAGTTCTGTTAGAAAGGAGCAGTATGTTTTGAGTTCTGTTAGGAAGGAGCAGTATGTTTTAAGTTCTGTTAGGAAGGAGCAGTATGTTTTGAGTTCTGTTAGAAAGAAGTATGTTTTGAGTTCTGTTAGAAAGGAGCATTATATTTTGAGTTCAGTTAGAAATGAGCAGTATGTTTTGAGTTATAAAGGAGCAGTATGTTTTAAGTTCTGTTAGAAAGGAGCAGTATGTTTTGAGTTCTGTTAGGAAGGAGCAGTATGTTTTGAGTTCTGTTATAAAGCAGCAGTATGTTTTGAGTTATAAAGGAGCATTATGTTTTGAGTTCTGTTAGAAAGGAGCAGTATGTTTTGAGTTCTGTTAGAAAGGAGCAGTATGTTTTGAGTTCTGTTAGGAAGGAGCAGTGTTTTGAGTTCTTTTAGAAAGGAGCAGTATATTTTGAGTTGTGTTAGAAAGGAGCAGTATATTTTGAGTTCTGTTAGAAAGGAGCAGTATATTTTGAGCCAGAAAGGAGCAGTATGTTTTGAGTTCTGTTAAAAAGGAGCAGTATGTTTTGAGTTCTGTTAGAATGGAGCGGTGTGTTTTGAGTTCTGTTAGAATGGAAAAGCAAGAATGAAGAATCCCAATGTAAATAAGATTATATACCACTCTACTTGACCTGGGATGCAATTACCATGTTCTGAAAATACTGTCATTTTCATTCTGAAAGTTTCTAAGGTCAGAAACAAGACAGTATCTTTAACTCAAATTCAAGTAAACATATTTACTATCAATTATAATCTGGATATTTTATGTATTCTCATTGAGAAATTTTAGTTATGTGTTATGTTTACAGAATCAGTGTCATTGGTTTAGCACCCCATTAAGTTGATTTTAGGCAGTGTCATATCAAAATACAGATAATCATGACGTATAATCATAAGAAAAGCAAGCAAATTATACCAATTAAAAATACATTGGAAAGGAGCTACATATTTGTAGTTCTATTACAAAGAGGCTGTGTATTTGTAGTTGCATTACAAAGGGCCTGTGTATTTGTAATTACAAAGGGGCTGTGTATTTGTAGTTCTATTACAAAGGGGCTGTATATTTGTAGTTATATTACAAAGGGGCTGTGTATTTGTAGTTCTGTTACAAAGGGGCTGTGTATTTGTAGTTATATTACAAAAGGGCTGTATATTTGTAGTTCTGTTACAAAGGGGCTGTGTATTTGTAGCTATATTACAAAGGTGCTGTTATTTTTGTAGTTATATTACAAAGTTACTGTATATTTGTAGTTATATTACAAAGGGGCTGTGTATTTGTAGTTATATTACAAAGGGGCTGTGTATTTGTAGTTATATTACAAAGTGGCTGTATATTTGTAGTTCTATTACAAACGGGCTGTGTATTTATAGTTCTGTTACAAAGGGGCTGTATATTTGTAATTCTGTTACAAAGGGGCTGTGTATTTGTAGTTATATTACAAAGGTGCATTATATTTGTAGTTCTGTTACAAAGGGTCCATATATTTGTAGTTCTGTTACAATGTGGCTGTGTATTTGTAGTTCTATTACAAAGATGCTGTATATTTTTAGTTCTATTACAGAGGGGCTGTGTATTTGTAGTTATATTACAAAGCGGCTAGTTCTATAACAAACAGGCTGTATATTTGTAGTTCTATTACATAGGGGTTGTATATTTGTAGTTCTATTACAAAGGGGCTGTATATTTGTAGCTCTATTACAAAGGGGTTATATATTTATAGTTCTATTACAAAGGCAGGGTTCTTATGGTCTTTGAAGGTGTTTGACAGTTTTGGAAAAATGAGGTAGCATTTTCAATGCCTTGAATGTTTGGGAAAAAACTAGTATATTACCCTGAGGTCTTTAAAAGTCTGAAAATTGAAATCAACCCAAACATTTTAATTTCTTTCCACAATCGCAAATAAAATTGTCCAAGGTTGTTAGATTTGGGTGTAGTCAAGTTTTCCTGGTTTCTTTCTTTTGATTAATTATAGTCTGAATTTCATCATTAAACAATATTGTAGTATTTTGCATTTGTTGTTTTCTCATATAACATAACTTGTATGCAAAATGTTAGTGAAAATAGGTCATGGAAATCTGTTTGTGGTCTTTGAAAGCTTGGGAAAAGTCTTTGAATTTATCATTCAGAATTCTGTATGAACCCTGAAAGGGGCTGTATATTTGTAGTTCTATTACAAAGGGACACTTAATGTTCAGAATTCTGTTACAAAGGGTGCAGTATGCTCAGAGTTCTATTACAAAGTGGCAGTATGTTTGTGGTTCTATTACAAAGTGGCAGTATGTTTGGGGTTCTATTACAAAGTGGCAGTATGTTTGTGGTTCTGTTACAAAGTGGCAGTATGTTTGTGGTTCTATTACAAAGTGGCAGTATTTTTGGGGTTCTATTACAAAGTGGCAGTATGTTTGGGGTTCTGTTACAAAGTGGCAGTATGTTTGGGGTTCTTTTACAAAGTGGCAGTATGTTTGGGGTTCTATTACAAAGTGACAGTATGTTTGGGGTTCTGTTACAAAGTGGCAGTATGTTTGGAGTTCTATTACAAAGTGGCAGTATGTTTGGGGTTCTATTACAAAGTGGCAGTATGTTTGGGGTTCTATTACAAAGTGGCAGTATATTTAGGGTTCTATTACAAAGTGGCTGTATAGTGGTTAGAGTGTCCACCTTGGAAGCGGGAGGTTGTGGGTTCAATACCCGGCCGAGTCATACAAAAATGGTACTAACAGCTGCCTCACTAGGCACTCAGCATTAAGAGGTTTGTGTTGGGACGGGTCGGCCTGGTGTTAGGATAATGTGACTGGGAGGGACATCATGCTACATGTCTGCGGCATGATGCCCCAGTGCTAGACATCACTATAAGCTGCCACACTGCAGACATTGTAGCGATATGACTGAAAAATTGTTCAAGCTACATTAAAAATCCTAATCACACACACACACAAAGTGGCTGTATGATTGGAGTTCTATTACAAAGTGGCTGTATGATTGGGGTTCTATTATAATTTTGGACAATATGTTTAGAGTTCATTATAACATGGCATTATGTTTGGGGTTCTGTTACAGAGTGGCAGTATGTTTGGAGTTCTGTTACAAAGTGGCAGTATGTTTGTGGTTCTGTTACAAAGTGGCAGCATGTTTGGGGTTCTATTACAAAGTTGCAGTATGTCTGGGGTTCTGTTACAAAGTGGCAGTATGTTTGTGGTTCTATTACAAAGTGGCTGTATTTTTGTGGTTCTATTACAAAGTGGCAGTATGTTTGTGGTTCTATTACAAAGTGGCTGTATGTTTGTGGTTCTATTACAGAGTGGCAGTATGTTTGGGGTTCTATAACAAAGTGGCAGTATTTTTGGAGTTCTATTACAAAGTGGCAGTATTTTTGGGGTTCTATTACAAAGTGGCAGTATGTTTGTGGTTCTATTACAAAGTGGCAGTATGTTCGGGGTTCTATTACAAAGTGGCAGTATGTTTGGGGTTCTATTACAAAGTGGCAGTATGCTTGGGGTTCTATAACAAAGTGGCAGTATGTTTGTGGTTCTATTACAAAGTGGCAGTATGTTTGGGGTTCTATTACAAAGTGGCAGTATGTTTGGGGTTCTATAACAAAGTGGCAGTATGTTTGGGGTTCTATAACAAAGTGGCAGTATGTTTGTGGTTCTATTACAAAGTGGCAGTATGTTTGTGGTTCTGTTACAAAGTGGCAGTATGTTTGGGTTCTGTTACAAAGTGGCAGTATGTTTGGAGTTCTATTACAAAGTGTCAGTATGTTTGGGGTTCTATTACAAAGTGGCAGTATGTTTGGGGTTCTGTTACAAAGTGGCAGTATGTTTAGAGTTCTATTACAAAGTGGCAGTATGTTTGGGGTTCTATTACAAAGTGGCAGTATGTTTGGAGTTCTATTACAAAGTGGCAGTATGTTTGGGGTTCTATTACAAAGTGGCAGTATGTTTGGGGTTCTATTACAAAGTGGCAGTATGTTTGGGGTTCTATAACAAAGTGGCAGTATGTTTGGGGTTCTATTACAAAGTGGCAGTATGTTTGGGGTTCTGTTACAAAGTGACAGTATGTTTGGAGTTCTATTACAAAGTGGCAGTATGTTTGGAGTTCTATTACAAAGTGGCAGTATGTTTGGGGTTCTATAACAAAGTGGCAGTATGTTTGGGGTTCTATTACAAAGTGGCAGTATGTTTGGGGTTCTATTACAAAGTGACAGTATGTTTAGGGTTCTATTACAAAGTGGCAGTATGTCTGGGGTTCTATTACAAAGTGGCTGTATGTTTGGAGTTCTGTTACAAAGTGGCAGTATGTTTGGGGTTCTGTTACAAAGTGGCAGTATGTTTGGGGTTCTGTTACAAAGTGGCAGTATGTCTGGGGTTCTATTACAAAGTGACAGTATGTTTGGGGTTCTGTTACAAAATGGCAGTATGTCTGGGGTTCTATTACAAAGTGGCAGTATGTTTGGGGTTCTATTACAAAGTGGCAGTATGTTTGGGGTTCTGTTACAAAGTGGCAGTATGTTTGGGGTTCTGTTACAAAGTGGCAGTATGTTTGGGGTTCTATTACAAAGTGGCACTATGTTTTGGTTTCTATTACAAAGTGGCAGTATGTTTGGGGTTCTATTACAAAGTGGCAGTATGTTTGTGGTTCTATTACAAAGTGGCAGTATGTTTGGGGTTCTGTTACAAAGTGGCATTATGTTTGGGGTTCTATTACAAAGTGGCACTATGTTTTGGGTTCTATTACAGAGTGGCAGTATGTTTGGGGTTCTATAACAAAGTGGCAGTATGTTTGGGGTTCTATTACAAAGTGGCAGTATGTTTGGGGTTCTATTACAAAGTGGCAGTATGTTTGGGGTTCTATTACAAAGTGGCAGTATGTTTGGGGTTCTGTTACAAAGTGGCAGTATGTTTGGGGTTCTGTTACAAAGTGGCAGTATGTTTGGGGTTCTATTACAAAGTGGCAGTATGTTTGGGGTTCTATAACAAAGTGGCAGTATGTTTGGGGTTCTATTACAAAGTGGCAGTATGTTTGTGGTTCTATTACAAAGTGGCAGTATGTTTTGAGTTCTATTACAAAGTGGCAGTATGTTTATGGTTCTATTACAAAGCGGCAGTATGTTTGGGGTTTTATTACAAAGTGGCAGTATATTTGGGGTTCTATAACAAAGTGGCAGTATGTTTGGGGTTCTATTGCAAAGTGGCAGTATGTTTGTGGTTCTATTACAAAGTGGCAGTATGTTTGGGGTTCTATAACAAAGTGGCAGTATGTTTGGACTTCTATAACAAGGTGGCTGTATTTTTGGGGTTCTATTACAGAGTGGCAGTATGTTTGGAGTTCTATTACAAAGTGGCAGTATGTTTGGGGTTCTATTACAAAGTGGCAGTATGTTTGGGGTTCTATTACAAAGTGGCAGTATGTTTGGGGTTCTATTACAAAGTGGCAGTATGTTTGTGGTTCTATTACAAAGTGGCAGTATGTTTGGGGTTCTATTACAAAGTGGCAGTATGTTTGGGTTCTGTTACAAAGTGGCAGTATGTTTGGGGTTCTGTTACAAAGTGGCTGTATGTTTGGGGTTCTATTACAAAGTGGCAATATGTTTGGGGTTCTATTACAGAGTGGCAGTATGTTTGGACTTCTATAACAAGGTGGCTGTATTTTTGGGGTTCTATTACAAAGTGGCAGTATGTTTAGGGTTCTATTACAAAGTGGCAGTATGTCTGGGGTTCTATTACAAAGTGGCTGTATGTTTGGAGTTCTTTTACAAAGTGGCAGTATGTTTGGGGTTCTGTTACAAAGTGGCAGTATGTTTGGGGTTCTGTTACAAAGTGGCAGTATGTCTGGGGTTCTATTACAAAGTGACAGTATGTTTGGGGTTCTGTTGCAAAGTGGCAGTATGTCTGGGGTTCTATTACAAAGTGGCAGTATGTTTGGGGTTCTATTACAAAGTGGCAGTATGTTTGGGGTTCTGTTACAAAGTGGCAGTATGTTTGGGGTTCTGTTACAAAGTGGCAGTATGTTTGGGGTTCTATTACAAAGTGGCACTATGTTTTGGTTTCTATTACAAAGTGGCAGTATGTTTGGGGTTCTATTACAAAGTGGCAGTATGTTTGTGGTTCTATTACAAAGTGGCAGTATGTTTGGGGTTCTGTTACAAAGTGGCAGTATGTTTGGGGTTCTATTACAAAGTGGCACTATGTTTTGGGTTCTATTACAGAGTGGCAGTATGTTTGGGGTTCTATAACAAAGTGGCAGTATGTTTGGGGTTCTATTACAAAGTGGCAGTATGTTTGGGGTTCTATTACAAAGTGGCAGTATGTTTGGGGTTCTGTTACAAAGTGGCAGTATGTTTGGGGTTCTGTTACAAAGTGGCAGTATGTCTGGGGTTCTATTACAAAGTGACAGTATGTTTGGGGTTCTGTTGCAAAGTGGCAGTATGTCTGGGGTTCTATTACAAAGTGGCAGTATGTTTGGGGTTCTATTACAAAGTGGCAGTATGTTTGGGGTTCTGTTACAAAGTGGCAGTATGTTTGGGGTTCTGTTACAAAGTGGCAGTATGTTTGGGGTTCTATTACAAAGTGGCACTATGTTTTGGTTTCTATTACAAAGTGGCAGTATGTTTGGGGTTCTATTACAAAGTGGCAGTATGTTTGGGGTTCTATTACAAAGTGGCAGTATGTTTGGGGTTCTGTTACAAAGTGGCAGTATGTTTGGGGTTCTATTACAAAGTGGCACTATGTTTTGGGTTCTATTACAGAGTGGCAGTATGTTTGGGGTTCTATAACAAAGTGGCAGTATGTTTGGGGTTCTATTACAAAGTGGCAGTATGTTTGGGGTTCTATTACAAAGTGGCAGTATGTTTGGGGTTCTATTACAAAGTGGCAGTATGTTTGGGGTTCTGTTACAAAGTGGCAGTATGTTTGGGGTTCTGTTACAAAGTGGCAGTATGTTTGGGGTTCTATTACAAAGTGGCAGTATGTTTGGGGTTCTATAACAAAGTGGCAGTATGTTTGGGGTTCTATTACAAAGTGGCAGTATGTTTGTGGTTCTATTACAAAGTGGCAGTATGTTTTGAGTTCTATTACAAAGTGGCAGTATGTTTATGGTTCTATTACAAAGCGGCAGTATGTTTGGGGTTTTATTACAAAGTGGCAGTATATTTGGGGTTCTATAACAAAGTGGCAGTATGTTTGGGGTTCTATTGCAAAGTGGCAGTATGTTTGTGGTTCTATTACAAAGTGGCAGTATGTTTGGGGTTCTATAACAAAGTGGCAGTATGTTTGGGGTTCTATAACAAAGTGGCAGTATGTTTGGACTTCTATAACAAGGTGGCTGTATTTTTGGGGTTCTATTACAGAGTGGCAGTATGTTTGGAGTTCTATTACAAAGTGGCAGTATGTTTGGGGTTCTATTACAAAGTGGCAGTATGTTTGGGGTTCTATTACAAAGTGGCAGTATGTTTGGACTTCTATAACAAGGTGGCTGATTTTTTGGGGTTCTATTACAAAGTGGCAGTATGTTTGGAGTTCTATTACAAAGTGGCAGTATGTTTGGGTTCTGTTACAAAGTGGCAGTATGTTTGGGGTTCTATTACAAAGTGGCAGTATGTTTGGGTTCTGTTACAAAGTGGCAGTATGTTTGGGGTTCTGTTACAAAGTGGCAGTATGTTTGGGTTCTGTTACAAAGTGGCAGTATGTTTGGGGTTCTGTTACAAAGTGGCAGTATGTTTGGGGTTCTATTACAAAGTGGCAGTATGTTTGGGTTCTGTTACAAAGTGGCAGTATGTTTGGGGTTCTGTTACAAAGTGGCTGTATGTTTGGGGTTCTATTACAAAGTGGCAATATTTTTGGGGTTCTATAACAAAGTGGCAGTATGTTTGGGTTCTGTTACAAAGTGGCAGTATGTTTTGGGTTCTATAACAAAGTTGCTGTATTTTTGGGGTTCTGTTACAAAGTGGCAGTATGTTTGGGGTTCTATAACAAAGTGGCAGTATGTTTGGGGTTCTGTTACAAAGTGGCAGTATGTTTATGGTTCTATTACAAAGTGGCAGTATGTTTTGAGTTCTATTACAAAGTGTCAGTATGTTTATGGTTCTATTACAAAGCGGCAGTATGTTTGGGGTTTTATTACAAAGTGGCAGTATATTTGGGGTTCTATAACAAAGTGGCAGTATGTTTGGGGTTCTATTGCAAAGTGGCAGTATGTTTGTGGTTCTATTACAAAGTGGCAGTATGTTTGGGGTTCTATAACAAAGTGGCAGTATGTTTGGGGTTCTATAACAAAGTGGCAGTATGTTTGGACTTCTATAACAAGGTGGCTGTATTTTTGGGGTTCTATTACAGAGTGGCAGTATGTTTGGAGTTCTATTACAAAGTGGCAGTATGTTTGGGGTTCTATTACAAAGTGGCAGTATGTTTGGGGTTCTATTACAAAGTGGCAGTATGTTTGGACTTCTATAACAAGGTGACTGATTTTTTGGGGTTCTATTACAAAGTGGCAGTATGTTTGGAGTTCTGTTACAAAGTGGCAGTATGTTTGGGTTCTGTTACAAAGTGGCAGTATGTTTGGGGTTCTATTACAAAGTGGCAGTATGTTTGGGTTCTGTTACAAAGTGGCAGTATGTTTGGGGTTCTGTTACAAAGTGGCAGTATGTTTGGGTTCTGTTACAAAGTGGCAGTATGTTTGGGGTTCTGTTACAAAGTGGCAGTATGTTTGGGGTTCTATTACAAAGTGGCAGTATGTTTGGGTTCTGTTACAAAGTGGCTGTATGTTTGGGGTTCTGTTACAAAGTGGCTGTATGTTTGGGGTTCTATTACAAAGTGGCAATATTTTTGGGGTTCTATAACAAAGTGGCAGTATGTTTGGGTTCTGTTACAAAGTGGCAGTATGTTTTGGGTTCTATAACAAAGTTGCTGTATTTTTGGGGTTCTGTTACAAAGTGGCAGTATGTTTGGGGTTCTATAACAAAGTGGCAGTATGTTTGGGGTTCTGTTACAAAGTGGCAGTATGTTTGGAGTTCTATTACAAAGTGGCAGTATTTTTGGGGTTCTATAACAAGGTGGCTGTATTTTTGGGGTTCTATTACAAAGTGGCAGTATGTTTGGGGTTCTATAACAAGGTGGCTGTATTTTTGGGGTTCTATTACAAAGTGGCAGTATGTTTGGGGTTCTATAACAAGGTGGCTGTATTTTTGGGGTTATGTTATAATTTTGGACAATATGTTTAGAGTTCGTTATAACATGGCAGTATGTTCTATTATGGAGTGGCAGCATATTTTGAGCTCATTACAAATGCTGAAATGTTTGGAGTTTTGTTATAAAGGGTTATATGTTTCGAGTTCTATTTCATAGGGGCAGTATGTTTGTTCTGTTCTATAGGGAGAAAATGCTTTTTGAGCTCTTTTCAAAGTTGTATTATGTTTGGGCTTTTATAAAAGGGCAGTATAAACTGGAGTTCTGTTAAAAACGGGCAGTATGTTAAGGACTGCTCATGTAGCCTTGTGGTTAGAGCATCTGCCTCGGATGCAGTAGGTCATGGGCTCGAGTTCTGAGTCATACAAAAGACTTATAACAATGGTACTAACAGTTGCCTTGCTAGGCACTCAGCATTAAGAGGTTAGTGTTAGGACTGGTCGGCCTGGCATCATGATAATGTGACTGGTTGGTGCCCCAGTGCTAGACATCACTATAGACTGTGACACTTCAGACATCGTAGTGATATGGCTGAATTGCTAAAGCTATATTAAAATTAAAAAAACAAATCACACACACAGAGTATATTAGGAGTTCCATTATAAATGGACAATATGCTTTGAGTTCTGTTAAAATTCTGACATTTCTGTTCTTAAATGAATGAATAAATATTTCTTAATACATGTATGGAGATCAAAATAAAGCCTACCATCCACTCTTTTTGCTGTATTTGCTAATTATATAGCATTTATATCTAAATACATTTTGATCCTTGAACACAAAATGATGATATTAAATTGGTAAATACATATGAGGGGAAAATATATCCTGTTTGTTTCTGTTATTGTACAGTTTCAGTATTTAAATAGAAAGTGGGGAGATACCAGGATTCATTGATGCATTCCCTTTAAAGAATGCGATGGTTATTTATCCTTCTTACCACAAAAGTCTATATAAAACAGTTTTTCAAAGGCTGATTGAAGTTCACAGGTTCAAACACTGGAAGACTACAATCTTCAAGTGCATCCATATGGTGTTAATACAGAACACACAGCTTAGTGTCAGTGTGTCTGTCTTGGCTATCTTCTTAGAATCCTGTTGAGACTAACCTTGCTTTTTGTATACCTTGCTCAGACCAGGAGTACAAAACTGTCTGGCTGTGGCATACACACTCCCATCAAAATATTTAATATCTCACAGACTTTGTAATAGAATGTCTTAAGGCTATAGCAGCATCAGCAACTTATGGTTTCCAGATGTTTTACCAAATTGTTCAAATGTAGAATATTCAAATATAAACACTATATATCCAGATGGTTGTCTTTAGTTGACTCCAAGTACAGAACATTTGAGTAGAACAAGTGCCATAATTTATTTGGTGTTTAATTGTAACTATAGCATATCATAAAAAATCATGTGAATATTTTTTAGCACAACAACAGTCTTAAAAAATTGTGTTGCAGCTGTCCAAATGGTTTGGTTTGGTGTTTTGAAGTACAGCTGTGTTCCAAATGGTTTGGTGTTTTAAAGTACATCTGTGTTCCCAGATGGTTTGGTTTGGTGTGTTAAAGTACAGCTGTGTTCCAAATGATTTGGTTTGGTCTTTTAAAGTACAACTGGGTTCCCAATGGTTTGGTTTGGTGTTTTAAAGTACAGATGTGTTTCAGATGGCTTGATTTGGTGTGTTAAAGTACAGCTGTGTTCCAAATGGTTTAGTGTATCAAGGTACAGCGGTGTTCCAAATGGTTTGGCTTGGTGTTTTAAAGTACAGCTGTGTTCCAAATGGTTTGGTTTGGTGTTTTAATGTACAGCTGTGTTCCAAATGGTTTGGTTTGCTGTTTCAAAGTACAGCTATGTTCACAATGGTTTGGTTTGGTCTTTCAAAGTACAGCAGCTAAAAATCTACCAGGCAGCCAGCCTGGACTGATCCAGTGGTAGTATTCAAAATTGTATAATGTTGGGTTGCAATTCTGGCATGCAAAACGGTCAGACACCATGTTTTAGATTCACCTGCTAATGTATATATCACATTAGATAACAATCTGGAGCTATTCAAAGGTAAAATATGGTTTGTTCTATTGTAAGCAAATGTTACCAGTTGACATAATTCATGTCCAGGTGGATTTAATAATCTCAGACCTGTAGGCTCTAAACATATTAACTAGTAATTAGTACCAGATGTAACGAATCTTACTTGAAATTGGATAACTTCATTTTGAGATTGTTAATAAAATGTATAGAGTGAGGTTTAAATTTTAGATATATAGTATAGGAAGGCAGAAAACTAGTCATGATCTAGACTGGCAGTGTAGGAGGGTAGAAAGCTGGTCAACTCCATATTGAGGAAGTAGGAATGCAGAAAGCCAGTCTGCACTGTGATAGAGTAGGAAGGCAGAAAGCCAGTCTGCACTATGATCAAATAGGAATGCAGAAAACTAGTCATCACTGAGTAGCTATAAACTATGCTTTTAGTTGAGCAAAATTGATCTTTTCCTGCACAGTACAGACTTAGTGACTGCTCCGGTGGCCTGGTGGTTAGAGCATCTGCCTCTGATGCGGGAGGTCATGGGTTCAATCCCCGGCTGAGTCATACCAAAGACTTAGAATGGTACTAACAGCCGCCTTGCTTGGCACTCAGCAAGAAGAGTTTAGTGCTTGGACTGGTTGGACTGGTGTCAGGATAATGTGACTGGGTGGGACATCATGCTATATGTCTGTGGCATGATGCCCCAGTGCTAGACATCATTATAAACTGCCACACTGCAGCCATCGTAGCGATATGACTGAAAAATTGTTAAAGCTACGTTAAAAATCCAATTCACACACACACACAGACTTAGTCCTATTCTTGCATATTGCAAAGCAGTTATCGGTGGCTGTGTAGTTTGCTAAACGTGAAAAGTACAACAAACAGTATGAATGTTTAGATACACCAAAATTGATTTTATTGTGAAAGTTTTGTGTCTGTAATTTAAGCATAAATGCCAATATGTAAAGAACACTTTTGATCCGCTAATTTAATTCTTTTACTCTTTGGGTCCCCCCTACATTTTGTATACAATAATTTTTGTTTAGACAAACTGTTATGAAAAGTTGATCACCTGCAAATTCACTACAAGCAAATTGTATAAAAAAGTATTTGGTCCAGACCAGATATTTGGCAATATACTAATAACAGGTAACTAGACATGTTTGTAGCCAAGGGTGGTTGATCCACCTCATTTAACATCAATCCCAAGAATATATATATAGCCAAAATGAATGCCAACTCTCTGATGAACAGTTATATCCATGGCAATCAATTGACAAATCAGAGATTCCATTACTTGACCTGTTAGCTTTTCACCATGTTGTCTTTTCTAATGTTCACATGTGTTGACTCAAAAGGAAAATGTGTGGAATTGTTATGATGGAGAAATGTACACATAACATTTTTTTTTGCTGTGGATCCTGCTCTGATTATCTGAAATATCTTTCAAGGTAAATGTGATTAGTAATCTGACTGGATCAATTTCTTTCAGTTCTGTCTAATCCATAGATGTAGAACAAATTAAGCAATGACACTTGGCTTGTGAAGATGGTATCAGGATTTTTTGTATAAAATTATTTAGTCCAGGCCAAATGCAGTTAACTACACTGGTCCACTGCTATAAAGCATCTCAGTACAACATTATTAGTCATGTCTGACATATTGTAAACCATCTCAGTACAACATTATTAGTCATGTCTGACATATAGTAAACCATCTCAGTACAACATTTTAGTCCTGTCTGACATAGAGTAAACCATCTCAGTACAACATTATTAATCATGTCTGACAGATATGGTAATGTGATCCCCTTTCTATGTAGCATCTCATAGCATGGTTCCTCATATTGTGGGTGTTTTAATGATAAAATGGTCACTGGCAATAAAACATCTCCATATACATGATAGGTTTGGTAATGGTAGGATGTTTTCTTACTATAAAGTATTTCAGTATAGCACTAACCCTCATATAGCACGGGTTTGGCAATGATGCAGTGGTCTCTCAATATAGAGCACGATAGAGTACTAAGGTTTACGGGTTTGCGAAGGATTCAGTGCTGCTAATATTTTGGCATGCCTCATATACGGATATTGGATATTTTTCTAAAGAAATGGGTAGATTTAAAAAAACAATTCCTTTAGCTATGTAACAGAAGTGTAAAGGTTTTTGATATACATCGAATGTGGTAGGTTCCAATTTTGATCAACGTAACAGATCTTCAGACTGGTGCAGTGTTAAACGTTTATACAATTGCTTACGATTGAGGTCACATGACTTGCAACTAAATTTACAGTGTTTTTGTTTACCCTCATATGTGCATCAGAGACTACCAAATTTTGTTTTAGTTGACCACCACTTCTTACACTAAAGTGTTTTATTTTTTTATTCAGTGTGACTTCCTGTTCTGACACCAAGGGGATTTTTACTCCCAGTCTTGCTCCCCTAGGGGAAACACTGTTTACCGCATATATTTGACCATTCTCTGCATCATTATTTTCCAAGAATTTGGCCACTGTAGCAGTCTGAGAGTAATGTCCCTTATCAACAGGATAACTAGCTTCACTACCACCAGTACTGTTTCTCGCTTTTGGTGGGTAGTTCTGGTACAGATTGGGTGTGTTAAGGTGTATGCAAATTAGCAGAAATATTGTGTTGAATAATGAATTAAAGTCTATATTAATTGAAGACTTTGTATCAGTACTGATTTTAGTGATGAATGTGCAGGAATGGTTGCAATGGCCTCCCCTCCCACCCCCCACCAAAGTGTGTTTCTGCTAATGCTGTGAGAGCATGTAAATAATATAGGGTAGGAAGGTATTCTTGTGCTTTTATCCTGCTTGTGTTAGCTCACAGTTTATAATCTATAGTTAAGTTCAAAGGCAAGATGTTGGCTAAGTTGGTAATGGTTTTTGTTTACATGCACAGTTATAGCTGTAGGAATGGAGCCATTAAAATATGGTATGTTGGCTACCAGAATCACACTTGTTATTTTATGACCATGTGACATCTGATTGGTTTATAGTGCAGGTGTGTTATGACAGAGACGGTCAACTGTTTAAAAATTTTAATCAAATTTCAGTGAAATGACTTGTACATTATTGTATCACAATAAATGTTTTCGTTTGGAACATGTCTAAACTTTGAGGGGTCTAAGGTATGGAAAAAATCAAGTACAGATTCATTTTGCCATATGAATTTATTTATACCTTGAAAACTGTCTCACACTGACACTTTATACAAATTGCATGCATAGATTATGTGGTCTGTGTTGATCAAATTATCTTTGCCCCTTGAAAACAAATGATTTGATTGTTCTCATCATCATTCATTCTGTCACGGAATTGTATAAATCCTTTTATTTATTAAATACATTTATTCAGGGTTTTGTTTTTTGTGTACAACGATACCCAAGGGTGATTTATATATATTGTACAATATTTCAAAATTGTGAGTTCGGTTCATCCTATGCCGCATGTGCAAAGTGCTTTCAATGGGAAAAGCCGAATGCTTCCAGCGCACAGACAATGTATGACGACTTCGTCTGTGTATAAATGCCTCACTGTAAGATTAAATCTACACATTACGGAACGTCTTGTCAGTGAGCAGTCTACTTTAATGACTTGCACATCTTCAGCTGTAGAGCTGACTAGAGTGATCGGAGAGATCCAAGTTATCGGAGTGATTGGAGTTGTTGTGGTGCCAGCTACAGAGCTAACCATGGAAGTCGACCATATCAGCTGTGAAGCTGAACTATAGCAGCCATAGAGCTGAATAAACAGTGTTGCTGGTCGAGTAGCAGGTGATTGGGCATTGCTGATTGAGATTGGTGGGCGTTGATTGCTTGATTGATCAACATGGAATGCTGATGGCTTGATTGGCCAGTGTGACCGGTAGCCAAGTGTACTGGTGACAGTAACTCCATGCATGTAATCTTTTAGCCATGGGCTATTTTTGGGGGTTTTAAAACCCAGTGTGTTTTGGGGACTGTAAAGATAATTTGTATATCTGTCCCTTTTGTTTACATAATTTCACTATTTGAGTGAATACAATTTACTATATGAGTAAAATACCACATTTGTTTTTCCTATTTGAGTAAAACACATTGATCTTTCGATGTGAAATCACTCTGAATCATTCACCCCTTGTGCTTGTACTGTGTAAAGTCATTTATTTGTATTTTTATTATTAAGTCTCTGCATTTTATGTTAATTATCCAATATTTGGATCATATACACGCACATATTAATCATAATTAATTGCTCATTCAAGTCGTTTGTTATTAAACATTGTATTTGTATCACTTACAAAAGTGTTTTGTTGTAAATCGAAAATCCCACCTGTTTATCTTGTTACACATTCAATCATGATTAAATGGGTAAAGCTTATGGTCACGCTTAGAAAATAACTTTTGCAGATGTCAATCATCATCAGCTTGGTACAGTAAACTAGAACTTGTACCCTAGTGTTTGAATGACATAGTCACCATATATTGGTCATGGTCATTGACTCCCTCTGGTGGTAGATAATCATTTATATAAAATTGGGGCTTGTAGCCAGTTGTCTTCCTTTTAAATCATCAGGTAGCACAATAGAACAAAGTTGTATAAAATTACTTCCTGCCAAACAAACAAGCAATGAAACTTTAACATCTTCATCTTGCTTTTTAAAAAAAATCTCGTTCATTTGGATACTTGATGTTAAAATCAGTGAGAGAGGAGTTTAAAAAAGGACAAGGAGCTACCTGATGTTAAAATTGGTGAGAGAGGAGTTAAAAAAAGGACAAGGAGCTAATTGATGTTAAAATTGGTGAGAGAGGAGTCACAAAAAGGACAAGGAGCTACTTGATGTTAAAATCAGTGAGAGGAGTTAAAAAACAGACAAGGAGGTACTTGATGCTAAAATCGGTGAGAGGGGAGTTAAAAAAAGGACAAAGAGCTACTTGAAGTCAAAATCGGAGAGAGAGGAGTTAAAAAAAAGGACAGGGAGCTACTAAATGTTCAAATCGGTGAGAGGAGTTAAAAACAAGACAAGGAACTAAGTTATCTGGCTGAAGGAGTTAATTGATCGGTATGTAAATATTAGGCATAAATGGCGATATTCTTGTCAAAAATGGAAAATAACATTTTCTCAAATCTACATTAAAAAAAAATTAAATGCACACCATTTTCACACATTTAACTTTGTGATTCTTTTCTGTAATTATTTTTCAACAGATTCATATCCCTAAGATTATAGAATTCATGGACCATTCAGAACTTACTGTGAATAATTCTTCAGAGTTATATGATGGGGTAATTTGGTGAAAATTCTAGACTCCATTAGAAATGATTTTAGCTGTTCAGTTTGGAAATACACGAGATCCTCATTGAATATTTATTACTTTAAACATATTGATATATTATTATGGTAACATATTGATATATTATTAAGGTAACATATTGATATATTATTATCGTAACATATTGATATATTATTAAGGTAACATATTGATATATTATGGTAATATCATATTGATTTATTATTATGGTAACATAGTGATGTATTATTAAGGTAACATATTGATATATTATTATGGTAATATCATATTGATATATTATTATGGTAACATGTTGATATATTATTAAAGTAATATCATATTGATATATTATTCTGGTAATATCATATTGATATATTATTCTGGTAATATCATATTGATATATTATTCTGATAATATCATATTGATATATTATTCTGGTAATATATTGATATATTACTCTGGTAATATCGTATTGATATATTATTCTGGTAATATCATATTGATATATTATTCTGGTAATATATTGATATATTATTATGGTAATGTCATATTGATATATTTTGAAGGTAATGTCATATTGATATATTTGTAAGGTAATATTATATTGATATATTATGAAGGTACAGTCATATTTATATATTTAGAAGGTAATGTCATATTTATATATTATAAAGGTACAGTCATATTGATATATTTAGAAGGTAATGTCATACTGATATATTATTATGTTAATATCATATTGATATATTATTAAAGTAATATCATATTTACAATCAAAGATATTGTCCCTAACAAATATTTCTATCAGTCACATAAATAAAATGTTTGCTATGTTATTGCTGTTCTGCAGAAGAAAATATTGTTTAGTTAAAACAGTATGTTTATCTTTATTATGATGTCTATGTTTTTCAATTGATATTATGCCCATATTTGCCAGAGAGGGAGAGGAGAGAGAGAGACTAGCGTCTGTGTATTGTGATATAGGTTAGATTTGCTACAAGTGAAATGTTTTATTTTATTTTATTCAGAGAATATATGCCCAAAATATTGCTTGGGATTGTTGACAAAAGGAGAGAAATTATTGTGGTCTAAATAAAGTTATATGGATCTTGGTGTGTTTTTAGTTTTGCACTCAGTTTTTAAAATACGATTTAGAAAATTGCATTGGACACACACACACGCTTTCCATAAAGCAATGCTAATTAGGAGTTTTTCACTAAACCGCACTAATCAGGAAATGTTTACAGACCCACACTAATCCAGAGTTTTTCATTAAGCCACACTAATCCAGAGATTTTCACAAAGCCACACTAATCCAGAGATTTTCACAAAGCCACACTATCCCTCTTTGGGATATTAATATCCTATAATCATATAGTAAATATGATGATAATTTTGTTAACAAAACTCAAGATTTCACCAATTTCTACTGCAGCAGTATTGGTGTCAAAGGAAAGAATACGAGACAAGTCAATTTTATTTCGAAAGGAAATCTGTAGTTTTCCTGACTACATGATGGAGATTTATTGGCAGCACATTCTCCAGTCTTTCTGTAGACTAGCATGTTTACACCAAAGGTAAAATATATTGTGGTAATTAAAGCTGGTAATTTGGTAAGGAAGTTTTTGTGATGTTGGAGGGCAGGAAACTAATAGGGTAAGCATGTGTTGGATGATAGATAAACAGATCACTATTGTTATTAAGTTACTGTATCTCTCCCCCTTCTATTTATAAACAGGTATGCTCCTAGTTTACTTCCGCAGCTACCTGGAATATTGTTTGCAAGCGTGGTTCAGATAACTGAATAACTATATCTGCCTGTATCATTTCTCTTGCACTACAGGTGTCATTATGTATTTAAACATTATGAAGACGTTGATAAAGTATTCCCTTATTATAACACTGTCCATTGGGGCCACAAACTATATTGCCTTGAAGTGATTCTGCCTTATAATGATGTACCTGGTAGTATTCCCATTTTATTAAGTTGTAGCCAAATTATTTTCATATAGCACGTTATTATAACGCCATCTCACAAGGAAATACACTATGGCTCCCAACGACAGTATTATAATTAGGTAGTATTGTGTTATGTCCTTTATCAAAAGGAAGTCTCACTACAAGGAAATACACTCTTTGGCTCCCATTTACAATATTATCATGAGGGAGAATGGTATCACATACATCATTACCAGGGGGTCTCACTACAAGACTGTTTACTCTCTGACCCCCATGGACAGTGATATGATAAGAGAGTACTGTAACAATGTCACTATGTATTGTTTTGTCATTTATGACTCTTTGTGCCATTTTTTTAAGTGACTTTATTTCACTTTGTGACTGTGCATCATTTTGTGACTGATTTTGTCACTTTGTGACTATGCATCATTATGTAACTGATTGTGTCATTTTGTGACTATGCATCATTATGTAACTGATTGTGTCACTTTGTGACAATGCATTATTTTGTGACTGATTGTATCACTTAGTGACTATGCATCATTATGTAACTGATTGTGTCACTTTGTGACAATGCATTATTTTGTGACTGATTGTATCACTTAGTGACTATGCAGTTGCTTTGTGACCCATGATAGGTTTGCAGCTTAGGATAACTGTCATGGGGACAATACATTTACCTCTTTCCTGATATAATTATCAGGATAAGGGGATTTTTAAAATTTAGGAAGACAATGACATTTTGAGGTGGTGGAAAATGTTATGAGTTGCTGAAATATTTACATCTACATGTGTTTACAACATGTTTTCAAAGTTGCACCTTAAGCAAAATTTCATTAATAAATGTTTCAGAGACAGGTCTGTAAGAAGACTGAAATTGTATCAGTATATATTTTTAATTACAAATGGGATAAGCTCTCAGAAGATTCTTTTTTTCTAAATTTTACTTTACATTATCAGCCAATCATGGGCCCTCCAGGACTCACGGTACTAATTCCACTCCAATGGTAAACATATGGAAACACTATCATATTCAAAATTCAATAACTTAAAATTTATGGGTGCTGATAATGACACCTATAATTTTTCGTGCACATCTAACCTTGGTGCAAGCTTATGTGTGGAGAACACCATATGACCCGCGGCAATTTGTTTACATACATGTGCATGAAACACGTGTTATTGATTCTGCACCAAATGAATCAGGTGCTACTTTCAGTATTGAGTACTCCTGAGTCAAGCCTGTAAAAATGCTAAAATTGCATCAGTAGAAATTTGTCAATATTTTTTTTACATTACACATAGGATAAGCTCTCAAAAGATATTTTTCCTAAAATTTTAATTTTCATTATTAACCAATTATGGACCACCAAACCTGTAAATACTCTATTATTTCTTCACCCATTTCTAGACTGGTTCACAGTTCTTCCGTATAATTAGTACCGTGTGTCCTCCAAGCCTATATGTATATTATGTTTTATCCATTTCTAGACTGGATCCCATATGTATATTATGTTTTATCCATTTCTAGACTGGATCCCATTTTTCCATATAAATAGTACCTCAAGTCCCTCAGTTTTCTCACCATATAGGCACATGATTAACAGTATCAAATTAATGATAATGTGAACTTCATTGATATAAACTGTGATATAAATAAAAGATTGGCAAGTGACTGGTGAGTGCAAGGCAGCTACTAAAAAGTGAATGGACACCAGGATACTACAAAAAAAGGTAAATTGTTCCATTGGCTGATCTCTGATTGATTAAATATATGTGTAGCAACACTTAGCATTCCTGATGGTAAGTTGAAAGTGATGCGTGTATTGAGGACTATCTGTATCTGTGTGTGTGTATGTATGTTTTTGTGTGATTTGAATTTTTAATGTAGCTTTAATAATTTTTCAGCCATATCGCTACAATGTCTGCAGTGTGGCTGTTTATAGTGATGTCTAGCACTGGGGCATCATGCCTCAGATATTTAGCATGATATTCCACCAAGTCACAATATCCTGACACCAGGCCGACCAGTCATAACACTAACCTCTTAATACTGAGCGTCAAGCAAGGCAGCTGTTAGTACCATTTTTGTAAGTCTTTGGTATGACTCGGCTGGGGATCGAACCCACAACCTCCCGCATCCGAGGCGGACGCTTTAACCACTAGGCCAATGGAGCGGTCTCTGTATCTGTATGGAAAAAAAAATTATCAAATAATTTTGATTACAAGTCTTGGGGCAATTGTAGTAATTCATTGAGCAATTAGAAAAATTGACTGAGATTTTCTAAATGGATAAGTTGATTCTGTTTTCATTCATATTGATTATATAATTATAATACACACTTGTGATTTAAACATGAAAGATGGGTTAAATGAAGAAAGTAGAGTGCTACAGACACAGCATAGACCTTTTTGAGCACTGAACATGCAGCCATACACTTACTAAGAATATAAACAAAGTGAAATGCTGAACCAACAAGAGGTAATTCAAATATATAATGTATTTACAGTTAATCTAAGTCATCATTATGGTTTAACTCTTTCCTGTTACTGTTATTTCACTGTATCCTTTAGCTTCACTCAAAGTTATCATGGCACTAGCTAGCAAGAGAGAGAGTGTGTGAGAGTGAGAGCGTTTGGGGAGACTAAGCATAAGGGCACTTTTCTATTATTTGTCTCTGTTTCCATCTGATGCCTACCCAGCTAACACAGTGAGAGAAAGGGGTGTGTGTGAGAACTTCCTTCAGACGTTTTAATACGTAACAGTGTTCAGTTTGTTCTCCTCCATATTTTGCCTGCGTCAGTGTGACATGTAACAAATTAAAATTGACTTGGGCTAGGTACTGTATTAAATCACTAGACTGCGATGGTTTTAACATCCCCAGTTTGGGGTGTAATTGATTTTTAATTGGGATAACAGACAGACACATAGACAAAGCAAGATGAATTTGGGTTTAAGTAGTGGAAATGATCAAGAGAAATCCAGAGACAATTTTGTATCATTTGAACTAAGTGTCATAAAGTGAAATTTTCCAAGAATCAGTATATTTAGTAAGGAATGGAATAAAGAATGATTCTAGCTTTGATGGGCATGTGTTAATTTATGGCAGTTAGATAAATTTAATCCTGAATGGTTTAGCTAAATAAGAGGTATGTGTTTCCCAGGTGAAATTTAATGTTTGAAGTATTCTTCCTTGAAAATTTTGTCTAAGTTTCTAACGGGCAAGAAGTTCAAGCTTAAAGGAAAAAGTATCATTTCTGAAAATTGTCGGAAAGATGGGTGTCTGGAAGTTTTGGGTACATAGAGCTTAGAGGTACAGAGAGATTAAGCTACGTAGAAGTGTGCGAGTCACAGGAAGCACAAGGTAATTGTCTCAGTCTCATGCAATTTGTACTTTGACATGAATTGGTAATTATTTGTTTTTGAATTTAGTTGTTTTTAATTCATACATCAATTTGAGTTTGGAAGATAATTGTTTACATCCTGAATGTTATGTTACTCGTTTGTTCTTTGAATTACATGCATTACTTTTTTTATAAGAGTATAAGAGAATTGTGTGATTGTATCTGTCTTAAATTATATGAATCGTGCAAGCAAGAAATTGATATTGCCATGTCTGGAAATGTTATGCCAGTGAATTATTAGTTAATATTTTATTTAAGACATGAAGAGAATTTCATTAATTCAGTTGTAAAATTAATTCAGTTGTATAATTAATTGTATAATTAATTCAGTTGTATAATTAAGATGTGAATTCTTTAACAGAGAATTATTAGCATTAACAGTACCTGCTGGCCAACATTCAGTCCACTTAGTGAATTAAAGTCCACAGCTGGGCATATTAACAATTATTATATCTAGGTTATGTCATAGTTCAATTATTATATCTAGGTTATGTCATAGTTCAATTATTATATCTAGGTTATGTCATGGTTCAATTATTATATCTAGGTTATGTCATGGTTCAGTTATTATATCTAGGTTATGTCATGGTTCAATTTGGGATACCAGATAGCTGCTAGTGAGACACATTAATTGTTAGTACTAGACTATGTCTATAAGCTGTCAGCCTGTGTTTATAAGCTGTCAGGCTGTGTTTATAAGCTGTCAGGCTTTGACCTTCAGACCCATATAGTATCTGTCTGAATTACAATAAAAGTATATCTGACATAATGATAGAATGGATAGGGTTTGACCCCAGAGGGAAAACAACCAACAAATATTTAGGTTGTCTATTATTTATATTAGCATGGGGAAATAGCTCTATGTACATACACATACACAGTCAAAGAGAGGAGAAAAATTATGGTTGATGACTGAAAGGATAATGAAGAGGGAAAAGAATATGTCGACTTCTAACCTTTCACCAGTGTTGAATTTAGAACGACCAGCAATCAAGCAGGTTATTCAGTCATGCTGGCCAACTGAGTTTGATTGTTCACTTGATTTCATGATTAAATTTTGTCTTATTGGTATGAACAGAATAGCTAATTGCATTTTTCATTTTGTTCATATTAAATTGTTTTATTTTGCATATGTTCTATTCTATGTCTCTGCTTAGGTCTTTGATTATTCAACCCATTAATTTCATATTTTATTTTATCAGTTACTCAATCAGGGCAATAACACTGTGGGTGTTCATTGACCAGATAATAACCGCAACCACCACGTAATATAATATTTACAAATAATCCATTTTTAGAACCGTATTATAGCTTTTTTTTTTAAAGAAAAGGAACTCATGCATCCCCCATTGTGTATGTCTATATTTGTTGTAATTCCTGGTACATGAATTTATCTAATTTTTGTAATTTTTATTCATGGCTGTATGTTGTACAAAGGATCATTAGTTAAATTTTGCCTACATGACAGGGTATGTTATGAGTGTAAAATTAAATGGGATCTATAAATAGATGCTTACGTACGTGTTGACAGTTATTAATAACAATCTGAATAATAAGACTTAATGATGGCTTTGGATTAATTTTATATTGGCTGATGGGGTTTGGATGGTTCTAGAAGAATTCATTAATTTCCCATTGGTTAGGCTAGGTCACATGAATAGGCAAGTTTGGAATTAATTGAGTTGTAAGATCCATCACACGGGGTATGTTGTGAAATATGGTCATAATAGAAGGAGAGAACTGAGCAATCAGCTTCATTCCTCCTTTGGAGTCATCCTTATTTCTTGTGTTTCTGTTCTGTAGACATGTTTTATGCTGTACTTAGATATTATTTGAGAGAATAAACATTTGTTTGGACTGTTCAGTGGCAATAAAAAGTGCTCATTATTTGGACTATAATATTATTCTGGAACTATTGTGAATTATTTAGAAGAGTTCTGGACAAAGTCATGATTCTTGGTCGAACAGTAGATTTCTGGTTTGATATCCACTTATTTTGTCTCTTATTATTTTCTTACATCATTAATTATTTATCATTGGAAATTCATAACAGATGTTGAGAGTTTAGAAGCCATAGTCTTCTGTTGAATCATAATGGATTGTTGAATCCGTGTTTATATGTGTATATTAATGCAGCATGGATGGATCACAATTTTATATACCAACAGTACTGGTATATCAAATTGCTTAAATTGCTTTATAACACTTAAAAAGCCATGCTATTTTTAATGTGTCTATATCAAAGCCATGTTATATATATATATATATATATATATATATATATGGTGGATATACATTGCTATGTTACCAGTAAGGAGGAACAAAAATTGTTTGCTTGCAATTATTTGTAGTGCCTCGTACATCTGGATAGTTAAGAAATAGTGTTATTAATTGATCTGCATAAAGTCACCACCAGGACATTATGGGTTAACTTGATGTATTAGTATTTATAACTTCCCAATAATGCCATAGAGTGTTTCATTGACGTATTAGCATTTATAACTTCCCAATAATGCCATATAGTGTTTCATTGATGTATAAGAATTTATAACTTCTCAATAATGCCATAGAGTGCTTCATTGTTGCTTGCTGATTAAGGGATAAATATCAGTCTGACAATAGTAATTTTCACAAGGGCTACTAATCTAATTAACTCTGCCTGTCAGTGCTACAGACAATGAACTAAATATTTCTGCCTACCCCAGTCTATCAATTTAAATACCTATTTAGTACTTATCTGTTCTATAAATTATGAAACAATTTCTAACCATCATCTTCTCAATACCTTATGCACCCATCCAGTTGTGGCCTTAGCAATTTGAATTATTTTGCAGGGGTCCCCTGCATTTATGTTCAGGGCCCCCTTTGAGCATCACACTTGGAAATAAATTTTTAAATGATATTGAACTTAAACGTTTCTTCATTACTTTAAAATTGCTTTCTCTCTATAGATATATTTTTAAAAATTGCTCGTGTGGGGCCCTTGTGATGGTGCATGGCTTTTATGATGTGCCAAATCAGTCCAATCGGCCTAAAGCTAACCCTGCACCCATCTACCTAAAAAAACATGTCCTTAACCTAACAACCTTTCATTCATTTAGTTTATTATTAGGGTCCTGCATTGAGTTTTTCTTAATGGTTAGTGACACTTCTAATACTATTGACTTCATCTTACTGAGAAATCAGAAGCCAAGTGCCTTTCCCAATGACGTACAACAGACCTAGGTTTAAAACCTGGGCAGATATCAAACCTGTGACCCTTCAGCTATGAGTCCAACACTCTTGTAAACTGGCCCATTGATGTCCCCTTCCCTGCGTTGAGATGTGGCAGCCATATAGTTATCACTTTTTCTGTGTCCATCTGTCTGTCTTTCTGTCTGTCTTCGTGTAACCAGCATTGCTCTGCAACCCATGTGTTTAATTGGTAGGTGAATAGCCTATTACACGTTCAAGGGTTTTGTCATTTCGAGTCCAACTTTGGAGGAGTTATTGCCCTTTTCCATCAATTTTAATTCTCCGTGAGATCATTGTATCAGGGATAGCATGCAGGATCAAGATGCAGTTTCGTGCACATTGCAGAGTTTCACACCTGGTGGGGAATTGCAAATGACAGTTATATCAGGTAGGGATTTTCAGTTTTAAAGAGTGCCAGACATTACATCAGAACAGTATTTATGAATATACCAGCAATGTTTGGAATCCAGTACAGAACTTGTAAATATTGATCCCAATTATTGGTAGTGATGTAATCATCTTGTGTTATGAAAGCAGTATCATGTACAGATACATGTAATAGAAGAGATATTATCAGCAGTTATTGAAAACAAGAATTCTGAGATTCCTTGTTTGCAAAGTGCAGTTTGAAGAATGCTTTTAATAACTAGATAACCAATAAAAGCATCTAGTTGCTTAAGTATAAATGGTGATGAAATAAAATCCTAATTCTGGCATGTCATCTAGGAATGAAGTGTGTAGCGATTGGTATCAGCTTGTATTAATGATGGCTACATGTTTTCTAGGTTTATGGCATGTTATTTATTTATAAGAGGAATTTGTTCTATTTAGTATGGATTCATGTAATCATGCATTTTGAAGAAAAACCGTAGTCTCATAGACCTAGATTGGCATTTAATGGACCTGGATGTGCAATCTATTGACCTAGATGTGCATTGAATGGACCTGGATGTGCATTGAATGGACCTAGATGTGCATTGAATGGACCTGGATGTGCATTGAATGGACCTAGATGTGCATTGAATAGACCTAGATGTGCATTGAATGGACCTGGATGTTCATTGAATGGACCTAGATGTGCATTGAATGGACCTAGATGTGCACTGAATGGACCTGAATGTTCATTGAATGGACCTAGATGGGCATTGAATGGACCTGGATGTTCATTAAATGGAACTAGATGTGTATTGAATGGACCTAGATGTGCATTAAATGGACCTGGATGTTAATTGAATGGACCTGGATGTTCATTGAATGGACCTAGATGTGCATTGAATGGACCTAGATGTGCATTGAATGGACCTAGATGTGCATTGAATGGACCTGGATGTTCATTGAATGGACCTAGATGGGCATTGAATGGACCTGGATGTTCATTGAATGGAACTAGATGTGTATTGAATGGGCCTGGATGTGCATTGAATGGACCTGGATGTGCATTGAATGGACCTAGATGTGCATTGAATGGACCTAGATGTGCATTGAATGGACCTAGATGTTTGTTTTATAGGCATAAATGTGCATTTTATTGACCTAGATATGCATTTTATTGACCTAGATGTGCATTGAATGGACCTAGATGTGCATTGAATGGACCTGGATGTTCATTGAATGGACCTAGATGGGCATTGAATGGACCTGGATGTTCATTGAATGGAACTAGATGTGTATTGAATGGACCTGGATGTGCATTGAATGGACCTGGATGTGCATTGAATGGACCTGGATGTGCATTGAATGGACCTAGATGTGCATTTTATGGACCTAGATGTTTATTTTATAGGTATAAATGTGCATTTTATTGACCTAGATATGCATTTTATTGACCTAGATGTGCATTGAATGGACCTAGATGTGCATTGAATGGACCTGGATGTTCATTGAATGGAACTAGATGTGTATTGAATGGACCTGGATGTGCATTTTATGGACCTAGATGTTTATTTTATAGGTATAAATGTGCATTTTATTGACCTAGATATGCATTTTATTGACCTAGATGTGCATTGAATGGACCTATATGTGCATTGAATGGACCTTGAAGTGCATTATATGGACCTAGATGTGCATTATATCGACCTAGATGTGTATTATATTGATCTAGATGTGCATTAAATGGACCTAGATATGCATTGAATGGACCTAGATATGCATGAATGGACCTGGATGTGCATTGACTGGACCAAGATGTGCATTGAATGGACCTAGATATGCATTGAATGGACCTAGATATGCATTGAATGGACCTGGATGTGCATTGACTGGACCAAGATGTGCATTGAATGGACCTAGATGTGCATTGAATGGACCCAGATGTGCATTATATTGACCTAGATGTGCATTGAATGGACCTAGATGTGCATTGAATGGACCTATATGTGCATTGAATGGACCTTGATGTGCATTATATTGACCTGGATGTGTATTATATTGATCTAGATGTGCATTAAATGGACCTAGATATGCATTGAATGGACCTGGATATGCATTGAATGGACCTGGATGTGCATTGACTGGACCAAGATGTGCATTGAATGGACCTAGATGTGCATTGAATGGACCTAGATGTGTATTATATTGATCTAGATGTGCATTAAATGGACCTGGATGTGCATTGAATGGACCTGGATGTGTATTATATTGATCTAGATGTGCATTGAGTGGACCTAGATGTGCATTGAATGGACCTGGATGTGCATTGAATGGACCTAGATGTGCATTGAATGGACCTGGATGTGCATTGAATGGACCTGGATGTGCATTGAATGGACCTGGATGTGCATTGAGTGGACCTAGATGTGCATTGAATGGACTTAAATGTGCATGTTGTTTGTAGTTGGCATAGTTTCTCATTGTCCTTAATAATTCACATCCTATCTTTAATTTGCAAATTACTTGTAATTTGCATAATTAGTGTCTGCCTTAGATGCAGGAGGTTGTGGGTTTGAGTCCTGCCATATCATACTAATGACTTAAGCCCAGCATTATGAAGTTAGTGCAAGGACCAGTTGACATGGTTTCAGGATAATATGCCTGGGTGGGATATGATGCTAGATGTCTTTGACATGATACCCCAGTACTAGACTTCACTATAAACTGAAACACTGCAGACATAACAGTGATATGACTGAAAAATTGTTAAAGCTATGTTAAAAGTCAAAATGACATGCACACACTTGTAATTTGCAAATGTCTGTAATCAGCATTGCTATGGTACTTAACAATTCACTGCATATCTTTAATTTGGATATTGCTTTTAATTGACATGAACCAATGAAAATATTCTGATTCTGATGTGTGATCATTGACTCCAAGACCACAATGTGCATGATGTGCCTTTTGCCATGTCAACTTATTGGATAGAGTTATGGTTCTTGACAATCACTTTACATCTTCTGATGGTCTCGTGATAACAGTTGTTTTTCCATAGACCTTAATTTAACATTTGTTAGAATAAATACACATTCTTCCTTTTGCATGCATATCGCACACTAACATATAGAGCAATATTAGATTGTCAGTTTGGCAAGTATGGAAGCATGTACTCCATTGCACGTAAGAGATATAACTTGGCTGGAGCTAGACAGTAGTAAGAATTATCCATTCACAACAGTTACATCTTCAGTGATGCATCACATTTTATAAACTTCATAAAAATACAAAACATGTCTAGATATGAATTAACATAATCTCACATGTAGCAAAGAGACAACTTTTTTGAAGCCTGACAGAAACTATAACTGTTACAAAATGTATCAAACATAGCTAGCTTTGTTGTTTATTTCTGAATAAAATATTCCCTACACATTAAGTTCTCCCCCAATCCACCTTGGGCCTATGCAATTGGTACCATCATACCTATATCCAACCTTAATTTTTTCAATTATCTGTCATATAGGTTGAGACTGTTTAAGAATCATGTGTATCTAGTCTCCCTTAAGAGAAACAATTTTATGAGTTACTAAATCATGTCTTGTATCAATCAAAAGTATCATTGAGCTGCTGTTTTACCAGCAGAAATATATAATTTGAATAAAATATTTTAATTGTGATTTTTACTTTATTGATATCGCAGGTTGAACTTCATTGGACATATGGGATAAATCACATTTTCTTATTATGTAAACAGAAGGTCAAAGGGCAAAATATGCTAACCAGTATGTACCTCTCCTACTTCAGAAAGGTGATTTCATATACAATAAAGAATTTTATACTTGTTTGGTACACAAAGAAGTTAACATCGGGGACAGGTGCACATGACCCAATCTTATTATAAGATATAAGCTCTCAACATTTTTTCACTAACTGCAGATACATGGGGTCACAAACCCAAGTCCTTGCACAAAGGTCAGCCTACCCATCCTTTCCATAAAATCAACAGAGAGCTATCCTCACTTGTATAGTGAATACAATTAAGGCAATAAACCAATTAGTAGTCCATTGTGGCAGATTTCACAGCTTCTAATTTAAGCAAATATTTTGAATATTGGGGAATACAATCCAGAAAATGCAAGCTTAGAAAGTCAAAGGAGTTAAAAACTGGAGCAAACTTTGCATATACAAGGAACATTTAGTTTGTAATAAAAGGATCAAAAGAGATGATGCAAAAGAGAAAGTTTCTTTGCCTTACTTTAGAACAGGCATGTGTTACTTATGGCTCACTGCTAGATCAGATCCACAACCTGGTTTTTCTGCCTACATTATAGGGTGTGGCCTTAAAAATTGCTTATCTAGCCCATGCCTGGAGGAACTTGCCTGCCAAGGGCTTGTTAGGTCTATTACAACCACTTAAAATGTTGGTTTCATTATTTAAATGTAATGTATGGTGTAAGGGAGAGAATTAGTACTAGATTATTATTTCCTGTATTATATTATCCAGCAACAAAATTAGTTCATGGAAATGTGGATTAATGTGTATATAATTAATTACCACATAATAAAGGATTATAAGATATCCTAAATGTTGGGATTCTACATGGATGGAGGGATGGATGGCACCTCAGCACAAAAGTGGCTATGTAATGCCAACAAAACGGCACATTTGTAAAAAATATAAGGAACATGAAGCCTTCCAAATGTATAATTAAGCACTACAAGATAAAATATGAAACAAAAATAATTGTACGGGTGTTAAGATTCTATAAATGTATACAAAATAATAAATAAAGTTAATACATTTAAAATGCTTACATCATGATTAAAATTTCTTGTAAAAACTGCTTTCCTTTATAAATTCCAATATTGTCTTCGGTGGTAAATCCTCATACAGTTCCTCCATGCCGTTTGCGTCAAAATAATTTTGTCTCAAGAGTTGAAATTGATATGAGCAACAAGAAATATGCTCCACTGTCATTGTTTATTGGCAGGGCACACTCCTTCAGGAGGTATGAAAAAATCCAGTATGTCTGTGCAGTATGCAGTTGGCATAGTGTCAAATCATGTGCCTGATATATACATTATACATGGAATACTATGTTTGCATAGAGCTTCAGAATAATTTAATTTTGTTTTCTTAGATGAGGAATCTTGACATAGGAAATTAGAAAGTTCATGTTTAATAGAATGTTGGTATGTGAAATACAGCATTCCATGAACATGTCAATGTGACCCCATGCTGTTCTGGATTTGTGTAACTGGACCCAGCTTTTGAAGAATAATGTGGGCTTGTATGGAAGGAATGGACACTGTGACCAGTGTGGCTTGTATGGAAAGAATGGACAATATGTGACCAGTGTGGCTTGTATGGAAAGAATGGACAATATGTGACCAGTGTGGCTTGTATGGAAAGAATGGACAATATGTGACCAGTGTGGCTTGTATGGAAGGAATGAACAATATGTGACCAGTGTGGCTTGTATGGAAAGAATGGACAATATGTGACCAGTGTGGCTTGTATGGAAGGAATGGACAATATGTGACCAGTGTGGCTTGTATGGAAGGAATGGACAACATGTGACCAATGTGGCTTGTATGGAAGGAATGGACAATATTTACCAATGTGGCTTGTGTGGAAGGAATGGACAATATGTGACCAGTGTGGCTTGTGTTGAAGGAATGGACAATTCGTGACCAATGTAGCTTGTATGGAAGGAATGGACAATATGTGACCAATATGGCCTGTATGGAAGGAGTGGAAAATATATGACCAGTGTGGTTTGTGTGGAAGGAATGGACAATATTTGACCAATGTGGGTTGTATGGAAGGGATGGACAGTATGTCACCAATGTGGCTTGTATGTAAGGAATGGACAATATGTGACCAATATGGCCTGTATGGAAGGAATGGAAAATATGTGACCAGCGTGGTTTGTATGGAAGGAATGGAAAGTATGTGACCAATAGGGCATGTATGGGAGGAATGGAAAATATGTGTGGTTACTGCTCTGACGTGTTTGGCCTAAAATGAGGAAATTCCCAAAACATACATGTGAATGTCCTGCATGGATTTGATTGTCATTGTTATTGAGTGCATGGTGATAGTTATGATAATGATGCCAACAAAAGACGGCACATTAGGCTTCAAGTCACAGTGAATGTGATGGTACAACGTATTGCATCTTGTGAAGAATCTTAACAACATTCAGAAAGGTATTAGACCCGGACATTACAATTCTTGAACAGTTCTGGTGGCCGGTCAGCAATTGGAATTAGGAAGGAGACAGGAAACAATTTAAACTTCTTCATGCACTTAGTAGAATCATAGAGTTTTATTGACATGCCATATTCCAGTGTAGACACTGAAAGAACATTTTCCTTTCAAAGAAAGGTTTAGGCTGACTCCGGTGAAAACATTTGATCCAGTAACAGTACATCATCTCCTAAGTGTTGAGATCAACAATGACAAGGACTGACACCAATATAATCCAGGTAATAATCACATGAGAAATGCTAAAGATGTTTGTGGTACATATAAGAAAAGTATGAATTAAACCAATTTACTGTGAAAAGACTGACTTGATGAGATGATGTGCATGTTTAAATATTTTAAATTATGTAGATTTGTATAATAGTTTTAAGTTGTTTCCATTTGCATGCTAAAAATCAGGTCTATGAAAATCCTCCTCCTTTTGAGGTCAGAACTATCCAGATTTTGAAAATCACCTTCATCTGAGGTCAGAACTCCTGCCCAGACTTTGAAAATCACCTTCATCTGAGGTCAGAACTCCTGCCCAGACTTTGAAAATCTCCTTCATCTGTGGTCAGAACTCCTGCCCAAGCTTTGAAAATCTCCTGATCTGTCCTGACCTGGCCTGTCTTTTCTGTGACATGTATTGCAAAGAAAGAGATGAACAGAAATAAATTTGATTAACTGAAAGTCAATAGAGGGTTGTAGATGGGTGGTTGTCAGTGGAAAAGGCTGATAAAGAAATTGCTCGTCTGATGCTATGGAATTGCAAAAGAACTTATCTTGATAAAATAAATGAATAATTTCAAGACAAGAATGCGGTTGCATGATGATTAATAGAAAAGTGGAAAGGAAGACCCTGTCTATAAACAATTACCTAACATTATTTATGTGAGCATAGCCTATATCTACTGCACCTTCCTTGAGCCCTGTAGTGTTCTCTATCCTTGTTTATGGCTTGCTTTTAATTGAATTCATAGTTACTGTTTAAACATTTTATTTATCATGATATGCATGTGAAACAGATACCATTTGGTCAAAATCATCAACACTTTGTTTACTTAACTTATTTTGCTGCATGCATAATAGTCTACAAGCTGACTGTACTAATATTAAGCCATTGAGACACCCAACTCTGTCTACAATGGCCAACTTTATCAGTAGCTTTCCTGCACAGCCAATCATCCTGACACCCAACTCTGTCTACAGTGGTCATCTTTATCAGTAGCTTTCCTGTACAGCCAGTCATCCTGACACCCAACTCATTCTAAAGTGGCCATCTTAATAAGTAGCTTTCCTGCACAGCCAATCATCCTGACACCCAACTCTGTCTACAGTGGTCATCTTTATCAGTAGCTTTCCTGCACAGCTAGTCATCCTGACACCCAACTCTTTCTAAAGTGGCCATCTTGATAAGTAGCTTTCCTGCACAGCCAATCATCCAGACACCCAACTCTGTCTGCAGTGGCCATCTTTATCAGTAGCTTTCCTGCACAGCCAATCATCCTGACACCCAACTCTGTCTACATTGGCCATCTCTATCAGTAGCTTTCCTGCACAGCCAATCATCCTGACACCCAACTCTGTCTACAATGGCCATCTCTATCAGTAGCTTTCCTGCACAGCCAATCATCCTAACACCCAATTCTGTCTACAATGGCCATCTCTATCAGTAGCTTTCCTGCACAGCCAATCATCCTGACACCCAACTCTGTCTACCTTGGCCATCTTGATAAGTAGCTTTCCTCCACAGCCACACTCTACCAATGCCATCTTGATGAACAATTCTTACATTATACATCAGTCATAACTAGTTTTGTTGTTTATTTCTGTTTCCTATACCTTACACTCTGTCCCCATCTCAGGGGCTTTTGAATATGGGATATTTATACAATATGAAATGTTGCTTGTAACTACTGAATATACTCTGATGCATTTTGATATCAATATTGTCTCATAGACTTCTAATTCATTTTGGACATTTGTTTCTCTTGTCAAGGAAATTGTTACAACTGAAAAGGTTGCTTTCTTTCTCCAGATAGTTAATGATCATTAGTAATTTCCCATACTCAGGGCACAAATATATTAACAGTTCCAAATTTTCAGCAATATCACACTGCCATCATCAGCATCTAAATGTTGATCACATGACTTATAAAGGTCTAGATGTGACCTCTCTACTTAACATATCTGTGCCTTATTGAAACTTTGGACAGCACATACTTTATCTATATTGGACAGTTTAACCAACAGAAACAGGGACCGGCAATAGGGTTCCCAGTCTCACCAATAGCTACCAATCTATACTTGGAATTTTTTGAGAAACATACCCTAGAATCGGCCAAGGAACCACCATCAATGTGGTTCAGATATGGGGGTGATACCTTGACTGAACTACAAAAGTATCCTGTTAAGGAGTTCTCTGATCATCTCAACTCCGTCAATCCACATATCTAATTCACTTCAGAACAAGAAGAAAATGGCAAGCTACCATTCTTGGACACGAGTATACATATAAAAGATGATGGCTCAACCAAAGTCACTGTGTATAGAAAACCAATCCACACTGACCAGTACCAGAACTTTTTTCCAGTCACCATCTGGGGCCAGTAGAAAGATCTTTAATGCACCTTGCTTATCACTGATGAGACCGATTGATTGAAGGAAGTAGAGCATGTGAAATCAGCACTATGGGTAAATGGCTATCCAGAGTAGATTTTAAAAACGTAACAGGAAGTGGGGGAAAAAACCCCACACAAAAACAGGAATAGCCTAGATAGAACCTATATTGGTATGCCATGTATCCTTGGTACATCAGAAGTCCTTGCCAGAGTATTCAGACAACATGGGATCAACGTATATCACAAATATACAAGTCTTTAAGACAACATCTTACACATGTGAAGGACAAAACTCTAAATTTTAAAACGTGGTGTTGTTTACTATATCAAATGTAATGATTGTGAGAAAGATTACATTGGAGAAACAGGCAGAGTGTTAGAAACAAGGATTAAGGAACACATCAGTAGAGTGTCATTGCTCATAAATGAACATTGTAGAACTATGGGACATTCCTTTGTCTTCAATCAAAACAAGGTCATCACATCAGAGGACAGTGTATGGAAAAGGAAGGAGAAGGAAGACAGCAGAGGTCAGCACTAAAGTATGGACCACAGACTTGAATTTCCATCCATCTACATCAGTCTCTATGTATCACGTTGCTAACTATAATTCACATGATATTCCACATTAGTCACTGATGAAAGCAATGAGATATTGCTGAAAATTTTGAACTCATAAGATATTTATGATCTGGAAAGTTACTAAGGAACCAATTTGTTCGTTTAACATAGAAACATGAAACATTTGCTTGCACTCTACATGGCTCAAGAGACATGTGATTTGTTGTTTTGGAATCTTGTGAGAACATTGTCTCTCATACCTAAATCCGCCATTTGGGTATTTTGTCTTGTCTGTATGATAATGGACATAGTTACTAGCCTTTGTAGATGAACTTCAAAATCTTTGTTCGGGGACAAACATTTGTTCATAATCAGAATAGCACAGTAGTCATTGAAGATATTCTATTATTATATGCTCATTTGTTTTTACCATTAACTATACATTGTCAAACTCGTGCAGTATTTTTTCCATTCTCTATGGATTCATATTGCATGACACATGCATCTAAAAATAGTATCATGTATTAGGAACTACTTTGTAAACAGTGTATACTCACGTAACAGGCAATAGCTTTTGGTTTATTACATTGATGAGTGAATGAACTACACAAGCTGTTTCATCCATTTGAAAGGAGATCTGATAAAGTTAATGACGCGGACAAGTTTACTGAAGATGAAACTTTCCAACACACAAATGAATGAATGTGATATTCGCAGTGACCGCAACAAATGTGAGAGATGCAGTATTGAAAATATCATTCTGATCATTTAAAGAATTATTTAGGAGAAATGTTCGTAGATTTTTGCAAATAGAATGGTTCACACTATGACCAGTGTCTGTGACTCAGATCTTTATAAATAGCAAAGATAAGCAAATTGAAAGTTAGTCAAAACACTAAATTTGAGACAAAATACTCCTGAAGATTTTGGTAGAAAAATAAGCACATCAGCACCAATAAGCCAAGATAACAAAGTCTTATTCTACTGGCTAAAAAGATTGTCACACAAAAGCTGGTTTGCAATTTTCCCCATTTAACTTTTTAGATACATTGTTAGGCATGCAAATGAAACCATACAGCTTGATATTATCATTGTTAGGCATGCAATAGAAGCCATACAGCTTGATATTATCATTGTTAGGCATGCAATAGAAGCCATACAGCTTGATATTATCATTGTTAGGCATGCAATAGAAACCATACAGCTTGATATTATCATTGTTAGGCATGCAATAGAAACCATACAGCTTGATATTATCATTGTTAGGCATGCAATAGAAACCATACAGCATATGTACATAGCGGGGGACACTCCAAACAAAGAGCATTCATAAATTTAATCACTTTGTTTCTTATAGTGTGTTCTTTTTATTATTCAGCCATAGGTATAAAAACAAAATGAGTATATAATAAAAAGTTTACAGCATCTCTATGGGAAAATATGAATTTGTTATTTAGGAGTCATACTGCACTTCCAAGACTCAGAAAAAACAATTCATATTTTTTGTTTCAAATGTAGTAACCTGTCAGTGCAATTTGTTATTGATTTCATTTTGTTGATTTAGATGCATCTTTTGTCTGATTGCACCATTTTGGATAGAGTTGTGGACCTTGTCCATTAGTTTGATATTTTACCTGGAATGTAACTTATATGTACAAGTCTTTCAAGATGGATTTAAATCATTTTACATCATCTTTTATTAGAATCCTGATCCCAGGATGCCCATCTCATCCTAACCTTAGCTTCCTAAGACAATTTTCTCAATTAAAGGGGCAAAATGGGGCAATCTTTGGCAAGTAGGGGCCTTTACGATGTACCCATTATTAATAGTGAAGTATCAACCTCTGTACATCATTGTAAAGTATTTGTGCACGCATAGAGGGTAACAGAGAATATACGCTTGTGTTGGCACTGTTACCTGCTCTTTTCTCTAATGCAAATATAGTATCCTGCATTCACAGTCTATAAGTCATTGATATTATCATGATATCAGTCTATAATTCATTGATATTATCATGATGTCAGTCTGTAATTCATTGATATTATCCTGCTCTCCGAGTCTATAATTCATTGATATTATCATGATGTCAGTCTATAATTCATTGATATTATCATGATGTCAGTCTATAATTCATTGATATTATCATGATGTCAGTCTGTAATTCATTGATATTATCCTGCTCTCCCAGTCTATAATTCATTGATATTATCATGATGTCAGTCTATAATTCATTGATATTATCATGATGTCAGTCTGTAATTCATTGATATTATCACTGCTGTCAGTCTATAATACATTGATATTATCCTGCTCTCCCAGTCTATAATTCATTGATATTATCATGATGTCAGTCTATAATTCATTGATATTATCACTGCTGTCAGTCTATAATACATTGATATTATCCTGCTCTCCCAGTCTGTAATTTATTGATATTATCACTGCTGTCAGTCTATAATACATTGATATTATCATGATGTCAGTCTATAATTCATTGATATTATCATGATGTCAGTCTATAATTCATTGATATTATCCTGCTCTCCCAGTCTATAATTCATTGATATTATCATGATGTCAGTCTATAATTCATTGATATTATCATGATGTCAGTCTGTAATTCATTGATATTATCACTGCTGTCAGTCTATAATACATTGATATTATCCTGCTCTCCCAGTCTATAATTCATTGATATTATCATGATGTCAGTCTATAATTCATTGATATTATCACTGCTGTCAGTGTATAATACATTGATATTATCCTTCTCTCCCAGTCTATAATTCATTGATATTATCATGTCAGTCTATAATTCATTGATATTATCACTGCTGTCAGTCTATAATACATTGATATTATCCTGCTCTCCCAGTCTATAATTCATTGATATTATCATGATGTCAGTCTATAATTCATTGATATTATCATGATGTCAGTCTCTAATTCATTGATATTATCATGATGTCAGTCTATAATTCATTGATATTATCACTGCTGTCAGTCTATAATACATTGATATTATCCTGCTCTCCCAGTCTATAGTTCATTGATATTATCATGATGTCAGTCTATAATTCATTGATATTATCACTGCTGTCAGTCTATAATACATTGATATTATCCTGCTCTCCCAGTCTATAATTCATTGATATTATCATGATGTCAGTCTATAATTCATTGATATTATCATGATGTCAGTCTATAATTCATTGATATTATCATGATGTCAATCTATAATTCATTGATATTATCCTGCTGTCGGTCTATAATTCATTGATATTATCACTGCTGTCAGTCTATAATACATTGATATTATCCTGCTCTCCCAGTCTATAATTCATTGATATTATCATGATGTCAGTCTATAATTCATTGATATTATCATGATGTCAGTCTATAATTCATTGATATTATCATGATGTCAGTCTATAATTCATTGATATTATCCTGCTGTCGGTCTATAATTCATTGATATCATCCTGCTGTCAGGCTATAATTCATTGATATTATCACTGCTGTCACAGTCTTTAATTCATTGATATTATCACTGCTGTCACAGTCTATAATTCATTGATTTTATCACTGCTCTCAGTCTAGAATTCATTGATAGTATCACTGCTGTCGCAGTCTATATTTCATTGATATTATCACTGCTCTCCCAGTCAATAATTCATTGATATTAAGACTGCTGTCACAGTCTATAATTCATTGTTGTTATTACTGCTCTCCCAGTCTATAATTCATTGATATTATCCTGCTGTCCCAGTCTATAATTCATTGATATTATCACTGCTGTCACAGTCTATAATTCATTGATATTATCACTGCTCTCACAGTCTATAGTTCATTGATAGTGCCCTTGTTGTCAGTCTATAATTCATTGATAGTGTCCCTGTTGTCAGTCTATAATTCATTGATAATATCCCTGTTGTAATTTAACTGATAGTGTTCCTGTTAACAGACTGTAATTCATTGATAGTGTCCCAGTTGTCAGTCTATAATTCATTGATAGTGTCCTTGTTGTCAGTCTATAATTGATTGACAGTGTCCCTGTTGTCAGTCTATTAATCATTGATAGTATCCCTCTTGTCAGTTTATAATTCAGTGATAGTGTCCTTGTTGTCAGTCTATAATTCATTGATAGTGTCCCTGTTGTCAGTCTATTATTCATTGATAGTGTCCCTGTCGTCAGTCTATAATTCATTGACAATATCCATGTTGTAATTTAACTAACTGATAGTGTTCCTATTAACAGACTGTAATTCATTAATAGTGTCCATGTTGTCAGTCTATAATTGATAGTGTCCTTGTTGTCAGTCTATAATTCATTTATAGTGTCCCTGTTGTGAGTCTATAATTCATTGATAGTGTCACTGTTGTCAGTCCATAATTCATTGATAGTGTCCCTGTTGTCAGTCTATAATTCATTGATAATATCCCTGTTGTAATTTAACTAATTGATAGTGTTCCTGTTAACAGACTGTAATTTATTGATAGTGTCCCTGTTGTCAGTCTATAATTCATTGATAGTGTCCTTGTCAGTCTATAATTCATTGATAGTGTCCCTGTTGTAATTTAACAAATTGATAATGTCCCTGTTGTCAGTCTATAATTCATTGATAATGTCCCTGTTGTAATTTAACTAATTGATAGTGTTCCTGTTAACAGACTGTAATTTATTGATAGTGTCCCTGTTGTCAGTCTATAATTCATTGATAGTGTCCCTGTTGTCAGTCTATAATTCATTGATAATATCCCTGTTGTAATTTAACTAATTGATAGTGTTCCTGTTAACAGACTGTAATTTATTGATAGTGTCCCTGTTGTCAGTCTATAATTCATTGATAGTGTCCTTGTTGTCAGTCTATAATTCATTGATAGTGTCCCTGTTGTAATTTAACAAATTTGATAATGTCCCCGTTGTCAGTCTATAATTCATTGATAATGTCCCTGTTGTAATTTAACAAATTGATAGTGTTCCTGTTGTCAGTCTATAATTCATTGACAGTGTCCTTGTTGTAAGTCTGTTCATTGATAGTGCCCCTGTTGTCAGTCTGGAATTCATTGATGGTGTTGCTGTTGTCAGTCTATAATTCATTGATAGTGTCACTGTTGTCAGTCTATAATTCATTGATAGTGTCCCTGTTGTCAGTCCATAATTCATTGATAGTGTCCCTGTTGCCAGTCTATAATTCATTGATAATATCCCTGTTGAAATTTAACTAATTGATAGTGTCCCTGTTGTCAGTCTATAATTCATTGATAGTGTCCCTGTTGTAATTTAACAAATTTGATAATGTCCCCGTTGTCAGTCTATAATTCATTGATAATGTCCCTGTTGTAATTTAACAAATTGATAGTGTTCCTGTTGTCAGTCTATAATTCATTGACAGTGTCCTTGTTGTAAGTCTGTTCATTGATAGTGCCCCTGTTGTCAGTCTGGAATTCATTGATGGTGTTGCTGTTGTCAGTCTATAATTCATTGATAGTGTCCCTGTTGTAAGTAAATAATTCATTGATATTGTCCCTATTGTCAGTCTATTCATTGATAGTGCCCCTGTTGTCAGTCTGTAATTCATTGATAGTTTCCCTGTTGTCAGTCTGTAATTCATTGATAGTGTCCCTATTTTCAGTCTGATCAATGATAGTGCCCCTGTTATCAGTCTGGAATTCATTGATGGTGTTGCTGTTGTCAGTAATTCATTGATATTATCCCTGTTGTCTGTCAGTAATTCATTGATAGTATTCCTGTTTTTAGTCTGTGTTTCATTGATATTGTCCCTGTTGTCAGTCTGGAATTCATTGATGGTGTTGCTGTTGTCAGTCTGTAATTCATTGATAGTGTCCCTGTTGTCAGTCTATAATTCATTGATAGTGTCCCTATTGTCAGTCTGTTCATTGATAGTGCCCCTGTTGTCAGTCTGTAATTCATTGATAGTGTCCCTGTTGTCAGTCTGTAATTCATTGATAGTGTCCCTCTTGTCAGTCTGTAATTCATTGATAGTGTCCCTCTTGTCAGTCTGTTCATTGATAGTGCCCCTGTTGTCAGTCTGGAATTCATTGATGGTGTTGCTGTTGTCAGTAATTCATTGATATTATCCGTGTTGTCTGTCAGTAATTCATTGATAGTATTCCTGTTTTTAGTCTGTGTTTCATTGATAGTGTCCCTGTTGTCAGTCTGTTCATTCATAGTGTCCATGTTGTCAGTCTATTCATTGATAGGGTCCATGTTGTCAGTCTATAATTCATTGATAGTGTCCCTGTTGTCAGTCTGTTCATTGATAGTGCCCCAGTTGTCAGTCTGGAATTCATTGATGGTGTTGCTGTTGTCAGTCTGTAATTCATTGATAGTGTCCCTGTTGTCAGTCTGTAATTCATTGATAGTGTCCCTGTTGTCAGTCTGTTCATCGATAGTGCCCCTGTTGTTAGTCTGGAATTCATTTCAGTCTGTTCATTGATAGTGCCCCTGTTGTCAGTCTGGAATTCATTGATGGTGTTGCTGTTGTCAGTAATTCATTGATATTATCCGTGTTGTCTGTCAGTAATTCATTGATAGTATTCCTGTTTTTAGTCTGTGTTTCATTGATAGTGTCCCTGTTGTCAGTATGTAATTCATTGATAGTGTCCATGTTGTCAGTATGTAATTCATTGAAAGTGTCCCTGTTGTCAGTATGTAATTCATTGATAGTGTCCATGTTGTCAGTCTGTTCCATGATAGTGTCCATGTTATCAGTCTATTCATTGATAGTGTCCCTGTTGTCAGTCTATTCATTGATAGTGTCCCTGTTGTCAGTCAATTCATTGATAGTATCCATGTTATCAGTATGTAATTCATTGATAGTGTCCCTGTTGTCAGTATGTAATTCATTGACAGTGTCCCTGTTGTCAGTCATGTTACATTCTAAGTTCTAGTAATTAACATGTTGTTGATTATTTAATTCTCCCACTTTTTTCTGTACAAATATAAACAGTTATGATCTCTTGACTGATACAGTGGGTCTAGTTAAATGTTTGGAGATAGTTTATCTGTTGATGGAATTAATTCCTGTCAGCTTTTGGTCTCTTTTCATGCTTTAGAAGTGTACATTTGCTCTTTGTAGCTATTATCTTTTTCTCGCTTTTGAATTACACACATACTCTTCTGTAGGTAAGGTTGTTTGCACATGTTAGTTCTGCTTTGAAACCATTGTTACTGTTTTGTGGTGGTTTAAGAATGTAAAATGACCTTTGTGTGCTGTTGTATTTACCTATTCATATATGTGGATCATATATTTCATAACTGTATATGTATATTGTTTTGGTAAATAGGTGTTCAAGAGGAAACATAAGAAACAATGATATGAATGATATTTGATGAAATCTAGTGATTTCAATCAAGAGGACAAATGTTTCAAAAGGTTAGTTTCATGTTTTTGATTGTACGTGGTGTTAATTAGGGAGAGATACAAGATAACTTTCACATTGTAAGTCTCAAATTGTTGAAATATACATGGTGTTAATTAGGGAGGGATACAAGATAACTTTCACATTGTAAGTCTCATATTTTTGATTTTACATGGTGTTAATTAGGGAGGGATACAAGGTAACTTTCACATTGTAAGTCTCATATTTTTGATTTTACATGGTGTTAATTATAGAGGGATACAAGGTAACTTTCACATTGTAAGTCTCATATTTTTGATTTTACATGGTGTTAATTAGGGAGGGATACAAGGTAACTTTCACATTGTAAGTCTCATATTTTTGATTTTACATGGTGTTAATTAGGGAGGGATACAAGGTAACTTTCACATTGTAAGTCTCATATTTTTGATTTTACATGGTGTTAATTAGGGAGGGACAACAGGTAAATTTCACATTGTGTCAATTTTTTTTTTATACTGTACATGGTGTTAATTAGGGAGGGACAAACGGTAACTTTCACATTGTAAGTCTTAAATTGTTGATTGTACATGGTGTTAATTAAGGAGGGATACAAGGTAACTTTCACATTGGAAGTCATAAATTGTTGATTGTACATGGTGTTAATTAGGGAGGGACAGATGGTAACTTTCACATTATTAGTCTCAATTTTTGATGTACTTGGTTTTAGTCAGGTAGGGATACAAGGTAGCTTTCACAAGATACATAGATTTTTTGTGCCAGTATTGTTCCTATGAAAAAGCCCTAAGGGCCAGCCTTGTATATTTTTGAAAGACAATGGTGTGGCTTATTATTGGACAAACCTTTCTAAAAAAAACCTACCTAAACATTGCAAAAGAGAGGGGGAAAAGATTGCCAAAATTTGCAAGGGGAGGAGGAATGTTACCAAATTTTGTAAAAAGAATGGGTAAAAATTGACTGAATTTGCAGATGTAGGGTGACTGGGTGGCAGTGATGAAATTATGAGTTTTGTGAAAGGGAGGGAGGAAACATGACCAAATTTTGTTAAAAGGGAAAAGGTAAAGGAACAAATTTCTAGATTTTGCAAAGGTTAGGGACCTTGCAAGAGTGTGTATATGTTTGTGTGCATGGAGTGGGCATTGCCAAATTTTGCAACATGGAGGGGGGGTGAACAGATTACCTTATGTAGCAAAAAAGGCAGGGGAAAGACTGACCAAACTTTGCAAAAGAGAGGGTGGGTTTATTACTACATGCAAGCATGCATTTATTTTATTGGAGAATTACAGTACTCACAGTTAGGTTTTTCATTGTATGGGAGAATTACAGTAGTCAGGTTGTCAAAATTAGGTAATTCATATGGGGAGGATAATGGCAGTCACATTTAGATTGTTCATCATACGTGTGATATACAGTATAATTATAAGGCAACAAAAAAAAGAATGTGTGTTTTATTGCACTGCTCTGAAAGTATGGTCACAAGGCAGGTCATTTTTTTAACATGTATTTTGTACCATGAGGGAAAAAGTGCTAGGGTCAGCAATGCAAGAACAGTGATCAGGTCAGCTGACCAGAAACACATTTTTTGTGTTCCTAATTTATATTAGGTTCTTGTTGTTGTTGTTAATGTGGGGTTTAACGCCATTTTTCAGCACATGATAGGCTATACATGGTGGCCAGTATTAATGGTGGAGGAAGAAGCCTCTGTTAGGTTCTTAATTATATAAATGAACTACTGTGGTCAAGATTGGGTTGTTCATCATATCGGAGAATGACCATGGTCACAGGTTGGCTATTCATTGGATTTTAAATGATATTTATGCAGAGTACTGTCCTATTTATAAAAAATTTATATGTTGTCATACTGAAAATGACTTCTTGCCGGACGTTCCAAATATTATGCATGCATTTCAGTCTGCCACTGATTAACATTACCCATGTTACAAATATCTGACATGCCCTGATAAAAGTTGTTCTTGTGACCTTGGAAGTTCTGGATCCATTTTTCTAGTAGCCTACTGTGCAGTTTAAGTGTATCATTTCATGTCAGAGAGAGTTATTGGATTTAATTATATTTTCCAATTGATGATTAATTTTCTTTGGATCAGAATAATTTAAATTGTTTGATAACTCAAGATCAACAGAACATAACCTTGTCTTTGTGCGAATCGGACTGCTATTATGCAAGCTTTATTCTAGAACTGATAATGTATCAATCTGGTCATTAATTAATTTGAAGCCAGAGAGCCAGTCTACTGGTGTGGGAATAAAAAAATATATTAATTCACATAGATATCATCCTATACAATAATCAGTCATGGATTTAATTTGTTTCCATTATAAATTTCATAAATTTGAATCTATGTACTATAGTTGACAACACAATATTTATTTTAATTTTAATATTCTATCCTTACTTTATCTATGTAGCGTATAGACTCTAGTTGATATGCTATTAGGTGCAGGCCATGAGGGAGTGCCCCGATTTAGGAGTATGAGGTTCAAATAAATGCTGCGAAACAGCTGTATTTCAAGGCTGAAAATTGTTTCTCTAACTCTAATTAATGGAATCATGTGAAATTTGTTTGCTAACCTATTTTTGTCTTCTAATATATTAACATTTATTTCTGTATCAGATAAATTAGTGACCTAATCCCTGTTGGAAATCAATTCCTCATTTTGTATAAATTTTCAGAGTATAGGAGGGATGTAATGAAGAAACAGATAGGTAGGGTTTGATAATATAATACAAGTGAAATGATACACATGTGGTACATATTGATATGATTCATGATACACATGTGGTACATATTGATATGATTCATGATACACACATGGTACATATTGATATGATTCATGATACACATGTGGTACATATTGATATGATTCATGATACACATATGGTACATATTGATATGAATCATGATACACACGTGGTACATATTGATATGATTTATGATTCACATGTGGTACATATCGATATGATTCATGATACATATTGATATGATTCATGATACACATGTATTACATATTGATATGATTCATGATACACATGTGGTACATATCAGTATGATAAATGATACACGTGATACATATCGATATGATTCATGATACACATGTGATACATATCGATATGATTCATGATACACATGTAGTACATATCGATATGATTCATGATACACATGTAGTACATATTGATATGATTCATGATACACATGTGGTTCATGTTGATATGATTCATGATACACACATCGATATGATTCATGATACACAACCATGTAATACATTATTGATAAACATAAGAACTTGATGGTCTTTTCATCTTTAGAAGGTCTGTCATTGGTAGGTTGGTGGCGGTTTTTATGTGTTGACGTCTTGGTTGTATTTCCTCTTTGCAGATTACAGACAGACATTATATACTAAGACTTGTAATCTGTTCGTATGCCATTTTCAACCTTTACAAGATTTTTAAAAAAATAAGAATAGACTACCTGTCAGTGATTTTATTTCAACCTTTTAGGTAGTTTTAGGCTGATTTGTTTGATTGGCTTTCCTTGGTCACCACGCCATTTGTTTGCACTGCATGAATGCCTTAGAAACATCTTATTTCATGTCATTATTTAAATTAAGAAGGCTTTAGAGTGTTATCTTCAGCTCTTATCTAGAACAAGTCCGAGTGTCAGGGAGGAGATGATGGACAACTAAATTCATCACTTTGTCATGGCCATTTGCACTCATTTCTGTCATTGGAAATGGGAATTATTGACAACACCTACCCATCATCTGCGTTTTAAGGGAAGGTGACTAGAACTCAGATTGGGATATGCTCCCTTTCCGATTCTTTGTTAATGTTTGTTTCATCCCATCATGTTCAGTCACTGATTATGTCAGTATAAAGGGAGACATTCCACATTTTTTTCCCATGTATGACTTAAGTATTTCATTTAATAGACATGTTTGCAATAAGTTATCTCTGCTTTTTTATCCATTTTGATTGATTTCTGATGCAGTGCTTCTGATGTGTCACATGGTGAACAAGCAAATGGTGAATAAACTTCATCTAGTTCAGATATTTGGTTATTGCTTTACACTGGACTTGAATAAACAATAACTAACAGTCAGAACAGAATGGAACATATTTCACTGCTAGAAATGTTGCCTTCAAATTCCATCCATGTAGATATAATAGGAAGCAACAGAGAAGCATCATGCAAATTCCATCCATGTAGATATAATAGGAAGCAACAGAGAAGCATCATGCAAATTCCATCCATGTAGATATAATAGGAAGCTACAGAGAAGCTTCATGCAAATTCCATCCATGTAGATATAATAGGAAGCAACAGAGAAGCTTCATGCAAATTCCATCCATGTAGATATAATAGGAAGCAACAGAGAAGCTTCATGCAAATTCCATCCATGATGATATAATAGGAATCAACGGAGAAGCTTCATGCAAAAGTGGTTATTAAATGGTCTGGAATATTTAGATCAAACATGAGTAATAAGTCTGGAGTATTTAAATTAAACATGAGTAATAAGTCTGGAGTATTTAAATTAAACATGAGTAATAAGTCTGGAGTATTTAAATCAAACATGAGTAATAAGTCTGGAGTATTTAAATCAAACATGAGTAATAAGTCTGGAGTATTTAAATCAAACATGAGTAATAAGTCTGGAGTATTTAAATCAAACATGAGTAATAAGTCTGGAGTATTTAAATCAAACATGAGTAATAAGTCTGGAGTATTTAAATCAAACATGAGTAATAAGTCTGGAGTATTTAAATCAAACATGAGTAATAAGTCTGGAGTATTTAAATCAAACATGAGTAATAAGTCTGGAGTATTTAAATCAAACATGAGTAATAAGTCTGGAGTATTTAAATCAAACATGAGTAATAAGTCTGGAGTATTTAAATCAAACATGAGTAATAAGTCTGGAGTATTTAAATCAAACATGAGTAATAAGTCTGGAGTATTTAGATCAAACATGAGTAATAAGTCTGGAGTATTTAAATTAAACATGAGTAATAAGTCTGGAGTATTTAAATCAAACATGAGTAATAAGTCTGGAGTATTTAAATCAAACATGAGTAATAAGTCTGGAGTATTTAAATTAAACATGAGTAATAAGTCTTGAGTATTTAAATCAAACATGAGTAATAAGTCTGGAGTATCTAATTTATGTTGATATGTTATCAATAGCTGAACACACTGACAGGATAACATAATTGGCATGGAATTGGTGGAATGAGGGCAGATTTTAAACCCTGTGAGCTAGCAACCTTCTGTTAATTTGTTGAAGATGAGTCAGTGCTGTCAATATATAGTTTTTTTATTTTAAAAATGACACAAATTAATGTAACACCTATCTCAGATCAATTATCAATTTAAAGAATATTAAGGCAAACAAATAAAAATTATTCACTGATGCTAAAGATGTATAGGGTAAATGATTTATTTGTTTTTCATAAGTACAATTATGTACATGTATGGTAGAATTTAGGACCTTGTAATGCCCAATACAATGGCAAAGTGAAATGTGATGGCACACTATCTAGTCTAAAGTTGACCAGGTAGTGGTCATTAAATGAAGATTCTAACTCTCTGAAGTGTCGGGTCATCCAGGGACAATCCAGTCTGTGAAATGTGAAAGCTTAGAGTAGGCAGTGGGGGTGTTTTTTTAAAAAAGTGAACAGAGCATGTAAATGTGTATTTGTATGACCACACTGTCTGGACAACAGGTGTATTGGTTATAAATTATCATAGCACAATGAATGATATACCAATTAAAATTTACATTCTAAATCTTTTGAGAATGTTTGTCCATTAAATGTCTGTAATTTGTCTATTACTTCCCAAGTGTTTTATAGCAGAGCTGTGTTGAGAGAGAGAGAGAGCAGTTTTATGTTGCTCTCCAGTCTGTTTTAACTACCTTCCTGCCCAATTCAATTAAGAAACTTCCTGGCAGACCTTTGCTTCCTTAAATTTAATTGTGCAAAATACTGAACAGAAATTTTGGAATAGCAGTAATTATTTGTTAATTGTTTTCTACCATGTACACTGGTCTAAGAATCCACTTGGTAATTGCAGTCTTGGTTCCAATGCATTGTTTAATAATGTGTTGCCAGTGTTCTGTATGCTAATCTTATATTTCCGAGTATTATTAGAGAATATTGTTAATAACAAACTTGAAATACCCATATACAGTATTGGGAATAATACTAATAATGAAAATGTCAGTACAGTGTTATAAGAGAATAATACCACAATCATTTAACAGCCATCATATGTCAATACACAAAACGGTAAATACTGACTTGAATGTGTTTTGAAATTGGTACATATGGTACTTTTAATATGTACAGGAAAGTATAGTTTACAGTTTAGTTCTGTGTATTTTTTTAACAGGAACAATAAACTTGCATTCCACTGTTCTTATGATTATTCATACACAGTGCCATTGGTTTTATTATGGTCATCATTAGTCCTACACAGTGACAACGGTTTTGTTTTGGTCATCATTAATCCTACACAGTGACAATGGTTTTATTATGGTCATCATTAGTCCTACACAGTGACAATGGTTTTATTATGGTCATCATTAGTCCTACACAGTGACAATGGTTTTATTATGGTCATCATTAGTCCTACACAGTGACAATGGTTTTATTATGGTCATCATTAGTCCTACACAGTGACAATGGTTTTATTATGGTCATCATTAGTCCTACACAGTGACAATGGTTTTATTATGGTCATCATTAGTCCTACACAGTGACAATGGTTTTATTATGGTCATCATTAGTCCTACACAGTGACAATGGTTTTATTATGGTCATCATTAGTCCTACACAGTGACAATGGTTTTATTATGGTCATCATTAGTCCTACACAGTAACAATGGTTTTATTATGGTCATCATTAGTCCTACACAGTAACAATGGTTTTATTATGGTCATCATTAGTCCTACACAGTAACAATGGTTTTATTATGGTTATCATTAGTCGTACAAAGTGACAATGGTTTTATTATGGTCATCATTAGTCCTACACAGTGACAATGGTTTTGTTATGGTCATCATTAGTCCTAGACAGTGACATTGGTTTTATTATGGTTATCATTAGTCCTACACAGTGACAATGGTTTTATTTTGGTCATCATTAGTCCTACACAGTGACAATGGTTTATTATGGTTATCATTAGTCCTACACAGTGACAATGGTTTTATTATGGTCATCATTAGTTCTACACAGTAACAATGGTTTTATTATGGTCATCATTAGTCCTACACAGTAACAATGGTTTTATTATGGTCATCATTAGTCCTACACAGTAACAATGGTTTTATTATGGTTATCATTAGTCCTGCAAAGTGACAATGGTTTTATTATGGTCATCATTAGTCCTACACAGTGACAATGGTTTTATTATGGTCATCATTAGTCCTAGACAGTGACATTGGTTTTATTATGGTCATCATTAGTCCTACACAGTGACAATGGTTTTATTTTGGTCATCATTAGTCCTACACAGTGACAATGGTTTATTATGGTTATCATTAGTCCTACACAGTGACAATGGTTTTATTTTGGTCATCATTAGTCCTACACAGTGACAATGGTTTATTATGGTTATCATTAGTTCTACACAGTGACAATGGTTTTATTATGGTCATCATTAGTCCTACACAATGCCATTGGTTTTATTATGGTCATCATTAGTCGTACACAGTGACAATGGTTTTATTATGGTCATCATTAATCCTACACAGTGACAATGGTGGGGCCCCGAGTGGCCGAGTGGTCTAAAGAGCTCTCCGTCACGGATCACTGCCATCTCACCTCTGTCTGCATGGGTTCGAGTCTCTGGCTCGGCAAATGTGGATATGCGAGAATGCTTGCCGGTAGCTTCTTGTGGGTCGGTGGTTCTTTCCGGGGTTTTCCCGGGTTCTTCCTCCACCATTAATACTGGCCGCTATGTATAACCTATCTTGTGCTGAAAATGGCGTTAAACCCTATAACAACAACAACAGTGACAATGGTTTTATTATGGTCATCATTAGGCCTACACAGTGACAATGGTTTTATTATGGTTATCATTAGTCCTACACAGTGACAATGGTTTTATTAAGGTCATCATTAGTCCTACACAATGCCATTGGTTTTATTATGGTCATCATTAGTCCTACACAGTGACATTGTTTTTATTATGGTCATCGTTAGTCCTACACAGTGACATTGTTTTTATTAAGGTCATCATTAGTCCTACACAGTGACAATGGTTTTATTATGGTTATCATTAGTCCTACACAATGCCATTGTTTTTATTATGGTCATCATTAATCCTACAAAGTGACAATGGTTTTATTATGGTCATCATTAGTCGTACACAGTGACATTGTTTTTATTATGGTCATCATTAGTCCTACACAGTGACAATGGTTTTATTATGGTTATCATTAAATTAAAAATGCACCTGCATATCATTTGTGAAAACACAATCTTCCAGATTGTTATAAAGACCCCCTCCCCAATTTAGACCCCTGAACAGGTTATTTTCTTGCTCATGTGAATGCAGGAATCATGCTGATTTTTCACTAATTGTGGTTAAACAATCAACTAAATGAGTGAAAATACGTCATTTTTGCACATCATACTTGCTAGTTGTCCCTTCACTATTTTTCATTTAAACCCTCTAGTACTTAAACAAGTTTTCTTTTTTTACAAAAAAGTCTAGGGGGATGGGTGCCCGCTATAAATTCTGTTCTAGAATTAGCCCTATCTAAAACTTTGTATGAGGAAATGAGATAAAGTGACGTCTCCCAGTTGCAAAATTTATGTCTTTATTTCAGGTATAATTTGGCGAAAAATCTTGCTGAAGGCTTTTCTTGATGTTTCACATTTTTATAGGATAGGGGATTTTTTATTTTAAGCTTCTTAAATATTTGCAAAAGTACTTTTTAGATTTTACATGTAAACTGTGCTGAATGAAACATTTCTTTTCACTGAATTTGAAAGAGGTATCAAATATATGAAATAGAATTACAATCATTTACCATTAATAAGACCACATTTCAAAACCAATCCAGCACAACTAAAATATGTATTTGTTGTATATTGCACAGTATGTAGTGATCAAAGTCTTTAATGTCAATTTGATTCTAATGCAAACATATAACACTTAATTTTATAAAAAAAATAATTAAAATTAAAGGAAATCATTCACACATACTACAAAATTTTGCTCAGCTAGCATGGGTATGTGGTAAAGCCTGCTAGGAGCTGCTCGTGGGTTGGTGGTTCTTCCTGGGTTTTCCAGGATTCTTCCTCCACCAGTTATACTGGCCGCCATGTATAACATATCCTGTGCTGAAAAATGGCGTTAAACCCTAGAACAACAACAACAACAACCACAAACTTTGCTTTATTTCATTATTTTGCAAGTAACCATTTAAAAAAGAAATATCTCAGTGTTAGCCATCTGATGAGGAGAGGAAACCCTTTTTAATAAACAAACCCAAAATATAACACCAGATTTTTCAGGCCAGATTCTTCAGGGTTGCCAGCTTTGAAGGTTTTTATGATATTAATCTGAACCTTGTATCAACGATCTCCTCAAATTGTCAGCTTTGAAGGTTTTTATGATATTAATCTGAACCTTGTATCAACGATCTCGTCAAATTGTCAGCTTTGAAGGTTTTTATGATATTAATCTGAACCTTGTATCAACGATCTCGTCAAATTGTCGGGTTCTTTGGCAGGGTTTACTCCATGTGGACATCCCAATGATAGTAACTAACTGTAGAATTTGATCATTGGCAGGTTTTATTTGACTAGGCGTCCTGATGGCAACTTACTATACAACACCATTAGAGATAATCAGGAAATTGTCCTAGTAATATACAGTGTGGTTTCTTTGTAAAATTAAACATGTTGTCATTATTTAATCTATTTTATTTTTGTTGATTAAGCAACTGTCCATGTTATGGCTGCATTGTTTAGATTTGCATAGGTTTTGAACTGTCCATGCTCTAGTTATACAAATTTCTGATCTCTCCATTTTGCTTGTAATAGTATGTTTCGTGACTTTAGTTTGTATACAGAAAATATTTCAACTGCTTTAGTGGCCTAAGTAATTTGAACATCCATTTCTGATGCGGGAGATTGCAGGTTTGAACCCCAGCCATGTCATATCTTAAACTTATAAAAATGGCACTAGCAACTGCCTCAATTGGTTCTCAGTAATAAGAGGTTACTATTACAACTGGTCGGCCTGGGGTCAGGATTTATTAATGTGATTGGGTGGGACATGATGCTGCATGCCTGTGGGATGATTCCCATTGCTAGACATCACTATAAACTGCCACACTGTAGGCATCTTAGTAATTGACTGAAAATGGTTAAAGCTACATTAAAAATCCAAATCACACACACACACACACACACACTCTACAATTTCAGGATACCTATCATTCTTTTGAGTTTTGTTTTTGGAATAGGGGTTCTGGGACGCAATGTTTCAAATTTAAATTGTACTGAAATTTTCAAAAACAAGTTTTACAAATTTAAATTAAATTGAAGGTTCAAACCGTTTAGGAACAAGTCATTGTGGAAGTAAGGTTCATTTTTGGTATTCTTTTTATTTGAAAATATTTAGTGTTTTAGTCTTGTGTCATTGAATGAAGGTATCTCTTAATTATCCCAAAGTATTCTAGATAGTATGCCAGGATAGTATGCAAGGCTCAGGATAGTATGCCAGGATAGTATGCAAGGCTCAGGATAGTATTCCTGGATAGTATGCAGGGCTTGGGATAGTATGCCTGGATAGTATGCAAGGCTCAAGATAGTATGCCTGGATAGTATGCAAGGCTTAGGATAGTATGCCTGGATAGTATGCAAGGCTTAGGATAGTATGCCTGGATTGTATGCAAGGCTTAGGATAGTATGCCTGGATAGTATGCAAGGCTTAGGATAGTATGCCTGGATAGTATGCAAGGCTCAGGATAGTATGCCTGGATTGTATGCAAGGATTAGGATAGTATGCCTGGATAGTATGCAAGGCTCAGGATAGTATGCCTGGATTGTATGCAAGGCTTAGGATAGTATGCCTGGATAGTATGCAAGGCTTAGGATAGTATGCCTGGATAGTATGCAAGGCTCAGGATAGTATGCCTGGATTGTATGCAAGGCTTAGGATAGTATGCCTGGATAGTATGCAAGGCTCAGGATAGTATGCCTGGATAGTATGCAAGGCTTAGGATAGTATGCCTGGATAGTATGCAAGGCTTAGGATAGTATGCCTGGATAGTATGCAAGGCTTAGGATAGTATGCCTGGATAGTATGCAAGGCTCAGGATAGTATGCCTGGATAGTATGCAAGGCTCAGGATAGTATGCCTGGATTGTATGCAAGGCTTAGGATATGTTTAACTCAGGACAGTATGTTTGACTCGTGACTGTTTTACTCAGGACAGTATGTTTAACTCATGGCAGTATATTTGACTGTTTTACTCAGGACTGCACGTTTTACTCAGGTCAGTACATTTCACTCAGAACTGTATATTAGAGCTCTATTGTCTTAAAATAAGTAATAGAAAAGAATGAAAACCAATAAGTATTTTAAATTCAACAAATAATTTATTTGCATTGAATACAAAGTGTAGACTTAAAATAAAAACTGAATCTCAAATAGTCTCAGAAGTTTTTTTGCCAGTGCTTAATGGAAACTTCCATTCTGGAAGATTCTGTTAGTAAAATTATAATATAAAATGTGCTACACATCAGGTATTTTTGTGGTGGAATTCCAATAAACATGACCCAGAACTTAACAAATACATTTACATCTTCACACTCAGAGAGAAAATATTAGCTATGTATTAGTTGTTTTCCAAAACAAAAGTATCATCAGTATTTCTAGTCAGGAACACATTGATCTTGATTTTGGAAAAGGTCAAATCCAAAATTCAGTTATATATATAACATATAATAAATTTTAAAAAAATAACAAATGATGCAAATTAAATATACATAACACAGTATGTTTGAATCAGGACTGTATTCAGGATAGTATATATGTATGTCAGGATAATATGTTTGGCTTGATGACAATATCGTTGACCTTGGATAGTCTGTCAGAATAGTATGTTTGGCTTGGGACAGTATGCCAAGATACTATGTTTGGCTTGGGACAGTATGCCAAGATACTATGTTTGGCTTGGGACAGTATGACAAGAAAGTATGTTTGGCTTGGGACAGTATACCAAGATAATATGTTTGGCTTGGGACAGTATGCTAGGATAGTATGATTGGCTTGATGCCTTGATAGTTAGATTGGCTTGGGACAGTATACCAAGATAGTATGTTTGGCTTGACACAGTGTGCCATTGATAGTATGATTGGCTTGATGCCAAGATAGTATGATTGGCTTGAGACAGTATGCCAAGATAGTATGATTGGCTTGATGCCTAGATAGTATGATTGTCTTGGGACAGTGTGCAATAATAGTATGATTGGCTTGATGCCAAGATAGTATGATTTACTTGAGACAGTATGCCAAGATAGTATGATTTACTTGAGACAGTATGCCAATATAGTATGATTGGCTTGAGACAGTATGACAAGATAGTATGATTGGGTTGGGACAGTATACCAAGATAGTATGATTGGCTTGGGACAGTGTGCCAAGATAGTATGATTGGCTTGAGACTGTGCCAAGATAGTATGATTGGCTTGAGACAGTATGCCAATATAGTATGATTGGCTTGAGACAGTATGACAAGATAGTATGATTGGGTTGGGACAGTATACCAAGATAGTATGATTGGCTTGGGACAGTGTGCCAAGATAGTATGATTGGCTTGAGACTGTGCCAAGATAGTATGATTGGCTTGGAACAGTGTGCCAGGATAGTGTGATTGGCTTGAGACAGTGTGCCATGATAGTATGATTGGCTTGGGACAGTGTGCCAGGATAGTATGATTGGTTTAATACGAGTATAGTATGTTTTAATGGAAGAGAATGTTTGATCATTAAGTTCATATTGGAATTCAGTTGACAGACATTCATGGGACTATAATGTGTGCAACTTTATTTTCCAAGACCATATTATGCCTTGCTTATACCACTTCTTTAACGTCATGGGTGGGGATATTGTGAATGTTACTTATCCCTTTTAGTGTCATGGGTGGGGATATTGTTAATGTTAATTATCCCCTTTAGTATCATGGGTGGGGATATTGTGAAACCTTACTTATCCCCTTTAGTGTCATGGGTGGGGATATTGTAAAACCTTACTTATCCCCTTTAGTGTCATGGGTGGGGATATTGTGAAACCTTACTTATCCCCTTTAGTGTTATGGGTGGGGATATTGTGAATGTTACTTATCCCCTTTAGTGTCATGGGTGCAGATATTGTAAAACCTTTGCAAGTCTGTCCATCCATGCATTAGACCAGCTGTCCTTTTATTTTCCACTATGCCCCATTAATCACCATTGAAGAATTTCTAAAGTTTGTTATTATTTTGCCTGTGTGGTGACAGTTGGGAGAGAAATTTATTCTTAACTGGATTACTGTGAGGTAGCCAAACATCAAATGAAGTCTCATGATATATTTGAGAAATTGTGCATAATTAATCTCCTTAGGATCACAGTCTCCTGGTGAGAGTTGGTGCTCAAGTAAGGGAGAATTGGGGTGTTGAGTAAATCCTAATAAAGTGTACAGATTTGTGATGGCGAGCCATCAGTGTTGTAGACTGCTTCACCACCCTTCTTTCAGCATGTTTTGAGCACAAATGTCCTGCATTTTGGAATGCTTACCTCATTCTTCTTCAGATTGTTGGCAAGTATGTTTATACACAAGAAAAGGACAATAAATACTGCCCCATAGCAATGTCTATTAATCACTAGACCACCAAACATATTTTTCAGCAGCTTTCTTTTGCATTAATCGAAATCGAAAAACAAATTGTCAAAAAATTTGTCTAGTTTCATCAGTATGAATTTATAAATGTTAAATTGTAGTTATTGTTGATGTTGTTTTGGGTATAATGGTGTTTTGCAGCACATAAGAGGTTATACATGGCATCCAGTATATTTGATGGAGGAAGAACCATGGAAAACCCCAGGAATAAACACTTACCCATAGGAAGCTTTCTTACATACCCTTATCGGTTGAGCCCAAGACTTGAACCCATGTGGACAGAGGTGAGATGTCTGTAATGTCCCACAATGCCTTCACATTTTGGACAGCTGGTGCCACTGTTAATAGTAATAGTGTATGTTAAAGGTTAACAGTAATGATAATTTGTATACTGTATGTAAACATTGTCTTGGTTGTCCAGTTCTCAAGCGAGAGAATTGAAAGCTCCCTATTAGGTAGACTACAAGTACATCTTGTTCATACCAGAGGCAGATCCAGGAATTTTTTTGTAGGAAGTTCAGCTTTAAGAAGAGCTTAATAAAGTTATAAATTCCTTCCTTGTAACACAAAACATGTGCTGTTTTAACTGTCCCAGCACACACAATTTTCTTGTATAAATTTTCCTATATATATTTTAAGAATAGTATTAGGTATTAACTTAAATTTGGCACAAAGTGGCACTTACATTTATCTGATTTTGTACAGTCCTCCATTCCTAGCAAAGCCTTTTCATACTTAGGAATGTGGGGACCCGTGTGGCAGGATGGTATGGTCTAAGGCACTCACCAAATGGATCACCAACATCTCACCTCTGTTCATGTGTGTTCTAGTCTCAGACTTGGCCAATGTGGGTATCTGAGAAAGCTTGCCAGTAGCTTACCATGGTTGGTGGTTCTTCCTCAACCAGATGTACTGACTGACATGTATAGAAAATCTTGTGCTACAAAATGACATTAAAACTACAAGAAGAACAATAACTTAGGAAGGGGTATCATGGATAACTGCCATAACACAACCTGTCATGTGAAAACTTGATTTTTGACTCCCGAACCACATACATGCAAAGTCTCTCGGATTGTCTGGTAGTCTTTTGATTTTGGCCCCAAATCTGTTGATCAACCAATTTGCCAACAAACACTCCTGGAAATAACAAATCTGCCAAGCATATGTATTTCCATCTAAAACAACATTCAGTAGACTGTAAACGACTGTTTACAAATAGCAGATTCCATCAGCCAAGTTGTTATTGACCTTAGAACCAATCAGATCATGACTCATGTGTTGCTACAGTGATTGTTCGTACGTAAGTTGTGTTACTTGTTAATATTTCATTATTGAGTAAGGTGTTGTGTATAACAATTTGCAGGCAACTTGACAAGTCAAAAGCAGTCTTTGAACTCTTTAGGAATATAATAATTTTGGTAGCATGTTGAAATGAATGCTAACAGATTCAAAGGAAAATCTGCCAATGAAAATGAATATGTTTACAAGCTAGGATAGACAAATATAAACATGTGTAGCATAGTGAAAAGAACATACAAAAAATGTTGAGTAACTGTAATTCAGTGTACCTAATTTACTTAGTTTTGGTACAATGTGCACTTAAATGCTTACATTTATGACAGAATATATTGTTATGCTAATCTCCCTGATTTGGACACAAGGTCCCGCTTTGTGAATACTGATGTCCCTGATTTGGACACAATGTCCCACTTGTGAACACTGATGTCCCTGATTTGGACACAATGTCCCACTTGTGAACACTGATGTCCCTGATTTGGACACAATGTCCCACTTGTGAACACTGATATTACTGATTTGGACACAATGTCCCACTTGCGAACACTGATGTTACTGATTTGGGTGCCAGGTAACTTGGCAGGTATGGAACCACCTGATACTCATTCACATTTACCAATAAACACAATTTTCAGTAATCAGAGAGAGAGAGAGAGAGACACAGAGAGACAGAGAGAGAGATTTGTTTACTGCAATAATATATGTTCATAACCTGCTAAACATTAAACTGTTCTACTTAGTGTCAAAGTAATACAATCCTGGGGCAGTTGATTGTCACGAGAGTTAATTAGAAGGTACAGGCAGTAATAAACTACTACGATTTCAGAGGGGGGCCCCTGAGTTAGAGCCGAGTGATCTAAAGTGCTCACTGATACGGATCACAGCCATCTCACCTGTCTGCATGGGTTTGAGTCTTGGGCAAGGCCAGTGTGGGCATGGGAGAAAACTTTCCAGTAGCTTCTCGTAGGTCATTGGTTCTTTCCAAGGTTTTCCCAGGTTCTTCCTCCACAATTTGTACTGTCTGCCATGTATAGCCTATCTTGTGTTGAAAAATAGCATTAAACCCCACAACAAAAACAACAACGATTTTAGAGATTACTTGACTGGCTAAAAATACTTTTTTACAAATTTATTCATGTATTAATAAAACCCTTAGTCGTTAGGTTGATAACTTGGCTAAATTGGGTGCATTCAACAGACTCGGTATCATCGATGGTTACACATGAATATGCCTGGGGCCAAAAGTGTGATGAATATTATTGAGTTCCATTGTGTAATGGAAATGCTGCAATCCATACCAAGTTTACAGTGAGAACTGAAAAATTTAAGTAATTTCAATGAATATTAATTAGTGTGTAAAAGGGTGTGGGAACTATACCCGACAAAGTTGCTTAAAAATAATATTAATAATAATTATCATTATGGATGTCGTTATGTCACATTTACTGAAAATAACATATTTGGCACATGCAACTCAGTATGAACTCATAATAAAACATAAAATATCACAGTTACTAATTTCCATAATGGAAAAAAAGTTACTGAATGACATCTTATTAGTGCCCATATTTGTCTAGCCAATTTATCATTGAGTTTATATGGCATTTGGAACTTGAAACAAATTCATTGAATCTCAAGATATAAAACTTGCATGCATAAACAAATCAGGATTTTTGTTAGTATCTATATTTGTAATGTTGGTTTTGCTTCATTGTGTCTTCAAAATGGTGGTCGTATACAGGAGATACTGCCAGGTTGCCCTTTGTTCAGGTAAAATGGGCAGAATAGTATGGTAGTGACCGTTGTTAGGAAGCATATATAGAAACAGTATACCTGAATCTATGATTGTTAGTACATTATATTCACCAGGAAGACATGTCTGTAAAAAGCATATAAATTAGATGAAAATATTAAGAAAATCTGTTTTAGTAGTCATTAGTATTGGTACCTTGACTAGAGTCAGATTCTAATTATGCTGTAGTGACTGATGTTGCGAGTCCTAGCTTTGTATCATTTTTTCTAATACATCAGTGTTAGGAAGGATCTTACTAAAAACGATCCGGGGCCTCGAGTGGCCGAGTGGTCTAAAGCACTCTCCATTACAGATCACTGCCATCTCACCTCTGTCTGCATGGGTTCGAGTTTCAGATTCAGCCAATGTGGGTATGTGAGAAAGCTTGCCAGTAGCTTCTTGTGGGTCGGTGGTTCTTTCCGGGGTTTTCCCGGGTTCTTCCTCCACCATTAATACTAGCCGCCATGTATAGCCTGTTGTGTGCTGAAAATGGCGTTAAACCCTATAACAACAACAACAACAACAACAAAAATGATCCAAAGCTAGGGTGATGTCATGGTGAGTTGTTACAGCACTGTGGTCTGGCACGCTTAAGACTTTATTATATAAGTCACTTGTGACTGATAGTAATTATTACAAGATGACCAGAATCTACTGGAGTTGCGGGGAAAACTTGTTCTGACATAACATGTTTGAGCTGCAGCAGTTCAGTTGTTAGAGTGTTGGACCCATAATCCAAGGATTTATAATAATAATAATAATAATAATGATCTTATTTAAAGAGGGTAACACAATTAGCTAAGAACTAATCTACCTTGAGGCCCTCATACAAAGGAATTTATTTATTTTAGCCTCATCTCTGAAGCCACTGGATATATTGGGTTTGGAAGAAGGAAATAGAGTGGGCATTTCTAATCTCAACTGGAATACTATTCCAGAGCAGAGTTTCAGAGTATTGGAAACTTTTTTAAAAAATAATTCCTTATTTGGTTAAACATGGAAATTACTTCCAGGTCACATTCAATCATATTAATGAACTAGAAAAGTGTAAGTTAAAGTCCGAGTTCTGGGATTTATTAAAACACATGCATTATTTCAAACATACATAACAATGAACTAGAAAAGTGTTAAGTTAAAGTCTGAGTTCTTGGATTTATTACTCTTCATAAATATCACTTGTTTGTTTTGTGTCTTTTACATTAGCATATTTATATAAGTATGTAAAAGTGTCTTGTATATATAAATCCAGTGTATGAACATCTCTCTCCTCTTAATACTACTTGACTAGGCCACATTTTTGGACAATAACCTATATCTATGCATTAACTTTTATGTAAGTAATCTTCAAAATATTGAAAAGTATGTGTGTGTATTAAATGTTTAACATAGTTATAGCAATATTTAGTCATAATGCTATGATGTCTGCAGTGTGGCATTTTATTGTGATGTCTAGCATTGGGGCATTATTCAGCAGACATGTACCATAATATCCCAACCAGTGACATTATCCTGACACAAAGCCAACCAGTCATAACACTAACTTATTAATGCTGAGCGCCAAGCAAGGCAGCTGCTAGTGCCATTTTTATTTGTAATTGGTATTACTCAGCTGGTGTTCAAACCTGCAACCTCCTGCATCCGAGGCGGATGCTTTACCCAGTTAGGCCACCAGAGTGGTACAGTTATTGAATAAATGAAAAAAATACAGTTAAATTATCCAACATTCATAAACAATTAGATATGGAGTACCACAAGGCTCAATTCTAGGTCCACTACTATTCATTTTATTTATTAATGACCTACCACTTTTACTAAGAGACTCAATATCATCTACAGATCTCTATGCAGATGACACAACATTGTCAGACATCCAAAACACAAAGCATGAACTCGAAATTTCTTTACAGAATGCACTAAACAGACTGGAAAACTGGTGCACATGTAATGGCATGGTGGTAAATACTGGTAAAACTAAAATATTACTTATCTCAACACGGCAAAGAAGGACAAATCTTGATAGTGATGAACTATGTCTGACATGGAAGGATACAAATCTGCAAATGGTCTGTCATGATAGACTACTTGGTGTTCTGGTAGATAATAACCTATCATGGACTGAACATATCAAACATATCAGTAAAAAAGTCAATTCAAGTTTATGGCTTCTCAGTAGGATAAGACATTTTCTCCCTGAAAGGCACAGAAAACTATTTTATAACAGTTACATACAACCCTATTTGGACTACTGTAGTACAGTATGGGGTAATTCAAATGATAAAAACATAGCAAAGCTGGCACATCTTCAAAAAACAGCATTTGGGCTAATATCAATCCATAAAGAAAGCAAGGAAAGTTTAGCTGGTAGGTTAAACATATTACCTATTAAAGACCGAATCTGTTTGAGAAAAGCCAAATTAATGTACAGGATATCTCATAATAGTGCTCCTGAATATTTACAATCACTATTCCAGTATAGGCTACCTGGTAATACTCCCCACCTGTGATCCATGTCTACCAATCTGTATAAAATTCCCAAACCAAATAAGGAGGTATTTAAAAAAAAGTTTCCAATACTCTGGAACTCTGCTCTGGAACAGTATTCCAGTTGAGATTAGAAATGCCCACTCTATTTCCTTCTTCCAAACCCAATATATCCAGTGGCTTCAGAGATGCAGCTAAAATAAATAAATTCCTTTGTATGAGGGCCTCAAGGTAAATTAGTTCTTAGCAAATTGTGTTACCCTCTTTAAATAAGATCATTATTATTATTATTATTATTATTATAAATCCTTGGATTATGGGTCCAACACTCTAACAACTGAACTGCTGCAGCTCAAACATGTTATGTCAGAACAAGTTTTCCCCGCAACTCCAGTAGATTATGGTCATCTTGTAATAATTACTATCAGTCACAAGTGACTTATATAATAAAGTCTTAGGCGTGCCAGACCACAGTGCTGTAACAACTCACCATGACATCACCCTAGCTTTGGATCATTTTTGTTGTTGTTGTTGTTGTTATAGGGTTTAACGCCATTTTCAGCACACAACAGGCTATACATGGCGGACTTTAACTTACACTTTTCTAGTTCATTAATATGATTGAATGTGACCTGGAAGTAATTTCCATGTTTAACCAAATAAGGAATTATTTTTTAAAAAAGTTTCCAATACTCTGAAACTCTGCTCTGGAATAGTATTCCAGTTGAGATTAGAAATGCCCACTCTATTTCCTTTTACCAAACCCAATATATCCAGAGATGCAGCTAAAATAAATAAATTCCTTTGTATGAGGGCCTCAGGGTAGATTAGTTCTTAGCTAATTGTGTTACCCTCTTTAAATAAAATTGTCATTATTATTATTATTATTAAACCCCCAGAATACTCCAGGCATCCTTTGCATTTTTCAGAGTGCAAGGTTTTGGTAAAGATGTGTACATAACAAAATCGCCTGGCCAATTCATCTTTTTAACATCTTGTTACTAAACATTCTATGCTGGCCCCTAGAAAAAAGTTAATGCACAATATTTCACATATATAATTTTTTTAAAAGAAATAGCGTGTTCTTTTCCATGTTGCCATTACTGCTATATTTACAAGTTAAATTTATGCCTGTCACTTTCAAATGGGCTCACAAGCAACAATTTTTGCATGACATACAAATTTTAATATCTATCTTGCCATAAAATCTATACTTCTAAGTTAAAGTTTTATACCTGTCACTTTCTATGTTAAATTTATACCTGTCACTTTCTAAGTTAAATTTATACCTGTCACTTTCTAAGTTAAATTTATGCATGTCACTTTCTTTCTAAAAAGCTGGCAGCAACATTTTTGCCGTGACGTACCTTATGTACTCACTTATAAGTTCTTGGACAAGTTACAAACATCAAGGATCCTGATCTGCCATAGCATAATGCACTTGCAGGTCAGGGTCTATGTTATTTGTTCTACTGATTACTCCTAACAAACTGCACAGACCCAGATCTGCATGTGCATTATGCAACAGCAGATCTAGATCTGTGCAGTTGGACTTGAGTGAAAAGGGAGCACATATGGTACAATATTGCCCAAGGATAAACTGTAAGGATATTCTCACCAAGGTATTTAACTCTATTTAGTTACCATTTATATTTGCCTGTAAGTCCAGCCAAAATGCAAACTGCATATGCCCATATCTCCAGTTGCTTAATACACTTGCAGATCTGGGTCTATACAGTTTTGCTGGAGGTAGTCAGAAGAACAAACAAAATAGACCCTTATCTGCCTGTGCATTGTGCAACAGTAGAACAGTGTCTGTGTTGCCATTCTTGTGACTTATAAGTGATTATATATGGTACAATATGTAATACAGATGCTGCTACATACTAATGCAGAAGGGGCTGCAGATTAAAGTCTAATAAGGAGAGTTGGCATCGATAAAATAAAAATTTAATAACCTATGCAAATAAAAAAGGCATTCACAGCAAGTCATGTATAATCAATTATAAATGTACCATTTTTTTGGAACAATAACTTTTTTGAAGAAAAGAAAATCGTAATGAAAATTTTTACAAGAGGTTAGATGTAAACTGTTTTTCAAATCGTTTCTAAAGTTTACCTGAACAGATATTGAACTTGGTGACCATACATTCTGTGTTTCATATCATATGTTGTGTTAGTGACTTGTAGCAACCTTGTTACTGGAATGTTAAATTTGATTTGCATTGGATAGATATGTTTCTATTCAGCTTTAAGTTTTTGTATCTAAGAAATAAAATTAAAAAATGTAACAAATAATGTGTTTAATAATTTTAAATCTTTATAATGTATCATAACTGTATTAACTGCTGGAATCTATGACCCTGATGACCTGACAGTTTCTATACCATGTATTGCATAGAATTCCCTAGTTCCTGTTATGATTTTGCTGTCCTATCTTAGGCCTCCATGAAAAGGTTCATAATAATGACAGGTGTTACTTTGATATACTTACTATGCAAATTACTCTAATTATATTTTGTCTTTATTGTCATACACCATCTCCCCATTTGTTACTGTCTACATGACTGACAAACTAAAGCATCCATTATCATGTGGGTTGTGAAGTGTAACACTTTATTCAAGAACAAGTAATAATGAGGTTAAACTGGTCAGGTTTGGTCAGTCAGGTATGACAAACTAAGCTGAGTCATGTGATAGGTAGGAACGAAAGGAAAGTGAGCTGTCAGTTTGCATGTGTAATATATTGCCATGCATGATTGGAGCTTGTTATGTCCATTACTGGTGTTAAATGAACACCCTTGCATCCTGTATACAGGAGTTGTCAAGTTGTGCATGGTTGACATCGTCAGATAGGAAAGTATTGCAGGCTTTTTCCTTTGAGCCATTTGAAGGAGACAATACTGTACCATATGGCTGGAATGACTATAAACATTGTATTATCATAACCCACCAAGATAAACATACTTTATTTTGAAGATTAGTGGACCTGGAAGATTTCAAGCTGTGATGGAATTGTGTTGTAGTGATAAAGTTAGGTGAACTTTTTTCTCCACAATTCAGGTTCAGGCTGTCCCATGGTTGTGTTCAGCCTCTGTTAAACATCTGTCTTAGCTTGATGTAGATTTCAGAATGATGCTCATCAGATTCATTGTTAATTGAGGTGTGGTGTGCAAACATGCTTATTTAACAGGGTGATGGTAGAAGAATGTTAAAAAAGTGTACAATGTAAAGTAATGTAGTGGTTGTGTTAAAAGGTCAACTGGATTTTCTCTGGAGATACATGGACAAATCATTTCAAGTTCTACATTATGTGAAAAATGTGATTATTGTCCTGATATACAGCAGGGTTTAAGAAGAGATAGTTTTCTTTACGGGCTGTTACATTACATTTCTCTATGTTTTCAAGAAAATTAAATGTTAAAAGTAGAAACACTGAGTTTCCTGATGGTCCAGTATTGAGGTTTATCATATTTATCAGAATTTATTTGAGACTGATTTTAAAAAATTAAAAAATGAGTGATCGTTATAAGTCGCCTCTGCCAAGATTATCTCTCTCAAGGCAAGCCTCAGGTGGAAACCCCACGATGCCTTCGAAGTTGAATCCATCTGCCATGAATCTAACACCAGCACATACTGTTGGACTTCGTGGATCTGGGATTTCTCATTCTGGTGTTTCAAAGCTTTCAGCTTCAGATGCCAATGCATCTCGAGCATCAAGTTTATCCGCAAACAGTATGAGTACACCTAATATTCAAGCTGTGTTGACGAATGATCGAAGAGTGTATTCTGATATTGATAGAGGAATGAGACAATTAGCAAGTCAAAATGAGTCAAAAACTCCAAACACATTGTTACGGGTTCAGCCAAGTGATTCTGTTGATTCTGTTCCAGTAAGAGCAAATTGCACATTGAGGCAGGAGTCATTGGAGCACAAATCTAAGGAAAATGAATCTAACCAACCAAAAGCTTGCATCGACTCGACTCCAATGACTCGAAGTTGGGGAACAACTGTTCCTTGTGAACCAAAATCTGATACATTGTCAGTGACATTAGCTCAAGCAATGGTTACTCCAAGCAAAGAGGAGCAGAACATTTCAGCTCACTCTTTGACTCAGACTGGAGCTTATACTGCTCCAGCAAGGCTACAAGCCAGTAACGTGGAGCAGTCTAACGAAGAAGTTCTACCTATGCCACGACCTCGAAGACGACTCACTAAAAAGATTAGCATCAAGAGACTGGTAAGATGCATTTCATAGCATTCAACAAGATGCTGAATACTAACTTTTGTTTGCATACCATATTTATGATAACAAATACCCACTGGATACCTGTTTTTTATTATTATTTCCATTTTGATAACAAAAAAGTCAGGAGGTTAGGTTGTTTGAATATAATAGTTTCATGATGATACAAGTTCTTGTCCATCTGTTACATGGTTTGTCCACAGATAAGTCGGCTTGCGCATGACAATGTAAGATAGCTTTTGTATGGTAAATTCCCATTGGTTAGAGAAAGGCACAGATAGCTTTTGTTTTGTAAATTCCCATTGGTTGGAGAAAGGCACAGATTGATATTGAAGAAAAAGGATCAAAGATAATGGTCATTTAAGTAAAAATGTTGATTATTGTACAACATTTGAATAATAATAAAAAAAGAGTTGAAAATGAAAGGTTGTAGATTAGGATTAACAGGATAGTACTTATTGTACAAGGTAACGTCTTAGTGAATGCAGCAGGTTCTAATGCAAATTGACTGTGAGGTGTGTAAAATTGGGAAACCATATTATTGGCAGCATAATAATCATTCTGATACAGTCCTCATTATACAGTCATCTCATTTAACAATAATTGAATTCGTTATAATTAATCATTTGGTGTTCGATCAGTATGTATGTAAATGCATAATGCAGTCAGCATTTAAAGCTGTAGGAAACCAGTTTCTATTTTTAACATGTTGAGAGAAAATAAAAATGAAAATCAGTAAAAAGAAAACACTTTATTAAGCTCAAAAGAATTTTCATTATGATTACATTTTGTCATGATAATTGAATGCAGGGGTAAGAGTGTTTACAGGAGCTTGTCAGTGTCTTTCAAGATCTGTGTGACTAACTTGCATGTCACAGTTTTTTGAAAATCTGCATAACTAAGTAGTATGTCACAGTGTTTAAAGATCTGTATAACTAACTAGTATGTCAGAGTGTTTAAAGATCTGTTACTATGACTAACTATTATGTCATAGTGTTTAAAGATCTGTATAACTAAATAGTATGTCGTAGTGTTTAAAGATCTGCATAACTAACTAGTATGTCAGAGTGTTTAAAGATCTGTTACTATGACTAACTAGCATGTCAGGGTTTTTAAAGATCTGTATCACTAACTAGCATGTCAGTATTTAAAGATCTGTTATTATGACTAACTAGTATGTCAGAGTATTTAAAGATCTGTACAACTAAATTGCATGTCAGAGTGTTTAAAAATCTATATAACTAACTAGCATATCAGAGTGTTTAAAGATCTTTATAACTAACTAGTATGTAAGAGTGTTTAAAGATCTGTATAACTAACATGTCAGAGTGTTTAAAGATCTGTTACTATGACTAACTAGTATGTCGGGGTTTTTAAAGATCTGTATGACTAACTAGCATGTAAGAGTTTTTAAAGCTCTGTGTAACTAGCATGTCAGAGTGTTTACAGTCTGTAGGACTAACTAGCACATCAGTGTGTTTAAAGATCTGTATAACTAACTAGTATGTCTCAGTGTTTAAAGATCTGTATAACTATGTAGTATGTCAAAGTTTTTAAAGATCTACATAACTAACTAGCAGTGATGCCCCAAATATGAAGGCTGTTATTGATTCAGTGATTTGGAAAATGGGTACAGATGTATGATATCTTTAATTGTATGTAGTTAAAGATCATTATTTCATCTATACTGTAAATACATTAACACAGTCACAGTTGACTGTTAAGCAACAGATAGCTAGTGGTGAAAAATATTATAAAGAAGGCGGCAGTATGACAAACAGAAGAGTAATGATAGGAAATGCACAAGTAAAAAAGTGTCAGTCTACGTTTTTGCCCTTCATACTCAGACCAATCTAGCTACCGTAGCGATGTTGAAATAGAGAAACTAAGCCGGCAAGGTCTTACTTATAGCTGACTAGTTAGTGTGATTTTGGAAAGCTCCTGTTTGTGAGATACGAAGCTAGGAGCTTACACATTATTGATGTTAATTTCTTCCAGGGGCCCTGAGTGGACGAGTGGTCTAAAGCGCTCTTCATTACGGATCATTGCCATCTCACCTCAGCCTGCATCGGTTCGAGTCTAAGATTCAGCCAATGTGGGTGTGTGAGAAAGCTTGCCAGTAGCTTCTCGTGGGTCGGTGGTTCTTTCCGGGGTTTTCCCGGGTTCTTCCTCCACCATTAATACTGGCCACCATATATAGCCTATCATGTGCTGAAAAATGGCGTTAAACCCCATAACAACAACAACAACAACAACAATTTCTTCCAAGTCCCTATGTACCTGGAAAGAAGTTGAAATTTAAAAAACAATTTTGATGCTGATTTGAATTTGAGCTTCTTCCTGTGGTTTGCTCAAGCTTGACTATATGCTAGGGTCAGGTGTTTGTCTGATGGAAAAAACTAGAAACAATGTTATCACCATCCTTGTAGCACTCATCTGTCACTGAGTGAGTCTAGGTGTCAGTTACACTTGGCTGTCTACAAAAATCTATTACTTTATTGTTTATTTAACATAAACTGAGGGGGTTGTGGAGAAAGATCTGTCATGCATACATGTAGAGAGTGGTAGGTGTGATTGGGCAGACATATATGAAAGTAGAATTTATAATTACTAGTATGATAATACACACACTATTCCTCAGTAGGTCAGTAGGACACTAACCTTGTTGCTATAAATAGAATTTAACATATTTACCCATAAGACCTTGTATACACTGCCATATTGCTCTTGACAAACATTATAGGACTCGCGGTACTAATTTAGTTCCCATAGTAAACATATGCAAACACCATAATATTAAACATTCAGTAACCTAAAATTTTTGAGTGCTCATCATCAAGCCTATACTTATCAGTATAGATGAAACTTGGATGTCGGCTTTTGTGTAGAGGAAAGGATATGAACCGTAGCATTTTCTGGACCTGCATGTGTTTGAAACATGCTTTCAGTTCCGCACCAAAGTGTCAGTTGCTGATTTTAGTAATGAGTGTTCCAAACTCAAGACAGTTAAAGGGCTCAAATTCCATCAGGAAAACAATGTCTATTTTTTGTTCACTTACAACTAGGATATGCTCTTAAAAGATTCTTTTTCCTAAAACATAACTTACATTGCTAACCAATCCTGGTCAGCCAAACCCATGCATACTCTTTTATGTTAACCACTTCCAGGCTGGTTCCCATTTTTTTAATTTTATTTATTTTCTTGACAGTCCTAGGAATAGTAGTAGAACAATGGTGCATTTCAGGCAACATTTAAACATTTGAGCTTGTTGTTATTCTTGTTTTATTTAATGTGAAGACCTGCCTGACTTTCAAATAGCTAGGATTATATCATCCAGTTTAGAAATGTGTTTCTTTTTTATTTCAACGAAGTTCATTGACGGAACACAATGAAACCTTATTTTTATTGCCATGGTGGCTGGGTGGTTGAAGGTAAACACCTTTAATTCACACATTTAACTTTTTTCATCATGAGATCAAGTCTTCGCTCAGTCAGTGAGGGTATCATGAAAAAGCTTGCCAGTAGGTTCCTGTCGGTTGGTGTTTTGTCCCAGAGTCTTATCACGTTCTTCTCTTTCAGATTAACTTAGGTTGCAATGTATTTATTGCACTTGGTGTTAAACCAAACACCAACAACTCATTTCAGTGAAGGTCTTACATTAAGGTTAATCTATCTTCCGACCAAGATGTCTGTAATCACACACGTCAGCATAGACACGCAGATATTTGCAGATGCATACAAGAGACAATTTGTTTCATTGCAAAAAAGAAAACCATTGGCTGTTTCTTTGCAAAAGGTAAAACTGTTGGCTGTATCATTGCAAAAGAGAAAACTATTGATGGTTTAATTGCTAAATACAGATGCTTTCTTAAATGGTACAAAGGTATAGTCTTAATCATTATACACCTGACCATCAATCCATCAGAATACACATGCATAGTAAAACCTCTTTTGAGAGATTGCCCCAAAGAATCTGCCAACAAAAAGTGGTTTGTCAGGACACATGGATTATCGTAACAAGCGTGTACTGTGAGGATAGATAGTTTTAAAGGTGGTAGTTTTAACTGAATTTAAGAAGAAAGTGGTCCTCATTACTGGCACTATAAATCGTTGCTGTTCTTTACTTCTTTTACTCTCTAAGATATTACTAGCATTAATATAACCCTAAACAATGTATTGAATAGCACTGTATCACCAATCATAAACATGGTTCTGTGTATTTGAAGCCGTGGCTTAAATCTACTTAACAAATTGCAGAGTTTACTACAAGCAGTGTTTCTCTTTAGCTCGAGCATCCTTTGTGCATCAGAGACCCCCTCTGCCAATTTTTTTATTTGACCCTCAGTTTTAGAACCAAGTATGTTTCTTTACTCAATGTGACCCCCCCAGTTCAGTGACACCAAGAAGACTTTTTACTTTCAATCTTGCATTCCTGGGGGATACACTGCATCAAGGTAACTCTTGTCCAGTCCATGAAATGCAAAGGTAGCTAAGACAAGGCAATCAATTTATTTGCAGGATACAGCCAAAAGCTAAGCAAGGCGCCTCATACGTAACAAATGGATCAAATGCTAAATAAAAGGCTGTACCAAGATATGAAATCTCTTATCCAGGACATGGTCAGCCATGTATACAGGTTTTAATAACATTAACGTCAATAAAGCAACAAGAAACACTGACCATTAGAATAACTATAGAATTAACTCAACCTAATAAAGGGAAAGTATCAGCCCATAAATGCTATGAAACGGTAACCAGACACAGCTCACCGTTTCTCCTTGGGCAATTCAGTTTGGAATGATTTGCACCGTGCCAGCATTCTCTTCTGGGCAGTCATGGTTACCATATATACTCGTTTAAAAGTACAGGCAAACTGCAAACAACATCGATCCTGATCTGCTGTATCATCAGTGTATCCCCTAGGGGTGCAAGACTGAAAGTCAAAACTCACCTTGTTGTCAAAACTGGGGGTCAGGCTGAGTAAAAACTAACTCTGGTATCAGAACTGGGGGTCAAATTAATAAGTTGGGGATCTCTGAAGCGCAAATGAGGGTAAAGGGAAACACTGATCATAATAGGCCTGCAGATCAGAGACTATTTTGTTTGTTCTTCTGATTATTCCAAAACACGGCATAGACCCAGATCTGTTGATGCGTTATGTGATGGCAGACCTGGATCTTTGCAGTTGGTATTGACTTATAAGTGAGTATATATGATACATATATAAAGAGTAAATATTGGTGTCTTATATCCAGTGTTATAATTGGGTTATTTATATCAATGTTGATAACCTATTTTAGCAGGAAATATCACAGGTGGTTTTCACACCAAAATACCTGCATGTATAGTAAAGTTGATCTGTGCATGATAGTTCTGGTTTTACACAGGTCTCTCAGGCCGAGTTTTACTGTATGTATTAATATGACAAAAGTTGTTGAATAATTTTGGATTACAATAGTATTGTGGCAACTGTAGGAATTTACAAATTGTGAAAGCTGATTTACCAAATAGATATAGTAACTATGAATTTTTCCCCAAACTTGTATTTGCTGTGATTTCATGCTGCAGTTGGTGCAGATCCTTTGAAACATCTGAGTGAAATGCACAGTCCAGGACAAGAAAGAGATCTTTAATATATTTTTTAAATCAATAAAAACAAATTAACCTGCTCATTAACACAGTCTCTTCACAGTGACCTGTTGGTAATTGGTCCAGTTTGTTCTACATCAACCCAAGGCCTTTGTAACTAGCTTTTGAACAAGTGCTCTTTTGCAAACTGAATGAGTTACCTTCTATCCCAAGCAAAACTAAATGGGAGTTAGTTTATGTTTTGGTATTCAGTTTGCTGACTTGTATAATAAATATAAGTCTTAGCTTGAAGGAAGAGACTTAAATTATTTAAATAAAAGAATCAACACATCTGACATTGTCTGCAGACACAACAAATTCCCCACAGATTATTCTTATGATGCTTGGTAAATGTTACAAGCAGTCTGCTTGGATTAATTTCTTTCAGCTTCATCTCATCCGATTCTGGACTAGTAGGTATTGTATCAGCTGCATTTAATCCGATTCTGGACTAGTAGGTATTGTGTCAGCTTCATTTAATCCAATTCTGGACTAGTAGGTATTGTGTCAGCTGCATCTGATCCGATTCTGGACTAGTAGGTATTGTGTCAGCTGCATCTGATCCGATTCTGGACTAGTAGGTATTGTGTCAGCTGCATCTAATTTGATTCTGGACTAGTAGGTATTGTGTCAGCTGCATCTAATCCGATTCTGGACTTGTAGGTATTGTGTCAGCTGCATCTGATCTGATTCTGGACTAGAAGGTATTTTGTCAGCTGCATCTAATCCGATTCTGATCCGATTCTGGACTAGTAGGTATTGTGTCAGCTGCATCTAATCCGATTCTGGACTAGTAGGTATTGTGTCAGCTGCATCTGATCCGATTCTGGACTAGTAGTTATTGTGTCAGCTGCATCTGATCTGATTCTGGACTAGTAGGTATTGTGTCAGCTTCATCTAATCCGATTCTGGAATAGTAGGTATTGTGTCAGCTGCATCTAATCCAATTCTGGACTAGTAGGTATTGTCAGCTGCATCTGATCCGATTCTGGACTAGTAGGTATTTTGTCAGCTGCATCTAATCCAATTCTGGACTTGTAGGTATTGTGTCAGCTTCATCTAATCCGATTCTGGACTACTAGGTATTGTGTCAGCTTCATCTAATCCGATTCTGGACTAGTAGGTATTGTGTCAGCTGCATCTGATCCGATTCTGGACTAGTAGGTATTGTATCAGCTGGCTACAATTATACCATTAAGGTCTATATGGAAGAAAGACTGATTAATGACTGTTTAGTGAAGATGCCATCTTTAGGGAAAATCTGTATTTATATTTGTAATTGCAATTTCCTTACAAGTTTTATTTATGGGTTGTATGTACTATAAGTAGTTAAAGTTATAAAGTGATGATAATTAGTATGCAGGGTCTGTTCCAGTAGTGTTTATTGTGTCTGCTTAAATTTCTCAAAGACTGTGATGGGTACACAAGTACTAAATTAACCATTAATTTGTCCAGATAATTTATGTGCTAATCAAAAGTATTATTTTCCTGAACAATTTGTGTTGAAAATGAATATCTCTAATGTAGGATTGTGTATTGATGTGTCTGGCAAGTGTAGTGCTTATCAGAATTGTGTATTGATGTGTCTGGCAAGTGTAATACTGATCAGAATTGTGTATTGATGTGTCTGGCAAGTGTAATGCTGATCAGAATTGTGTATTGATGTGTCTGGCAAGTGTAATGCTGATCAGAATTGTGTATTGATGTGTCTGGCAAGTGTAATGTTGATCAGAATTGTGTATTGATGTGTCTGGCAAGTGTAATGCTAATCAGAATTGTGTATTGATGTGTCTGGCAAGTGTAATGCTGATCAGAATTGTGTATTGATGTGTCTGGGCAAGTGGAATGCTTATCAGGATTGTGTATTGATGTGTCTGGCAAGTGTAATGCTGATCAGATTTGTGTATTGATGTGTCTGGCAAGTGTAATTCAGATCAGAATTGCATATTGATGTGTCTGGCAAGTGTAATGCTTATCAGAATTGTGTATTGATGTGTCTGGCAAGTGTAAAGCTTATCAGAATTAATAAAGTGGGAATTATAAGTTGAATATGAATATCTCTAATGTCAGGATTGCATATTGATGTGCCTGGGAAGTGGAGTGCTAATCAGAAGGGGCATTATAAGTTCATGATAGCCTTGGTTGACTATAAAGAACATTTTCATGATCTTGCATTTTCAGTGTGAAGACTCTAAGTGACAAAATAATATATTGCTGTAAAAAGTAAAAATATTCAAATTGTTTCTGATAATCTCACCATTGAAAACTTAACATATAGTGATGATCATATTTTTTCCTTCAGAAATGTCAGAAATAATCACAACACTACAGCTCTTGATTCCGTAAGGATTCTCTAAAATATGCAACCGAGCCAAAACACCTTGACTGGTTCAACAATTTAGTCATGGAATAGTTATTTTTATTGCTTCTGATCATGACTGAAGACTAAACCAATTATATCCAAAATTAGGTTATACTGTGTAAATCTGTAATTCATCTAAGATGAGATGACAAGATGTTCACCACATTGTTCAGAGAACTCTGACCTTGAGTTGTGGAGCATGGCAGCTGAGTGAAATGCTGTACATTTGCCATGGTATTCCATAGAAAAGCATTGAAAACTATGGACTATTTGGACTAATTTTCCAGGCTCTTTCCAAGCTATCCTGAAAACCATGGGAGAAAAAAAGACAATGAAAAGCATGGAATATTGGCATGTAAAATCATGTAGCATTTGGACTATTATTACAGGCATTGGCCATGGTAGGCATTAGGAAAACCTTGGATAACTTTACCATGGAAAACCCTGGACAAATCTAGCATGGAAAACCGTGGAGTATTTGGACTAATGAAATACTGTTTAAACAAATTAAGTGCATCAATGAACAATTTCAAAAGTGTAAATGGAAACTGTATACATGTATCAAGACATGCTTCCGTTACTATTAAACATCAACATTGTTGATCTACTGAATAAGACCGTCATTGTTCTAGCAATTTGACAATAGCTGACCTGAGCAGGACCTGGAGGAAAACATTGCTTTGGGTGAAATTGTTCGAAATTCAAATTAATCATTTAATATGATTTTGTTTTTATTTGTTTTCATATTTGTAGCATTTGCAATGATTTTAAAAAAAGTACTGAAAGGGGGACTATGTTTTGGCACATGAAAATTGCAGTTGGGGCTAAAATAAGGAGTTTGAGTTGGGGCTTATGTTTTTTTAATCACCTGAGCCCTGGGGGATTATGTCTAAAAAAATGTTTCTTTGATCACAGTCACAGTTAACCACCTCTTCTAAACAAATCTTCTCAGAATAAAATCATGCATCCTTCCGTTTTTTTGTATGATTCATGTACCATCCAATGAAATAGATTACAACAGCATGAACAAAAAATCTGACTACTTGTTCGGCAAAGACATTTCTCTTTTCTAGTTCAGCATTCAAAAATCATTTCACAAGTATTAGAAACATCACTAAGTATTATTCATGATCATCCTTTAAAGAAATCTTAAAGTTTAGCTTTGCTATCCATTTTGCGAGGGCTAGATGTTAAACGATCGGTACATTTGGCTATATCTGTAAACAAAAAAAGCAGTGGAAAGTCACATGCTTGATACCTTGGAAATAGAATGACTTCAGTCTTGTTTAGAAATGAAAAAAGTAGATGCAGTGACCTCAGAACAATCAAGTGTATTCCTGTGAAATGTCCATTTGACATTAATTAGTGTATTCCTGTGAAACATCCATTTGACATTAATTAGTGTATTCCTGTGAAATGTCCATTTGACATTAATTAGTGTATTCCTGTGAAATGTCCATTTGACATTAATTAGTGTATTCCTGTGAAATGTCCATTTGACATTAATTAGTGTATTCCTGTGAAATGTCCATTTGACATTAATTAGTGTATTCCTGTGAAATGTCCATTTGACATTAATTAGTGTATTCCTGTGAAATGTCCATTTGACATTAATTAGTGTATTCCTGTGAAATGTCCATTTGACATTAATTAGTGTATTCCTGTGAAATGTCCATTTGACATTAATTAGTGTATTCCTGTGAAACATCCATTTGACATTAATTAGTGTATTCCTGTGAAATGTCCATTTGACATTAATTAGTGTATTCCTGTGAAACATCCATTTGACATTAATTAGTGTATTCCTGTGAAATGTCCATTTGACATTAATTAGTGTATTCCTGTGAAATGTCCATTTGACATTAATTAGTGTATTCCTGTGAAACGTCCATTTGACATTAATTAGTGTATTCCTGTGAAACGTCCATTTGACATTAATTAGTGTATTCCTGTGAAACGTCCATTTGACATTAATTAGTGTATTCCTGTGAAACGTCCATTTGACATTAATTAGTGTATTCCTGTGAAATGTCCATTTGACATTAATTAGTGTATTCCTGTGAAACGTCCATTTGACATTAATTAGTGTATTCCTGTGAAACGTCCATTTGACATTAATTAGTGTATTCCTGTGAAACGTCCATTTGACATTAATTAGTGTATTCCTGTGAAACGTCCATTTGACATTAATTAGTGTATTCCTGTGAAACGTCCATTTGACATTAATTAGTGTATTCCTGTGAAATGTCCATTTGACATTAATTAGTGTATTCCTGTGAAATGTCCATTTGACATTAATTAGTGTATTCCTGTGAAACGTCCATTTGACATTAATTAGTGTATTCCTGTGAAACGTCCATTTGACATTAATTAGTGTATTCCTGTGAAATGTCCATTTGACATTAATTAGTGTATTCCTGTGAAATGTCCATTTGACATTAATTAGTGTATTCCTGTGAAACATCCATTTGACATTAATTAGTGTATTCCTGTGAAACATCCATTTGACATTAATTAGTGTATTCCTGTGAAATGTCCATTTGACATTAATTAGTGTATTCCTGTGAAACATCCATTTGACATTAATTAGTGTATTCCTGTGAAATGTCCATTTGACATTAATTAGTGTATTCCTGTGAAACGTCCATTTGACATTAATTAGTGTATTCCTGTGAAACATCCATTTGACATTAATTAGTGTATTCCTGTGAAATGTCCATTTGACATTAATTAGTGTATTCCTGTGAAATGTCCATTTGACATTAATTAGTGTATTCCTGTGAAACATCCATTTGACATTAATTAGTGTATTCCTGTGAAATGTCCATTTGACATTAATTAGTGTATTCCTGTGAAACGTCCATTTGACATTAATTAGTGTATTCCTGTGAAATGTCCATTTGACATTAATTAGTGTATTCCTGTGAAATGTCCATTTGACATTAATTAGTGTATTCCTGTGAAACGTCCATTTGACATTAATTAGTGTATTCCTGTGAAACGTCCATTTGACGTTAATTAGTGTGAAACGTCCATTTGACATTAATTAGTGTATTCCTGTGAAACGTCCATTTGACATTAATTAGTGTATTCCTGTGAAACGTCCATTTGACATTAATTAGTGTATTCCTGTGAAATGTCCATTTGACATTAATTAGTGTATTCCTGTGAAATGTCCATTTGACATTAATTAGTGTATTCCTGTGAAACGTCCATTTGACATTAATTAGTGTATTCCTGTGAAATGTCCATTTGACATTAATTAGTGTATTCCTGTGAAATGTCCATTTGACATTAATTAGTGTATTCCTGTGAAATGCCCAACTGACATTAATTAATGAATTCTGGACAAATCTGAGCTTACAATACCGGATCGATCATCGCCCAGGTCAACAAGGACTGTACCTGCCATTGTCCACCAGGACGGAGGTGACAAGTGTGCTACTGGTACTATGCATACAATAAGAGCGAGAGATAACATTGCCATCGCCACCTGGAACATTAGAACTCTGGTGCAAATAGGAAGACTCCAAGAGTTGACACATGAGCTGGAACACTACACATGGCACATTCTGGGACTCTGTGAAGTTAGATGGAAATCCCCAGGAGAACACCAAACCGAAGATGGGCATATATTATACTATAGTGGAGAGTGTGACAAGTCCATAAATGGAGTAGGCTTCCTTGTAAACAAAGCCATCAAGGGATCTGTGCTGGACTGCTGCCCCATATCTAGCAGAATCATTTCCATTCGTCTGAATGCATCTCCCTTTAACATCACAATTATCCAAGTCTATACTCCAACTATCGATCGTGATGATGAAGAAATAGAGGAGTTTTACAACAAACTACAGGGTATTCTAAACACGGTCAGTAAGAAAGATATCCTCATTGTCCAAGGAGACTGGAATGCCAAAGTTGGCAAAGATGCTCTTAAAGACTGGGAGGTAAATTGTGGACCTTCTTGCAATGAGCTTACCAATGAAAGAGGGAGACGGCTGCTCGAGTTCGCAAGCTACAACAATTTGGTACTAGCCATACTAGCCAACACCCTGGGACAACATAAAGCTTCACGATGCTGGACATGGCACTCACCAAATGGAACCCATCACAACCAGATCGACTACATACTGGTTCAAAACCATTACCGATCTGGCATCAATAGAGCAAAAACAAGGACATTCCCAGGTGCTGATGTTGGGAGTGATCACGACCTCGTGATTATGAACTTCCGAGTGAGGCTGAAGAAAATTAACAAGCCAAAGAACGTCAGGCTCAAATTCAACCTTGAACAACTGAAGGACCCTAACATCTGCAAGTCATTCCAAGCCACAATTGGAGGAAAATTTGCTCCGCTCCTTGTGATGGATGGCGATGTCAATGAGATGACAGACACCTTCAACACAGTCATGACAGCAACTGCCAAGGACATCATTGGCCTCCATCGCCCGAAGAAAAAACCCGGGGTTACAGAAGAGATTCTGAAGTTGTGTGATGCCTGAAGAGAACAAAAAACACCAGACACACAACAAGGGCATTGAAGTACCAAGAAATAAACAAGAATGTCAGAAGAAACTTGAGCAAAGCAAAAGAAAATTGGATTGGACAAAAGTGCACAGAAATGGAGAACAGTCTGATAAAGAATAACAGCAAAAAGGCATTCCAAATTGTGAAAGACCTCACCAGACAGAAACAACCAAGAGTCAGTACCATTCAAGACAAAAATGGAAAATGCCTCACAGAAGCGAGCGACATTGCAGAAAGATGGACTGAGTATTGCAAAGAACTCTACAACCATCAGTCCACAGGAGACCCAGAGGTGCTTGAAGTTCCAAACTCCTCAAATGATGATGGCTTCCCCATTCTCAAAGAAGAGGTGGAGTCAGCAATAAGAGCACTGAAGAATGGGAAGGCAGCTGGAGTAGACAACATCCCAGCTGAACTTATCAAGAATGGGGGAGAATCAGTGAAAGAGCTACTAAAAAAAATCTGCAACAAGATCTGGCAGACAGGTGAATGGCCAACACAGTGGACCCAGTCACTGATTATAACACTTCCCAAAAAAGTCAATCTCCAGCTGTGCCAAAATTACAGAACTATCAGTTTGATCAGCCATGCTAGTAAGGTAATGCTGAAGATCATCTTGAACAGACTGAAACCATAAGCAGAAGAAATAATCAGTGAAGAACAGGCCGGGTTCCGGAGTAGAAGAAGCACAACAGAACAAATATTCAATCTCGGGGTTCTGTGCGAAAAGTACTCGCAACACCAACAAGACATCTATCACGTGTTCATAGATTTCAAAAAGGCCTTTGACAGAGTGTGGCATGAGGCATTGTGGGCCACAATGAAGAAGTATAACATGGGGCAAAAGCTAACCAATACCATCAAGCAGCTGTACGCCAAGGCTACCAGTGCAGTAATTGCCCAAGGTGCTGTGGGGGACTGGTTCCAGACAACAGTGGGAGTGTGTCAAGGCTGTCTCCTGTCACCCACGCTTTTCAACATCTACTTAGAGCGCATCATGAGCGAAGCCCTGGAAAACCACTGTGGGACAGTCAGCATTGGAGGGCATAACATCACCAACCTCCACTTTGCAGACGACATTGATGGGCTGGCAGGCAGTGAAGATGAGCTAGCCACCTTAGTGAAGAACCTGGATGAAACATCTTCCAGATTTGACATGGAGATAAGCGCTGAGAAGACAAAACTGATGACAAATAGTGGCAAACAAATCTCAGCCAAGAATAAAGTCAGAAGACATAACTGGAAACAGTGAGCCAGTTCAAATATCTTGGTTCCATAATCACTGAAGAGGGATCAAGAGCAGAAGTTTTGTCGTGAGCAGCACAAACAATGGCAGCTTTGTCAAAGCTAAGACCCATCTGGAGAGACAAGAATATCTGTCTGAAAACTGAAATCAGACTATTGCGAGCTCTAGTTATCTCAGTCTTTTTGTACTCATGTGAGGCATGGACCCTGACTGCAGAATTACAACGAAGAATCCAATCACTTGAAATGAGATGCTACAGAACCATCCTTGGCATCTCTTACATGGACCACATCACAAATGAAGAAGTGCATAACACCATCAGGCACGAAGTAGGCCAATATGAGGACCTCCTCACCACCATCAAAAAGAGAAAGCTGAAATGGTATGGCCATGTCACTAGAGCCAACAGTCTATCCACAACAGTCCTGCAGGGCAGCGTCCAGGGTGGCAGAAGGAGAGGTAGACAGAGAAAAAAGTGGACTGACAACATCACAGAATGGACCAGGAAAAGTTTTACGGAGACACAGGCATTGGCACATGATCGAGACAAGTGGAGGGAACTGGTCAGATGTTCAGCAGCACAGTGCCTCAACGACCACACTAGGTCATGAGACTGTTGATGATGATGATGATGATGAATGAATTCCTGTGAAATATCCATTTGATATTAATTAGTGTATTCCTGTGAAATGTCCACTTGACCTTAATCTGGAAGTCATGCCAGATATCTGACATTTACACAGAATATTTAATCCCCAATTGCTCCTGTGGAACACTCATAAGAGAAAATCCAACTTAGAACAAATTTATCATGTGTCAAATTGAAATAAAAGTTCAAAGAACCACTGACCCACGATAAGCAACTGGCAAGCTTTCTCACATACCCAAAGGTGTTAGGTTACTGTTCTAGCTGAGGTAAGCTGAAACAAAGAGGTCAGAATTGTGGTATAATTGTGTGTTTATAGACTTACTATAAATCAAGGGTAACAAATTTCCCTTGGTAGTCAAACATTTAATTTAATCAGCAATTGTAATGAAACTTGAATCTCTCTATGTAGATATAAAGTGCTTCAAATAGAGTTGGGTGGTTTCAGTTTAATTTGGAATCAATTAGCTCATAAGGATAAATTTTACAAGTAACTTCCCACTTAATATAATATTTTTGGAAATTCTGATATACATTAAAGATTGAAAAAGCATGTGTGTGTGTATGTGTGTGTGTGTGTGTGTGGAGAGTGAAGATATGGCTTTATTTAGATTATACAATTTAGATATTGCACACTTTGCTCTTTGAACTGGGGTCTGACATAGGGTCTGCAATTAACACAATCAGACAATATATTTATTCTAGGTCTCGTGGGGGGGGGATGTTTTCTATTGTTGATTAGCTATGGTCAAACAGGGCAGGAAGTCAGCATGTAGAACAGGAGGCATTAGAGTTACATTAAATGTGAAAAAGAAAAATCCTCACTTGCGACCAATTTCCCTTTGCACAGTAGCACCAGAATAGGCACTACAAAACTTTAATGCAACCTGGTTTACCTACCTAGATGTTGTACATGCCAGACCCATGAATACAAAATTGTAAAAATGTTCAAGAAAATTGATAATAGAACACAAATTATATAGAAAGAAAAATGTGATTATTTCTTTGTGTTCAGATGATGGGTGAGTGAGAATAATTGCATTAATTACAAGGATGTTTTGTAACTCAAGTTTTATATTACACACACATTTGTTCACACAGAAATTGAACCACAAACAAATTTTCTCTATGAAATATCAGACTAAATCTAAGTATTAATTCTTTAGACACTGAGATCAGGCCAGAATAAAAAATGATCTCAACAAAAACTTGATGAGTAATATATGACAGTATTCATTTGGATGAAATTTCATTGTTGTCATTACTTTTGACATGCACATATGAAACATAATTATTTTATAAATTTGCAAGTTTAATCCTGGTTTGGAATGTCTTGCATTATTTTATATTCCTCAGGGTACTTTCTGAAGACTGCAAAACCCAAAACTTGACACCAAAAGATGAAATCTTACTCATCAGGATTTGCCTTCTTAACTGCTTCAAACAACTTTGTTACCAAGACTCATTCACTGTGTGTTCAGTTTTATAGCTTCCTTTGATTGAGTGTTCACACACAGATAGAGGAATATTATTTTGAACATGCATTTAACAAATGAACTAAAAATATTGACATAATTTTTATTGATTGAATATTGCATGGTGTAGTTTGTGCAGTGTTTATGGCAGGAACAATATTTTGATAATTTAATCTGTTTATAAATTAAATAGTTTTGCCGAAAATGAATGCACTTACAAGTTTAATTTTCAGTTGCATTGTCCTCATAAAATTATGTAAATATGCTGATTATTTAGAGGTCTGATAAGCACATACATACTTTCCAAATTAATACTCGAATTATCAGCATCAATTTATAGATCTTATTGATTGTAAAATGCCATGATATTGGACCTCACTAAAGGACCACTTATGACTTGTGATGGACCTCACTAAAGGACCACTTATGACTTGTGTTTGACCTCACTAAATGACTACTTATGACTTGTGTTTGACCTCACTAAAGGACCACTTATGACTTGTGATGGACCTCACTAAAGGACCACTTATGACTTGTGTTTGACCTCACTAAATGACTACTTATGACTTGTGTTTGACTTCACAAAAGGACCACTTGTGACTTGTTGCACCTCACTAAATGACCACTTATAACCTGAGTTTCAAGCAAGTGAAGTGTCCACCAGTCATAAAATTAAGTTATTGTATGAGAAGAAACAAAAATTTGACTGGCTATATATGTAGACCATACCATGTGCCCAGCTACACCCTTTGGACATATGGTCTGAGAGTGAGAGACATTGGGAGAACGACAGTTGTCCAAGAACACTCTTAAACCAAGTGAATGGCTTTTTTGAGGTATTTGATTTTCCCACTGTCAGAAATATTCATGGAAATCGCAAGGATTTGAGTATGTTGTTTTAATTTTTAATATAGCTTTAACAATTTTAGTTCTGTTGATACGATATTTGCGGTTAGGCAGTTAATATTGATGTCTAGCACTGGGGTATGCCCCACCCAGTCACATTATCCTGACAGCAGACTGATTAGTCCTAACAATAACCTCTTAATGCTGAGTGCTTGGTATGACTCAGCCGGTGTTTGACCTGTGATCTGCATCCAAGGCAGATGCTGTAACGACTTAAGCCACCAGAGTGGTACACGCACAAGGATTTGAAATTTTCATGCCTTTTAAATTATTCATTTTACTGGCACTCTTAGTTTATAATTCAGTCATTTTTAGCATCTGAGATTTGAAATATTATATGCCAATAATCAAAGAGATTATTGCATTTAACAAAAGGCTCACTTTGATGGTCCTTTGGCCTGTGGTTTTTGACGAGAGCCCATTACTGACAGATGTGGGCTTGTGCAACCAGTTATATCTTACAAAGTAGTTACCTTTATATATTTGGGATGGTCATTTGACCTTCAGCAGGGTCAGTTGATTTCTTTGTGATCAGCAGGCCATTGACAAAATTTGTGTTAGGTTGACCCATGCAAGGTCAGTTAAACACATATTGCTATGATTTATAGACATACAGATAGGATAATATCTGGATAATAAGTGAAGTGGTTTAATATCTAATTTGCCCAACTTGCCACGGGCAAGCGAATATTTCCGAAGGTAGAGTGAAGTTTATATGACTGATTCAGTGCCAACAAGATATCTGTCTTTACAACAAGAGGCTATTCAGTAGATGAAAGCCCCATGCATTGTACTGGAAATTTATTTTCCATTGGTTTTGATCATACTCATGCATGCATTTCTCGATAATAGTAAATGCCTGCCAGTTGGGGAGCCAACTGTCTCAGTTTATGATTACTTGTACAACTGGTGTTATATATTGAAGGGTAATAGAAGTCCAGAAAACAATATTTCACATGGCTGAATTTAGGTCTTTAACATTGTCAGCATTTATATTTCTGTAACAGCAACTTGAGTAAGACTACATTCACTGCAAGTAAATATTGAGTACTTGTCTGATGGAGTGTCAGTCAGAACAAGTAGAATATTGAGTACTTGACTTGCCCGATGGGGTGTCATTCAGTACAAGTATAAATATTGAGTACTTGACTTGCCTGTTGGGGTGTCATTCAGTACAATATACTTGCCTGATGGGATGTCATTCAGTACAAGTAAAATATTGAGTACTTGACTTGCCTGATGAGGTGTCATTCAGTACAAGTACAATATTGAGTACTTGCCTGATGGGATGTCATTCAGTACAAGTAAAATACTGAGTACTTGCCTGATTGGGTGTCATTCAGTACAAGTGAAATATTGAGCATTTGCCTCAAGGGGTGTCATCCAGTACAAGTAAAGTATTGGGTACTTTCTCTGATGGCGTATTATTCACTGCAAGTAAAATATTGAGTACATGCCTGATGGGTGAATGGACTATTTGAGTGTCTTCATTCGATGTGGTGAATACATAAATGTAAGGAAAACAAACTCTCACCATTTTGGCATTTTCATTGCAAAATTATGTATATCATCAGCAGTTTTTTTGTATACTTTTTCAGGTGTACACTTAAATGAAAGTAAAAAATATACGTTGTTTAGGTACCTACAGTAATTTATAAACATGTTGTTTCATTCCAAAAATGAGATTACAATATATAAATATTACAGACTAGACAATGAATACATGTACACACAAAAAACGCATAAAATAAAAAATTTAATGATATACAAAGTTCACTAATTTGATGTGTTTTGGATATCTGAAATATCAGTATTATATATAATTTATGTTCTAGTTACTTTAGTCATTTCGATTTATGATGTTGATATTTTAATTCTTTAAATTCAGTGGCTGGCTGGTACTGTATAGTAAAGTACATGTACAATTGTGTAGAATTCTCATTCATAAATTGAAACTGATTGCCTACAGGTCAAGTCAACAGTTATTTAGGTCAAGTACTTAACATTAACTTTTAACAGCGATCACAAAACACCATGTGAAGCTAGGAGTGCATTTGGCCTGTAGATGTATCATGCACACCATAACTGTTGAAAGGATCAGTAATTTGAGAAGATCAGACCATGGCTGTTATCTGAGTTATCTGAAAATAATATGCTTAAATTGTATGGGAAACTATTTATAGAGACTATATAAGCAAATATAAGCATCACATATGTTATTCTACAGTTTATGCCAGTTTTGTAAGGGAGAAGAAATCCCGATTTATATGTATTTGTTTGTTGGAATAGCAGAGTGGAAAACTTGAATTTAAACAGCAAATAATTCTATTGGATCATGTGAAACATTTAAGGACTTTTGTGATATTCTACTGTCACAGGATTACCTTGAAGTTAAAACTTTTGGATGTAAAACTCTTGATTCTCCATTGGCATTAGCACATAAACCCATTAGACCCTTGATTTAGAATACCTTTGGACAGTTTCCAGATTATTGTGAAACTGATATTAAAATTTAGGATTTTCTGGGAATTCATACGCTGTAAGTTATTTTTAATTCTTTCACTTTGATGTTATATATTAGGGAAATAAATGTATGGTTTGGAAAATTGAATGCTTGTTTGGTTTTGCCTTGTCTTGTTAAGTTTAAGCCCCTAGACATAACAGATCATGATTATATTCTTTTGAAATAAATAATCATTAGGACTTCTACTCTATTTTTGTGCTTTTTCCTGTCACTGTCTTTTCCATCTTCATTTCTTACCTTCATTTGACCAGTAATTTTTTATCTCACCTGGCCAATGGCAAGGTGAGCTTATGGGATATGATCTTCTGTTTGTCTGTCAAAACTTGATCATAATCAATCTACAGGCTTTATTTTTGTATCAGATGTCAGATAAATTATGTAAGCTTATGTTGTCATTACCCCAGATGCATCTGATTATGTATGAAATCCAAGGCAATTAATGATATGATATTGCATCTGATTGGCTGTGCTTGTAAACACACTAAAGGCTATATTCTTGTCGATTTTTATTTGGTATGTGAAGTTACATCATAAGTTCAATTATGAGCATCATCCTTACATACAAATGAGGTCATATTGCATTTGATTGGCAGAGAAATGTGAACATCCTGATGGTCAGTCTCAGTGTCCCTATTCATGCACAAATGTAAATAAATAACACATCCAAAGCACTTGGCGTGTGGAAAACATCATCCTGATGGCCATAGCATTATTATAGGGCTAAATTAGTTATTTCAGGTGCTATGGTATTTATATTAGTTTTAGAAGGAAAGATATATTTGTGTATAAATTTTCTAAATTCTCTACATAAATTTAATAACAGTATGTCTATGATAGAGGAGTAACTCTACAGTCACAGTTAGATTTAGAGGCAGAGATTTGGGGTCAATACTAGGTTACCAGCAGCTATTCAAATGCTATGGTGTCAAGTTACAGTCCAGAGAAATTGAAACAAAGGAGTCAGTAGAACAGTTGGAAGATGTGTTTGTAAAGCTAATTAAAATCAATTATAGCAAGTTTGCCATAATGCTTAAACATTAAAATTAGTGACCATTTGAAGGGAAATTTGAATCTCTTTTAGTAGGTATAAGGTGCTTAAAATAGAGTTGAGTAGTTTTAGTTTAATTTTGAAGTAATTTGCTCAAAAGGATAAAGTTTACAAGTAATTTCATATTCAAAATAATATTTTTGTAAATTCTAACACACAGCATCAGTGGAAAAAGAGTGTGTATGGAGAGTACATATATGGCTTTATTTTGGATTACAAAATTTAGATTCTGTGCATTTTGATATGTAGATTAGAGTTAGATAAAGGGTCTGCACCTAACACAGTCAGACCAGAATATTAGTTTAGAATAGGTCTTCAGGGAATGTTTTCTCTGAAGTCCGCTAGGATTGTTTAAATAACCAGGTCAAACATAGTGCAGGGAGTCAGCATGAAGAACTAGGGGCAACATACATCATTAAAGGTAGAAAAAGAAGAAACCCTCTTGCTTGTGACTAATTCCCCATAGCGCAGTGACATTTTGTTGCTCTTTAGTGCTGTCTGTCATAGTGACTTCAGCGAGTCTTGCACTTTGACGGAGATCATCAATCGTTTCTGGATTCTGTTGTAAGACGAATTGTCGTATATGTGGCTTTAGTCCATTGATTATGATATGCTTGATTTGTGTCTGTGGTAGTTCTAGCTCAGTTCCCTTAGCAACTATATTTGCAATAAAATCTTCCACTTTCTCGTTTGTACCTTGTAATGTTTGATACAGAGCTGCAGTTCTCTGCCACTGCACTCTTTCATCTGGCCCATATCGAATGATAAATTCTTTCTGGAGCAAGCTCAAGTCATCCTTTATATTTTGTGCCAGTGACATATACCAGTGCAATGCGTTATCTGTTAACAGTAGTGGTAGGGTTGCTTTTGCCTTGTTGTCATTTAGTCCCTTAGTTGTTGTAAGAAGTTGGAAACGTGTCAACCATAACTTTGCATCTTGGCTTCCATCACCCGAAAAAGGTGGCATGAGACTGAAATCCATGCAGCTTCTATCCATTTTGATGCAGTAGAATCACAAGAATCAAAGGCACATATAGATCTCTAATGACAAATTTTTACCTGACAGATCACTTCGTAAAATTGTAGAATAAAGTGTAAAGAAAGGTCCTGATTATGAACCTAATATATTACCAGAAGAGCCTTCTACTGTGAACTGCACACACACAGCTGACAGTTCTGAAAGGGATAAATTTGTAAAACTTGCACAAGACCTTGGCTTTGATTTGTCAGACTCTGATTTGACTTCAGATGAAAAATTGTATTTCCAGGAATTTATTGGGAGAAATAGAGATGTGTTTGCGGTGGACTTGTCAGAATTAGGATGTACAGATATCTATCAACATAAAATTGACACCGGCAATGAGAAACCTGTTAGGCAAAGGTTCTACAGAACCAACCCCATACAAAAGGCAGAAATTGACAGACAAGTTAAAGAAATGTTAAAGTACGATATCATTGAACCATCTACATCACCATGGCAAAGTCCAGTGGTTCTTGTGAAGAAGAAATCAGGAGAATACAGATTCGCTGTTGACTACAGGAAACTAAACAAGCTTACAAAACCAGAAGTATTTCCTCTTCCACGTTTTGATGACATGATGGATAGCATAGGCCAATCTTCCGCAGTATATTTTTCAGTGCTGGACATGTTTTCTGGCTTCTGGCAAATCAAGCTTGATCCAGAAACTAGAGAAAAGAGTACATTTGTCATAGCCGATGGTTGTTATGCATTCAAAAAGCTTCCGTTTGGATTGTCCAATTCACCCATGAGTTTCCAGCTTACCATGACAAAACTATTGCAAGGTATAGCCTATAAACATGTTCTGTGTTACATTGATGATGTGCTGGTGTATAGTCGCACCTTAGAGGAACATTTCTCTCATTTGCAAGAAGTATTTGATAGACTGCGTAAAGCCAATCTTAAATTGAAACCCTCAAAATGTCGGTTTGCAATAAAAAGAGTCAAATATTTGGGACACGTTATTTCCAAAGATGGAGTAGAAGTGGACTTGGATAAGACCAATATAGTATCAGACTTTCCAAGACCGAAAAATGCACGAGATCTCAGAAGTTTCCTGGGTTTATGCAATTACTACAGACGGTTTGTGAAAAACTATAGTAATATATGTGCACCCTTGAACAATCTTCTCAAAAAGGATGTAAAATTTCAGTGGACTGATAAATGCGAATCAGCTTTTAACAAACTGAAAACAGCTCTGACTTCAACACCTGTCTTAGCTTACCCAAACATGGACAAACCTTTTATTCTCTCAACAGATGCTTCGGGACAAGCCATATCTTACATTCTCAGTCAAAAAGACGACCGGGGCAAGGAACATCCAATTTCTTACGGAGGCAGAGCACTTCGTATATTTGAAACAAAATGGGGTGTATCTGATAGAGAAGGTTTAGCCCTAGTGGAAGGAGTACGGTATTATAGACACTTTCTTGAACACCAGAAATTCACTGTGGTCACGGATCACGCAGCCCTAAAATACCTTAAGGACATTAAAAATCCAACAGGACGCTTGGGTCGCTGGAGTATGTTATTACAGGGATTTAATTATGAAGTCATTCACAAAAGTGGTGTCAAGCATACCAACGCAGACTCTTTATCAAGGATTCCATACAGAGAAGCAATAAACAACAATGACACTGCTTATAGTGACGATGAAACTGACTTGAGTATTTTATTTATAAACAACAATGAACCTTCAATGGTGACCTTGGAATGTGACCCTCCATGCTTCCCCAGCAGGGTACAATCTCAACCAGTCTCTGTGTACAGTATAGTAGACCAGACAGCAGATAAGCAGCTAGTATCAGCTTTCATTTCCAACAGAGGGGAGGAAATCAAACAGGCTCAGTCCCTGTGTCCTGACTTGGCCCCAATTAAGTGCTACCTAGAAACAGGCCAACTGCCTAGTGACTCAACAAAAGCAGCAAGGACAGTGGCTGAAAGTGAGCAATACACCATGCTTGATGGACTTCTTTACCATTTATGGGACAGACGGGCAAAGAAACTTCCTAAAGAAATCCGCATTAAACAACAGTTAGCCATTCCTACCGGATTACGCCATGAAATTCTACATAACTGTCATGATTCCTTAACAGGAGGAGGTCATCAAGGCTTTGACAGAACTTATGCAACAATACAGTCAAGGTACTATTGGCCAAAAATGTATGCACAGATAAAAGACTATGTTAAAACCTGTGAGGAATGCCAACAAGCCAAACAGCCATCTCACTCTACAAAGGCACCCCTACACCCTATGCCATCAGTTGGAGTATTTGAACGCTGGCATATGGATATTCTTGGTCCATTAACAATAAACAAAGAGAAATACCAGTATATCTTGTTGTGTGTGGACAGTTTCAGCAGGTTTGTGGAAGCATTTCCATTACAATCGCAAGAAGCGACTGAAATAGCTGATATGTTGTACAAGGAAATAATTTGCCGTTATGGAGCTCCTACAGCTCTAGTATCTGACCGTGGCCAGAACTTCCTGTCGCATATCATATCGGAACTCTGTAAGAAAATGAATATTAAACGCTTCCATACATCAAGCTACCATCCAGAAACCAACTCTACATGTGAGAGATTCAACAGAACATTAGCCCAATCTATGCGTACCTATATTGACAAAGCGCAACAAAACTGGGTCGATTTGTTACCAGGAATCCTAATGGCTTACCGCAAGACACCATGCACCAACTCAACGGGATTCTCTCCATATGAATTAGTCTTTGGGAGAGAAATGAGAGCTCCACTAGATGTTTCTCTTGCTGATCCTACAAATACAGAGAAGTCAGTAAAGGACACAACAGCAACCTATTTACAAAAGCTAAAAACACTGATGGAAATAACTAGACAAGTCGCCCAAGACAACATCCAGAACTCTCAACAAAAATATAAAGAATATTATGATACGCATGCTCAAGAACCCTCTTTCCAACTAGGACAACAAGTATGGATGCACAATCCAAAAGTACCAAAAGGGAGATCATCTAAATTACACAAGAAATGGACAGGACCATGGTATATCAGTGACATTGGGCCCAATCATACATACAAGTTACGTGATTGTGATAATCACAAACTACAAAGATCATTGGTCCATGCAAACAGACTAAAACAATATTTCAGCCCTGACAACAGAAACGAGTTTTTGGACCATACTACACAAATAGCTACACATCAGGAGACCACAACACCAAAGGACACACAAACATCTTTACAGACTGAAACATATGGTAGCAAACCCTCAATTAAACCAGTTCACAACAAGACAACTGATATTCCAGCACCTACAACAGATTCATCTTCCAAGCACTTGGCATCAGATGAACCTACAACAGCGCAGTCAAAAGAAGAATGGGGTATTGTTGATCAAATTCTAGCCTGTAGTCGGCATCGTGGCAAGCGTGTTTATAGGGTTAAATGGCAAGACTTCCCCAAGACTACATGGGAACCTGAAGAAGCTTTACCGCAGTTTTTGCTCCGGGAATTTCATGTAACAAAGACACAAAAAGGAAAGAGAAGAAAGTATGCAAAGTGAAGATTCCAAAGGGACTTGATCAATTAGTTCTTAAAGGTGGACTCATTATATTTGTTTTGCTGTGCTATACTTTCCTATCAACCTTTTCTTCCATATCTATCCTGCACATCTTCCTTCCTATGGTATAGCAGAACAGATGTATAAATCCCACACTTGGACAATTGACAGCTATGTTGCACATTCCAAATGGATTATTCTTTGCAAACAAATAACTACTGTAATTTTAAAAGCAGTCTATGGCACAATGTTAGTGCCAGTTCTTATTCAGTTCAAGAAAATCTTGAAATCCTTGTGATACCTGCAGATTACATTCAAAGCGAAGTGACATTCATGGAACATTATACAAAGTACTGTAGATCGGTGAGAAGTCAGACATTTATGGAACTGTTGTTCATGTGACTTTTGGTAGACAAAGATGATATATAAATTATTAGTGTGATTAATAATTAAGTGTTTGAAATTATTTTACATATACATGTATCAAGATATTTACCTAAAATTAGCATCCATAAGACCTCTTGGGATTATAAAGTTATTTCTGTTTCTAATTGAAAAGATTGTAATAAATCGCAATATTTTTGTACCTTAATACCCTGCACTATGGAATGTAAATTCTATTTAGGGAGTAGATTTTGTAGGTTTGTAGTGTGCAAGGAAGTGTGTGTGAACACTGATGCCACATAAAACATTATGAAATACATGCCTAAATCCACTTTATTCAATAATTTGACAAAAACAATAGTATGTTATAAAAATTTGGGGACCAAATTTTGCTGGGCCGGAGGGACATATTATAGGGCTAAATTAGTTATTTCAGGTGCTATGGTATTTATATTAGTTTTAGAAGGAAAGATATATTTGTGTATAAATTTTCTAAATTCTCTACATAAATTTAATAACAGTATGTCTATGATAGAGGAGTAACTCTACAGTCACAGTTAGATTTAGAGGCAGAGATTTGGGGTCAATACTAGGTTACCAGCAGCTATTCAAATGCTATGGTGTCAAGTTACAGTCCAGAGAAATTGAAACAAAGGAGTCAGTAGAACAGTTGGAAGATGTGTTTGTAAAGCTAATTAAAATCAATTATAGCAAGTTTGCCATAATGCTTAAACATTAAAATTAGTGACCATTTGAAGGGAAATTTGAATCTCTTTTAGTAGGTATAAGGTGCTTAAAATAGAGTTGAGTAGTTTTAGTTTAATTTTGAAGTAATTTGCTCAAAAGGATAAAGTTTACAAGTAATTTCATATTCAAAATAATATTTTTGTAAATTCTAACACACAGCATCAGTGGAAAAAGAGTGTGTATGGAGAGTACATATATGGCTTTATTTTGGATTACAAAATTTAGATTCTGTGCATTTTGATATGTAGATTAGAGTTAGATAAAGGGTCTGCACCTAACACAGTCAGACCAGAATATTAGTTTAGAATAGGTCTTCAGGGAATGTTTTCTCTGAAGTCCGCTAGGATTGTTTAAATAACCAGGTCAAACATAGTGCAGGGAGTCAGCATGAAGAACTAGGGGCAACATACATCATTAAAGGTAGAAAAAGAAGAAACCCTCTTGCTTGTGACTAATTCCCCATAGCGCAGTGACATCAGAAAGGCGCTACTACAGCATGCTCCGTGTCCCTATTCATGCAAAAATGTAAATAAATAACACATCCAAAGCACTTGGCATGTGGAAAACATCATCCTGATGGCCATAGCATGCTCCGTGTCCCTATTCATGCACAAATGTAAATAAATAACACATCCAAAGCACTTGGCATGTGGAAAACATCATCCTGATACATGTATTTTACCTGATACATGCATTTTACTTGATACATGCATTTTATATACCAAAATTTAAATCTGGTGTTTGCACTATGTTACCAGTAAGTAAGGCTGTATGTACAGCTGAATGTTGGTGTTGCCCAGTTTCTACCTTAATGATAGTGTTGGAGCACCTGATTCGATTTAACAATGCTCTGCTTGGGGAATTGGATTACCAAGATGTTTATTATTTTGCCCATTTAGTCCAGTCAGAAGGCTGCTTGTTCTACATGCTGATTCTGACAGACATTTGCATTGTGGCTGACCTAAACTATCAGTGATTTTAGTGGACATACAGAAATCATTTCACTAATTGTGAGCTAATATATGGTCAGATTAACGCGTTAGTGCAGACCTTTGTCTAACTCTACCATAGAAACCCAAATACACTAAACCGTAATCAAATTATAGCCAAATATCCATGAATGTGCTGATGTGCCTCCATTTACACTCCTTGGTAAGATTTAAAATATTATTGAATTTTAAAAAATGATTAATTAACTCGGAAATTACTTCTGAAATATTTCTTTATGAGCAAATTAGTTCCAAATTACACAGAACTACTTAACCGTAATTTGAACACTTTGCACCTACTTAAAGAGCTACAGATCTTGCAACAAATGGTCACCAAGCTAATTATTCATGAATTCATGATCATACCAGTATTACAAATGGAATTCATGACCTTACCAGTATTACAAATGGAATTCATGACAATACCAGTATTACAAATGGAATTCATGACCTTACCAGTATTACAAATGGAATTCATGACAATACCAGTATTACAAATGGAATTCATGACAATATCAATATTACAAATAGAATTCATGACAGTACCAGTATTACAAATGGAATTCATGACAATACCAGTATTACAAATGGAATTCATGACAATACCAGTATTACAAATGGAATTCATGACAATACCAGTATTACAAATGGAATTCATGACCATACCAGTATTACAAATGGAATTCATGACAATACCAGTATTACAAATGGAATTCATGACAATACCAGTATTACAAATGGAATTCATGACCTTACCAGTATTACAAATGGAATTCATGACAATACCAGTATTACAAATGGAATTCATGACAATACCAGTATTACAAATGGAATTCATGACCATACCAGTATTACAAATGGAATTCATGACAATACCAGTATTACAAATGGAATTCATGACAATACCAGTATTACAAATGGAATTCATGACAATACCAGTTTTACAAATGGAATTCATGACAATACCAGTATTACAAATGGAATTCATGACCATACCAGTATTACAAATGGAATTCATGACAATACCAGTATTACAAATGGAATTCATGACAATACCAGTATTACAAATGGAATTCATGACAATACCAGTATTACAAATGGAATTCATGACAATACCAGTATTACAAATGGAATTCATGACAATACCAGTTTTACAAATGGAATTCATGACAATACCAGTATTACAAATGGAATTCATGACAATACCAGTATTACAAATGGAATTTATGACAATACCAGTTTTACAAATGGAATTCATGACCTTACCAGTATTACAAATGGAATTCATGACAATACCAGTATTACAAATGGAATTCATGACAATACCAGTATTACAAATGGAATTCATGACAATACCAGTATTACAAATGGAATTCATGACAATACCAGTATTACAAATGGAATTCATGACCATACCAGTATTACAAATGGAATTCATGACAATACCAGTATTACAAATGGAATTCATGACAATACCAGTATTACAAATGGAATTCATGACCATACCAGTATTACAAATGGAATTCATGACCATACCAGTATTACAAATGGAATTCATGACAATACCAGTTTTACAAATGGAATTCATGACAATACCAGTATTACAAATGGAATTCATGACAATACCAGTATTACAAATGGAATTTATGACAATACCAGTTTTACAAATGGAATTCATGACCTTACCAGTATTACAAATGGAATTCATGACAATACCAGTATTACAAATGGAATTCATGACCATACCAGTATTACAATGGAATTCATGACCTTACCAGTATTACAAATGGAATTCATGACCATACCAGTATTACAAATGGAATTTATGACAATACCAGTATTACAAATGGAATTCATGACAATACCAGTATTACAAATGTCATTCATGACAATGCCAGTATTACAAATGGAATTCATGACAATACCAGTATTACAAATGGAATTCATGACAATACCAGTATTACAAATGGAATTCATGACCTTACCAGTATTACAAATGGAATTCATAACAATACCAGTATTACAAATGGAATTCATGACCTTACCAGTATTACAAATGGAATTCATGACCTTACCAGTATTACAAATGGAATTCATGACAATACCAGTATTACAAATGGAATTCATGACCTTACCAGTATTACAAATGGAATTCATGACAATACCAGTATTACAAATGGAATTCATGACAATACCAGTATTACAAATGGAATTCATGACAATACCAGTATTACAAATGGAATTCATGACAATACCAGTATTACAAATGGAATTCATGACCTTACCAGTATTACAAATGGAATTCATAACAATACCAGTATTACAAATGGAATTCATGACCTTACCAGTATTACAAATGGAATTCATGACCTTACCAGTATTACAAATGGAATTCATGACAATACCAGTATTACAAATGGAATTCATGACCTTACCAGTATTACAAATGGAATTCATGACAATACCAGTATTACAAATGGAATTCATGACAATACCAGTATTACAAATGGAATTTATGACAATACCAGTTTTACAAATGGAATTCATGACCTTACCAGTATTACAAATGGAATTTATGACAATACCAGTATTACAAAAGGAATTCATGACAATACCAGTATTACAAATGGAATTCATGACCTTACCAGTATTACAAATGGAATTCATGACGATACCAGTACATGTATTACAAATGGAATTCATGACAATACCAGTATTACAAATGGAATTCATGACCGTACCAGTATTACAAATGGAATTCATGACCTTACCAGTATTACAAATGGAATTCATGACAATACCAGTATCACAAATGGAATTCATGACAATACCAGTATTACAAATGGAATTCATGACAATACCAGTATTACAAATGGAATTCATGACCATACCAGTATTACAAATGGAATTCATGACAATATCAATATTACAAATAGAATTCATTACCATATCAGTATTATAAATAAAATTCATGACATTACCAGTTTTACAAATGGAATTCATGACCTTACCAGTATTACAAATGGAATTCATGACAATACCAGTATTACAAATGGAATTCATGACCTTACCAGTATTACAAATGGAATTCATGACAATACCAGTAGTACAAGAGAGAAGTATACTGAGGGGCATCATAGTGAGGGAACTCAATTTTATTTTAAAATTGATATTTTGTGCAATTTGGTCAATCACACCTACCCCTTTACTTCACAAATGCAGAGGAGTTGGAAAGGGAACATGAGATCAAAAAAGAAAGAAAATATTGTTGAGTATGCGCTGGAAACTCCATGTTCCTGTTAGTCAAACCTTTGATTTTAGTTTTGCTAATGTATACAGTCAAGTAGTTTGTGGGACACTGCTGTGTTTGCAGCATACCTGCTGGCTGCACCCATACCCTCCCTATAGGCCTGTTCAGTAAGGTTTGTTTTGTCCCATGGCTTATTAATTCCTCTAATTTACCCATGATGCAGCGTTCCTTCTGGTAGAAATCTATATAATAATGGCATCCAAAAAAGCTATGAATGAACCTGTGACCTGACATTTTTAGTGTCGTCTGCCTCAAGATGTATTTACTAGACAAAGTGCTGTACATGTGGAAATTATGATTTGTACATGTAGTTGTTAGAAAAATAAAGAAAAGCACATTAAACTTTGATTTAAATGACTTTGATATAAATTAATTACTTTTTCTATTTTAAATACAATTAATGTTTTGACGTAACATGATGTACTTGAAAGGTCTGATAAATGGCAAATGGTAGTATTAAATACACATAATGATTTACAGTTTGCTGTAACTTATATATATATATATATTTATTAAATTTCTTCTGCATGGACAATATTACTACCTAAATCTAAGGACTGCATTTCATGGAAAACAAGAAACCTGACTATGATGTCTAGATTTTTATCACTAAAGTATCTAAAAGTATACAAGATCATTTAGTCATTCAGAAATCAAATAGACTTAACATTCATACTCTAATTCAAACATGCATTTGATATTTTAAAAAAGCACAACCTTATTACAAATTGGACAGAACCGATAGTTTGCTTCTTTCCTAATGTGTCATTTCCAGAACCCTCTTTTCCTAAGTACACGTGTACAAGAATTTTCACAAAAAATAAACTTGATTATTTACAATATGTAGCTACCTGGGAAAGAACTAACAAATCTTTGCATGTAGGATTAATAATAATAATAATAGTAATAATAATAATAATAATGCTTGAAGTTGGAAAACTTATGTGAGATGGTTTGATTTTTTTTATAATGGTAATAATACATTGGGGCAACTTTTCATATGTCTTATTCATGCTTGTATCAACCTTTCATCTGTAGGAAACTTGTGGAGAATATTTATTTCTGGCAACAGATTTTCGACTATAATCAGAAAATCCATAATGTCTCATCTTCTCTGCATAATATAGTGGGATGTTGGTCATTGGAAGTAACGATTGGATATTCTTGCGCATGGTTTTCAATATAGTTCATCAAAGAACTCTTGAAGCGATTTCAGGGATGGTAACAACAGGCCTATAAGAGTAAACCCCTCTTATATGAAGCTGAGAAGTAGAGTCCAGAAAGGAAGTACTCTTTTACTAAAAGAAATAAAAAGCCGCCCAAAATTATATTTACCCAATATAGCCAATAACCAGGACACACTGGCCTATTCTCTCACTACAGAATAATGTTCCTTGTATTAAACAGGATTCCTACAAGCCTCTGCCAGTGGAGACATTCTTTTTATTATTATACATGGGAATTTTGTCTGCATTTACTTTAAGTATGTTAATTTATAATAATAGAGATAAAGAAACAGGAAATAAAATCAGGGTCCTCACTAAGACACTATAAGAATTCCTTAAATTTACCTGTGAGTGAGGAAGAAAATCTACATTTACATGATAACAAATACATGAGGTAGACATCATTTTTATGGTGTTTGTCATTAATTGATTTTTCTATTTGCTATCACATGGCTGAAAGTGATAATACAAGTGAAATGGTAAGATGTATCTTCTTGTTTTAACCTACACTGGAATTGCTACACCTCAGAGAAAGATATTTAATAATGAAGAAAAATAGGTATATTTAGTGAGCTTGCAGAATACTGACCTGCAGTTATCATGGCACAAGTGACCATTGTCTGAAAAACAGGCACTGGCCATGGGTACAAGAAAAACAGGCACTGTCCATGGTTCAAGAAAAACAGGTACTGTCCATGGGTACAAGAAAAACAGGCACTGGCCATGGGTACAAGTAAAACAGGCACTGGCCATGGGTACAAGAAAAACAGGCACTGGCCATGGGTACAAGAAAAACGGGTACTGTCGGTGGGTACAAGAAAAAAAGGCACTGGCCATGGGTACAAGAAAAACAGGCACTGGCCATGGGTTTGAGGTAATCATAGCTCCTAAGGAAAGTAAGATTAGCATCCGTGTCACTGTAAGTAATTAGGACAAAATTAATCTTTGGTATTATAAATATGTCCATAAAAAATGACAGAAGTCTTGGGAAGTGTTTATAAACAAATGTAAACCGCTAATTGCCAATACATAATAAGGCTACATGAAGCATAGAAATGGGAAATATTATTTTGTTTACATTCTTTTGATTTCTCGTGAACACAATTTCTTCTAATTGATTACAGTTGTTCGTTGTTCAAAATATTTTCAGTCTTGACATGGTTGAGATTAAAATTCCAGATGTTTGATTTAATGTCATTAAATCTATAATGATACACTTTGATGCACCCTGCCTGAGGATACAATTTCCGTAAAAAAATTTGCTCAGTAGGTTTTGCAGTCTGCCCAGTGGTCTTTGCTCGGCACTCACTAGTGTACATGCCTTAGAGGGAATGTTGCCACCAGTCAGTGTGAGAGTCATCCATACACATACCTTGTTTAATGTGTTTGGTTCAGTTATTTTCATAGCATACAAGTTGCTGTTTACAAAGTGTATTTGTTTTATTTTCAGTGGAGATAGCTTATTTGAAAGTTAAAATCTCCTTTTCATAGATTGTTTAAATTGGTCCTCAAAATGGGATAAAGTTTATCATAGATTGTCTGAATCAGTCCCAACCATGGAATAAAGTTTTCAAAAAAATATCTGAATCAGTCCCAACCATGGGATAAAGTTTATCATAGCTGCCTGAATCAGTCCCAACCAGGGGATAAAGTTTTCCATAGATTATCTAATTCAGTCCCAACCATGGGATAAAGTTTATCATAGTTTGCCTGAATCAGTCCCAACCATGGGATAAAGTTTATCATAGTTTGCCTGAATCAGTCCCAACCATGAGATAAAGTTTTCCGTAGATTATCTGAATCAGCCCCAACCATGGGATAAAGTTTAACAAAGATCATCTGAATCAGTCCCAACCATGGGATAAAGTTTTCCATAGATTATCTGAATCAGTCCCAATCATGGGGTAAAGTTTAACAAAGATTATCTGAATCAGTCCCAACCATGGGATAAAGTTTAACAAAGATTATCTGAATCAGTCCCAACCATGTGACAAAGTTTATCATAGTTTGCCTGAATCAGTCCCACCCATGGAATAAAATTTATCATAGTTTGTCTGAATCAGTCCCAACCATGGGATAAAGTTTATTATAGTTTGCCTGAATCAGTCCCAAACATTGGATAAAGTTTTCCATAGATTATCTGAATCAGTCCCACCCATGGGATAAAATTTATCATAGTTTGTCTGAATCAGTCCCAACCATGTGACAAAGTTTATCATAGTTTGTCTGAATCAGTCCCAAACATTGGATAAAGTTTTCCATAGATTATCTGAATCAGTCCTAACCATGGAATAAAGTTTATCATAGTTTGTCTGAATCAGTCCCAATTATGGGATAAAGAATTTTGAATGTAAATTTTATCTTCCCAGTCCCACTTGTACGGTATGTTTTGGATCTGGTATCTACTTTTAACACTCAACTTCTTTAACATGCTAACCTTAGCAGCATCTTGTTTGCAGACAATTTAACCTACGTAATGTATATACACTGCTATGGAAATACAAATCATACCTTCCTCAACTATTTATTTTATTACTTCTTTGGTGGCTGTTACAGATATGTTGTCCCCATTTATTAAGTAACACGCTACATGTAAAGTGTGATTCCATTGCTATTTTCTGATTACAGCCTTTATTATACTACAATCAAATACTGAATTTACTGTGCTCATACGTTACCATTACAATCACTTTACTGTGCTTATATGTTACCAGTACAGACAAATTACTGGGCTCATACGTTACCATTACAATCACTTTACTGTTCTTACATGTTACCAGAACAGTCAGTTTGCTGGGCTCATGTGTTACCAGTACAGTCAATTTGCTGTGCTCTTGTGTTACCAGTACAGACAATTTACTGGGCTCATACGTTACCATTACAATCACTTTACTGTGCTTATATGTTACCAGAACAGTCAGTTTGCTGGGCTCTTGTGTTTCCAGTACTGCCAATTTACTGGGCTCATGTGTTACCAGTACAGTCAATTTGCTGTGCTCTTGTGTTACCAGTACAGACAATTTACTGGGCTCATACGTTACCATTACAATCACTTTACTGTGCTTATATGTTACCAGTACAGTCAATTTGCTGTGCTCTTGTGTTACCAGTACAGACAATTTACTGGGCTCATACGTTACCATTACAATCACTTTACTGTGCTTATATGTTACCAGAACAGTCAGTTTGCTGGGCTCTTGTGTTTCCAGTACTGCCAATTTACTGGGCTCATGTGTTACCAGTACAGTCAATTTGCTGGGCTTTTGTGTTTCCAGTACAGCCAGTTTACTGGGTTCACATGTTACCAGCACAGTCAATTTACTGGGCTTATGTGTTACCAGTACAGTCAGTTTGCTGGGATCTTGTGTTTCTAGTACAGCCAATTTACTGGGCTCATGTGTTACTAGTACAGATAATTTACTGGGCTCACATGTTAACAGTACAGTCAATTTACTGGGCTCACATGTTACCAGTACAGTCAATTAACTGGGCTTATGTGTTACCAGTACAGCCAATTTGCTGGGCTCTTGTGTTACCAGTACAGTCAATTTACTGGGCTTATGTGTTACCAGTACAGCCAATTTGCTGGGCTCTTGTGTTACCAGTACAGCCAATACAGCCAATTTACTGGACTCAAATATTACTAGTACATTGAATTCACTTGGCTAATGTATTAATAGTACATTTAATGTATTGGACACACACACACACACACACTTTAGAATTAAAGGTTTGAAAGGAAACAAAACTAATTTATGTTCATCATGTTGTTCCCACAGGTCAGCAAAGTAATGTTTGAGTTTTTATTCTATACATTGAAATGACTTTACCTGCCAATTTATAGGAAAATAATCAAACTTGTTTCATGTGATACATTTTGTGGTTTTGTACACAATCATCTTTTCTGACACAGATGTTTTGGAGAGTCTTGAAAGAGAAACATATTTAGATCTAGAAAATGTATGTTTTGCAATGTAAAATGTTCTTTAATTCCATTCAGTCATGATCATATGTGAACAATGAAAAAATAGATTTCATCACGGAAAAATCCTGGAAATGACCTTGAAATTTATCTTTATAAAAGTGAGGGAACCATGTGATTGACATCAGTGATGGATAGCATATACTGGTTAATCATTTTTCCCCAGGTGCTTCGAGATCCTATCTTGGTATGTCAGTGAGCTAACCGTGGTGGCTAGTCTGTTGGTGCAGTGTTACTCTTGGAAAGTCATCTCATAGTCAAACAGGAGATGAAATTTGCTAAAGTCCAAGAGTTCAGGAACTTGCATTAATGACCAATGGACCCAGATATTTGTAACCTACCCCCCAGCACAAAAAAAAAGCATTGGACAGACTAACTGCCAGGTTATGACTTGGCAGACAAAACACAATTCTTTTACTTTCAAACTGCCTGACACTCATGTGTTTTAAAAAACACATTTTCCAGTAAATCATATGAACAAAAAAGAGATACCTTTCGTGTCTTTCAAATACAGAATAGTTATAACTGGCATAGCATTACACTAAATGCTCACAGCAAATTATCAGTTATGATTGGCATAGCTTTACACTAAATGCTCACAGCAAAGTATCACAGTTATGATTGGCATAGCTTCACACTTAATCCTCACAGCAAAGTATCAGTTATGATTGGCATAACTTTACACTAAATGCTCACAGCAAAGTATCACAGTTACGATTGGCATAGCTTCACACTTAATCCTCACAGCAAAGTATCACAGTTATGACTGGCATAGCTTCATACCTAATCCTCACAGCAAAGTATCACAGTTATGATTGGCATTGCTTTACACTTAATCCTCACAGCAAAGTATCAGTTATGATTGGCATAGCTTTACACTAAATGCTCACAGCAAAGTATCACAGTTATGATTGGCATAGCTTCATACCTAATCCTCACAGCAAAGTATCACAGTTAAGATTGGCATTGCTTTACACTTAATCCTCACAGCAAAGTATCAGTTATGATTGGCATAGCTTTACACTAAATGCTCACAGCAAAGTATCACAGTTATGATTGGCATTGCTTCATACCTAATCCTCACAGCAAAGTATCACAGTTATGATTGGCATAGCTTCATACCTAATCCTCACAGCAAAGTATCACAGTTATGATTGGCATTGCTTTACACTAAATGCTCACAGCAAAGTATCACAGTTATGATTGGCATAGCTTCACACTTAATGCTCACAGCAAAGTATCACAGTTATGATTGGCATAGCTTCGCTATTAATGATCTTAGTCTGTGTTAAATGACAGACAACAGCTAGTGTAATTTTATTTGTCCTTCTGCATTGCTGTTGGATTACCCATTAGGCAAATGTGCATAGGTATAGTACAGTTACTTGGAACGAATTACATATTATGTTCAGTAAATCAGCTAATTTGCATAGGTATAGTACAGTTATTAGGAACAAACAACATTTTATGTTCAGTAAATCAACTAATTTGCATAAGTATAGTATGGTAGTAGAACAACTCAACACATTATAGTTAGGTAAATCAACTAATTTGCATAGGTATGGTATGGTAGTAGAACAATTCATCACATTATAGTTAGGTAAATCAGTGATTGTTTTGAAGAAGCTAACATTACACTTAATTGCCTTGATGTTTGAGCCATCTTTGTCAAAGATTATTTACTAGTTCTTCATCAGGTGCAATGTTTCTTTTTTAGATCAGATTTTACTCCATACATAAAATGATTATTGTTGACTGGATGTAATGATAAAGTTACTGGCAGGGCCCCATGTGGCCGAATGGTCTAAAGTGCTCACCATTACAGATCGCCGCTATCTCACCTCTGTCTGCATGGGTTCGAGTCTCGGGCTCAGCCTCTGTAGGTGTGTGAGAGAGCTTGCCTGTAGCTTCACATGGGTCGGTGGTTCTTTCTGGGGTTATCCCAGAGTCTTCCTCCACCATTTATACTGGCTGCCATGTAGAGCCTATCTTGTTCTGAAAAATGGCATTAAACCCTATAACAACAATAACAACAAAGTTACTAGCAGTGTGAGACAGCTATTTAATTTTGAAAGCACGATGCTTAAAATACAGCTGTGATTCAGGGAAGGATGAACCAGTCAGGAAACTCAACAAAGCACATCAAAACTAATTTTCACACCTCCTTGTTGGCAGAGTTTGATTTCATGAAGCTCAGGAGCAAGTTGGGGATGGGTTTGTGTGTGATTTTATACTTGCACATATTGCAAGCACCTTATCTAACACCATGTCAACATCAGTCATTTTGTGACTATATAACATAATCAAAGTAGTAACCCAATGCTGTATTGGGGCAAATGCAGAAAGATCATCATCACTGCTATCAACAAGCTCTCTTTGGAAGTTTACACATTATGAACATCCAGTCTAAGATGAATGCAGAGATGTTTACATACAAATGACAGTATAAGATAAATGCAGAGATGTTTAAATACAAATGACAGTCTACGATGAATGCAGAGATGTTTAAATACAAATGACAGTCTGAGATGAATGTAGAGATGTTTAAATACAAATGACAATCTAAGATGAATGCAGAGATGTTTACATACAAATGACAATCTAAGATGAATGCAGAGATGTTTAAATACAAATGACAATCTGAGATGAATGCAGAGATGTTTACATACAAATGACAATCTGAGATGAATGCAGAGATGTTTACATACAAATGACAGTCTGAGATGAATGCAGAGATGTTTAAATACATATGTCAGTCTAACATGAATGCAGAGATGTTTACATACAAATGACAGTCTGAGATGCAGAGATGTTTAAATACAAATGACAGTCTGAGATGAATGCAGAGATGTTTAAATACAAATGACAATCTAAGATGAATGCAGAGATGTTTAAATACAAATGACTGAGATGATTGCAGAGATGTTTAAATACAAATGACAGTCTAAGATGAATGCAGAGATGTTTACATACAAATGACAGGCTGAGATGAATGCAGAGATGTTTAAATACAAATGACAATCTAAGATGAATGCAGAGATGTTTAAATACAAATTACAATCTAAGATGAATGCAGTGATGTGTAAATACAAATGACAGTCTGAGATGAATGCAGAGATGTTTACATACAAATGACAGTCTGAGATGAATGCAGAGATGTTTAAATACAAATGACAGTCTAAGATGAATGCAGAGATGTTTAAATACAAATGACAGTCTAAGATGAATGCAGAGATGTTTCCATACAAATGACAGTCTGAGATGAATGCAGAGATGTTTAAATACGAATGACAGTCTAAGATGAATGCAGAGATGTTTAAATACAAATGACAATCTGAGATGAATGCAGAGATGTTTTAATACAAATGACAATCTGAGGTGAATGCAGTGATGTTTACATACAAATGACAATCTAAGATGAATGCAGAGATGTTTACATACAAATGACAGTCTAAGATGAATGCAGAGATGTTTAAATACAAATGACAGTCTAAGATGAATGCAGAGATGTTTACATACAAATGACAGTCTAACATGAATGCAGAGATGTTTAAATACAAATGACAGTCTAAGATGAATGCAGTGATGTTTAAACAAATATTAGCTGCATTAACATGAGATCCTCAAATTGCCTATTCAGATCATTAGTCTGGAGCTAGAAGTTTTAGATATTATATTCTGTTATCTAGTGGATTTTTTAAAGACAGATGTGTGCAGTATTACTAATGCTTAAAGTCAACCAGTCATTTTTGTTTTGATAAAAGCATCAATACTTCCATGAAAATATACATTTTATTGTCTTATTTCTTCACATTTCCATGTGCTTATAGGAATAAACAACATATTCGAAGACTATGACATTGCTTATTTGTGTTGCTTGTACTGAACCCCCTCTTCCAACTTTGAGTCTCACTGCCCCCCCCATCCCAACTCTACACTGCCCCTCCTTCACCCCCACCACCAATGAAACACATGCACATGCTGCTGAGAACAAGTATGTGCAACTTCCATACTGTGACTTGGTTTTATGTTTTTTGTTTACATCATTGGGTGTGACATTACAAATCACCTATCCAGGCCAATGCCCTGGAGGAAGCTGCATGTACCTTGCCTAGAAGGTGGTCTGGTACACAACTGAGATGCCCTTGCCTAGAAGGTGGTCTGGTACACAGTTGAGTTGTAACATGGGTTGAGCCATGTAGATGAAAATAGAGGCCAAAATGAGAAATAAAAAAGTGGGATAATATACTTTAATGGGTGTAACCAAGCACTGAACAGAATAATGCCTACGGTATTACATGCTTGATGTGACTTCAGTGAAATATTGGGACCCATGTGCCACAGAATCAGACCCAGTATGTATTTGATTTAAAAGTCAGATACCCAGGAATCAAGCAAAACACACAAAAACAAAACGCACAAGAAAAAACATATGTAATATATATGCACCTAATAATGCTTCCTACCTTAAATATTCTCAGCATGTTTTTTATGTTTTCTAATTTCACAGTGTTAGTTTTTGTAATAATATTATTATGTTTCTTATCTTATAGGTGTTGTCTAATGTTGTAAAGCGCTTAGAGCTTCTTAAGATTAGGTGCTATACAAAGTCTTCATTATTATTGTTATTATTATTATTATTACTATGTTTTAATGTCTAAATAATGGAGAGATAATTTTGCTTCTCCCTGCCAGCTACTGTCATGGTGAGGTTTGTTCTGTTGGTTTAATGTCACTTTTTGACATATGATTGGCTATATCATGCCAAGGAAATAGAAGCTAAGTACCATTCCAATGGCACAACAAAGCAGCTGAGTTGAGTCCCAATGGCCTGGTGGGTCACAACTGAGTCCATGACCTTCATACTATGAGTCCAAGTTTTATGATCTGAGCATCCATGGCTCTGCCTGAAAGTGAGCTAACACTGGCAGAAACTAAGTATCAGATAATTGTTTAGCGTAATTGTGCATATAACAGTATGTCTCAGCTTTGTTCATAGAACTTCAATCCATTCAATGTTAAGCAATATTTTCTATGAATTATGTTTTGTTATTGGTCATTGTATTGGAAAGATATAATGAAGTGCTGATGTTACCATTTGCACTCTGTTATAATGCACATAAAAAATAATGTAATCAGAGACATGAAGTGGATTCACCCTAAGGCGCTACCATAATGCAGAAGAATTTCAGCATTTACTTTACAACTTGTTTCCCAGATTTGGTCCTGAAATTTTGGGTGCTTATTATTACTGCAATAAGAATACAGTATCCTCAGAATATTAGGTCACAGTCATCTACTTTTTGAAATAATCAGTTGACAGACGAGTAAATATTGTAACCTAAAAAGCCCATCGACAAGTTGGTAACAGTAAATCTGCAACTTGGAGAAAGATCAGCTGTTCACAGAGAACATCTACAAGTGTGTTTACCCTGACACGTTCTGAAAAGGCCTACACACACTGATGTCATTATTCAAAATGTATAGGGAACAAGCAATTTTCCTACCTCCTGTAAATCTAACCCACAATTTTTTAGCTTATACAGATAAATTCTCCACACCCACAAGGTGTCATGTTTCCAAGATACCTACAAATTTCTTTTCATTGGAATTCTTCACCATGAGTAATGTTGCTTATCCAGCTTGTTCATTCATTATTTACATGACTGGCCTGACCAAAGTTATAAATTATATATCCCTCAAGGGTTAGTTAATGTAGGTTAGCTCATATGGATGGTTCATATATAAAATTGAGACATCATGTACAGAGCTCTGCCTCAAGCAGCTTTCTTTCTACTTATATTTGATGTAAATATAGTGATATGGAATATTAGATCATGGTAAACATATCATAATACATTGCTGGAAGAAATGAATAGTGGCAACCCTAATTGGCATAATATTTAAAATGACTAGTGGCAACCCTAATTGGCATAATATTTGAAATGAATTGTGGCAACCCTGATTGGCATGATATTTAAAATGAACAGTGGCAACCCTAATTGGCATAATATTTGAAATGAATTGTGGCAACCCTGATTGGCATAATATTTAAAATGAATAGTGGCAACCCTAATTGGCATAATATTTGAAATGAATTGTGGCAACCCTGATTGGCATAATATTTGAAATGAATAGTGTCAACCCTGATTGGCATAATATTTAAATTGAACAATGGCAACCCTAATTGGCATAATATTTGAAATGAATAGTGGCAACCCTAATTGGCATAATATTTGTGGAATTTAGGAAAGACTTTGATCTGGTTTCTCGTAAGTAACCTGCATTGTTATACATTTTAAGAACATACAAAAATTGGTTCACTTGATATTGTGATTAAAAGCAACATGTTTCTGTGGGAAATTCCCACTCTAACCAGTGTTATATAAGGCAAGGTGTTCCATGTGGCTCAATATTGGGTCCCTTCTTTTATTTACCAATGATTTTCAATTCTATACTGAACATAAAATTAGTAACATTTGTAGAAGATGCATTAAATAGCAATGTCTGTATCCTGGAATGCAAACAAAGTTCATTCCTTAAAGTCAGTTGAAGAGGGATAAAACAAAACAAGATGATAATAAGTGAGTATAAGACAAAATGAATGCTTATGGGAACACTCCAGAATTTTGCAAAGTTAGAAAAGATGTATCAAGAGAGACAATGTACCCCATGACTGGGATTTGCTTGTCTAGGAAATACATTGATTTTTTCACCCAGTTTGTTCAAAATAAGTTTAAATGACCTGGCACTTTTGCAATATAGCTAGCAGATTCGAAACACACTATTTATTAGGTACTATTAATTGCTTATCACTCTCTATAAACATCATAAGCTTTTGTACTATGAGTAATTATCTAAGTAGCATCTAGCTTTTAATGCTGCTCTTAGAAAAGAAAAAAAAATAAAGAAAAATTTTGAATTATGTGTTGGAAGTATTGGACAGTGAGTGTATTGAGCCACGTGCAGTTGTAATTCCAAATACTGCACATTAAGACAAACATGTTAATAAGGGCAGTGGGGTGAAATGTTGACCCTAATTACACAAGTTCTATGCATGAGAAATTAGAAACACAAAAACATTTGATATTACTGTAATATCACAGTTAATCAATGGATAGCGTATGAAATTAAGAATAAGTAATTAATGTCTTTTATACAGTTAAATTTTAACCTGCATCGGTTCTAATTTGGAAAATGTTTGATGTTAGGCAACAGTATATTACTGTGCAATACAATTTGCCTACTGGGTACAGCTTTAACAACATATGTAATGACATGAAGAAATGTCTAATTCATAACTTTCATGGAGATTATATTTTCTGTCCTGGAAATATGGCAAGTGTTGATATTACTAATGCAATGATATACTACAGGGATCTTTTCTCGTGGAATTGCATGTGGACTGGTGAATTAACCACTTTGGTTGGGAAGGACAGGAGTTTTCATTTGCAATCACATTACATGTGTTATGTTTGATTCAGCTAGTGCAGATTGTGGGTGTTTGACAGTGACAAAGTTAGAAGAAACCAGTTTGACATAACACATTTCTGGTTTTTGCCTGCTTGACAGTAGCTCATGAGAGAGTTTGGATTTGTGTGGCCATTGATGTGTATTGCTCATGTGTGTGGAGCTCTGTCAGTTAGCTTTTGTGTGTGTGTGTGTGTGTGTGTGTGTGTGTCAAAGTCGTAGAGACCTTAAGTTTCTTTATGAGTGAATTTCTTTTAGTTATGTATCTGTTCTTGTTCTTGGATTTTATAACAACTCTGACAGGCACAAGAGAAGAAAGGGTTTCGTTTTTGTGGAAGTAGTTCCTAGCATGTGAACACCATGACTGAGATGACTAGACTGAGATAACCAGATTGAGATAGGAAATCTCAGGTTACCAAAACAGGTACACTTATGTTTTGCATGTGTGGCAAAAACTTGACTACATGCCACGTTGTTGCAGAATCTCCTGATGGTATACCTTAGGTCAAAGTCCCATTAACTGCTGTGCTTATTTAAATATATCAATAACTGCTATGCTTATTTAAATATATTGCTTAAGGTCATTTCAAAACACAGTTATTAAAGGGATGCAACAAGAATGTATTTATAAAACTAACTCCTGTCGTATTGTATCTTAGTATGCATTTATAGATGTGTTTAATTGTAAATCTTTAAGTTCATGAGAGAGAAGAACTTGCTTGAAGATGCTATGCCATAATGGACTTATTATAGTTAGGACATTTTTAAGGGGGGTAAATTGTATTCAACTAATGAAGTTAATCTCTTTAAATAAAAGGAATTATTATTATTATCATTATTATTATTATTATTGCATGCATACATACATAATACCTACCTATCTACCAACCTACCTACCTGCCTACTTACCTACCTACCTACATACATACCTACCTATAATAAAATGTAAAGGATGCCAAGACCTTGACAAGCATACAGATGTTTTTTTGGCTTGTTTATTTCACATCATCTGTTGCTGATATTCAAACTTTTTTTGTGATCGTGGTTGAGATAACTCGTGTGGAAATTGCTTAATAATAGTGTTTTGTAAGTATTACCTAAACTGCTATATAGATTTTATAGGACAGTTTTTCACACTTCATGAAATGTAACCCCATACTTTGTGACTTACACAAAGGATCCTCCCATCCCAGACAGTGTCACATTTCCATGGTATCTATACATTGTTGGGTTTCCTCCTCAATAATGAATGTTGGATTTCAGAGCATTTTACCATTCATTCTTTTTAAGCTTGGAGTTGTGAATTATGCATATACAACTGAAGGGTTATTTCATACAGATTAATTACTCATTTTATCAAGGTAGATGATGTCTAGTAAAATTGAGATGTATCGTTTTCATAGATGTACTCTGAGCAACATTCTTGAGATCTATTTCTCATATATATGTTTTTACCTGGAATGTAGGTTTATGTTGACCATTTTATCGTACATACATTGGAGTGGTAAAATATACAAGATGAAGAATATACAAGTGTTTTTACAGGATTGTTTTTAACCTCTTCATATTGTTTGATGATGCTGAATGTCCAAAGTTTAGTGGACTGTGGTCAAGATAATTCGAGTGAAGATCACACGGCAATGAAAGTTTGATTATCTTCCATGTAGATATTCATTTGGCATTGAACTTAGTTCTCAGAGTTGGTTACAGATAAAAAATGTCGAAGAAGGTAAGATATTTCTAGTTACTTGGAAGTTGATGTGCACATGGGAAAAAAAACCAACACATTAAACGAAGAGGACCATTGAGTTGAGTCTATCAGGGTTATTGATAGGAATTGAGTTGAGTCTATCAGGGTTATTGATAGGAATTGAGTTGAGTCCATCAGGGTTTTGATAGGAATTGAGTTGAGTCTATCAGGGTTATTGATAGGAATTGAGTTGAGTCTATTAGGGTTATTGATAGGAATTGAGTTGAGTCTATTAGGGTTATTGATAGGAATTGAGTAAATGAAGCATTTTATTCCCCTGGGTTGAATGTAACTAATCACATTGTTTGAAATTCTAGGGGTGTCCAGACATGGATCTTAATCGTCAAGATATTAATCATGCCTTTGAGAATGCATAAAAAACGAGCGAGTTAATCTGACTATTTTAGGGCAGATCTGATTCTTAGCCTGTATTTGAGTGAGTGTTCTTAACATGTTGTTGTTGTTGTTGTAGGGTTTAACACCATTTTTCAGCACAAGATCGGCTATACATGGCAGCCAGTATTAATGGTGGAGGAAGAACCCGGAAAGAACCGCTGACCCATGAGAAGCTACTGGCAAGCTTTCTCACGTAACCACATTTGCTGAATCCGAGACTCTAACCAACACAGACAGTGGTGAGATGGCATTGATCCATAACGGTGAGCGCTTCAGACCACTTGGCCACTTGGGGCCCCTTGTGCTCTTACCATAATCAAGAACTATGTGCATCTTTTCAATTGATCATGGAACATCTGAAAATTTTCCAGATCATATTGTTTATGTTCAACGAATGTGCCAGTTTAAACATGGACTTTTAATTACCTAATGATTGCACCATCTTAAAACATGGACTGTACCTAATGAATGTACAATATTGAATGTGAACTGTACTTACAGAATACCTAATGAATGTACAATATTGAATGTGGACTGTACTTAGAGAATACCTAATGAATGTACAATATTGAATGTGGACTGTACTTACAGAATGCACTATCTTGGACTTTATGTACTTATGCACCTTCTTAAACATGGACTATACTTATGCAACATGTTGACAACTCTGATTTCTAATATCAAACATTACTTTAAAAAAATTTAACACAATGAAACACTTTGTACATTTCTTTGTAAAACAAATACAAATAAAAGAATATGTAGCTTATCTAGAGCTCTGTCCATTTTGGAAAATATTAAACCCCTTTTTCACTAAGATGTGATAATAAATATACAATATGCAATTGTACAATCATTTGACTCAACATGGGGGTAATAAATATACAGTATGCAATTGTACAAACATTTGACTCCATGATGGGGCAATAAATATGCAATATGCAATTCTTCAGACATTTGACTCCCACATGGGGTAATAAATATACAGTATGCAATTGTACAAACATTTGACTCCCACATGGGGCAGTAATTATACAATATGCAATTGTACAAACATTTGACTCCCACATGGGGCAGTAATTATACAATATGCAATTGTACAAACATGGGTAATAAATATACAATATGCAATTCTACAAACATTTGACTCCATGATGTGGTAATAAATATACAGTATGCAATTGTGCAAAAAACATTTGACTCCAAGATGTGGTAATAAAATACAATATGCAATTCTACAAACATTTGACTCCAAGATGTGGTAATAAATATACAACATGCAATTGTACAAACATTTGACTCCATGATGGGGTAATTAATACTCAGTTATTATTATATAATCCATTTTGCCTTTGATGGGGTAATTAATACATGGTTAATATTGTACAAACCTTTGATATAGAACAAGCCAGATTTGCCATCCTGTATGTCATATTACAGGTTACCATTGGCAACAGGAACTGCAGTGATGGAATGGTTAGCATGCCAAGCTTGCCATGGAAATGGCATGGGTTCAAATCTTACCATCAACCTGAGTTTGTAATTATGCTATGTTCTTGAGCAAGGCACTTTACTCAAATTTCCATTGGCATTATATAACCTACATTTGCAGCTGTATTGTTATCCTTTGAATGGCATTATATAACCTACATTTGCAGCTGTATTGTTAAACTTTGAATGGCATTATATAACCTACATTTGCAGCCATATTGTTATCCTTTGAATGGCATTATTTGACCTACATTTGCAGCTGTATTGTTATCTTTTGAATGGAATTATATAACCTACATTTGCAGCTGTGTTGTTATCCTTTGAATGGCATTATATAACCTACATTTACAGCTGTATTGTTATCCTTTGAATGGCATTATATAACCTACATTTGCAGCCCTATTGTTATCCTTTGAATGGCATTATATAACTTACATTTGCAGCTGTATTGTTATCCTTTGAATGGCATTATATAACCTACATTTGCAGCCGTATTGTTATCCTTTGAATGGTATTATATAACCTACATTTGCAGCTGTATTGTTATCCCTTGAAGTACAATCCTAGGTCAGTGCAACAAAATAAAAAGATTAAATGATAGTATTGTAAAAGTTGACAGCTAGAAAGTAGATGGTTGTTTAGCTGTGGCTAGTTGGTTATGTAGAGCAAGCCAAATTAAATCCATGATAGGTAAATGATATACAATTTATTATTGTACAAACATTTTGCTAGAGTAGTGGAGTTGTAGAGTTCAGTCTCTACTGAGTGTTATATGTTGCAGCAAACATTTCCACCTGTCATATGTGATTTTTATTGAGTCCAACTAATATCACAAAGTCACACACATAAAACCTGCTAGATCTGTTTTTAAAAAAATGTAAAACCAGCAACCCTGTCTCTCTCTGCATTGTTAACTTCACAGATCTTTAGTCTTGCCTATGGAGTTGCCATGGTTTAGTTGTTAGAATGTCTGCCTCATAAATACATGTAAACTTTGATGTGTTGATGTACTGTTAACATCAATCAATCAATCAATCAATCAAATGGGCTCTGCTGGAAGAAGAGCACAGACGCCTAGTAACCAAGTGCAGCCACCAGTTTGTCCATCACAACCTTATTTTGCAAAACATAACTGGTGGGAATTGTTTGATTTTAATCAAATTGGTGTCAAATTTTATATACGAGCCCTCAAATGCGTTCAACATTCTGTCTCCTTTAGCGTTATATAGAAAAGTTTTGGAACCTGCTTATTTGTCCTTTGGACACTGATTGTCTATAATTTGGGCATTGCTTGATTGTCATTTGGACCCTGAGTTTCTGTCCTTTGTGCCCAGCTTATTTGTCCTTTGGACCCTGATTGTCTGTCCTTTGGGCCTTGCTCATTTGTCCTTTGGATCCTGATTGTTTGACCCTTAGACCTGCTTATTTATACTATGGACCTTAATTGTTTGACTCTTGGACCTGCTTATTTGTACTATGGACTCTGATTGTCTGACCCTTGGACCTGCTTATTTGTACTATGGACCCTGATTGTTTGACCCTTGGACCTGCTTATTTGTACTATGGACCCTGATTGCTTGACCCTTGGACCTGCTTATTTGTACTATGGACCCTGATTGTTTGACCCTTGGACCTGCTTATTTGTACTATAGACCCTGATTGTTTATCCTTTGGAACCTGCTTATTTATCCTTTCGACCGATATTGGTTGTCCATTGGACCCAATATTTGTACTTTAGACCCTGATTATTTGACCTTTGGACCCTGTATTTTTGTCCTTTGGACCCTGATTATTTGACCTTTGGACCTTGATTGTGTGTTATGACTTGTATTGAAATCAAATTTGGCTGTCAGCTCTTTCTTGATGAAATCTTGAGTGATGTTTGTTTCCAGAGCGTTACAATCACATTTCTAGGATTTGCTGATTATATCATGTGATATACAGTCTTTATAAATTTTGGTTCCACATCATTGCTTACAGTGTTAGTTTTGTTGGATTCAAACTATAATTGGCATGCAGTTTTGTAATGTTAGGACCATGGATGACAGTTTTTATTGTGCAATTTCTTTGTTTACAGGAGTTGTGCCCCCTGATTGTATGTCGCAAGGTTTACATTGCAAACTAAATTTAATATGCAGGTATATACTGTGGGACTTATATGAGTTTTATTTTTAGTATTGCACATTTAGAGGAGTTATTACCTCTAATTTCCAATCCTCACAAATATTTTTGTTTTTGTTGCATAATAATACTAAAGAATTTCTGGACTTGACTCATCGGTTTGAGTCCCAGGCTTGGCGAAAGTGGGTATATGAAAGACTTCCTGGCATGTTTCTATTGGTTGTTGGTTATTCCTGAAGTATTTCTGGTTCTTCTTCCACAAGCTGTACATTGCTGAAAAATGGCATTAAGCCCAGAACAAGAACAATAACAACATAACGTTATACTAAATAATAATGACATAGCTAAGAATGGTATACTAAATAATAATGACATAGCTAAGAATGGTATACTAAATAATAGTGACATAGCTAAGAAAATACTCTTATTTTTGTCTGACAAGGAGTGAAAAGGTGGGAACAGATGCCAAAGATGATAGTAAATATGTATAGGCATGATATATATTTGTATATGAGGAATGTAGATGCTTGCTTATCCAACACTTACATGTATCAATATGACAGCTTGAATGTTTTTGTTGGGTGAACAATTCTTGCAAAGCCTTGTTCTCATTTCAAAATGGGGGCTAAGTGGACTACAGTGCTTGCCTGTACCAATTACTGCCATCTCACCTCTATTCATATTCGTTACAGTCTTGGGTTTAACCATTGTAGGTATGTGAAAAGCTTGACAGCAGCTTCCTGTGGGTTAGTGGTTCTTTTCAGTTTTCCTGTGGTCTTCCTTAACCATTTACGCTGGCCACCATGTATATAGTATATCATGCACCGATAAATGGCAGTAAACCCTAAACAACAAAAGCAACAACTCACTTGATAATGAAATGTGAAATATATGTGTATAAAAGTATATCAAGAGTACAGCTCTGTATATACAGAAATATGAAATATATGTGTATAAAAGTATATGAGAATACAGTACAGAAATATTTGCTTAACTTTTAGTGAACACTTAATACAAATGACACAGAAAATTCATGACGAAATTTTTATAATGATTAAATGAAGCAAACCCTATTATCATGACCTTCGAAAAAAGAGCAGTATCTACATTAGTGCACCTGTATAGGAAACCCAGTGGCACAGTAGGAAATTGTTGCTTAACTGCAATGGACTGTGGGTCATATGTTTGGCTTCACACTTAGAACGATAACATTATCCAAACTGACCAGGATCTATAGAAGATGCTTGATTTATGCCAATTCAGTTTATATGCTTTCATTCTAAAGCCATTTATGATGAAGAAATAACATTCAGTATTCACCACAATACTTGTTTTTACACCATTGCAGGTGCCATATGCTTTGACTTGCATGCATGTACATGCATCTTCATTGTTGGTACTTTTGATTGACAGTAATTTTGATTTGAGCCATAACCTCAGGAACACAACGCTGGAATAAATTGAACATCACCTATACATGTTAAGTTAAATTTTATAACACTATAACCACTTTCAACAACATGGTCATCAGTAATTACTGATGGTGCAATTTCATGTACATTTTTGTAAGGAAGAGGTCATAGACATGTACTTTAATAACGGAATAACATGGTTGTCTTGGCTGCATTGGCTCCCGTTGGATGTTGTGTGCAAGTGATCGAACTTGACATGTGTTTGATTTGTACTTGTACTGGTGGTGGTATTGTTTTAACCTAAGTGAAGCAACTACCATTTGTTGTTGGCATTGTTTTGTTCTTGTGTATCCTCAGTTTTGGGAATTTGCAGATTTTAATCCATGAAATTAGATACCTCTAAGTATGCAGGCTTGCACTGAGGCAGATCCACGCATTTAAGTACCAGTACAAATTTCTTTTTACCGCTCTGGTGGCCTAGTGGTTAGAGTGTCCACCTCAGATGAGGGACGTCGTGGGTTCAATCCCCAGTCGAGTCATACCAAAGACTTACAAAAACGGTACTAACAGCTGCCTCGCTTGGTGCTCAGCATTAAGAGGCTAGTGTTAGGACTAGTCGGCCTGTTGTCAGGATAATGTGACTGGGTGTGACATTAAAAATCCAAATCACACATACACACACACACACAAATTTCTTTTTACAAACCATGAAAATTCAGACATACTAGAGGAAATTATACCACGGCATATACAGGGGAATGTGCTTCATTTAAATTATACCATGGCATATTATACAGAGGAATGTGCTTCATTTTAAGTTATACCATGGCATATTATACAGGGGAATGTGCTTCATTTAAATTATACCATGGCATATTATACAGGGGATGTGCTTCATTTAAATTATACCATGGCATATTATACAGGGGAATGTGCTTCATTTAAATTATACCATGGCATGTTATACAGGGGAATGTGCTTCATTTAAATTATACCATGGCATATTATACAGGGGAATGTGCTTCATTTAAATTATACCATGGCATATTATACAGGGGAATGTGCTTCATTTAAATTATACCATGGCATGTTATACAGGGGAATGTGCTTCATTTAAATTATACCATGGCATATTATACAGGGGAATGTGCTTCATTTAAATTATACCATGGCATATTATACAGGGGAATGTGCTTCATTTAAATTATACCATGGCATATTATACAGGGGAATGTGCTTCATTTAAATTATACCATGGCATATTATACAGGGGAATGTACTTCATTTTAAGTTATACCATGGCATATTATACAGGGGAATGTGCTTCATTATAAAACACCTTCTGATATTGTACTGAGTGCTGAACTTCAACTACTTCATTGTAGATAGGTTATCTTGTAGGTGGGCTATCTATTACTGAGATATGGACTTAAACTACTGCATTGTAGATGGGTTATATTGTACTGAAATATGGACTTAAACTACTGCATTGTAGATGGGTTATATTGTACTGAAATATGGACTTAAACTACTGCATTGTAGATGGGTTATCTCGTACTGAAATATGGACTTAAACTACTGCATTGTAGATGGGTTATATTGTACTGAAATATGGACTTAAACTACTGCATTGTAGATGGGTTATATTGTACTGAAATATGGACTTAAACTACTGCATTGTAGATGGGTTATATTGTACTGAAATATGGACTTAAACTACTGCATTGTAGATGGGTTATCTTGTACTGAAATATGGACTTAAACTACTGCATTGTAGATGGGTTATATTGTACTGAAATATGGACTTAAACTACTGCATTGTAGATGGGTTATATTGTACTGAAATATGGACTTAAACTACTGCATTGTAGATGGGTTATATTGTACTGAAATATGGACTTAAACTACTGCATTGTAGATGGGTTATCTTGTAGATGGGTTATATTGTACTGAAATATGGACTTAAACTACTGCATTGTATATGGGTTATCTTGTAGATGGGCTATCTAGTACTGAGATATGGACTTAAACTACTGCATTGTAGATGGGTTATATTGTACGGAGATATGGACTTCAACTACTGCATTGTAGATTGGTTATCTTGTACTGAGATACGGACTTCAATTACTACATTGTAGATGGGTTATATTGTACGGAGATATGGTCTTCAACTACTGCATTGTAAATGGGTTATCTTGTGCTGAGTTATGGACTTCAACCATTGCATTGTAGATGGGTTATATTGTACGGAGATATGGACTTCAACTACTGCATTGTAGATGGGTTATCTTGTACTGAGATATGGTCTTCAACCATTGCATTGTATATGGGTTATATTGTACTGAGATATGGATTTCAATTACTACATTGTAGATGGGTTATCTTGTACTGAGTTATGGACTGAAACCACTGCATTGTAAATGGGTTATATTGTATGGAGATATGGACTTCAACTACTGCTTTGTAAATGGGTTATATTGTACTGAAATATGGACTTCAACTACAGCATTGTAGATGGGTTATCTTGTACTGAGTTATGGACTGAAACCACTGCATTGTACATGGGTTATATTGTACTGAGTTATGGACTTCAACTACTGCATGGCAGATGGGTTATCATGTACTGAGATTTGTAAATGCTTATTTTAGTGTTTGTCATATCTTTCACATTAGATGGGAACTTTAAACAAGGAATAATGCCTTTAAAAATCTTTTTTTTTTCATTTCAAGAGGTCTTTATACCGCACAATTACAATTTAAGTGTTAAGATAATGTTAATGCTACTCATCTGATCATCTGTCCAACAATTTATCCATCTGTCCAACCATCTATCCATCTGTGCAACCATCTATCCATCTGTCCAATTATCTACCTTTCCAACCGTCTATCCATTTGTCCAACCGTCTGTCCAACCATCTGCCCATTTGTCCAACCATCTGTCAGTCTGTCCAACTATCTGCCCATCCACCCAACCATCTATCTGTCTATATCCACCTGTCCAACCATACATATTATAATGATCCCATTATAATCATGTATGTTTAAACAAGCAGGACAAGAACTTTGAGATCGGTAATTATTTGTTTCAGGATGATGATGAGTTCATTGGGTTTGCCACACTGCCAGAGCAGGTGCATAGAAAGGCAGTCAAGAAAGGGTTTGAGTTTACGATGATCGTTATGGGTGAGTATATGAAAAGGGAGATTACTGGCTGTGAATTTCTTATCACTTACAGTAACATGTTTCATTTATCCCTTTAAAATGAATCAGTACTTATCAAAATTACAGGAATATCAAAGTAAACAAGATTTCTTTTTGTAAAAATGACATTCATTTTTATCAGCAACAGTACTGAAATGTGTTGTTTACATTTCTTTATTCTTCTGTTGATAGATAGATAGACAGACAGCTATAAAGAAGCATGCACCCACCCACCCACACACTTAGTTACAGTAGGTTAGTAATAACCAAGCATGAAGTTTTGGGTCTAAACATTTTTTAAAACAAAATCACAAGTGAGAACACAAAAATACATGCAGTTTGTGACACACCTGACAAATACCATTTCACATTTAACTGTTGATTCACAGAGCTCCGGTGGCCTAGTGGTTAGAGTGTCCGCCCCGGATGCGGGAGTTCGTGGGTTCGATCCCTGGTTGAGTCATACCAAAGACTTACAAAAATGGTACTAACAGCTGCCTTGCGTGGCGCTCAGCATTAAGAGGTTAGTGTTAGGACTGGTCAGCCTGGTGTCAGGATAATGTGACTGGGTGGGACATTATGCTACATGTCTGCGGTATCATGCCCCAGTGCTAGACATCACTATAAACTGTCACAACTGCAGACATCATAGCGATATGACTAAAAAATTGTTAAAGCTACATTAAAAATCAAAATCTCACACACACACACACACACACACACACACACACACGATTTACAAAGTGTATCTCTCCCAACAGTGACTGTATTGTTTTATTCTATGTGGTTGCTATAATATCCAAAGACTTTTATTGTGTGCCATGAAATGTGAGTCATTATCCAAACTTTTATCCAAAATTACCAGAGGGCACTTGAAATTCCCGATGCTACCAAATTAATTTACTGGGCAACCACAGGTGGCACGCACTCACTTTGATTGTTTACACTGCAGTTGTTGGTGGTAATCCTTGTCTTTTGTGCTTAATTAACTTACATTTAACCATAGCTGTGGCTTCTAAGAAAGATGCAAGTGTCAGTGGTGGTGACAAGTGTAAAGACCAGTCCGATAAGTATCAATACTGCTGTTTGGTGAAAAATCTTGTATAGTTTTCCATGGTAGTATCAGACAGATATACTCAACTTAGTTTTATTTTTTTACAGCGTAAACAGTTACTAGACACATGATGATACACAGTAAATTGAGCAATGTTTACCATACAGTTTTTTGTAACTATAGTAAAGTGTGCAAAATTCAGAAATATTTCATGGTACTTTAAAACTAATGTGCTCAACATACACACACATGCACACACACACATTCCAGGGTATTAAAACAATTGTTTCCTTTTCGCTGTTTACTTGGTGTAGTTGGGAAATTTTATATATATATATATATATATATATATATATATATATGTATGTATGTATGTATGACGATACAGACAAAATGCAATGTGTCATGATAGGTATTGTGTTTGGACACTTCCACGTGATGTACATTTTGGTATTGGATTTTTCCAATGTGATACACATCATAATGCAGCAGATTTCAGTCAACATGTAAAGCACACGTTTGGTAACAAGGAGTAGTGGAAATTTCCAGAAGCTGGTAAATAATCACCAAGAATAGGCATTATTTGCACAGTGCTGTACTCCTGTACATTCATTGACATTATTTGGATACGTTTACTGTTATCTTTGCTCCGATTACAGATAATTCTCACTTCATAGGAAGGTGGAAGAGAAAAATTAATGGCCTTTCTGTAATTTCTTTTTCTGATTTTTCTTTGTCATGCTGCACAATATATTATGAGTTCTATCAGTATATTATCTCATTTATGATTTATTGCATCATGATGAATCATAAATTACAGTCAATTAATTTGTTGGTGGAAACAACTGTCACAGCACTACTTTACATTGATGAATCTGTTGCATATCAGTTTCGTGCATGAATAATCTTTGGACCATAAATTTCCATTCTTTTAAAAATCTGTGATAGTGAAAACCAAGGGTATTCATTTTGGTTTCTTAAGTAATTAGTAATCTTGATTGATTACTCCTTGTCAAATCCCTTTAAAGCAATGACAAATTTCACAAAGTGACCTCCAAGGCTCATATGTTTACATGAGGTGGTTCTCAAAGCAGAGAAAGTCACATGAAATTGTGAAAGAATTAACAATCTTTAATGGATAGCCATGCGTTTATTTTTATATTTGGAAGAATCAACAACCCATAATGGATGGCCATGCGTTTATTTTTATATTTGGAAGAATTAACAACCCTTAATGAATGGCCATGCGTTTATTTTTATATTTGGAAGAATTAACAACCCTTAATAGATTGCCATACATTTATTTTTATATTTGGAAGAATCAACAACCCTTAATGAATGGCCATGCGTTTATTTTTATATTTGGAAGAATTAACAACCCTTAATGGATGGCCATGCGTTTATTTTTATATTTGGAAGAATTAACAACCCTTAATGAATGGCCATGCATTTCTTTTTATATTTGGAAGAATTAACAAACCTTAATAGATGGCCATGCATTTCTGTTTATATTTGGAAGAATTAACAACCCTTAATAGATGGCCATGCATTTCTTTTTATATTTGGAAGAATTAACAACCCTTAATGAATGGCCATGCATTTCTTTTTATATTTGGAAGAATTAACAACCCTTAATAGATGGCCATGCATTTCTGTTTATATTTGGAAGAATTAACAACCCTTAATAGATGGCCATGCATTTCTTTTTATATTTGGAAGAATTAACAACCCATAATGAATGGCCATGCGTTTGGTTTTATATTTGGAAGAATTAACAACCCATAATGGATGGTCATGCATTTATTTTTATATTTGGAAGAATTAACAACCCTTAATGAATGGCCATGCGTTTGGTTTTATATTTGGAAGAATTAACAACCCTTAATGGATGGCCATGCGTTTATTTTTATATTTGGAAGAATTAACAACCCTTAATGAATGGCCATGCATTTCTTTTTATATTTGGAAGAATTAACAACCCTTAATAGATGGCCATGCATTTCTGTTTATATTTGGAAGAATTAACAACCCTTAATAGATGGCCATGCATTTCTTTTTATATTTGGAAGAATTAACAACCCTTAATGAATGGCCATGCATTTCTTTTTATATTTGGAAGAATTAACAACCCTTAATGAATGGCCATGCGTTTGGTTTTATATTTGGAAGAATCAACAACCCATAATGAATGGCCATGCGTTTGGTTTTATATTTGGAAGAATCAACAACCCATAATGAATGGCCATGCATTTATTTTTATATTTGGAAGAATCAACAACCCATAATGAATGGCCATGCATTTCTTTTTATATTTGGAAGAATTAACAACCCATAATGAATGGCCATGCATTTCTTTTTATATTTGGAAGAATCAACAACCCATAATGAATGGCCATGCGTTTATTTTTATATTTGGAAGAATCAACAACCCATAATGAATGGCCATGCGTTTGGTTTTATATTTGGAAGAATCAGCAACCCATAATGAATGGCCATGCATTTATTTTTATATTTGGAAGAATCAACAACCCATGATGGATGGCCATGCATTTATTTGTATATTTGGAAGAATCAACAACCCATAATGAATGGCCATGCGTTTATTTTTATATTTGGAAGAATCAACAACCCATAATGAATGGCCATGCATTTGGTTTTATATTTGGAAGAATCAACAACCCATAATGAATGGCCATGCATTTGGTTTTATATTTGGAAGAATCAACAACCCATAATGAATGGCCATGCATTTGGTTTTATATTTGGAAGAATCAACAACCCATAATGAATGGCCATGCGTTTGGTTTTATATTTGGAAGAATTAACAACCCATAATGAATGGCCATGCGTTTGGTTTTATATTTGGAAGAATTAACAACCCATAATGAATGGCCATGCGTTTGGTTTTATATTTGGAAGAATCAACAACCCATAATGAATGGCCATGCGTTTGGTTTTATATTTGGAAGAATTAACAACCCTTAATAGATGGCCATGCATTTATTTTTATATTTGGAAGAATTAACAACCCATAATGAATGGCCATGCGTTTGGTTTTATATTTGGAAGAATCAACAACCCTTAATGGATGGCCATGCATTTATTTTTATATTTGGAAGAATCAACAACCCATAATGAATGGCCATTCGTTTGGTTTTATATTTGGAAGAATCAACAACCCTTAATGGATGGCCATGCATTTATTTTTATATTTGGAAGAATCAACAACCCATAATGAATGGCCATGCGTTTGGTTTTATATTTGGAAGAATCAACAACCCATGATGGATGGCCATGCATTTATTTTTATATTTGGAAGAATTAACAACCCTTAATGAATGGCCATGCATTTATTTTTATTTTTGCAGAAACCCCAACAGTTTGGATGAGAGTTATGCCAGAATTTTAATAACTTCAAAGTTTTACATTTCCAAGTGAAAAATGTATCACTCTTTTAATCTTTTTACAAAAAAATATATTCTTTTAATCTTTTTACAAAAAAATATATTCTCAAGTTTTTTCAATCTGCTAAATTAGAGCAGTCATTTTATCCCCTGATGTACATAGCATGTAACAAAATATGTCCCATTCATATTTTTCAGGAGAAACAGGACTAGGCAAATCTACTTTGATAAACAGCTTATTTCTGACTGATCTATACAAAGATAGGATAGTCGGAAATGTTGAAGGTTAGTTACCATAACATGATACGGATGCTTTTTTAATGCCTTATGACAGTCATGGAATGGCATACAGTATATTGTTAGTATTTTCTGCCCATGTGATTAAGTTTAATTTAAGACAGTTTTCAGCCACTGTTATGGGACATTATGTTCCATCTGCCCATGTGATTAAGTTTAATTTAAGACAGTTTTAAGGCACTGTTATGGGACATCACATTCCATCTGCCCATGTGATTAAGTTTAATTTAAGACAGTTTTAAGGCACTGTTATGGGACATTATATTCCATCTGCCGATGTGATTAAGTTTAATTATAAACAGTTTTCAGCCAGTGTGATGGGACATCACATTCCATCTGCCCATGTGATTAAGTTTAATTCAAGACAGTTTTCAGCCACTGTGATGGGACATCCTATTCCATCTGCCCATGTGATTAAGTTTAATTTAAGACAGTTTTCAGCCACTGTTATGGGACATTATGTTCCATCTGCCCATGTGATTAAGTTTAAGTACTGTATTTGCTGGCCTGTAAGATAATACTTTTTTACCAGAAAATCTTATTTTCTTCTTATACTCCAAAAAAACTTATATGTGGATTTTGTCATCTAAATTGCTTTATTGTATGTCACATAATTTTTTGTGTGGAAAAAAATGTATCCAAAATTACAAAAAATAATTTGTAAAATAAATTTTCATTTTGGGGAAGAGATCATTTATGAAAGAATATAGGAGAAGGATTTTAAGCAAATACATGGTGGTCATTATTAAACATTAATGTACATCAGATGTAATTATGGTAAAGTAAGATGCATTAGTAATATACGTTGTTTGTAGTATGCATTGTTTAATTTTGATATATGTGCATTAGAAATGACAAGTTAGAAGATGAATAACCATGACTAAGACAGATATTTCATCAAACTTTTCTTATTGCACCTCATAATCAAATAAAATTATGCCCCATTATGAGAGAGAGTTGTTGTTGTTTTAGGGTTTAACGCCATTTTACAGGACAAGATAGGCTATACATGGCGGCCAGTATTAATGGTGGACGAAGAACCCTGGAAAACCCAGGGAAGAACCACCAACGCATGAGAAGCTACTGGCAGGCTTTCCCATGTACCCATGCTAACCGAGCCTTGGACTCGAACCCATGCAGACAGAGGTGAGATGGCAGTGATCTGAAACAGTGAGCGCTTTAGACCACTAGGCCACTCGGGGCCCCCCTATGAGAGAGAGAGAGGTATTGTCCTGTAATTAGTATTGTTCACTGACTTGATGTGTGTTATCTTACTCATGTACAAAAGTGCAGTACCATATTCCACTATCAATTAATACCACTATTAAGCAGTTCCTTCTAGTATTAGTTATCACTTCCATTGTCCAAGAATTATGTGGCTTTGTAGTGGTATTTACATGCTAATTAAATATGCTACAGCTGTAGTCAGGTTTTCTTAAGCTAACACCTGTTTGAGGTCGAGATTTGGCAGACCAGATCAGATTAGTGAGGCTACCCATGGGTATTATGAATACAGTACCATATAATAAAGGAAATGTCTGGTAGTTACTCCTGTAAATTTCTCAGCAAGTGACATCCTTTGAACCAGCTGATAGGACTGACAGCAATAACAGTCACATATAGCATGATCAAAGATCAAAAGCGATTGCTGCCTAAGTGCAGGAAGAGTACATGAACTCTTTAAAAAAATCTTATTTGTTGGAAATGGAGAAGTTGTTATACTTGCAAAGAAAGTTAGACAGCATGCGAAATGGTAATTCTTGCCACTTAGCCTAAATGGAATCTGTATAGATATAACTATGGTGAATATTTAAACCCTAAAGGAGTATAGTATGTATTTTCAGTTTACATTTACCTTTTAATTTATTAATGTTTTCTCTCATTGACACAAGCTTCAGCTAAACAGGGGCAATAAGGTCAAAACAACCCACGAAGAGCTGGAATCTCTGTCTCATATATTTCGGGCCATATTTTATTTTGATCAAATATGTGCAAGAAGAAAAATAATGGAATGCATATGCATCTCTTTATGTATCTCTCTTTCCCCAAAAATGTGGAGAATGCATTTTAGTATTAATGATACAATTTCCCCATGCTGGTAATCTGACATGGCATATGTGATACTTTTAATATTTATGAAACCGAAGTTATTATAGTATAATTCCACACAGCATTGCAAAATATATCCTATCTGTAACTCAATAAATTTTCAGGTCAGCATATTTATATGTAACCATACTTCATGTGAACAAATTATATACTTTTACTTACATTTAATGATCCAGACCTGAAATGTTACTGAGTTACAGATTGAATCGTATATGCGATACTGTGTGAAATGAAGTGAAAATGACGTAGCTGAGGTGTTGATCTGGTCTCGTCTCATACTCAGCATTGACTTAGATATGGATGAAGGATGGAAAATTTACCAAATTCGCTCATTTGACTTGTACTCCACATCAATTTATTGGCCGGCAAATGTGGTAAAGGCATTTTTCAGCCACTGTTATGGAACATCATACTCCATCTGCCCATGTGATTAAGTTTAAGTAAAGACAGTTTTAAGGCAATGTTATGGGACATCATATTCCATCTGCCCATGTGATCAAGTTTAAGTAAAGATGTGTGTGTGTGATTTGGATTTTTGACGTAGCTTTAAAACAAGATTCAGTCATATCACTACGATGTCTGCAGTGTGGCAGTTTATAGTCTAGTGATGTCTAGCACTGAGGCATCATGCCACGGACATGTAGCAGGGTGTCCCACCCAGTCACATTATCCTGACATCAGGCCAACCAGTCCTGGCACTAACCTCTTAATGCTGAGCACCAAGCGAGGAAGCTGTTAGTGCCATTTTTGTAAGTCTTTGGTAAGACTTGGCCATTGACCGATCCACTACCTCCTGCATCCGAGGCGGATACTCTAACCACCAGGACAGTGGAGCGGTCTTAAGTAAAGACAGTTTTAAGGCACTGTCATGGGAAATCATATTCCATCTGCCCATGTGATTAAGTTTAAGTAAAGACAGTTTTATGGCATTGTTATGGGACATCATATTCCACAAGCACATTCCTTGCTTTTTATCATCGTTTATTTTAATGTTAGTTTCAAAACATATTATTAAAGCTTGACTCAGATCCTGATTCTTTGTGATCATTGGGGTTCATGAATTGGAAGCACACGTTCAAAAAACAACCTAAACCTCACTGCTACACTCGGAGCCTGGACTAGTCATGTCACTGCTGTGCTACAATCAGAGACTGGACCAGGCATGTCACTATGGTGCTAAAATCAGAGACTGGACTCGGCATGTCACTGCTGTGCTACAATCAGAGGCTGGACTTGGCACATCAAAGCTGCAAATTAGTTTGTTACCACTGTGCCATTCAGGTACCTCACCTTCTCAATACCATGCATTCCTTAGGCACAGTTCCTGTTTATTCATGGGATAACACAGAGGTTAAAGTATTAGACTTGCATTTAAAGAATGAGAGTTTGATTTCCACCATTGGATCAGCCTTGATTGGCTACCATGAAGTTGTCATTGGGCACTTTACTTGCCTTGACACAATATATCCATCAAAGTGTTTATGTGCTCTTAAAATACCCACTGTAGCACCTCCCTTTTCTCATTTCAAAAAAGTAATGACAGAGGACTTTACATAGATATTATGCGCCGTATTTTTCCCAGATTCATTTCGTAAAAACTGATAGTCATTCTGTGTAAATTGTTTCCTTCATTTAGAATGAGGAAAATTTTATTGTGCATTTACCTTGGAGACAAAAAACTTAAAATTCTATCTTCTTTATGAGTGGTATATTTCATGTTTGCAGTTATAAATTATCACAAAACTATTTTTAATGCGTGTTTCTTACCAATAATATGATCCTTCTTACAAATTCTGTGACAGGCATTAATTGGATACCTTGGATAATTACTTTTTCTTGCAGAATGATGTTTTTAAAAAAATACTTTTAGCTCTGTGGGATGATACATTGTCCATTGTCCATCATGTGTCTGTTGTCGGTCCTCTCATTGTCCATCCTTGCATTAGCACAAGTTTATTGTCATTCGTCTGAAACTGCTTGCCTTGAAACATTACACATACTTTCATCTCACTGTTTAGATGGGCCTCAATGAAAATCATATTCTCTTCGGTAATAGATGATCATATCAACATAGGGTTTCAGACTTCTTATGGATTAAATGGGCCTCCATGAAAATCATATTTTCTTCCGTAATAGATGATCATATCAACATAGGGTTTCAGACTTCTTATGGTTTAAATGGGCCTCCATGAAAATCATATTCTCTTCCGTAATAGATGATCATATCAACATAGGGTTTCAGACTTCTTATGGATTAGATGAGCTTCAATGAAAATCATATTCTCTTCGGTAATAGATGATCATATCAACATAGGGTTTCAGACTTCTTATGGTTTAAATGGGCCTCCATGAAAATCATATTCTCTTCGGTAATAGATGATCATATCAACATAGGGTTTCAGACTTCTTATGGTTTAGATGGACCTCAATGAAAATCATATTCTCTTCGGTAATAGATGATCATATCAACATAGGGTTTCAGACTTCTTATGGTTTAGATGGGCCTCCATGAAAATCATATTCTCTTCGGTAATAGATGATCATATCAACATAGGGTTTCAGACTTCTTATGGATTAGATGGACCTCAATGAAAATCATATTCTCTTCGGTAATAGATGATCATATCAACATAGGGTTTCAGACTTCTTATGGATTAGATGAGCTTCAATGAAAATCATATTCTCTTCGGTAATAGATGATCATATCAACATAGGGTTTCAGACTTCTTATGGATTAGATGGACCTCAATGAAAATCATATTCACTTCGGTAATAGATGATCATATCAACATAGGGTTTCAGACTTCTTATGGATTAAATGGGCCTCAATGAAAATCATATTCTCTTCGGTAATAGATGATCATATCAACATAGGGTTTCAGACTTCTTATGGTTTAGATGGACCTCAATGAAAATCATATTCTCTTCGGTAATAGATGATCATATCAACATAGGGTTTCAGACTTCTTATGGATTAAATGGGCCTCAATGAAAATCATATTCTCTTCGGTAATAGATGATCATATCAACATAGGGTTTCAGACTTCTTATGGATTAGATGGGCCTCCATGAAAATCATATTCTCTTCGGTAATAGATGATCATATCAACATAGGGTTTCAGACTTCTTATGGTTTAGATGGGCCTCCATGAAAATCATATTCTCTTCGGTAATAGATGATCATATCAACATAGGGTTTCAGACTTCTTATGGATTAAATGGGCCTCAATGAAAATCATATTCTCTTCGGTAATAGATGATCATATCAACATAGAGTTTCAGACTTCTTATGGTTTAGATGGACCTCAATGAAAATCATATTCTCTTCCGTAATAGATGATCATATCAACATAGGGTTTCAGACTTCTTATGGTTTAAATGGGCCTCCATGAAAATCATATTCTCTTCCGTAATAGATGATCATATCAACATAGGGTTTCAGACTTCTTATGGTTTAGATGGACCTCAATGAAAATCATATTCTCTTCGGTAATAGATGATCATATCAACATAGGGTTTCAGACTTCTTATGGATTAAATGGGCCTCAATGAAAATCATATTCTCTTCGGTAATAGATGATCATATCAACATAGGGTTTCAGACTTCTTATGGTTTAGATGGACCTCAATGAAAATCATATTCTCTTCCGTAATAGATGATCATATCAACATAGGGTTTCAGACTTCTTATGGATTAAATGGGCCTCAATGAAAATCATATTCTCTTCGGTAATAGATGATCATATCAACATAGGGTTTCAGACTTCTTATGGATTAGATGAGCTTCAATGAAAATCATATTCTCTTCGGTAATAGATGATCATATCAACATAGGGTTTCAGACTTCTTATGGATTAGATGGGCCTCAATGAAAATCATATTCTCTTCGGTAATAGATGATCATATCAACATAGGGTTTCAGACTTCTTATGGATTAGATGGGCCTCAATGAAAATCATATTCTCTTCGGTAATAGATGATCATATCAACATAGGGTTTCAGACTTCTTATGGTTTAGATGGACCTCAATGAAAATCATATTCTCTTCGGTAATAGATGATCATATCAACATAGGGTTTCAGACTTCTTATGGTTTAGATGGGCCTCAATGACAATCATATTCTCTTCCGTAATAGATGATCATATCAACATAGGGTTTCAGACTTCTTATGGTTTAGATGGGCCTCCATGAAAATCATATTCTCTTCAGTAATAGATGATCATATCAACATAGGGTTTCAGACTTCTTATGGATTAGATGAGCTTCAATGAAAATCATATTCTCTTCGGTAATAGATGATCATATCAACATAGGGTTTCAGACTTCTTATGGATTAGATGGACCTCAATGAAAATCATATTCTCTTCGGTAATAGATGATCATATCAACATAGGGTTTCAGACTTCTTATGGATTAGATGAGCTTCAATGAAAATCATATTCTCTTCGGTAATAGATGATCATATCAACATAGGGTTTCAGACTTCTTATGGATTAGATGGACCTCAATGAAAATCATATTCTCTTCGGTAATAGATGATCATATCAACATAGGGTTTCAGACTTCTTATGGATTAGATGAGCTTCAATGAAAATCATATTCTCTTCGGTAATAGATGATCATATCAACATAGGGTTTCAGACTTCTTATGGTTTAGATGGACCTCAATGAAAATCATATTCTCTTCGGTAATAGATGATCATATCAACATAGGGTTTCAGACTTCTTATGGATTAGATGAGCTTCAATGAAAATCATATTCTCTTCCGTAATAGATGATCATATCAACATAGGGTTTCAGACTTCTTATGGTTTAAATGGGCCTCAATGAAAATCATATTAGCAATTCTCTTCGGTAATAGATGATCATATCAACATAGGGTTTCAGACTTCTTATGGTTTAGATGGGCCTCCATGAAAATCATATTCTCTTCAGTAATAGATGATCATATCAACATAGGGTTTCAGACTTCTTATGGATTAGATGAGCTTCAATGAAAATCATATTCTCTTCGGTAATAGATGATCATATCAACATAGGGTTTCAGACTTCTTATGGTTTAGATGGGCCTCCATGAAAATCGTATTCTCTTCGGTAATAGATGATCATATCAACATAGGGTTTCAGACTTCTTATGGATTAGATGAGCTTCAATGAAAATCATATTCTCTTCGGTAATAGATGATCATATCAACATAGGGTTTCAGACTTCTTATGGTTTAGATGGGCCTCAATGAAAATCATATTCTCTTCGGTAATAGATGATCATATCAACATAGGGTTTCAGACTTCTTATGGATTAAATGGGCCTCAATGAAAATCATATTCTCTTCGGTAATAGATGATCATATCAACATAGGGTTTCAGACTTCTTATGGTTTAGATGGGCCTCCATGAAAATCATATTCTCTTCGGTAATAGATGATCATATCAACATAGGGTTTCAGACTTCTTATGGATTAGATGGACCTCAATGAAAATCATATTCTCTTCGGTAATAGATGATCATATCAACATAGGGTTTCAGACTTCTTATGGATTAGATGAGCTTCAATGAAAATCATATTCTCTTCGGTAATAGATGATCATATCAACATAGGGTTTCAGACTTCTTATGGATTAGATGGACCTCAATGAAAATCATATTCACTTCGGTAATAGATGATCATATCAACATAGGGTTTCAGACTTCTTATGGATTAAATGGGCCTCAATGAAAATCATATTCTCTTCGGTAATAGATGATCATATCAACATAGGGTTTCAGACTTCTTATGGTTTAGATGGACCTCAATGAAAATCATATTCTCTTCGGTAATAGATGATCATATCAACATAGGGTTTCAGACTTCTTATGGATTAAATGGGCCTCAATGAAAATCATATTCTCTTCGGTAATAGATGATCATATCAACATAGGGTTTCAGACTTCTTATGGATTAGATGGGCCTCCATGAAAATCATATTCTCTTCGGTAATAGATGATCATATCAACATAGGGTTTCAGACTTCTTATGGTTTAGATGGGCCTCCATGAAAATCATATTCTCTTCGGTAATAGATGATCATATCAACATAGGGTTTCAGACTTCTTATGGATTAAATGGGCCTCAATGAAAATCATATTCTCTTCGGTAATAGATGATCATATCAACATAGAGTTTCAGACTTCTTATGGTTTAGATGGACCTCAATGAAAATCATATTCTCTTCCGTAATAGATGATCATATCAACATAGGGTTTCAGACTTCTTATGGTTTAAATGGGCCTCCATGAAAATCATATTCTCTTCGGTAATAGATGATCATATCAACATAGGGTTTCAGACTTCTTATGGTTTAGATGGACCTCAATGAAAATCATATTCTCTTCGGTAATAGATGATCATATCAACATAGGGTTTCAGACTTCTTATGGATTAAATGGGCCTCAATGAAAATCATATTCTCTTCGGTAATAGATGATCATATCAACATAGGGTTTCAGACTTCTTATGGTTTAGATGGACCTCAATGAAAATCATATTCTCTTCCGTAATAGATGATCATATCAACATAGGGTTTCAGACTTCTTATGGATTAAATGGGCCTCAATGAAAATCATATTCTCTTCGGTAATAGATGATCATATCAACATAGGGTTTCAGACTTCTTATGGATTAGATGAGCTTCAATGAAAATCATATTCTCTTCGGTAATAGATGATCATATCAACATAGGGTTTCAGACTTCTTATGGATTAGATGGGCCTCAATGAAAATCATATTCTCTTCGGTAATAGATGATCATATCAACATAGGGTTTCAGACTTCTTATGGATTAGATGGGCCTCAATGAAAATCATATTCTCTTCGGTAATAGATGATCATATCAACATAGGGTTTCAGACTTCTTATGGTTTAGATGGACCTCAATGAAAATCATATTCTCTTCGGTAATAGATGATCATATCAACATAGGGTTTCAGACTTCTTATGGTTTAGATGGGCCTCAATGACAATCATATTCTCTTCCGTAATAGATGATCATATCAACATAGGGTTTCAGACTTCTTATGGATTAGATGGGCCTCAATGAAAATCATATTTTCTTCGGTAATAGATGATCATATCAACATAGGGTTTCAGACTTCTTATGGTTTAGATGGGCCTCCATGAAAATCATATTCTCTTCAGTAATAGATGATCATATCAACATAGGGTTTCAGACTTCTTATGGATTAGATGAGCTTCAATGAAAATCATATTCTCTTCGGTAATAGATGATCATATCAACATAGGGTTTCAGACTTCTTATGGTTTAGATGGACCTCAATGAAAATCATATTCTCTTCGGTAATAGATGATCATATCAACATAGGGTTTCAGACTTCTTATGGTTTAAATGGGCCTCCATGAAAATCATATTCTCTTCGGTAATAGATGATCATATCAACATAGGGTTTCAGACTTCTTATGGATTAGATGGACCTCAATGAAAATCATATTCTCTTCCGTAATAGATGATCATATCAACATAGGGTTTCAGACTTCTTATGGATTAAATGGGCCTCAATGAAAATCATATTCTCTTCGGTAATAGATGATCATATCAACATAGGGTTTCAGACTTCTTATGGTTTAGATGGACCTCAATGAAAATCATATTCTCTTCGGTAATAGATGATCATATCAACATAGGGTTTCAGACTTCTTATGGATTAAATGGGCCTCAGTGAAAATCATATTCTCTTCGGTAATAGATGATCATATCAACATAGGGTTTCAGACTTCTTATGGTTTAGATGGACCTCAATGAAAATCATATTCTCTTCCGTAATAGATGATCATATCAACATAGGGTTTCAGACTTCTTATGGATTAGATGGGCCTCAATGAAAATCATATTTTCTTCGGTAATAGATGATCATATCAACATAGGGTTTCAGACTTCTTATGGTTTAAATGGGCCTCAATGAAAATCATATTCTCTTCCGTAATAGATGATCATATCAACATAGGGTTTCAGACTTCTTATGGATTAGATGGACCTCAATGAAAATCATATTCTCTTCGGTAATAGATGATCATATCAACATAGGGTTTCAGACTTCTTATGGATTAGATGGGCCTCAATGAAAATCATATTCTCTTCCGTAATAGATGATCATATCAACATAGGGTTTCAGACTTCTTATGGGGTAGATGGACCTCAATGAAAATCATATTCTCTTCCGTAATAGATGATCATATCAACATAGGGTTTCAGACTTCTTATGGATTAGATGGACCTCAATGAAAATCATATTAGCAATTCTCTTCCGTAATAGATGATCATATCAACATAGGGTTTCAGACTTCTTATGGTTTAGATGGGCCTCCATGAAAATCATATTCTCTTCAGTAATAGATGATCATATCAACATAGGGTTTCAGACTTCTTATGGATTAGATGAGCTTCAATGAAAATCATATTCTCTTCGGTAATAGATGATCATATCAACATAGGGTTTCAGACTTCTTATGGATTAGATGGACCTCAATGAAAATCATATTCTCTTCGGTAATAGATGATCATATCAACATAGGGTTTCAGACTTCTTATGGATTAGATGAGCTTCAATGAAAATCATATTCTCTTCGGTAATAGATGATCATATCAACATAGGGTTTCAGACTTCTTATGGATTAGATGGACCTCAATGAAAATCATATTCTCTTCGGTAATAGATGATCATATCAACATAGGGTTTCAGACTTCTTATGGATTAGATGAGCTTCAATGAAAATCATATTCTCTTCGGTAATAGATGATCATATCAACATAGGGTTTCAGACTTCTTATGGTTTAGATGGACCTCAATGAAAATCATATTCTCTTCGGTAATAGATGATCATATCAACATAGGGTTTCAGACTTCTTATGGATTAGATGAGCTTCAATGAAAATCATATTCTCTTCCGTAATAGATGATCATATCAACATAGGGTTTCAGACTTCTTATGGTTTAAATGGGCCTCAATGAAAATCATATTAGCAATTCTCTTCGGTAATAGATGATCATATCAACATAGGGTTTCAGACTTCTTATGGTTTAGATGGGCCTCCATGAAAATCATATTCTCTTCAGTAATAGATGATCATATCAACATAGGGTTTCAGACTTCTTATGGATTAGATGAGCTTCAATGAAAATCATATTCTCTTCGGTAATAGATGATCATATCAACATAGGGTTTCAGACTTCTTATGGTTTAGATGGGCCTCCATGAAAATCGTATTCTCTTCGGTAATAGATGATCATATCAACATAGGGTTTCAGACTTCTTATGGATTAGATGAGCTTCAATGAAAATCATATTCTCTTCGGTAATAGATGATCATATCAACATAGGGTTTCAGACTTCTTATGGTTTAGATGGGCCTCAATGAAAATCATATTCTCTTCGGTAATAGATGATCATATCAACATAGGGTTTCAGACTTCTTATGGATTAAATGGGCCTCCATGAAAATCATATTTTCTTCGGTAATAGATGATCATATCAACATAGGGTTTCAGACTTCTTATGGATTAGATGAGCTTCAATGAAAATCATATTGTCTTCGGTAATAGATGATCATATCAACATAGGGTTTCAGACTTCTTATGGGGTTTAGCTGGTCCTATGAAAAGTTAGCCAATCCAATATGGCTGCCACATTTGCCATCCTGAAAATCTTGTAATTGTTACTCCTCCAACGGATGGTTATGTCAACATGGGGTTTTAAATCTTGTAATTGCTACTCCTCCAATGGATGGTTATATGAACTAAAAGACTTCTTATGATGTCTAGCTCGTACTAAATAAAAATTGGCACTGATCTAACATCCAATATGGCCACCACAAAGTGGCCATCTTGAAAATATTGATCACTACTCTACTTGAACAGAAAGTCATATTAAGTTTTACCAGAAGACTTCTTATAATATCCAGTTGGTCTTCAATGAAAATAGTGCCAGTCTGATATCTAATATGGGCACCACAGTGCCAGTCTGATATTTAATATGACCACCACAGTGCCAGTCTGATATCTAATATGGCCACCACAGTGCCAGTCTGATATCTATTATGGCCACCACAGTGTCAGTCTGATATCTAATATGGCCACCACAGCAGCCATCTTGAAAATCTTGTTATTGCTCTGCCTACTGAATGAAAAGTCACATCTTGAAAATATTGTTGTTTCTACTCCTCTGCAAACGCTTTGGCTATATCTATATGGGATTTTGACTAATAGATTGTACTAGTCATATATACAATATGACTGCCACAATAACTGCCTTGAAAATGTTGTCATTACTCCAAATGAATGGATGATGATGGTAGGGGTTTTCACCAAGTCCTTAATGAAAATGGTGCCAGTTGTACATCCAAAATGGCTGCCATGATCACTGTATTTAAAGTCTTGTTATCACAACTCCTGCTGAATGAATGATCATTATATCATTGGATTTTCATTAAAAGACATCCATTATGTATACCACAGCAGCAAATTGTTATCACTAAATAATATCAGAGATGGTTTCAACACTTGAACACCTAAAAGGAAGAAATGGTTTTATCTTGAATTCCTGGAAATTCTTTTTGCTCAAAGAGTGTCAGTTCCTTCAAGAGACACTTGTTCTTTGTTTGCCATGCAGAATTTACTGTGCTAACACATCATCTCCTATTGGCAGACAGACTTAGCAGGATTTACCATGCTAACACATCATCTTCTATTGGCAGACAGACTTAGCAGGATTTACCATGCTAACACATCATCTTCTATTGGCAGACAGACTTAGCAGGATTTACCATGCTAACACATCATCTTCTATTGGCAGATAGACTTAGCAGGATTTACCATGCTAACACATCATCTTCTATTGGCAGATAGACTTAGCAGGACAGTGAACATAGAGAAGAAGGAGCTTGAGATCGAGGAGAGAGGAATTAAGTTAAAACTGACTGTCGTTGACACACCAGGTTTTAATGATGCCATCAATGCAGAGGAAAGGTATGAATTCATTTTTATTTCTTCCCATAAGTAATATATTTTGTTCAGCTTGTTTAAACCTATGTCATCTTCTATGTATATGCTTAAGGTTTGGTTTATTGCTTGCAGGAAGGAACTATGGTTTCAAAATTCATTTTGTGTTCATTTGCATGCACAGTAGTCCTCATCTTGAATGGCTCCCCCGACCAGCAACCACCTGCTTCTTACGTCCAGAATTCTTTGGCATCAACTAGTTTGTGTTCAAAAGTACCCCTCAAGAAAGGCCACCCCTCTAATACAACCAGTGGCTAACATATTAGTGCAATAATATAAAATTTACCCCTCACAAGCGGCCACATTTTATTTTATTATGTATCCAGAATCAGTATTTTATTCATAACGTGTGTTAAGTAATTCGATTTCTGTTTCCCAATGTCAGGTTTTTGTTACTGAAGGAAGTGCTGACTAAAGTACATGTACCACTAAGGTTAATATTATCATTTACGCCTCACGAGAAGCCATATTTATTCCATAAAGCCAAGAAAGACTAAAATTTTAATCCATACAAAAGGGTAAGTACATGTAATCCGATTAGCCTTACTGCTGTGTTATCATAAGATGTCCGGTTTAGTCACTCTGATAATTGTTAAGATTACAATTATTGAACAGTAGTAACAGCTGAGAAGTGGCAGTATCGATGTACAATACCCAAGTCAGCAGGAAAATGATTTAATAGTCTTCATGGCTTCCCTTAGTAAGATGTTGAGCTTGTTCACTTTGATAATTAGTGGCTATTACTACTGACAATAATTGTCGAGATTACAAATCCTAACAGCAGCGAGGTCAGATCTACATGGTGTTAATGGTACATATCGAAGCCATTGGGGGGCCCCAAGTGGCCGAGTGGTCTAAAGCACTCTCCGTCACGGATCACTGCCACCTCACCTCTGTCTGCATAGGTTCGAGTCTAGGATTCAACCAATGTGGGTATGCTAGAAAGCTTGCCATTAGCTTCTTGTGGGTCGGTGGTTCTTCCCGGGGTTTTCCAGGGTTCTTCCTCCACCATTAATACTGGCCGCCATGCAAAGCCTATTGTGTGCTCAAAAATGGTGTTAAACCAAACAACAACAACAACGAAGCCATTGGCTTCTCTCGCTTAGTGTAAAGAAATGTATAAAAACAATAGGGTACCAGGCTATGAAAAATGAATCATATGACAAGATCACTTCCTTTAAAAACACATGGCAATTTGTTTAAATGCAGAAAAATAGTTTTATCAGTCTTGCAGTTGGCAACATTGGAATAAGTTACTGCAAAAAGATCAACATGTCATCGAGGAAAATAAACATTCTCATTTTAGTAGAAAAAGTAAAGGTAATTCAACTGACTGAAAAGGGAGAGTTTGAGGATCCTTGCAGAAAAGTTTGATGTTGGAAAGACTCAGATAAATAATATCATGAAAGATAGGGAAACAATTCTTTGGACACAAAACATTCTTTAAAAAGATAAAAGAAAAGCTGTAGAAAGCATGGGACAGATGACTGGATAAATTTGTCAAGCATAAGAATTCTTAGGAACATCTGTATTGTATTCTAGTGTCTGCTGGTGACAGATGATGTGATCTGTAGCATTATTTTAAAGACACTTTAAAAACTATATCAATAGTTATTCATAACATTTGTTTGAAAATGATGAAACAGTTCGTTTCACATTGATTTCACAACATGCATGTGATTTTTAAATGAAAATATTAAATGTTTTAGAATTAAATGTAGTTGTGACTTTCTTCATATGTATTTACTATTCGCTTTTGTCATCCCCCTCTAGAAAGGCCACCCTCATTATAAGGCCACTTCTTGTTGCAATTAGGGTGCCTTATAAGAGGAGGACTACTGTATTAACATATAATCATGTAAAGAGAGACATAATTATTTTAAAAGACAGTCTGTTATTCTACTCAACGACATCAGGTGAGATGGGGAGGGGGGACACGCTATACACAAAGTATTTTTACACATATTTACATAATTATTTACATTTCTGAAACTTTATTTCATTCCTTTTACTTATAACACTATCATCTTCCTGCTTTGGCTGAGCAAATAAGCTTTTGATGGATGCTCCCTTCATTTCAAGATTTCTTTCATGCAGCTTTGTCCTGAAGTGTTCCTCCAGATCAAATATGCCCAATGCCACCATTTTAATGTCTTTACTGCATATTTTACAAAAAGCATGGGAAGATCCTAACTTGGATACATCTACATTGAAAGGAAAGACTTTAATCCTATCAGCCTGTTCAAACTTGCCACGATCTCGGTCAGTGTCTTCAGGCTTGCATTTCTTTGAGTTAGGCTCAGCCATTTGATGGATGGAATATTTCAACTAGAAGAAAGAAATAAAAAAATAAAAAATATTTTTTTTATAGATTTGACATGTGATAGAGGAAGATCTCACGATTACTAATGTGTCATGAATTTATACTTTTACTCATAAACCCCAAAATATTACATCAGGAGCTATCCAAAAATTGAAATCTAACAGTAAAAAATTTTTGGCAAAGTCACAGTCCAAAATTTTATACTTCGTAAGCTGTTGATCATTTCTGTTAAAATTGTGTATCTGGTGTTTGAAAGGTTATGTTATGAATTTGCTATATGGTGTGCCGAGTTTGATCAAAAAGTTAATATCAGTTGGCAGCATTACATATTTTCGAGCCACGAGAATGATGTCACTCAGTATCTGTACTATGCCATTATTATGGCAATGCATCTTCCTGTTTGCTTTATGTATCTGACAAACTTAATTCAAAACTATGACAGCACGATAAAATGCTGGTGCTAAATTCAGGAGACCATTTTTATTAGTATATTGTTAAAAATGTTAATAAATCGACTTTATCTCCACACAGAAAAGTCAGACGAATTACGGTTACACCAGCATGACTGCCACACTATGTAAAGTATTAAAATTGATGTGAACATTATGCATTTGATAGTAATAAGTATAAATAATAAAATAATAATGTATAAAATAAGAAAACTTAACTTACTACAGAGGTAGGTAGTCAGTCATTATTAGAAATCCAAGTGTCAAATTTCTGAGTGATAAATGACAAGATCTTCGCACACAAGAGTTGAACCATGAAATGAAACTGGTTTCATTTTCAAAGGAAAAGTGCGGTTTTGAGTATAATTTGATTGGCTGTTTTGAACCGCCGATCTCGTTGAATTCTCGTTCTGAAAAAAATTATGTCCAGAGTTCTGGATGCACACAAAATGAAGAAAAAGAATTTGTACGAAAAAACGTACAAAACTCTTGTACAACTGTACACTGACGAAAATAGAAAAAATATACAAATTACGGGTAAGCCATACATGTTGACATCTATGCAATTTTGCATGCTTCTGCTGTTTGCTTAAATTCCAGTACAAAATGCTTAGTTAACTGTGTACCAAAAGGCAAGCTATGCCTAGTTAATTGTGTACCAAAAGGCAAGTTATGCCTAGTTAACTGTGTACCGAAAGGCAAGCTATGCCTAGTTAACTGTGTACCAAAAGGCAAGCTATGCTGTTGGCAGAGTTTTCAACATGCTAAACGTTTGTTATGAAAAATAGTTAAAAGTAATTGCCCAGCTATCTAGGATTGCCTTTGCAACTGAATGCCTTATTTACTGTATATGTTGGGACACAGTATTTTTATGACACCAAACATTAATACACACATTGGAAATCTTTTACATTGAGTTGATACACACATAAGAAATCCTTTACATTGAGTTGATACACACATAGGAAATCCTTGACATTGAGTTGCTACACACATAGGAAATCCTTTACATTGAGTTCTACACACATAGGAAATCCTTTACATTGAGTTGCTACACACATAGGAAACCCTTTGCATTGAGTTGATACACATAAGAAATCCTTGAGTTGATACACACACACAGGAAATCCTTGACATTGAGTTGCTACACACATAGGAAATCCTTTACATTGAGTTGCTACACACATAGGAGATCCTTGACATTGAGTTGCTACACACATAGGAAATCCTTTACATTGAGTTGCTGCACACATAAGAAATTCTTGACATTGAGTTGCTACACACAGGAAATCCTTGACATTGAGTTGATACACACATAGGAAATCCTTTACATTGAGTTGATACACACATAGGAAATCCTTTACATTGAGTTGCTACACATATAGGATATCCTTTGCATTGAGTTGATACACACATAGGAAATCGTTGACATTGAGTTGCTACACACATAGGAAATCCTTTACATTGAGTTGATACACACATAGGAAATCCTTGACATTGAGTTGATATACACATAGGAAATCCTTTACATTGAGTTGATACACACATAGGAAATCCTTTACATTGAGTTGATACAGATTTTGATACAAAGCTTCTTGTTAAGAGTAACTACCGGTACTTAAAATCAGTTTTCATTTTCAGTTTTTTTCAGAATTTGGCATTTATGAAGCCTTCGTGAAAGTGTTTTGCTCCATTTGAATGACCGCTTCATGGTTGTACTTGAATAATATTAATATTCAGCCATAATTAGCCTTAGTTTTACACACCTTTTGCTGTACTGGGCTTATGGGATGATATGCTGTTTGTCCATCCATTAGAACTGTTATGCTATCACTATTCCTTCTAATGTACTTGGGGGAATGCCTTGAACCTTCATCCTATTGTCTAGTTCATTCTATTAAATGAAAATGGTGCTTCTCACACATCCAGTCATCTTGAAATTCTTGTTATTGCTACTTCTCCTGAATTGATGGTCACATCAACATTTAGTTTTCGCTGAAAGACTTCTTATGATGTCTACTTGAAAACGTTGTCAGTGTGATGGCCTCCATGGCATCCATTTTGAAAAACTTGTTATCCTCATCCTGTACAGATGGTCATATCAATATGGAGTATTCACTGAAAGACTTCTTTTAATGTTTGGTTAGTCTTAAATGAAAATGTTGCTAATCTGGGGTCCCATTTGGCCGCCATTACGGCCATCTTGAAAATCATGTTATCACTACTCCTACAAGATTGGTCATATCTACATGGGTACAAGATTGGTCATATCTACATGGGTACAAGATTGGTCATATCTACATCCGTACAAGATTGGTCATATCTACATCTGTACAAGATTGGTCATATCTACATGGGTACAAGATTGGTCATATCTACATGGGTACAAGATTGGTCATATCTACATGGGTACAAGATTGGTCATATCTACATGGATACAAGATTGGTCATATCTACATGGGTACAAGATTGGTCATATTTACATGGGTACAAGATTGGTCATATCTACATCTGTACAAGATTGGTCATATCTACATAGGTTTTTCACTAAAAGACTTCTTAATCCTTAATAAAATGGTACATATCTAAGTTTCAATATTTCCACCATGAAAATCTTATCACATCTCCACCTGAACAGAAAGTTATATTAACATGGGTTTTCACCAGATGACATCGTAGAATGTGCAGTTGGTTTTAAGCGTACATTGTGCTGATCTGACATCCAATATGGCCACCAAAGTGGCCGTTTCTTGTTATTGCTACTCCTGAACAAAAGTCATGTTGACATGGGCTTTTCATCAAAAGATTTGTGATATTTTCATGGTCTTAAAATGTTGCTGATCTGGGCTTTAGTATGGTCACCATAGTGACTGTCTAGAAAGTTGTGTTATTCCTAATCCTCCTACTTTGATAGTCGTATCAACATGCCGTTGTCATTAAAAGGCTTTCTATGATGTCTCCATGGTTCTCAGTGCAAACGGTGTTGATTTAATGTCCAGTATGGCCACCATGGTAGCCATCTTGAAAGTCTTGTCAAAACTCCTCCTGAATGGAAAGTTACATTGATACAAGGTTTTCACCAAAAGATTTCTTAACGATTTCCAGTTGGATGCAAAAGATGGTACCAATGGTCAGATGGTACCAATCTGACATGCAATATGTCCACCACACAGAGACCATCTTGAAAATCTTTTTATTGCTACTCCTCTTGAATGGATGATCTTATCAACATGGAGTTTCCACTAAAAGTTTATTATGATCTGTACTTAGTCCTAAATGAAATTGGTGCTTATTGAAGTCCAATATGGCTGCCTCTGCAGTCTTCTTGAAAAGCTTGTTAGTACTACTTCCCCTGAAGAAATGGTTATATCATAAATCAGTTTTCACTAAAGGACATCTTATAAAGTTTTGTTCATCTGCTTCAAAATGTTAAAAGGGAAGCCATTTTTACATGAGGTTTTCATCTGAATATTTCCTATGGTGTCTACTTGGTCCTAAATGAAAATGATTAACCCTCCATATTACCATGATTGTGACCATCTTGAAAATATTATCCCCACTCCTACATGGGGTTTTCACCCAGTACAGCATCAGTCCCTTATAGGGACTCATTTCTTCTCTGACATACTCACAATTATAATTGGAACCTATATCTGCCATTGCCTAATGTGCTGGCTGAACTGGGTCTATGCATTTTATTAGGAGTAATCAAAAGAGCAATTAACATTGACCCTGATCTGCCAATGCATTATTCAGTGGTAGGTTTGAGTCTGTCTTGTTTACAGATGGTACTCTTTGTTAGACTGCCTGTTTCCCCATCTTTGTTCAAAATGGCTATGCTATATTACCCTTACCTTTTGTAGTTTTATGTTAACATTTAATACATATTGCTATATTACCCATACCTTTTTAGTTTTATGTTAACATTTAATACATATTGCTATATTACCCATACCTTTTTAGTTTTATGTTAACATTTAATACATATTGCTATATTACCCATACCTTTTTAGTTTTATGTTGACATTTAATACATATTGCTATATTACCCATACCTTTTTAGTTTTATGTTGACATTTAATACATATTGCTATATTACCCATACCTTTTGTAGTTTTATGTTGACATTTAATATGTATTGCTATTACCCCTAGTTGTTCACAATGGGTTCTAGTACTACATTAACCCTACTTGTTCACAATGGGTTGTAGCACTACTCATTCACAAAGGGTTATAGCACCACATTATCCCACTTGTTCACAATGGGTTATAGCACCACATTACCCCACTTGTTCACAATGGGTTATAGCACTACATTATCCCACTTGTTCACAATGGGTTATAGCACCACATTACCCCACTTGTTCACAATGGGTTATCACTACATTAACCCCACTTGTTCACAAATGGTTGTTGCACTACGTTAACCCCACTTTTTCACAGTGGGTTAGCACTACATTAACCCCACTTGTTCACAAAGGGTTGTATCACTACTCTTCACAGTGGGTTGTATCATTACATTAACCCCACTTGTTCACAATGGGTTGTTGCATTACATGACCCCCACTTGTTCACAATGGGTTGTAGCACTACATGACCCCCATTTGTTCACAAAGGGATGAAGCGAATACTAAGAGTACATGTTACACGCTTTTTGACCAACCAGTTCAATGATCATAAAGCTGGTGAATACTTTGAAAGTGAAATACAAGTCTATTTGACCTCATTTTGTTTCTTTCAGTTGGTTACCAGTTGTGCAGTACATTGACAGGCAATTTGAACAGTACTACAAAGCAGAGAGCGGTGTGAACCGTAAAAATATTGTGGATACCAGAGTTCACTGCTGTCTTTACTTTATCTCACCTTATGGTCATGGGTAAGTTATATTGTGGACACAAGTTCATTGCTGTCTTGACTTCATGGTCATGGGTAAGTTATATTGTGGACACAAGTTCATTGCTGTCTTGACTTCATGGTCATGGGTAAGTTATATTGTGGACACAAGTTCATTGCTGTTTTGACTTCATGGTCATGGGTAAGTTATATTGTGGATACAAGTTCTTTGCTGTCTTGACTTCATGGTCATGGGTAAGTTATATTGTGGACACAAGTTCATTGCAGTCTTGACTTTATGGTCATGGGTAAGTTATATTGTGGACACAAGTTCATTGCTGTCTTGACTTCATGGTCATGTGTAAGTTATATTGTGGACACAAGTTCATTGCTGTCTTGACTTTATGGTCATGGCTAAGTTATATTGCGGATACAAGTTCTTTGCTGTCTTGACTTCATGGTCATGGGTAAGTTATATTGTGGACACAAGCTCATTACTGTCTTGACTTTATGGTCATGGGTAAGTTATATTGTGGACACAAGTTCATTGCTGTCTTGACTTTATGGTCATGGGTACGTTGATTGCACTTACTTGAAGAGAAACTTATCCTTGAGTGTGACTAACCAGATGATCATCAGTGAGTAAATAATCATGCAGCCAGTATTGGAGCTGACTTGAATATGTAAGGATTTGCCATTACAATCTTCAAACATATTCGTCCCATGGTCTAGTTGGTCCTAAATGAATGTACTGTAGGGTGGAATGGCCAGTTTTATGCCCACATTTTTTATACCACATCAACCTGCCTAATATTAAAAAATAAAGAGTACACCATTGACATCAAAAAGATCAGTGATTTGGACAGCTGTAGTAAATCAAAACATTAGAATATTATTCCCTTTTTTTGCCAAGACAATAGAGTCTCATAGCAGAAGATTTGGATCCCAAATTCACCCATACTTTTCTCATTTTTTAAGCAGATACATTGTAAAGCGATTCTGCAGGAATGCATGAATTTGGGAGTTGCACGAAATCTGTACCAATTTGTGCACTTGGAGAGTAGTGATATGCAAGAACTCTGCAAATTAGTTTAAGGTTGGGCATATAAAAATGTACTCTGCTCAGTATACAATTTTTATTTAACTGGCAAAGTGCTTATCGCAAAACAAGTCACACCATTGGTAGAGGTATCATCGCATTTGTTGGACACTGTATTTTTCAGGCAAGCAACTGGGTACATTGGTTTTACATGTGTGATTGTTAACACATTAACCCCTAGCAATGACTTAACATGGCAGGAGGTAGTAGCCTACTGCCAAACTCTGTAGCGTCATGGTCATGCATGATACACTAAAGTGGGTGGTATTATAGAAAGGTAGACAGATGTAGCTCTACAATGATACCAAATAATCTGGAATATCTAGTTGCACTACAAAATACAGATAACAAAAACTCATTTTTTGGACCTGACTTTTTTCTAGCCAAAATTCGCCCGTGGTTGGAATCCGATTTTGTGTCCGGATTTTAGACTTTTTGGTCTCAGATCTAAGGCAAACTGGTATGAACTGCAAACAGACAGATGAGCCTTTGCAAAAAGTAGGATAAGATGGGCATTTGGAATAAAGAGTGGTCTCGATACAAAAATAATGGCTTCATTTAGCAAAAAAAAAAAAAAAAGAACTTTTACCCTTCTGCTCATGCGCGAGTCAAATAGCAAATGAAAAACAATGTTTCTAACACAACTAGGCAATATGTTATTGAAAGATGACCGGGGATTTGGTGTTTTCAAGTCTATTCAGAAATAGCTTTCAAAATGTGTTTCCTACTCGATTTTCAGGCGAAAATGTCAAAAAGCTCCAGGGGTTAATGTGTTAAACAGTGCATTTTGATGACATCACCAACTTTGAATATTCCTTGCATATTTAATCACTTGTACATCGGCATTGCACATAAATTACAAATTTAGCAATTCCTTGACGATTTGTAAAAAAAATTACAAATCCTTGTTAAACTAAATTTGATTGGCATGTTGGGCCTTGAAATAAGCATTCTGTCATAGTTTGAACCTTGCATCAAGGACATTTTACAAATACATGCTTAATCTGTCATAGTTTGAACCCTGCATCAAGGACATTTTACAAATACATGCTTAATCTGTCATAGTTTGAACCCTGCATAAAGGACATTTTACAAATACATGCTTAATCTGTCATAGTTTGAACCCTGCATCAAGGACATTTTACAAATACATGGTTATTCTGTCATAGTTTGAACCCTGCATCAAGGACATTTTACAAATACATGCTTAATCTGTCATAGTTTGAACCCTGCATAAAGGACATTTTACAAATACATGCTTAATCTGTCATAGTTTGAACCCTGCATCAAGGACATTTTACAAATACATGGTTAAAATATGGGCTACTTGGAAAACCCCAAAATGGCTGATTCCTGATGTGGTTCATCTTCAGATGAATATTTCATTTGGCAAATAACAGCTGATAATAGTGACAATGATGATGAAGATGATATTTTTAAGTTATTATCAGTTTAATTGGAGCTGGAAAAGTATTGATATACAGTATATATTCACGTAAAGGCCCATTCATGTTAAGCTGAGCTACAAACTAAACAAGTATAGATACTAAGAAGTGCACGACCCATGTATAAGCCAACCAACAACTCCAAGACATCTCAACATGCACTCGGTAAGTTCTAAATGCATTTATTTAGGCAAAGTTATATTGAAAAAAATTACGTGTATACTAATTTATTATCTCGAGGATGGCATGCATGATTATTAAAAAGAAATGGTATAAACTTGTTTGAAAAGTAATTTATTTAATTTTCTGTTTTCTTATTGTTTCTGCCTAATTTAGATTTGTGTGTTATTTGATCAAATGATGACAAGAAATTAGCAATCGTGAGTTGCTGTAACACTGCCTCTCCCTTTTGACTCTATTGTTTTGTTTATGCATTATTGCAACGGACATTTTATATCAGTGCTCCGGTAATGACATTTTCACTTTGCTTTGAAAAAGTAAATACCTAACTCATTAAAATATAATTCCAGTATGACAATACTGTTTAATGCTAATACCATAAAAGCTGAGTTGTAGTTTGCTTTGATGTAAGCAGCCTTCCACCGTACCTGTCAACTTTCATGCCGGGAGAGAAAAAAACTCCGGATTTTTGAGGTCGCTACATGCTTACCTCCCAAATTCATAATATCTTAAGATTTTTGCAGAGAACTCCCGATTATTACATTGTCTTCCATTTTAATTTCTTCTAAACAAGAAAAGTCCTTCATATTCTATTGTATCACATGTGAATTGTTGTGAAGAAATAATTGCCTTACTTTAAAGAATTCGCTTCTTCGCGAAATAGAATGTTAAGTTTAAACATTATTCACATAAATTAATTTTTTTACCTCAACAGTAGTAATATTTTAAAAAAATTAACCTGAACAAAAAGGTAAACCACAACAATAAAATCGTCCACAATTAATTTCAGTCCCAAGAATGATCACTACAAATGCTGTAACTCCATATGCTATAGCACCATTCCCATGAAAGAAACTTACACAAGTAAACACCTGGCATTTTTGTAATGTATATACCAATGTTAATTACCATCATTAAATTAAAAGGAATGAAAATACATACCACGCAGCTAATGTGTCCTCAGAAAACTAATTCAGAATACATGTTTTGTAATAAACAATACTAAATGCTTTACGAGTTGACAATGAGGGAATAAGGTCGGATATACAAAGAGGAGTTTGTGTGTGTTTGTGATTTGGATTTTTAACGTAGCTTTAACAATTATTCAGTCATATCACTACGATGTCTGCAGTGTAACAGTTTATAGTGATGTCTAGCACTGGAGCATCATGCCACAGACATGTAGCATGATGTCCCACCCAGTCATGTTATCCTGACACCAGGCTGAGCGCCAAGCGAGGCAGCTGTTAGTACCATTTTTGCAAGTCTTTTTTATGACTTGGCCGGGGATCGAACCCACGACCTCCTGCATCCGAGGCAGATGCTCTAACCACTAGGCCACCAGAGCGGTACAAAGAGGAGAAAATAGTTGACACATGTACAGTGCCATGAGGCTGGCTATTTTGGTACCTTTAGTTCAGCAGAATTTGGAATCCTTTATTTATCAATCAGTTGCTGGTGCTTGTGTAATATAACATGACTGGGTGGGACATCATGCTACATGTCTGTGGCATGATGCTCCAGTGCTAGACATCACTATAAACTGTTACACTGCAGACATTGTAGTGATATGACTGCAGCTTCACAAAATAGTTGCATGGATAAGGATTAACTTTTAATTAGTCATGATGGCTTTATTCAAGACTAATCTTTAGCTATTGTGCACTTTGACCACAGCTGACCAGAATATGAAAATAGGGCATGTCCTGGGGGAAAATAGGGCATGTCACAGGGAGAAACGGCAAGTCTTTTTGTGAATTTCACGCTTATTGGACCAGGAAGTTCAATCAATATTTAGTGAAAACAAGTCTTTAAAAATGCCATGAAAAACCTCCCGATTTTAGGTAATATCTTTTTTTTTTCTTCAGTCTCCCATCTTGGCTTTTGAAAAGTTCGTAGGTATGCCTTACACCCTGTTTTACAAAATTATGGTAATCATGCTAATATTATAGAATAAAAGGCAATTACACATAAAAAATTTAAGAAAATATTTTTGTCATGGAAAAAAAAGCATCATCTTAGTATCATTAAGTTTGTTAGACAGTGACATGGAAATGTCCACACATTTTTTACTGATGGAAACTACTGAAGTACAGCGCGCGCAAACCAAAATTGCAAGCTTGTTTTAAAGCTTGCCACAAGCTTATTTATAAAGCTTGCAGCAAGCTTGTATTTGGAACATTGCAGCAAGCTTGTGCAAGCTTATTTAACAAAAGTGTCATAAGCATGCGCAAGCTTGTTATTTATTTACCTTGTACAGTAAGTACACACAAGCTTGTTACTAGCTTGCACAAGCTTGTTACTAGCTTGTTGCAAGCTTGCAGAGATTTCTTGCTACAAGCATCTGGGCTTTCAAAAATCAGACATGATTGTGTTTTCCCCCCTTCCAAAAAAAACCCTGAAAATGTGAAGGGAGTGGGGGGTCTGGGAGTCCGAAGGCCCCTGTCCAAAAATGCATATTTGACTCAACTGCTTCTGGTGGACCATATTATCATAATATATTGCAAAGTTTTACTTCATTCCAATGAAGTAATCTGCATATTAAATGATTAAATAATGTAATCTTATAGTTGCAATGCAGTGGAAAACAAATCTGTTCTGCCAAAACATTAAGTTTAATTCCATTGTTCAAGTTTATTCATTCACTGCAAGCTTACCCAAGGCTGCAGAAGCTTTTTGTGTTCCCCTAGCTGCAAGTGTCACGCCCCTATGAAATGATCATGAATAATGAATGAACTGTTCATGAACTTGGTTCAAGAACCATTCATGAAAGTTCATCAAAAGGTTCATGAATTATTCTAGAATGTGCATGAACTGAAAACAGTCCACAAATTGGATCATCATCATTCATGAACAAGTGCATTAACATATTCTTGAACTATGATGAACAAAGTTTCTCAATGATTCATGACTTCATGAACAGTGCCTATAAAACAAAATATGATAACCTGACAAGTCACAAATACCTATTCATCCTGAATCATACAGTAACCTTAGATGGGGGATGGGGTTAATACAGTATAAAATGCAACATATTATCTTAAAAACTGTATTTGATTTCAGATAAATTTACACTTTTTGTATGTTCTGTAATTTTTCTTTGAAAAATGTTCAAGAGATATTGGGGCAGTTGCCTGCAATCAACTGTTGAAGCATATTTCATCATCATGGGGCTGTCTTTCAGCTGAGGTTTCTCCTGACCAATCTTCTTCCAGAGACTGACCTGTCTGATAACTCTTGTGTGAAGATGTTCAGGGTCTATAATTTAATCAAATCCTGTCCATTGTCACTACTGAATGTCTCCTTCTGCAACTTAAGCTGTTCCATCCGATTACTGTTTGGATCTTTAACATTGTTGCAGCAGTCACAATTTAATATCTCTTCCATCTTGGATCCTCCAGTTTTCAAATTTTCCTCCTTAACCTACAAACTTCATCCTCTAACAATTTTACTTTTCTGCTGTCTGGTCTGAAAAAAGGTAAAGTTAGTTAATTACAGATAATCTCTGATCAACATTGTTTTTAGCTTTTAGCACATTATCATTGTACCCCACTTTACTTACTGGAATAATATGATCCAACTCAAAAATGATTTAATTCCTTACACATAATACTGAGCATTTATATTATTGCAGAATTTTTTCACTGTTTTATATTAATTGAATCTGTCTAGCCATAGGTATAGTCACAGGAGATGGATGTTTTATTCAGTAAAATATGACAATTTTTTTGACAACATCGTTACACTAAATAACCGTATATATTACAGATAGCGGTTATTTCGTGCTTTCAAATATTTTTGCCATTTTTTATTGATAAAACGCCAGACTTGTGTGGTATAGGCCCTTAGTATGTCACTAATGCATCCACTCCGACTCCGCATGTTGCGTATAGCTGCTTCCGGTTTCATCACGTTGTTATTTGCACTTTTATTGTGAACAGTTTCACGCATTAACTATTTTCTTAAGTTTTTTTTTTAAATTACCAAATTACATCAGATTATAGAAATAGTGATGTCATGTAAAAGAAAACTATCTCGAACATCTCATCTCCTATCGATATCGTACCACGTCTGGAATCGAGAACTGGGGGGTGGCGGTGATAATGTTTAGTGATTTTCAAAACTTCGATGGGCAAGTTTAAATTAGGTCTGAACAAAATCGTGTCATTAGCTTGGTTATAAATAATATGATGACATATATAAACCAATAAAATATCCATATAACTTCTACTGAAATAATCACGAATGACCAAGAAAAAGATACCGTAATTTTGGTCATCCAGGCTTGGTACGCTTTTCCGCCTAATTTTGCTCTCACCAAATCATTTCCTTTATATTCTTCAAAATCGCTTCTCTGCACTTCTACTTACTTTAAAAAAATGATATTGAAAATATTCTCATCTGTCCATTCCATGGAGTCCACGGTTTTTGTTCGAGGTTTTTGCCTAACCATCTGCATGATCTTTGGTTTCTGAGGAAGCTTAACTGTTGAAATCGCGCGCGTATATTAACCAATCATATCACGTCTTTTTTCAAAGTCATCCAATCTGAATAATCGTTGTTAATATATTTCGGTTTTTACTGCAAATTGGCAACCAGTGACTAAGTCAATAGAATATGCAATTTATAACAGTAATGGAGAGAAGAAAAAAAAACGTTAGGACAAAGTCATTGAAAGCTTTTTAAAGCAAATACATTTTGTTGATGCTGGCCAGAAAATATTTTCCCATATTAATCCAGAAATACTCAGGTTAAGTAAACAAGTATTGAATTAAAGATCTGTATGAACACAGTATATACAGTAATATCATTTTAAAAAAAGAAGAAAAAATTCACCTTTATTTAAATTTCGCTAATATTGTGAGAAGTTTGTATGATAAATTTTCATGAACATTTTATGAATATAATGATATAGATATTTAATATACATTTTTTTAAGAAATACCATGGTATTGTATCAAAGTACTTGAATTGTTCATGAACCATTAGTTCATGACATTTCAGGAACTTCAAAGATATTATAATAGTTCATAAAAATTCATCAGTGTGTTCATGAACTTCAAGTACATGATTCATCAAAATTCTTGAAGTTCATGAACTCAGTTGAGGAACTTTCATGAACACTTCATGATTGTTCATCAAGTCATGAATTTGTTTTCGTAGAGGCGTGACAGTGATGGTGCCTGCTACTTGGATACATGGTCTCAAACTTTCACAAGCAATGGATATATATATATATATATATATATATATATATATATATATATATGAAGAAACTTGTTGCAAGCTAGTTTAAATTTACTTTCTGAAACATACAAGAAAGCTTGCGCAAACTAGTTTTACTTTCTGAAGAAAACAAGCTTGCGCAAGCTAATTTTACTTTCTGAAGAAAACAAGTAAGCTTGTGCAAGCTAGTTTTACTTTAAGAAACAAACAAGAAAGCTTGTGCAAGCTAGTTTGAATTTCTGAAGCAAACAAGAAAGCTTGTACAAGCTTGTGCAAGCTTGCGGTTATATCCAGCTATCTTGCCTAAGTCTGCACTTGCTTGTACAAGCTTGCGCAAGCATCCATGTTAGCTTATAAACATCAAACTAGCTTATCGCAAGCTTACCGCAAGCTTGCCACAAGCTTTCAGCAAGGATGCATTTTGGTTTGGGGGTACACTGACAAAGTACTATGGTATGTGCCTCCAGGAAAAATTATGATATCTGATCTTTAATTGAATTGCTGGATATTCCTTATTAGGCAATTGAGGGACTCATGTTTGATAAAATATTTATAAGTTGGTGTTAAAAAATTTTGTTGCTGATCTTCAGTCAGATGTATTATGTTGTGGTACTGTTTATGTACCTGTATGCCTATCCATTAAAATTTTCTTGTTTGGCCTATTACTGGAAATCTTAGGAGAGATTTGGAAGAAATCATGGACAGGTTTGGATTAAACTTCACCTTGGTGTATTTGATGACTAGACAGTGTGTTAAATACCAATTAACTTTACCCAGGTGTATTTGATGACTAGACAGTGTGTTAAATACCATATTAACTTTACCCAGGTGTATTTGATGACTAGACAGTGTGTTAAATACCAATTAACTTTACCCAGGTGTATTTGATGACTGGACAGTGTGTTAAATACCATATTAACTTTACTTAGGTGTATTTGATGACTAGACAGTGTGTTAAATACCATATTAACTTTACCCAGGTGTATTTGATGACTGGACAGTGTGTTAAATACTATATTAACTTTACCCAGGTGTATTTGATGACTAGACAGTGTGTTAAATACCATATTAACTTTACCCAGGTGTATTTGATGACTAGACAGTGTGTTAAATACCATATTAACTTTACCCAGGTGTATTTGATGAGTAGACAGTGTGTTAAATACCATATTATCTTTACCCAGGTGTATTTTTTGATGACTAAACAGTGTCTTAAAAACCATATTAACTTTACCCAGGTGTATTTGATGACTAGATATTGTGTTAAATATCATATTCAAATCACTCAGTCCAAGGTGAAGTGTGGATGTATCAAGGACATGCAGCAGTGTGATTTCCACAAATTTAAAGATGTGCCACAATCTTATTGACTTCCAAACAAATTAAATATTGGCAAATATAGGCAAGCCTTGCATATGGTTTTCTCATTGTGCACAAAAGTGTATTCTATTTTGAAAAGTATATATATATATATATATATATATATATATATATATATATATATATATATATATATATCAGTAAATTATGTATTTATTGCATGCTGATTTCTTATTGACTGTTATTCTTGCTTTCTCAGGAAAAATCCATATCCCAAAGAAAAACAGCCCCAACTTCATACACTCTTTATACACCTGCCATAAGGCAAAGTGAAGTTGTGTATTGATGATGTCAGTCAATCTTTAACAATTTATTTTCAGCACGGTCTACCAATATAACTTGCACTTTGTGTAAAAACTAATGTGTTGTTTTGAAGCTAAAAAGGTCAAGGTCCGTTTGAAAGAAGAAGAAAAATAGGTGTCTGCAAAAATAACTTCAGTGTTATGGTTACCAAAGTTTGTGGAAGACTTGCACTTGCGATTGGCAAGAACCCTATTGATCTGGAATCAATGGTCAAGAGGAAGGTCACTGGGACTGAGAGAATAAAAAAGGTTTTCGCACAATAAAAATAGTTCTGCATTATAAACTTCATTCAAACATGGTGCATGGCTTGTGCTTAGGATAAGGAAGAGGCCTATTTATTTTGGGATAAATTAATCCAAGGTCAGGACTGCCAAAAGAAGAAAATAATCATTAGTTCTGCATCACAGACCTGGTCCATATTTGTGGACAAGTTGCAGGGAACTTGTTATACAGAGGTGGTTAATAGTGAGGTCCTTGACTATACTTTTGTTATAATGACAATTATGTTGCATACTGGTGTTAAACCAGGGACTTTTATAATGAGATACTTCATAGTGAGATGCATGACTGTACCCATATTATATCAGGGTCTGTGTTATATTGAGATGCTTTATAATGAGATCCTAGTTATGTGTATATCATTGGCTGTTATATTGATGTGCTTTATAGCGAGATGCATCTTATATCATTGTGTTATATTGAGCAGCTTTATAATGAAATCCATGACTATATTCATGTTACATCATTGACTGTGTTATGTGTAGGTGCTTTATAGTGAAATCCATGTTATATCAAGAACTGTGTTATACTGAGGTGCTTTATAGTGAGATACATGTTATATAATTGACTATGGTATATTGAAGTGCATGACCATACCCATGTTATATTATTGTGTTATATTAAAGTGCTTTATAGTGAAATCCATGACCATACCCATATTATATCATTGTGTTATACTGAAGTGCTTTATAGTGAATCCATGAACATACCCATGTTATATCATTGTGCTATATTGAAGTGCTTTATAGTGAATCCATGACCGTAACCATGTTATATCATTGTGCTATATTGAAGTGCTTTATAGTGAATCCATGACCATAACCATGTTATATCATTGTGCTATATTGAGGTGCTTTATAGTAAAATCCATAACTATACCAATGTTATATCATTGTGCTATATTGAAGTGCTTTATAGTGAATCCATGACCATACCCATATTATATCATTTTGCTATAATGAAGTGTTTTATAGTGAATCCATGACCAAACCCATGCTATATCATTGTTATATTGAGGTGCTTTATAGTGAATCCATGACTATACCCATATGTCATGGACCATGCTCTAATGAGTTGCATTAAACTGAAGGGAAAATTGTAATAATATAAATGAAATAATGTACCTTATCAGTCAATCTTCCTTGTGGTTCTAAATTTTCATTTATGTTTTAGGTTGAGACCTACAGACGTGGCTGTGATGAAGTTGCTACATAACAAGGTCAACATAGTTCCACTTATAGCCAAGGCTGATCTGCTTACAAAAGCAGAAGTTAAGAGGTTAAAAGAAAGGGTACAGTATATTTTTGTCTAAATATACATGATGTAAATATACGTTGTGAGACATGGGTATCAGTTATTGTGGCATCAAAAGTGACAGCAATGAGATAGATACGTTAAGCAAAACAGATTTAAAGGAAAGTTTTGTATTAAAGTCAGTTATGAAGAAAGTCTTCTGAATTTTTGTATGCCTTGTTTCATTTAAAAATTGGTTTCTGTGCTAAAATTTACTTCAACCAGATTCCTGAAATTCACCATCAAGAATTAGGTTGTCCAAAATTACTGACTGCATTGCTTCCATTGACTAATGGTCAGCTTGCTGTTATGTGTGACACCATTCTGGAACAAGCCAGTGAGCCACTAATTTAGATGTGTTCTGATAGTGTGAAATATTTCAAATCAAAATGGCATCTTATTTATATTAACATAGTCAGTAATTTTGATTTCAGAAAGGTGTCTATTGCTTGCCTTTTTTAACATTTCCTAAATAAAGACAGAAAATGGGGATCTATTGATTTACTGTTTCAAACCAGGAAACATTATGACGAACTGTAAAATATGCCTTAACGCTCATTTTTTAAAAAAATATTTTTTCTCCATGTATATTACAAACAATCGGATCATCATAAACCCATCTACATATGTGGTTGACATATAAAAAAAAGTTTGAAAGTACACCGATATCAATCTCTTTATAGAGTGCATAGTATGTTCCAAATTATGTTAAATAATTATCATCTTTTGAGTTCCTTATTTTTTTCTTGATCTGCAAGGATGATCTTGATTGTATGTGTAATTAAATTTTAGTTTCTTTAAATTGAGTTCACAACTGAGAGCTGATTCCTTTGTTCAACTCATAGGCAGCTGATACTTGTCCGCTTTTTTGAGAGGTGCACAATTTAGCACAGTTGATTATAAATTATGCAGGGTAAATTTGACAATAAAAATGAAATTTGGGTTTTGAATATGAAGATTTAAAAGATAAATTTAAAAAGAAACCTCCATATTAGACCATTAAAGGTTTGGGATCCCAGATATGGGAGTGGGCTTGGTTTTGATTTTGGGTTTTTATATATGCCACAGCTAGATATGCAGTTTATTTAGTATGAGGCAATTGGATTTAAGTGCCTTGCCCAAGAACACAGCCATCTGGGCTGATCCAATGGTAGGATTCAAACCAGTACTCTTTTGATAGCAAGTCTGGCATGCTAACCACAGATCCACCAAGACTTAAGGATCATATTGTTTCCGCTGAAGAATTATTGTTAATTGGATGTTTAAATGAATTTATTCCAGCTGCCATGAAATCCACAAAATTGGTAACCGAAACTGTGAATTTACAGCAAGTTGTTAGAACTTGTTGTATGATTTACCTTAACCCTTTACTTTGTAGAGTCTTTTGCTGTGTAGTCTGTCAACACATGTTGAAGCCACAGAGTGCCATGTGCTTGCAATGTAACACGTTACCTAAATGATTCTATGTGAATAGGCCTGTCTGTAAAATTTAGAGCAGTGTAGTATATGTTTGACAATTTTTAAATTATTGTACCTTCATAGTATATGTTAGACTGAAGACTAAAATTGGATTTTTATATCTGTATAATTCTTTTTTACAGAAGAATATTTTCTGTATGCATTAAAACCCGGAGAAAAATCATTCAACACCTAGTCATTAAAGCTGCGTGTCCAAACATAACTGACCTCTCTCAACCACTAGATTGTTGTCTGAATTACTAAATCATCCAAACTTTATGACTGATCAAAATCATTTTTGCCTATATTGATATCACAGCTTATAGTGGACTTATTGAAACTTTTATGGTGTTCACTGTAGTCATCAAAACTTGAGAAAGTTGTGAATGAAGTCCACTGCCACCATTTTGGATAAGGAGATTCCAACCCAGTTGCTTCAAATAGCAGATAATAGCTGTATCTTCATTAGCAACCATGTGATGTGACATCATGGTCAAGTGACATCATGGTCATTTCCTAAGGACTTTTTTTCCTGACGGTGACACCAAAAAAATCTGCTCAGAATGGTCAGTGTTTACTGTAGATGTCCGAATGTGCTGTAGGTGTCCAAATGTGCTTCTCTGCAGATGTTGCACAGGCATCCAGATGCCTTTCTGTTTGAATGAGACTAAGGCATTGGTAAGTGCTTTCATTGGAATGTGGTAGAAGCATCCAAAAGCACGTATGCAAGATAAAGGTTAAGTAGATGTACTTTGATTTAAAATATATTCTTGTGACTGGTTATTTATTTATTGAGTCCATCTGGTTTCCATTCATTCTTTCACATTTACAAAACATGTTTACTGAAGAATTAGTTTTCTGAACTTCCTTTCCTTTCCAGTTCTATTCACATCATTACATTTTCTGAAGTCATGTGTTGTATCGGTAGCAAGCGGAAGTCATATTTTGAATAGGTAGCCATTTTGCTTCATTTTTACAGATAATAAAAGAAATCAAGGAAAATCAGATCAGCATTTACCAGTTTCCAGATTGTGACAGTGATGAAGATGAAGAATTTAAAGAACAAGATAGAGCCCTTAAAGTAACTAAAATAATAATTTCTTTTTAATATCATTTTTATCACATTGTTTTATGTTGTTGATATTTTATATACTTGTATGTATCATGTTGCAAGGTCACTCAAGGGAAGGGTGTAGCATCAGGGTGTCCAAATCTAACACTGACATTTTATTAGCAGCTTTCTGAAGAAATCTTAGCACATGTTCTATTCAATTAATAACATTTTACTCTGCTTATTGCATATAAAATTTATAAAACTTGTTGAATAATATTTTTTAACTTACAGACTGGCAAACGGCCGATTTTGTTAAACTAGTTTTTGTAATTTCCTACAAAAGAGACTATATTCATTGATATTTTGACAAGGAATTGATTCATGTAGGGATAACAAAACACTTGAAGTTTTGTAGATGATTTACATTTGAAAATGGTGGTTTTTTTTAAGCTATGGTCAGTCACTAAACTTGTATAGAAAGATTAAATACAACTTAGACTTCTGTTTTTTTTTTATCTAAAAGAAATGTTTTGCAACAGGCTGAAAGTTAACTCGACGCAGTCAAATACTTTGGTGCACATAAGGTCGGTGTTGTGCAGCTAGAATTGTTTTCAATCTTTTATGTGATGTAACCTGTGAACTAAGGGAGATAACTTCTGATTTTTTTTGGCTTGATGATCAAGCACCTAAATGTAAGTCTTCATTGAAAGATTACTATCCATAAATCCACAAATTAAAGTTGTTTTCCTTTGCCCACCAAGACTAAAATGTAAGATACAGTTAAGAGAAACAAAACTTGGGACAAAAGAAAGATGGACTCTTTTTTTTTAGACAGTTTTCATTCATAAACAAACACTAACAAATAAGATGTACAACCCTGTTTGCTAGATAATTTGTGTATTCTGACAATAAATTAATAGATAGTTCTTTACAGACTTGATCCATTGAATAAAATGGAACCAATTTTTAAAAGATCTAATGAATTCTTTTGAAGTATTATTTATGTTAAACATTGTTGAAGAAAGCTAAGAAAAATAATTGCTTTTTCTTTTTATTAAAAAATTGTTTTCTTCAGTCTTATTTGAAATTTGCTTTAGAAGACATCATAAAATAATATACTATGTATTGATGCTTTCATTGGTATGCTACAGCTTAGATGATGACAAGATGTGATGGGTCGTATTGCATCAAAGTGATTAAAATTTGAATTAGATTGAATCACAAATGTTATTGTTCTTCTAGGGGAAGTGTTTGTTATTACTGTGAATAATGAGGTGAAATGATCATGCTACCAACTTATAACTAATTCTGTACTATGTTTACATATCCACAACTTTAATTTCATAAATGTTACAAAACTTTAATAATTTTTTCATTCTAGGAAGCTGTTCCTTTTGCTGTGGTAGGAAGCAACACAGTAGTTGAAGCTGGAGGGAAAAAAATCAGAGGAAGAATGTATCCATGGGGGATAGTTGAAGGTAATGGCACCAAAAGCATTGTATGATATTACTTATCCATGGGGGATAGCTGAAGGTAAAGGCACCAAAAGCATTTTATACCATTATGTATCTATGGGGGATAGTTGAATAAAAGATACCAAAAGCATTTTATACCATTATGTATCCATGGGGGATAGTTGAATAAAAGATACCAAAAGCATTTTATACCATTATATATCCATGGGGGATAGTTGAAGGTAAAGGCACCAAAAGCATTGTATGATATTACTTATCCATGGGGGATAGTTGAAGGTAAAGGAACCAAAAGCATTTAATAAATTATGTATCCATGGGGGATAGTTGAAGGTAAAGGAACCAAAAGCATTTAATAAATTATGCATCCATGGGGGATAGTTGAAGGTAAAGGCACCAAAAGCATTTAATAAATTATGTATCCATGGGGGATAGTTGAAGGTAAAGACACCAAAAGCATTTTATACCATTATGTATCCATGGGGATAGTTGAAGGTAAAGGCACCAAAAAGCATTTAATACATTATGTATCCATGGGGGATAGTTGAAGGTAAAGACACCAAAAAGCATTTAATACATTATGTATCCATGGGGGATAGTTGAAGGTAAAGACACCAAAAACATTTTATACCATTACGTATCCATAAGGGATAGTTGAATAAAAGGCACCAAAAGCATTTTATACCATTATGTATCTATGGGGGATAGTTGAAGGTAAAGGCACCAAAAGCATTTTATCAGATAATATGTATCCATGGGGGATAGTTGAAGGTAATGGCACCAAAAGCATTGTATGATATTACTTATCCATGGGGATAGTTGAAGGTAAAGGCACCAAAAGCATTTTATACCATTATGTATCTGAGGGGGATAGTTGAATAAAAGACACCAAAAGCATTTTATGCCATTATGTATCTATGGGGGATAGTTGAATAAAAGACACCAAAAGCATTTTATACCATTATGTATCCATGGGGGATAGTTGAAGGTAATGGCACCAAAAGCATTTTATACCATTATGTATCCATGGGGGATAGTTGAAGGTAATGGCACCAAAAGCATTGTATGATATTACTTATCCATGGGGATAGTTGAAGGTAAAGGCACCAAAAGCATTTTATACCATTATGTATCTATGGGGGATAGTTGAATAAAAGACACCAAAAGCATTTTATACCATTACGTATCCATAAGGGATAGTTGAAGGTAAAGGCACCAAAAGCATTTTATACCATTATGTATCCATGGGGGATAGTTGAAGGTAATGGCACCAAAAGCATTATATGATATTACTTATCCATGGGGATAGTTGAAGGTAAAGGCACCAAAAGCATTTTATACCATTATGTATCTATGGGGGATAGTTGAATATAAAGGCACCAAAAGTATTTTATCAGATAATATGTATCCATGGGGGATAGTTGAAGGTAAAGACACCAAAAGCATTTTATACCATTACGTATCCATGGGGGATAGTTGAAGGTAAAGGCAGCAAAAGCATTTTATACCATTACGTATCCATGGGGGATAGTTGAAGGTAAAGGCAGCAAAAGCATTTTATACCATTACGTATCCATGGGGGATAGTTGAAGGTAAAGGCAGCAAAAGCATTTTATACCATTACGTATCCATGGGGGATAGTTGAAGGTAAAGGCAGCAAAAGCATTTTATACCATTACGTATCCATGGGGGATAGTTGAAGGTAAAGGCAGCAAAAGCATTTTATACCATTACGTATCCATGGGGGATAGTTGAAGGTAATGGCACCAAAAGCATTGTATGATATTACTTATCCATGGGGGATAGCTGAAGGTAAAGGCACCAAAAGCATTTTATACCATTATGTATCTATGGGGGATAGTTGAATAAAAGACACCAAAAGCATTTTATACCATTACGTATCCATAAGGGATAGTTGAAGGTAAAGGCACCAAAAGCATTGTATGATATTACTTATCCATGGGGGATAGCTGAAGGTAAAGGCACCAAAAGCATTTTATACCATTATGTATCTATGGGGGATAGTTGAATATAAAGGCACCAAAAGCATTTTATCAGATAATATGTATCCATGGGGGATAGTTGAAGGTAAAGACACCAAAAGCATTTTATACCATTACGTATCCATGGGGGATAGTTGAAGGTAATGGCACCAAAAGCATTTTATACCATTACGTATCCATGGGGGATAGTTGAAGGTAAAGTACCGAAAGAGTTTTATATGCCATTACCTTTACATATTCTTGTAATAATGACATTTAATGATTTGAAGAAACGAAATAGATGTGAAAAGTTTTTTGGTTCTTTCTTTGGGTCTGATGACATATACACCTCTGTCTCATTAACTCGCACACAGTGGGGTCCACAAATATAGACCACACTATAAGCAAGGCACGAGTTACTGAGGGACCTCCAAAAATGGAAAAAGTCGCTTTAACATCGAGAAAAGCGTGTGGTGGGGAACGGCATTAGAGAACTGGGTTGTTTATTGACTGAATCCTCATTTTACAATCACATCCATAATAATTTTTTAATAACGCGCTTTTTCTAATGAAGTTGTTCATTATTCTCCTTAAATAACGTTTAATTTCAAAATGTCCAACACTGAAAAGATCGTTCCAGCTGGTTTCAACAAACATCACGTGTAGGGAAAAAAATTGTTTATTACGTCACTGCTTTTTGTTTTCTTAATGAGTCTGGTTCCCGTCGTGTTGTTTAATATTATCCTGCCAAATTGGGAGTCCACAGAGCAGGAAACTAGACTTAACTGTTGATTTGCGACCAAACAAGATTCCTTTCTGAATAAAACATGCAACATTTATTTCTTGAGACAATCATCTATGTTGAAACTAAATTTTTGTATTGCTCAATTAGTACAATATTGATGTCATAAATTAATCAGTTGGAATTAATATTGAAACTTCTCATCATCCTTGAGGATATCTCTAAGTGCCAGTTCAAGAATTCTCTGAAACTCACTTGCCCACAATGGTCCGTATCTGTGAAATCAAACTCTTTATTTTACGAAATATTCATTTTGCTTGGCTGCCTTGTTATCTTTGATCACAGTTATGAAAGAGTTGGTTAATTTAAGGTAGTTTATGTTACATACACAATAACATTTATAAGTGTTTGATTGATCAAATGAAGTGAGTTCACCTGACATACACCGGGGCCACTAGATTTTATGTTTGTGGGATTTTCGTGCCTTTTGACTTTTCCTTTATTCCACCTCCTTTTTTTTATTCAAAAGACAAAATTAACATGATAATACAAAGGAGGCCAGCTTTTAATTCAGTGTAACAATCCAACAAATACTTCCGGAAATCAGTTACCAAAACACGGTTGGCACTTAATTAGGTTCTCAGAGAAACACTCGTGGACGTAGCTGTTATGGTAGATTGACACATTTTACATTTAATTGCAAGAGGACCTATTTCATTTATGATGATTACACTTAAAAGGAACTAAAAGATAGAACTAGAACACAAATTTCAATTTATATAGAAATTATTTAATTTGTATTTATTTATTAAATTTACTGCCTCCACTCGGCATGAGTGATATTTTCATTGATCGAAACTTATTACATATCGTTAATTGCAGTGTACTAGGAATGTCGTTTGAAAAGAAAATGTAAAAAATTGTATGACCTATTTTTAAATTTGATATTTCATAGCGTTAATTAAAATTTCCAGGTCCTATCTACCATTTTGTTGTCAAGTCAGAAAACTTTTTTCTTCTAAAATATTATTTTTTCATTTATGTGGTGACATAATAAAGTTTTATAATGATTTATTCATATGTGGCTAATTGTGCAATGTTGCAATTTAATTTAAGAAACATTTGTAGAAAAAGTATTGTTCAGAAAGTGATACATGAACTGTCACATGATTTTTTGGTCTTTGTCTGGTATAATGTTTTGTTTAATTTTAATTGTTTCTGTCTGTGTTTGTGTGTATGTTAATCCACAAGATCTATTTTTAGTCTATCTGACCAAATAATGTTCTTGACAATTACGTCATTCATCATCATCAGTTAAAATTTGTTTAACAAAAATAAAAAACCGCTGTGTAAACCCCAAAGCTTTATCAAAACACTTTTGACCCCATTTCTATCTGACCATGTTATGATCTTGACAGTTAAAAATGTCCGGTCCTAATCGTCAATTAAAAACAAATCCGCCCTGTGAAGCCCAAAGCTCTATCAGATGACTGAAGACCCCATTTCCTGCAAACATCGGTGTTCATGTTATAATAATAACCATAGTGGTACATGTACTTTAGCCAACACTTCTTTCAGTAGTGAAAACCTGACATCCGCAAACATACATTGGGGACCACTCCGGTGGCCTAGTGGTTAGAGCATCTGCCTCAGATGTGAGAGGTCGTGGGTTTGATCCCCGTCCGAGTCATACCAAAGACTTATAAGAAAAATGGTACTAACAGCTGCCTCGCTTGGTGCTCAGCATTAGCATTAAGAGGTTAGTGTCAGGACTGATCAGCCTGGTGTCAGGATAATGTGACTGGGTGGGACATGATGCTACATGTCTGCGACATGATGCCCCAGTGCTAGACATCACTATAAAATTGTCACACTGCAGACATTGTAGCAATATGACTGCACAATTTTTAAAGCTGCGTTAAAAATCCAAATCACACAAACACGCATACATTAGGAAAGATAATTGGATTACTTACCTCACTGTAATTATATATTGGATCTTGACCAATTAATATTAAAATGTGTCCACTTGTGAGAGGTAAATTTTAAATTTGTGTTCTGATATGGTGGCCGCTGGTCATGTTAGCAGGGTGGCCCTTCTTGAGGGGTACTTTTTAACACAAACTCGGTGCCAAGGGATTCTGGCTTTAAAGAGTGAGTGGCTGTTGGCTTGGGGGACCACTGTAAATGAGAAATACTTAAAACAGTGATTACATATTTAATATTTAATTTTGGGGCAGATAACTATGCATTATTGCACTTGCAATAGAATTGGCAACATAGCTAATATTGACAGTAAATCTTTAATAATAATAACATTGAAAATGTGCGCAAACAAATGCAGTGTCTTGAATTTGATTGTTGTTGGTGTTGTTGTGGGGTTTAATGCCATTTTTCAGCACTTGATAGGCTATGCATGGCGGCCAGTATTAATGGTGGAGGAATAACCTGGGAAAACCCCAGGAAGAACCACTGACCCATGAGAAGCTACTGGCAAGCTTTCTCACATACCTACATTGGCCGCTAGAATTTGAATCCAAATACTTAAATTTCTTAATAAACCACTCACACTAAAGAAACACTTTGGAAATATTCATATTTGCACAATGGGACTGTATTTTGACCAGCAGTAAAATGCTTAAATCAGACATTGGGAGTTTTGAAAAAGAAACTTAAATTAAGGGTTGAAAAATACCTTAATTGAAACTTATACATGGGCATTAACCATGCAATGCAACTGAAATGATCATGGCAACAGGTGTCAAACTTGTTTACTTTAGAAATTAACTTTTTGTAGTAATTTTAAAAAATCCAGACAGAAAAATTAATGAAGAGGTTCTAAAAATGGGGGTGTCTCACATTCACCATTTTAGATCTGAATTTCGTTATAACAAAGCATGTATAAATATAAATAGAGACAGATTCAGTTTGTTACATTTAAAATATTTTACGAAAAGTATTTTTGATCTTTTTTATATCTTTTCAGTGGAAAACCCAAATCATTGTGATTTCTTAAAACTTAGACAGATGCTGATTAGGTAGGTATATTATGGTCAGTCTTGTTTGAGCTGTCTTGGTTGAACCAGGTGGGTATATAAATTAGTAATTGCTTACAGTTTGGTGTCACTTTTCTATGTGGTTCTTGTCTCACTTGCATTACTTCCTGGAACTAGGCAATAGTTTCGAGTGGGTTTCTAAAAGCTACCCCAAGGGGAGAGGATAAGGGGGCTAGCCTTATACATGTATACATGTTTTTGTACACCCTATAACTACTGTTATGCCTGAAATCATGAAAACTTGTTGAGTGAATTGATCTAAATGCAGTATACCCATGTCACACAAGTAGGTTACTGTGACACATCATTCACTCACTTATCCTAAATTGTTTTTCAGTTTATTTCTTCTTTAATATATGTTACTCATACTACTACTACATTGCAACTACAGCCCTCCAAGGTTAAAACATTTTAGCTAAAAAGCTAAAAGTTATCTGCCCACATAGATGGCAGATGGGCATAGTGATCTCCCCTTGGTAGCAGGATTGGTGCAAAATCCCAAGAATATCTCAGTTACTACTTTCGCTTAAGCTAAGAAGCATGCTCGCACCACAAGAGACCTAGCAAAAGCCACAATCAGCTTTTGGAAGATACATCATTTCAAGTTTGAAGAGTCTTACACTTCTCAGAAAAGTATACTCGATCTATATTTCCACCCTTTTCTCTATGCTGCTAAAGTTCTGCCTTTTCAGCTTTCTTACACTTTTGCTGTCTTTTCACAATCAATAGCACTTAACACAGGTATCCTATGTGACTTCTGCAAAAGTTTGGACTACTAGTTATTTTTATATGTGTGCAAGTCTCTATGCTTATAGAAAACTCGTTGTATATGTATAAATCCCTTGCGCCCAGTTACATACAGGTGAGTTTTCTATACCAAGGCAATCTTAGCTGTGGGCACCATGCTTCAGTGATTTTCCTGTACAGACTGTCCTTGAGCATTCTTACAGGTGGTATTGTAAAATAAATTATACCTGGACACCTCATTGCTTTATTAGATATCTGCTATCACAAATTTCCAGGTAAAAAATATGGTATACTTACCCAATCATAATCCACATTCACCCTCCCAGCCTTCCCACAACTCCATAAAAAGAGCATGCCTTCTTATCCAGTAGTAACTGAGATGTTCTTGGGATTTGGCACCAATCCCTGTACCAAGGGGAGATGACTCTGTCCAACCACCACCTAGGTGGGCAGATAAGTTTTAGATCTTCTGTAAAGTTTTTAACCTGGGAGGGCTGAATTTGTGAGATATTAGTTCTCCTAAGTATTCTTGAAGAAACATTTTACTTGAAAATAATTTGGTTTATCATGTCATTTTCATGCCTGAATCATTAAATTAGACAATTGTATACTTCAGTTTGTACCACACTAAGCAATTTAAAGTCGCTGTGACTTGTATTTCAAACTGTACCACCCTGGGTTATGTTTATTTATTCAGCTCATAGCCAAATGCATTTTTAGCATGCTATACAAGTACTGTTATACCTAGATTCATGAAAGATGGCAAAGAGGTGCATCTAAATGGGTACTGCAGTCCAATCACAAAAGTAGGCACTGTGAGTGATCTTTCACACCTCAGTTTGCATAAGTTTTGTGTGTAAAGTTCTAGCTCTATTAATGCTAGAATCCTCAACCTACATGATTGTATGTATCCATTTAATATCACACATATCACCAATTGTATGTATCCATTGAATATCACACATATCACCTATGGTATGTATCCATTTAATATCACACATATCACCAATTGTATGTATCCATTGAATATCACACATATCACCTATGGTATGTATCCATTTAATATCACACATATCACCAATTGTATGTATCCATTGAATATCACACATATCACATATTGTATGTATCCATTTAATATCACACATATCACCAATTGTATGTATCCATTGAATATCACACATATCACCTATGGTATGTATCCATTTAATATCACACATATCATCTATTATATGCATCCATTTAATATCACACATATCACCTATTGTATGTATCCATTTAATATCACACAAATTCTTTGTATCTGTTTGATATCACACATATCACCTATATTATTTATCCATTTAATATCACCCAAATTGTATGTATCTGTTTAATATCACACAAGTTGTATCTATTTAATATCACACATATCACCTATTGTATGTATCCATTTAATATCACACATATCACCTATTATATGTATCCATTTAATATTACACATATCACCTATTGTATGCATCTGTTTAATATCACATATCACCTATTGTATGCATCTGTTTAATATCACAAATATCACCTATTGTATGCATCTATTTAATATCACATATCACCTATTGTGTGTATATGTTTAATATCACACAAATGTTATGTATCTGTTTAATATCACACAGATTGTATACATCCATTTAATATCACACACATCACCTATTGTATGCATCCATTTAATATCACATATCACCTATTGTATGCATCTGTTTAATATCACACATCACCTATTGTATGTATCCATTTAATATCACACATATCACCTATTGTATGCATCTGTTTAATATCACACATATCACCTATTGTATGTATCCATTTAATATCACATATCACCTGTTGTATGTATCCATTTAATATCACACATATCACCTATTGTATGCATCTGTTTAATATCACACATATCACCTATTGTATGCATCTGTTTAATATCACACATATCACCTATTGTATGCATCTGTTTAATATCACACATATCACCTATTGTATGCATCTGTTTAATATCACACATATCACCTATTGTATGTATCTGTTTAATATCACACATATCACCTATTGTATGCATCTGTTTAATATCACACATATCACCTATTGTATGCATCTGTTTAATATCACACATATCACCTATTGTATGCATCTGTTTAATATCACACAAATTACAATAGAAGATTACAGGAGTTTTGCTTCAGCTATTCATGAAGTGTAATGGATATTTAAGCTTTGTTATTTCATGACTCATTTGAAAGAGTAAGTTCATTTCTTAAATATTTATTTTTAGCTTTAAATGCCACATGTAGAATAAGACTAGTTTTTAAGTTCTTTCACTTCAGCACACATATGCAGGACCTGAAAGACATAACTGCTGATGTACATTATGAAAATTATCGAGCACAGCACATAGCTACAGAGATGAGTCATGCCCATAAGGAGAGAGGGTAAGAACCACTATTTATAGATTTCATCATTGCCTCCAGTTGGAAATCTGAGTTATATTTATCTATTATATATGTATGATTCATTTTTAGAACAAAGACGACATTATGCAAGGCTTGGTTTTAATATTATAGGTTGTGTTTTTATTTATTGATGATCTGTAATTAGTGTATCATTTTTAAGAAATATTACAGAGTACAAGTAAATGTTCTAATGTTCACAAATTTTGAATTCTTTCACTGCTGTTATGAAAGAAATTCAGTTAAATGACTCCCCTGAAGCATCTTCTGTGCTAAAATCAAAGTCAGTTAAGAATAAATAGCTCACCTATGTAACATTAATAAGCATTGACCAAATAATAGGCCCATTCAGACAGATGTGAAGGTGAATTATGCATAATTTGTATTTATTAAAAATATGCAGGTATTCAGTGTGGTTATGAAGAATTATTTTAGCAAATTGTGAAATTTTTATATGATCAAGTTTTTCAGTTATCATGATAGGACATTTTTAAAAAAGTTGGTGGTAATCACCTGAAAAAAAGTTGGAGACCATGTTTCTTTCATATTGCAATGAAAATTAAATCACCAGGTAAATGCCAGAATAAAATAACAATCAAGAATGTAGAAGAGTAGTTCCCCTTGAATGTAGCATAAAGTGCTTCAGATATTTCACCTGTGTACAAAATTGCATTTAGAGAATAATGAAGATTGTTGAAGATTACCTCCCCTTGTGTATAGTAAAAAGTACTACAGATCAATTTACAGAATGATGAAGCATATCGAATAGTAGTTCTGCTTGTCATATTGTTACATGGCTGTAGATATTTCACCAAACAATTAGCAAAAATGTATTTGTCCAACAAACTCATGGAAGATTAGTCCCACTTGTCCTATTTGATATATTCTGTAGTATTTAGAGAATGGTTATTTCATTGTATCTGTCTCTTTGCCATGTTAATGATACAGATGATTATAATATTAATGATGATGTTGATTATGTTATCTTCATTAAGTTTAGATGACAATTAGTTTTTGGATGCAATTTGACCCTGAGATTTGTGTTTAAGTTGCGATTTTTCTTATTGGCAAAGCAAGATGATACATTTTGTAACAAAATTTTAATTGGTGTATGCTCAGACTTGAAGTCAGTAGGCATTTCTGTTTCTTTCTTTAGCTGACTATGAGTTATCTGAAGAAAAAAAGTCAACAAACGGTACAACATTATGCTGTTTTATCCGTCATTTTTTTCAGTAAATTAAAGCGTGATTCAAATATGGGCATGGAAGATACTGAGAAGCTGCTACAGCAGAAAGAAGCAGAGGTATGTTTATCTTATACCCATACAATTATAAACAATTTTAAATAAAAATTACACAAATTCATTGGGGGAAGATTCCAGCAATTGATTGCCATTTTGTGGGACACAATTTTTAATGAGATGAAAGTATATGGACACTGCAGGACTAAGACACTCACTTTGAACACCATTGTTAGTCTTATTTGAGTTATTGATGTGTATATTTCAGGGTGTACCAATATATTGCATGGTAAAAGTAAATAGGTACTGACAAACAACTGAAACAGACTTTCGATGGTTTTGAAAGGATGGTAGAAAGTGTTATAGCTGTATTTCTATGAAATGTATACATAGTCCTGCAGTTCATGCAATACAGAAAAATATTATTTGGTCTTGATTTGTGTATGTCTGTTCAAAAGTTTGTCATCCTCTTCATGACATGCAAAAACTTTATTCAGTGACAAATATATTACATCATCATCACCTTTATGGCATGCATACATTGTACACTGATGGCACAATTTATTACAGATAAAGAAGATGCAGGAGATGCTGGCAAGAATGCAGGCACAGCTTCAAGGTGTTAGCCCTGCCAAACAGAGGAATGGAAGGGTTGAAGCTATGTAGACTGGTGCTACGTTGTTTTGCATAGATCATGTCTATTATGGGACCATTCATTGCATCAACTGGTTTACTAACTCGCCTTCACATGGAAAATATCAATGAAGAATGTTAAAAACTCGGTGCATCAAGTTTTATCATTTAGTCCTGTATCAGAAAAGCAAACAAACAAAGACCAGATCACATGAGAGTGGTAGTGCCTCAGTTTTTAACACATTATAAGTTTGACATAGATGCTAAGGCATTCTATGAATGTTTAGAACCTAATGTTGTTAGTAGGACAATAAAAGCCCTAGACAAAAGTTTCCATACAAAATTGTGTTGGTACAAGCAAATATGGATAAGTGTCCACATAAATTAGTTAATATTTCTTTGGGTTTTTTTTTAATTTTTTTTTTTTTATTAGTGCAGGGTCATTACCCCATAAAAGGTCATGTAATAAAGGTATTATTGTATTCTCCATTTTGATTCCATTTATTTAACAGTGGGGAAAGTATTTAGTATTTTTCCTGTATTTTGACATTGTCAGGATAAATCGGATATTGTCAGGAATGCCTGCAGAGTTTCCACATTTTATTGGTTATTCTGACTGAAAAGGACGTTCCCCATTTTCACGATTTTTCCGTATTCAAGCATCGGCTAATACATTCATTAACTTATTACTTCCCAAAAGTTTGCATCATAATTGATTTGGATTTGAATTTTTGTTTCATGTAGCTTTAACAATTTTTAAGTCATATTGCTACAATGTCTGCAATGTGGCAGTTTATAGTGATGTCTAGCACTGGGACATCATGCCACAGACATGTAGCATGATGTCCCATCCAGTCACATTATCCTTACACCAGACCGACCAGTAACACTAACACTAACCTCTTAATGCTCAGTGCCTAGCGAGGCAGCTGTTAGTACCATTTTTGTAAGTCTTTGGTATGACTTAGCCAGGGCTCGAACCCAGGACCTTCTGCTTCTGAGGCAGAACCTCTAACCACTAGGCCAATGAAGCGGTGGCATCATAATTGAAAAGTGGTTTAAGATAATCATCATAAAGAACATTCCTTCACAAGATTTTTTGATTTGAAGTATTCAATTTTTAAATTTTCATAAAAAAAGAGACCTGAAATATGATCATAGTCACCATTAGTTTTATTCATTAAATTTCTTTGCACAGTAAATACACTTGAATGATACCAAGCATTCAAACATACTTGTGCATAGCCTTGAGAGAGCGTTGATCAGTAACATGGCCCATTTTCAATGTTAAATTGAGTTCTTGGTAAATAGAATTTTTCATCATTGTCTAGTTTTGTTGAGATTGATCAGGGTCCTTGAGTGGCAGAATGTCCTGAGGTGCTGACCTTTACTGGTCACTGACATTTCTCTTCTGTCCAGGTGGTGTTCGAGTTGCTGGCTCTGCCAGTACCTTTCCTTAGGATGTTGGTTCTTCTCAGGGTTTCCTGGATTTTCATGCACCAGGTAAACTGGCTACTGTGTTTAGCCTATCATGTGCTGATAAATAGTGTTAAATCCACAACAACAACAATTATACTGATCAGTAGAGTACTGTGTGGCCATGTTTATAATGATAAACAAAGTACTATGTACAGTATCTATAGTACTGACTGCACATTAGTAGCTACATGGAAAACAGTGGTCACAGAACCCAAGATAGTGTGTACAGTTTCTACATGGAAAATGGTCACAAAACCCAAGGTATTGTGTACATTAATCCAAGTCTCCTCTGACCCTTTTCACCCCATTCCTTTCGATTTTATGCAGGTTTATCTCGATGAAAGGTCATTCTAGTTTGCTAGTCCGGCTAGTAAGCGACTACCCTATGCTAACATCAAATAGTGTTGGCGAATTCCAACTTTTCGATAAGCACTTGACTATGGGTCACCAACAGAAATATCCAAATATCAAACATGGATGGGATGTTTCAGAAGAAACTCAGGAACTCAGGTTGTGTGTACATTAGCTACATGGAAAATAATGGTCACATAACCCAACGTACAGTGTACATTAGCTACATGGAAATAAATGGGGAAATGTTTAAATATTTGGGGACCATTTATCACAATATGTCAAGAGTACTTGCTGAGTAGATATCCCTATTGAAAACAATGGTCATGGTGTCACATGTATTAAATGGGTGTACATTAGCTGCATGGAAAACATTGGGAAATATTGGTGTACATTAGCTGCATGGAAAACATTGGGAAATATTGGTGTACATTAGCTGCATGGAAAACATTGGGAAATATTGGTGTACATTAGCTGCATGGAAAACATTGGGAAATATTGGTGTGCATTAGCTGCATGGAAAACAATAGGAAATACTGGTACCATTTTCCTAAGTTCTGGCTGACTGAATTATCTCTTTGGAAAACAATGGTTGCAGTATAACAAGTATTAAATGTGCATACATTATCTACATGGAAAACATTAGTATTATGAAAATAATAGTGATGCAACTGTGAAATATAACTTTTATTTCCTCTAAATATTGTATTTTAGCTCTTGTTTTGAATTTCTTGATTAGTGAAGATGTAATGACCCAACATAGGAATGACAGCTATCATTTTGATTGATTTAATGTGCAGAATTCGTTCTTATAATTATTCTTTGATGTCATTTTTTTAAATGTATTTTCAAATTTTTTGAGGTATTTTTCAAGTATCTCACATTTACAATAGATTCTAATGAGATTTTGTTTATTTATATTTCGTCATGTTTAGATAAATCTAGAAATAATTGGAGGGGGACTTTGAAATTGCCCTGGATATACAAACGCCTGCACATCCGGGTCTGTTTTTTGTTTTGATGAATAGGCCAAACAAACTGCATAAACCTGGATCTGCTGACACATTATACAATGACTGATCATGGTCTACGCCATTTGCAATGGATTCAACTTGTATGTGATAATTTACAGTAGCAAGTTTTCAACATTAATATCGAGAAAATGTTTGCAAAAAGGATAGTGTTTTTTACTTCTATATATTCAGCAGTCTCAAAAGAATTTGAGCTGTTCACAACAACTAGGATCCTTAAACAAGTCTTTTTTCCTCTTGTGAGTGAGAGCTTCAGGCAGTTTCAAACGATTGTTCATAATAAATATTTGAAAAAGAGATTATGGTGTTAAAATAATTTAACTTCTGTTTTTAAATGAATATAAGCTTAAATGTTGTACATGTATATCAAATATTTAATTTGCCATCATTGATAAATAAATGTGTGTATTCACATGTATATTCTTCCTTATTAATGTGTGTATTAACTTCACAAGTATATCTTTCCTTATTAATGGTGCTGAAACACTCATGCATACAGAGGTGCTGAAAATTCTAGCATAGGTGTGCACATGTTGGTTTCTTATCTTTTGTATCATGAATGTCTGAATATTATGGAAATTAATTTGTGCATTCTTTAGTCAATTCAAATAAGAGACAAAATGGTCCTTAAAAAACCCAGATTTAAAAAAAAAATGTTTTATTGACATAAATGAAGATGGATGATAATTGATTGGTATAAATGTATGCCTCTATCTAGACATTAATATTTAGAGATAATATAAAAAAGTAATACTCTACTTTGTGCAATTTAGTATCACTACATAAATAAATATACATGTTTGTCATTTTGTCTTATCATACCTCTGTGGTGTGTTGTATTTGTTTCCTTGGTAACTTATGAAGCTCATATACTGAAAGTACTGTTCTGATCTTGTAATTAAGTTAAATGCCAGTATATTGTACATGTACAGTTAAATGTCAGTATATTGTACATGTACAGTTAAATGCCATTTTATTGTATATGTACAGTTAAATATCAGTTTACCGTACATGTACAGTTAAATAACAGTTTATTGTACATGTTAAGTTTAATATCAGTATATTTTACATGTACAGTCAAATATCAGTTTATTGTACATGTATAGTTAAATATCAGTTTATTGTACAAATACAGTTCAGTATCAGTATATTGTACATGTACAGTTAAATATCAGTATATTGTACATGTACAGTTCAGTATCAGATTATTGTACATGTACAGCTAAATGTCAGTATATTGTACATCTGCAGTTGAATATCAGTATATTGTTCATCTACAGTTAAATAGCAGTTTATCGTACATGTACAGTTAAATGCCATTTTATTGGACATGTACAGTTATATGTCATTTTATTGGACATGTACAGTTAAATGCCATTTTATTGTACATGTATGGTTCAGTATCAGATTATTGTACAGGTACAAGAGGATATTATTTTTAAAAAAATGAATTGCCAATTTTAGGCAAAATGAGCATTGCTGTACTGATCTGTATAAAGGGAGATAATCCAAAACTACAAATTTTCTTTTCTCGGCTATCATTTATGAATATCTACTTGCCATGTTACAGTGCACCTCATTAGATGTGCAGAGAAGTTTATAAAATGGCCTAACCCATTTTTCATTGTTACTGCTGTTGTTTGCTTGAAAATATTTTAGTTGTGTATGTATGCTGAGGAACACTTTGTTTCAAAATTAGGTCAGAATTGTGAAATTGTTTTCAATCACAATTTTATCCCTTTAAATCTTTTCATTTTATTTAAAAATGTAACTTTATTAGTACATGCATACTTATTGATACTCTTACTGTAATAAAAATAGGTTACAGTGATCTTCTTTCCAGACTACTTATACCAATACAATTAGTTTCGAAATATTTGTAAGTAGGGCAGCATTATGGTTTTGAGACAGCTATGTTTACTTCATAATTTTCGAATCACATTACTATGTCATTATTCTTCTTTCAAAGCTTCATGTAACTTATGCTCTTGTATACTTATATATCAAAATCCTTCTTTTGGATTACCCAGATGTAATGTAATTTGAGACTTATTCAGATATATCATTGATTGTTAATTTTCTAAAATATTGTCACAGAATGATATTAAAAAATGTATAGTTACTGCAATTGCTTTGCAGCCATATGTTCACATTATGGGCAGTTTACAAACAGTCATTCTGTATAAACTTCATGTGTCAGTAAAAGAAATAGAAAATTAAAATTGCTTCTGTTGATTTCACTTGGCATGGTGGGGATTAAACTAACCATAGATGTATGTGTTATTAGAATTTTTGCATGATGTCATTATCCTTTAAAACGACTCCAGAAATTAGTCATATTTTGAATCATTCTCTTATTTTGGTATGTAGATATGGATGTATGTATGTATAATCTCACACACTCATGCACACACAGTCAAACATGTCAGTAGTGGCCACCCAGTGGAAAAAAGCAAAACTAGCCTTTGCATACAAGTGACCTCTCTATACAGGTTCACCTTTCAAAAGTAGTTTTGAACCAATACAATGCACTGAATATCATCATTATTATTATTATTATTATTATTATTATTATTATTATGTTGTTGTTGTTGTTGTTGTTGTTACCATATTTTATTATGTACAACAAAAACATAAAATACTTGAATATGCTGTTTTCTCCCAAAATTAGTTCCACACAAGATTACTGCATCCTGCTCACTTGTATCCATTCTATAAATCATATCAAATATGACTGATTAAAAAAAAATCAATAATCTTTCTTTTGTGCAGCATGGCAAAACACTAATATCAGTACTAATTGACAACTTACATAGGACTGTGAAGTAGAGGATTGACTCTGGTTGTGCCAGGTTGTATAAATTAGGCTTGGAAACAGCTGCTCACACTTAAAACAGTATCTGGATTAGCCAGTTGCTCAACCTGCCAAGCGCAAAAGACACATGACTTTTGTGCTAGGTCTGTGATGAATAGGGAATCAAAAGAATCCTTATACAGCTATTTTTCCTAATACATGAACTGAAACTTGGCCTGCCTTTACAGACAGGATTTTAATAAATTGAATGACTCTAGACCCCAATGGAAAGGGATTTTATTCATATATCTTCATTATAGATAGCTTAATTCTCAGGCAGATAGATGAAGATATTGAACACTGCCTGTCACTGGCAAAAAGGGTGACTTCCCTTTCTACTGCGATAATGTAACTACTTTTCCACCATCCAGCAAGTGAATTGTGAGTTTTTCATGTTGACGCTATTGTTACAGTGTGATTAAAGTGTGTAGAGCATAAGGATACCAATTGACATGATGTAAACATCAACAGTGTGATTAGAGTGTGTAGAGTATATGCATACCAATTGACATGATGTAAACATCAACAGTGTGATTAGAGTTTGTATAGTATTTGCATACCGATTGACATGGTATAAACATCAACAGTGTGATTAGAGTGTGTAGAGTATATGCATACCGATTGACATGGTATAAACATCAACAGTGTGATTAGAGTGTGTATAGTATTTGCATACCGATTGACATGGTATAAACATCAACAGTGTGATTAGAGTGTGTATAGTATTTGCATACCGATTGACATGGTATAAACATCAACAGTGTGATTAGAGTGTGTATAGTATTTGCATACCGATTGACATGGTATAAACATCAACAGTGTGATTAGAGTGTGTATAGTATTTGCATACCGATTGACATGGTATAAACATCAACAGTGTGATTAGAGTGTGTATAGTATTTGCATACCGATTGACATGGTATAAACATCAACAGTGTGATTAGAGTGTGTATAGTATTTGCATACCGATTGACATGGTATAAACATCAACAGTGTGATTAGAGTGTGTATAGTATTTGCATACCGATTGACATGGTATAAACATCAACAGTGTGATTAGAGTGTGTATAGTATTTGCATACCGATTGACATGGTATAAACATCAACAGTGTGATTAGAGTGTGTATAGTATTTGCATACCGATTGACATGGTATAAACATCAACAGTGTGATTAGAGTGTGTATAGTATTTGCATACCGATTGACATGGTATAAACATCAACAGTGTGATTAGAGTGTGTAGAGTATATGCATACCGATTGACATGATATAAACATCAACAGTGTGATTAGAGTGTGTATAGTATTTGCATACCAGTTGACATGGTATAAACATCAACAGTGTGATTAGAGTGTGTAGAGTATATGCATACCGATTGACATGATATAAACATCAACAGTGTGATTAGAGTGTGTATAGTATTTGCATACCAGTTGACATGGTATAAACATCAACAGTGTGATTAGAGTGTGTATAGTATCTGCATACCGATTGACATGGTATAAACATCAACAGTGTGATTAGAGTGTGTATAGTATATGCATACCGATTGACATGGTATAAACATCAACAGTGTGATTAGAGTGTGTATAGTATTTGCATACCGATTGACATGATATAAACATCAACAGTGTGATTAAAGTGTGTAGAGCATAAGGATACCGATTGACATGATAGAAACATCAACAGTGTGATTAGAGTGTGTATAGTATTTGCATACCAGTTGACATGACATAAACATCAACAGTATGATTAGAGTGTGTATAGTATATGCATACCGATTGACATGGTATAAACATCAAAAATGTGATTAGAGTGTGTATAGTATATGCATACGGATTGACATGATATAAACATCAACAGTGTTATTAGAGTGTGTATAGTATTTGCATACCGATTGACATGGTATAAACATCAACAGTGTGATTAGAGTGTGTAGAGTATATGCATACCGATTGACATGATATAAACATCAACAGTTTGATTAGAGTGTGTATAGTATATGCATACCGATTGACATGATATAAACATCAACAGTGTGATTAGAGCATGTAGAGTATTTGCATACCAATTGACATGATATAAACATCAACAGTGTGATTAGAGTGTGTAGAGTATATGCATACCAATTGACATGATATAAACATCAACAGTGTGATTAGAGTGTGTATAGTATTTGCATACCGATTGACATATTATAAACATCCACAGTGTGATTAGAGTGTGTAGAGTATTTGCATACCGATTTACATATAAACATCAACAGTGTGATTAGAGTGTGTATAGTATTTGCATACCGATTGACATGGTATAAACATCAACAGTGTGATTAGAGTGTGTATAGTATGTGCATACCAATTGACATGATATAAACATCAACAGTGTGATTAGAGTGTGTAGAGTATTTGCATACCGTTTTACATATAAACATCAACAGTGTGATTAGAGTGTGTAGAGTATATGCATACCGATTGACATGATATAAACATCAACAGTTTGATTAGAGTGTGTATTGTATTTGCATACCGATTGACATGATGTAAACATCAACAGTGTGATTAGAGTGTGTATAGTATTTGCATACCAATTGACATGATATAAACATCAACAGTGTGATTAGAGTGTGTAGAGTATTTGCATACCGTTTTACATATAAACATCAACAGTGTGATTAGAGTGTGTATAGTATATGCATACCGATTGACATGATATAAACATCAACAGTTTGATTAGAGTGTGTATTGTATTTGCATACCGATTGACATGATGTAAACATCAACAGTGTGATTAGAGTGTGTATAGTATTTGCATACCAATTGACATGATATAAACATCAACAGTGTGATTAGAGTGTGTATAGTATTTGCATACTGATTGACATGATATAAACATCAACAGTGTGATTAGAGTATGTATAGTATTTGCATACCAATTGACATGATATAAACATCAACAGTGTGATTAGAGTGTGTAGAGTATATGCATACCAAATGACATGATATAAACATCAACAGTTCTCTGTCTGCGGCGGTTCGAGTCTCAGATTCAGCCAATGTGGGTATGTGAGAAAGCTTGCCAGTAGCTTCTCGTGGGTCGGTGGTTCTTTCCGGGGTTTTCCCGGGTTCTTCCTCCACCATTAATACTGGTCGCCATGTATAGCCTATCATGTGCTGAAAAATTGCTTTAAACCCCACAACAACAACAACATCAACAGTTTGATTAGAGTGTGTAGAGTATATGCATACCGATTGACATGATATAAACATCAACAGTTTGATTAGAGTGTGTATAGTATATGCATACCGATTGACATGATATAAACATCAACAGTGTGATTAGAGTGTGTAGAGTATATGCATACCGATTGACATGATATAAACATCAACAGTGTGATTAGAGTGTGTATAGTATATGCATACCGATTGACATGATATAAACATCAACAGTGTGATTAGAGTGTGTAGAGTATTTGCATATTAATTGACATGATATAAACATCAACAGTGTGATTAGAGTGTGTAGAGTATATGCATATCGATTGACATGATATAAACATCAACAGTGTGATTAGAGTGTGTATAGTATTTGCATACCGATTGACATGATATAAACATCAGCAGTGTGATTAGAGTGTGTATAGTATTTGCATACTGATTGACATGATATAAGCATCAACAGTGTGATTAGAGTGTATAGTATATGCAAACCGATTGACATGATATAAACATTAACTGTGATTAGAGTGTGTAGAGTATATGCATACCAATTGACATGATATAAACATCAACAGTGTGATTAGAGTGTGTATAGTATTTGCATACCAATTGACATGATATAAACATCAACAGTGTGATTAGAGTGTGTATAGTATTTGCATACCGATTGACATGATATAAACATCAACAGTGTGATTAGAGTGTGTAGAGTATTTGCATACCGATTGACATATTATAAACATCAACAGTGTGATTAGAGTGTGTATAGTATATGCATACCGATTGACATGGTATAAGCATCAACAGTGTGATCAGAGTTTGTATAGTATTTGCATACCGACATTGTCATGATATAAACATTAACAGTGTGGTTAGAGTGTGTAGAGTAGTAGCAAACTTTGTAGTACAACTTCTTCCCAAGTGCAAATGCATTACCTCTTGCATCATATCACAACAAAACCAGCTGAAATGGGATCACCCCACTTGCTTGATTGTGCCCACAAAACCAGCTGAAATGGGATCACCCCACTTGCTTGACTGTGCCTACAAATGTCCATGTATGTTATCTTTGAATTTGCCATCAAGCATTTTTCGAGGAATTTATACAATAATCTTCATTGGAATTTTGATGGACAAGGCATGAAATAAAGTGAATAAATGAGAATTAAAGGTATGTATAATCAAATTCTCCAAAGTTACACCAATAACTGCAAAAAGTGACTCGGAGCACGTACATGAGCGATTTGAGTTGTACTATAGGTCTCTTTTTCTTCCAAGGGTTTTTCTTGGTTCTTCCTCTGTCTGGCCACCATATATAGCCTAATGACAAAAAGTAATTTCACAGGGTTGACTTCACTGTGACCAGTCTGATGTCATTTTAGCCTAAAACCTTCAGATGTTCAGGAAATGGGAGAAATCTAAACTTACTGATGTTCATTGTACCTCAGTGACAAAACATGATACACATTTTAAATGGAATAAGCAGGCATCAAGATTAAACGAATACCATGCCTTGGAAGTCTTTTATTGATGGACTTGAAGTGGGGGGGGGGCTAACTTGGTGCATATACATTAGTTACACATTCTTGAGCAAGTTTTGTGTTTAGCTTGGGGTTTTTGCACAGTGTATAAATACTGTTATATCAGGCATTGTGTACATGCATCTTGTTCTTCAAGATGAATGGAGACAAGTGTGTGAAGTTCGCTGGCCAGGACATACCAAGAAGGCCAGTATTGTCCACGTGACTGGCTTTGGTTAAAATTTGTGTTTGATGGTCATTTCTCAGCTACTGTGTATGTTAGACTGGTGAAATTGATGAAGATATACACCTCTGTTATACCACACCCTTACAGCGAAATACGTTCTTTATGGCCTACACACATTATTTTGCTGGCTAATATTGCCAGAAATCAAATTTCTTATTTTTTGTTGTTCTTAATGGCATTTTAAACATATTATTGGCCATATCATGCAGAGGAAATGAGAGCTTAGTGCCTCCTCATAAGGAGACACCTATGCAGCTGACCTAGTTTGGTATCCAACCAATGACTTTTGGAATAAGAGTCTGATGCATGACCAAGAGAGTTACTTCCCTTAGTATCATGAAACATCTTGATAAGCTTTGCATTGTTATTGCAAAACAAGTCATTTATCAGAGCTGTTTTCCATTCATGAAACTTTATAATTGAATGCATCTTTGTTAGAACTAAACCATTGCAACCAAAGAAGGTCGCAGTAACCTATCTTGTATGCCTTATTAACATGTGTAAAGTATTTGTTTTATGACCATATACATTATTCCATGCTACAGATATATACCATGTTGCCATTGCAGCTGGTATTACATGTATGATATTTGTTCAATGGTAAAATTTCAATATAAATGAATATACTTCGTCTGCTGTGAAAGGTGATCTTCATCCAGTTGACTCTGTATTATCGATGTTAATGAATACAGAGGTTAGATGAGGGGACTGCGTGTTGATTCTTTCATAATTAGGCTTTGTCAGCTCATCAGGGTAATTATTAATTCATGAATAATGCTTGTACTGGCTATTAAATCCAAGGTTAGTCGAAGCCTGTGACTTTCACCTAGTAACACTGGACTGCTTAGGGTGCAAAATGATGATACAAAAACAATGTTCCTTTTAATTGTTAAACTCTTCAAACTATCTGAGTGCAGACAGGGTTCACTGGTTGGTTTAACAGTATGTCGGCAAAATATTGAATATATTATGCGGATTCAAAGTTAAACTTGTACATTTTTAGTAAAGATTAGAGGAAAGATAACATATCTTTAGTTAGAAAATGGCCAACATAAAATAGTCAGGATTAATTTAGTCTAGTCTAAACTTTTTTCGGAGCGATAATGTTTACAATGACCCTTGGAGACTAACAAAAGCTTTATAGTGGTGTCGTGTGTAATTGCTGATAAGTGATATCAAACTTTTGTTCATGTTGGCTCACATGGCAATTGTCTGGCTTCCTTAGCAACCAGGTAAACATTTGTGACTTCTCTAGAATGGATGAGCCAATATTTATCTGATTTGGTTGGAGTTTTTCTTAGAACACAGTTTTAAACTCTAGTCCAACTTGGCTGTACGTGTAAACAGAATCATTTCCATAGCAAACCCATGGAAAACCCACTTTCAGCTGCTTGATTAGAATGGCAGAATTTTAAAAGAATCTCCATGTGCCTGTTCCTTAGAACATGCTCTACTAATGTTGTGTGCACGGTTGCTCACCTACCAGTACTGTAACTTCCATAGCAGCTGGATGGAAAACCTACTGATGCTACTTTTATTTTGCTTAAGGAACGGCTGTTGTTACTGATGAGTCTGTATGTGTGTGATTCGATTTTTAACGTAGCTGTAACAATTTTAGACATTGCTACAATGTCTGCATTGTGGCAGTATAGGGTGATATCTAGCACTGGGGAATCATGCTGCAGACATGTCACATTAACATGACACCAGACTGACCTGTCCTAACACTAACCTTGTAATGCTGAGTGCCAAGCAAGGCAGCTGCTAGTATCATTATTATAACTCTTCGATATGACTCGGCCAGGGTTTGAACCTGCAACCTACCTCATACGAGACAGATGCTCTAAGATCTTAAACCTCCAGTGCGGTCCTGATAAAATTATCATTGAGTGAATGTAGAAACGCAGTTAAACATCATATTCTGTATCTCCATTTTATCCAGATAGCCGGAAATGTTTCTGACATTGTTGTCTTTTGATTCACAGGAAACTGTTTTATTTCTACACGTGTTTTAGACCATTATATGCTAGATGAACAACATCAGACCCACACGAGCCTCTCTTTCTGTGGAAAAGCATGTTATATATATATATATATATATATATATATATATATATATATATATATATAAACGTGTTCTAAAGTCTATAGTATTCTTTCAGCTTAGTCTGTAGGTAGGTATAAATTACTACACGCTTGATTTATAGCACTATTTCGTTAAATAGGCAAATTATGGGCACGCTTTTGTGATTAGGTACATACTGATAAAGTAGCCTGTCTATACTTACAGTAGGTCAATTATAATGAAACCGCAAGAAATATTTAATTAAATTTTAAGGTGAATGTTAATGTTCACTTTTTTCATATTATGATCTTTACTTGCTGAAAAGCTGAGGCAAAACTCTTTTTGTGGTATACATGTATATACAAATTTGATGAAGTCGAGTTTTGAACTTTGGTTTTTGGAAAATGACAAGCACACTGATCTGTATTAGCGAGTGTTTTTTCTTCTTCTTCTTCATGGATTAAGGTAGCTGAAATTTACAACCATAGACGTCTAAAATTTCAACTCGTACGTTTTTCTTCTTTGTACTGGTAGCTAAAGCTTACAGCCATAGACATAAAAAGGTTTAAGTGGTACATTTTAGCCTAAATATTACGTGAAAAATTGGGTGGCTGGATGGCCGAATGGTCTAAAGCACCCGCCTTTACAGATCACTGCAATCCTGCCTCTGTCCACAGGTTTTTGAGTCTTGTACTCATAGAAACTTTTGTTCATACTATTGGTAAATCATTATGAAGTTATAATGTTTCATTCTTGATAGCATTTTGGCGTTGGGAGTCAAGGTCACAATTATGATTGAACTGCTTTGATTTTGGGCTCATTTTGTAGCCAGTGGCATTCTTCTTTGGCGCATTTTTTAAAATTTATATATAGATAATAATAAAAAACCAAGTAGATTTCATAAGAACAACAGGGTAGATACCTGCACGGCCTTAAAGGAAAATGCAGTTATCCGTTATATCTCTTGCATCCAAGCCTTTCTGGCATCCTTGAATTTGAATTGATCATAATTGATGTACAAGAGAGAGCTTTTGGTTTTCACACTTGACAGGGTTAATGGCATTTATCCAGGAATGTAGTACTGTGGAAACGGCGTTTCCTTACTTTGTTGTTCTCGCCATTGTATCACACACCCACCCACCCAACCCCGAGTAGCCAACATTTCCTAATTGTGTTCTCTCGCTTCTTTATTGAGCACTACACCACTGCATTTATCTACAGGCAGTCTTTACTTTGGATAAAGATTGATGTTTGTGCATTGTTGTGTGCATTCTAGCTAGATGCATCGATAATTCATAACCTCTTGTGGGGTCGGGTGGCCCTAACATTATTGCAAGACCGTTTCTTTGCCAAAAGTCATTGTATTTTCACAGATTACGCTAAAAATATTTGATGGCCTCAGTGCCCAGGGGCAATTTGGGAACAAAGAGTTGTTAGAGGGCAGGTGAAAAAGGTATAAACTCGAGGGGGGGGGGGGAGCTGGTGAAAAAGGTAGAAACTCGGCCTTTTACATCTACTTTCCCATCAATGCCGCTGTATGTGAAGTTTACTGGCAGCGGGAGAAACATGTATGGAGACGTTGGGTAAGCAGAGGTAGGTGTGTGCGTTTGTGGTGACTGGTGAATAGAGACAAGTGTGTGAAGTTCGCTGGCCAGGACATACCAAGACGATATTTCCAAGTTTGGCGTGGAACAGTATTAGTGGAGATCAGTGACATTCTAAGATGGGATCCCGGGTTTTGATAGAAAATGATAAGCAAAATAAAATCAAATATATAAATTTCCTTCACAGTTAGAACTTAACTTATTCAGGATTCACGGAACAGTTTACAGGTTTTTTCTAAGACAAGTATTGCTGAGTTCATTACATGAGGCAGTCATCCGACTGAAAAGTTGATATACGAACTCTTATGTACGTCTCATTCCACCCTTTATCTGGAATCGCATTGTAAACGTACTTTATTCAAGATCTCGCTGTGAGTAAAGTATTTATGTTCTAAACTTCGTTTTAAACCGCATTTTGACACATAATATCGACTATCATTCATGACAAAATGTTTAGGGATCTTTGTTTTAAAGTGAAAATGCAAACATTGCGTAGCTTCTTAGGGCTTTTAACGTAAAAATAACTCATTTAGAATGAAAACTCAGTTTTGTTAAAATAATAAATGCTTAAGAAGCTTTATTTCAAAGTATGTTTGAAATTAAATGTTGATAAATTCAACATGGACCGTGGACACAAATCAGGGTAACTCAACAGTGCCGGATTACCAAAAAGGCAGAGTAGACACCGGCCTATGGGCTCTGCGACAACGGATCAAAATAATATTGATAAAACATACTAGGAGATAATTTGCGAGGGTGGCCCCAAGATTTTGACTGCCTAAGGGCCTCCACGGGGTTTAAATCCTGCATTGTAACTCAACTGTATGTATGTACTACTAACAGGTTAGCCATCACCTTGTGTGTAAACACAAAATGTAGCATCTTTTTTTCTGATGCGAGTCGAAAAACACGCACTCTTTGATAGAGACTATGTCCTTCAGAGTGAAACTGCTAGATGAATACCCGAAATATTCGGCACATATGCAAATAAAACATTGTCGTAGCTAAAGGTAGGCGTTGACAACAACGTTCGATGAAGTTTCAAGCATTTAGTAAACAAATTCGCCTTTTATTCGTACAACCTTGGGATGCAAAAGTTGAAGATATAATTTTGCTTCCACAATGTCAAATTATTTACTCATTAAAAAGTAGTTCTTGCTAAAAGTATTTCCTGTGAAAATATGTCGTTATTAAAAGACCTATATACAATATAATACGAGAAAAATTACTGTGAAACAGGAATAACACATGTAGCCTATATATTCTGGATAATACAAAATATAAATAAAAAAACATCAAATATGGCTATGAAGTTAACGCCCAAAAAGTTTTTGTTTTTCATTCCGTCATCAACTAATGACCATCATTCAATTTTACTGTAATCAATGTGATGAATTTTTCTAGACCGTTGTCGGTGTTATGGTCTACACTGCAGAAATGCCGTAAAGCTAAGCTCAAGTTTCGATATGTAAACACAACAATATGACCACGCGCTAATGACTGGAGTCGTTGGATAAGAACTTTTGCATTCATGGGCCTAAATTGTCTCAGACGAAGCACATGCAGAAGAAAATGAAGACGATGAATAGGATGACGAAGTAGGAGTGAAGATGGCGTGGAATGCTCATTGAGTATAAGCTGTTGTTTTCCTTTCCTGTTGCGTTCTTTGGTAAAAGCTTTGTCCTTGTTGGGAAAAGGCATCGCTGTACGGATCCCTTAATTGTGGCCCTGGCTCCGTTCCATCTTCCTGGACCCATGAGGCGGTACTGAGCAGGAACGCAGGGTCCAAAGAAACACCTGATGCCTAATATTGGGTCTTCGAAGAAGAGTTTCCAAAGATCCGGTTTCACACCGATCTGATCCGCGAGCTCGTCCATGTACTCCACCCAGAAACACTGCCAGAAAGCGACAAGTTAGATTATTGAATGGAAATGAAAATAAAGTAGCTGATCACATACTAATCATTTCAACCCACCCACTTTAGAAAAATATAACAGAATCCAAATAGAAGGTAGGACTGAAACTTTCTGATACATGTTTGTTCTGATTTATGATCGGTTTTATTTCTTTCATTAGTTGACAAAGTGAAAATGTTTATGACTGAAATCCTATAAAAATGTTCTTGCCTAATATTCTGATGAGGATACATAGAACGTATAAATGAGATAGATGTAATAAGCAATCTTCTTTATTATAGTTCAGCATCCATGCGTGTACAAAAAATAATCCGTCTCATCTAACCTTTTCAGCCTGATCTAATATGTCTACAGAGTGATACAATGGGTGAAACGACGTTTCATTTATCTTTCTTAGACCCTGCAATTCTCTTTTGATACTTATCGTTAATTGTCTCACCTTAATTGTCACTTAACAGTGCGGTTTTGCGCTATTGTGCATAAATCTTAGACCGCTCCGGTGGCCTAGTGGTTACAGCGAGAGGTCGTGGGTTCGATCCCCGGCCGAGTCATACCAAAGACTTACAAATATGGTACTAACAGCTGCATCGCTTGGCGCTCAGCATTAAGAGGTTAGTGTTAGGACTGGTCGGCCTGGTGTCAGGATAATGTGACTGGGTGGGACATCATGCTACATGTCTGCGGCATGATGCCCCAGTGCTAGACATCGTAGCGATATGACTGAAAAATTGTTAAGGCTGCGTTAAAAATCAAAATCACACACACACACACACACACACACACACACACACACACACACACACACACACACACATCTTGTCCGCAATACGTTTTGTCTTGAGAAGCAAAAGTGCATCAATGTACCTGCAATGTATGCCTCTTGGATTTGACATAAGTTTTCTCCATGGCCTCTCGCTTTGCTTGGATGTCTTCCATCATTAATTCTTCGGAAGGAAAGTCACATTCCCCTTGAGAACAAATAAATAATGGACACTCGGCATCAGCTGACTTCCGTCATAATTTGCTATCTTTTAAGAAATCTCAAAGACCAAATTAATATTCAAAGTGTACAATTTGAAATCTGAAATAATTTTAAATTCTCTCTCTCTCTGTTTCATAACCTGCGTGAACCATCTGTTTAGAATTATTCGTTTATAGTTGCTTATTTATCCCGTTCTGCCTAGGTACCTTGAAATAGTTTTAATAAAGAAATTTATTTTTAAGATATTTTCACTTGTGCAATATAAATGTTGTGTTCAAGTGAATTCATACGAATCTCTGCATCTCTGACTCGCGTACTCGTGTATAAATACCGTTACACTTTCAATATCTTCAGCCTCAATTACTTGAATACGCATAATTACTCGAATTATTCACATAGTTTCGGATTAAAGTGTTATCTTTTCAAAGAGCCAGGAAACCTGGAACAAAATAACAATCGAACATAGTAATTTCGGGTACGTCCGAGTTTAAATTTATCTATCCCTTCCCTCTCTCACTCGCAGTTGCTTGCTGCACCTTACTAAGGTTACCTTTTATAACCTTCATGAACCATCGACATTGCATCTCTGAAATTGGCATGACAGATCCAATGGACTGGACAAGTCCGATAACTGCAAAGGTGGGATGCTTCAGATGTGGAGGGAACATGTACTTGTAAAGTTCTGTACGGTTATTTTGTATTCTTGTCACTGACTCGGGTACGAAGCTTAGCTTGTAGTCGAACCCGGTGGCAAATATGATGGCATCAATTTCTAGGAAGGTGCCATCTGAAATGTGGATAACAAAAATCAAATCTAAGAAAAAAAGATGGATTTGCTTTTGAAATCTCTGACAGCTGCAGCATATATTTATAACCACCTGTGTTTCTCCAGGTGAGAAAAAACAAATCACAACAGTATTTTATCTACTTTCTGATTTTTGGGGGAAGGAGTGGGGCATGTTTATGACTGCTCCTTTATTTAATTACTTCTATTGAAAAGAGAAGGCTCCTACTAAGTTTCCTGTGATGACAAAATTTAAGGGCAGGTCAATTATCCAGTGGCTCCATATATGAATTCATCAATGTATAATAGTCAGTATGTTCCATTTATCGCTATATTATAGTACCAATGCTCCATTTTTCTCTGTGTAGTAGACCTTCTCTTCCATTTATTACTGTGTAATAGATCCGATGTTCCATTTGTCATTGTATAATAGACCGAATGTTCCATTTAAAACTCTGTAATAAACCTGATGTTCCATTTATCGCTGTATAATAGACTCGAGATTCCATTTATCGCTGTATAATAGACCCGATGCGCCATTTAACACTCAACTGCTCCGGTGGCCTAGTGGTTAGAGCGTCCGCCTCGAATGCGAAAGGTCGCGGATTCGAACCCCGGCCGAGTCATACTAAAGACTTAAAAAATAGTGCTAACAGCTGCCTCGCTTAGCACTCAGCATTAACAGGTTAGTGTTAGGATTTGTCGGCCTGGTGTCAGGATAATGTGACTGGGTGGGACATCATTCTACATGTCTGCTAGACATCACTATAAACTGTGACACTGCAGACATCTTACCGATATGACTGAACGCTTATTAAAGCTACGTTAAAAATCTAAATTACACACACACACACACACACACACACACACACACACACACACTGTAATAAACCCGATGTTCTATTTATCGCTGTCTAACGAACTCGATATTCCATGTATCGCTGTATAATAGACCCGATGTTCTGCTTATCACTCTATAATAGACCCGCTATTCGATTTATATTTCTACAGTGGACACGATGTTCTATTTATCACTGTATAATAAACCCGATATTCCATTTATCGCTGTTCATTCCGACGTTCTGTCCTGTATGTTGTAAGAGGAGAGAAATAGAAGCATCCTGTAAAACCTACCTAACATGTGAGGAATTGATATTTGTAATTTAGCAGACGGGAGGCCGTGATGTTTCCACCGCAACGTAACAGTCTGGTTTGGAAGCAACTTCAAGATAGGCTGGCGCAACTTGACGTAGTCATAAGAAACTTCAGGAGAAGAACGACTAAGTAAATGTATCCAGGTGTTTTGCAAACTTGAATACACATAACACCTATGAACGAATGCACCGGACAAACGAATATATCACCATGCATATCCATGGCATAAGAACACATTGAATCAGCGTTAATTTTTGTTCTTTGTTTCAATCCGAGGCGGGTGAGTAGCATGGTAATGAAGAGTTTGTTTTCGTCATGGAAATCATAACATAATTAGACATAGTTTTTTATATATGTCCTCGTAAGGCAACGGCACAATTCGAACGATGCCTCGGAAAGGAAACTGTTCCGAATTAAGTTCGCATGTTTTCAGGCTATCAGGTCATGATTCTTTATCGATGAATCAACTTTATCGATGAATCAACTGATGAGAATCAGAAGTATAAAAGGTCTGGTTGTTATTGATTGTGAAAGGACTGAAGGATTGGGCTCAATAGCCAAAGCTTATCTCGGGATAATTACTTGTTTAATTTCGTTTGTAATGCAACTATACAGCTCAGCATGATAATCTGATTCGTCCAACATGACATGTATGCATTTTCTTATAGGTATTTATCCACAAATATGTAAAGTCCAGTAAATATGCCGTATGGTCAAGAAATTCCAGTCGTCTCCTCAGAAATTACTGACAGGTTCGGAACAAGCGCTCGGTAGCATCATACAATGTTCTCAGACACGCTTGTTATCATAATAATTGAAGAAATAAGCATACTATGTCATGAAAATAGCTAACTAATAGGCAAGATGGAATTTTCATTCATGTCATTTTTATCGTCACATATTCCAAAAGAACAAGAAATATAACGCTCACAAGAACGATAACAGCAGCCACTATTATATATATATATATATATATATATATATATATATATATATATATATATATATATATATATATATATATATATATATATATATATATATATATATATATATATATATATATATATATATATATATATATATATATATATATATATATATATATATATATATATATATATATATAAAACATGGCTTTTAAAGAGTTTGTGTAAAGAAATTTGATATACCAATACTATTGATATATCAAACTGTGATCTACCCAGGGCGCAATAATACGCATACATAGACGTTCTTGGAACTGTGTGCTGTTGGGTCTGTTCCTATAGATCAATGATGAATTTCCACTCATTAATCATTAGTGATGTATTAAAATAACGATAAAAAGTAATAACAATCCTCGTTTTCTAAATGAATTTAACATGGTACACAATTTTCTTTTTCCGTTCCCCCCCCCCCCCCCTTACCTCTCATGCACAAAGGACAAAATATGCAGATATCTGGAATGAGAGAGAAAAGAAATTGGGCTGGATAAAAAACCTTGAACCTGAAATTGCACCAAGTAACCTACAATACCAATCTTCAACCGGTATATTTACCCTTCTCTTGGGACCTGTCTAAAGTATTTATATAATCAATGATACAAAGTTGCTATTGCAGGTCAACACAGTAAGGTAAATGTCTTGGTTACGGGGCACACATATGTAATGTATTGAAGGCTTTATTGATGTTGTTTTTGTTTCTAACACCTAATATAAGGTTCTAAAAATCGATTATTATTAATTAAATTTGAAAATGTCCAAAGGCCTCCTCTCTCTCTCTCTCTCTCTCTCTCTCTCTCTCTCCTGACCATCGTATCAAGATAATGACGAAAATCCTTGAAAAGGCGAGAATAGAGGATTTTCGCTTGTCTACTGCCACAACGTATCTGGACCTATGAAGAATTATAGGTTACTGCATTTATATGGGAAATATGAACGAGTTTTGCCGGAAGGATATACTTCACGACCTTGGGAAACGAGTTCATTTTTTCCCGTACAAATACAGTAACCCTTTTATTATATACTCATTTTCTTATTCTACCTAAGGCTTAATTCTATAAAAAAAGATACACTACAATAAACAAACTAACTGAATTTATGCCGTATTCCATACTAAATACACAAGTGGAGATTCATCATTACACAACAACAACATTATTAATGCGCACATAACTCCGCTCAGATAAATTTGAACTTAGTCGCGCGCTAGACATAAGTTTTCGAAAGAAAATGGCGTTGTGGTCTACTTAAAATAGAAATTTAGATTCATATTGTGAATGAATGTGCATTGCAACAACTTTTCCATTTAGTCTGGAATTAATACATTTTGGTATTTGTGTCGATTCTGCTAAATTTCGTGATAATGACTGGATTTATCTGTGTCAATTCTACATGAAGTACATTTGATTTCAGCAGCGAGGGAGCAGCGTGTTGACATCTGCAAGCGTGTTTCTGTTTTGTCATTGAATGTTGGAAATCCTAATGTGGGATAAAATATGAAGTCTTTCAATCGCAATTATCAAAAAGACCATACTGTTTATTTCATTTTGAGTGGAGTAAGGAGTATGTAATTGCACTTGGAATATAGTCAAATGTACAGTACAATTTCGAAATATGTACTCAAACTTGAGAACCCATGCCATGGCTCATGTAATTCGGATTTGCAGAACTACGAAAGTACATTTTGAGGAAAGTCAGGATGTAAAACTGTAAGTATATTTTTTGTCATTCTTATTACCAGCTAAAGAAGACAGCGTATGCCTTGTCACTTGCATATATCTGTCTGGTGTCTATCTCTAGCCTAATCGGAAACATTGTATCAAAAATGTTAATGCGGAATGTGTGAAAGAAGCTGGTATGTGGCAGTCCACGAAACATCTGCTATAGTTCATTAAGAAACAACTTTGATCAACCAAAACGTAAAGCGTCTACTACGTGGGTGTACATGATTTGTTCACAAAGTAGTTCCTAATACACTACTGGGCACACGTGAGTGCAATATGAAGTACATGTGAGTGCAGTATCGTAAAATACTGAACGATTCTGACAATGTAAAGATAACGGAGAAAAAATCGAGCATATAATAATGATGGTAAATGTTAAGTCAAACCGAACAAAGAAAGAGAGAGAGAGAGAGAGAGAGAGAGAGAGAGAGAGAGAGAAAGAGAAACACATTTATGGTCGATAGTAATGTTAATTAAAGCAGAATAATGACTTAGATCAACTTTAAATATATTAAAATATTTTAATTACCTCTTGATGGTTCGTCGCTTTGCTTAAATTATATTCCATGCTAATTTCCTTGCGCCTGTACGTCAATGCATCGATGAGCGTTCAGTATTCAAGAATCAGTGTGTTTGTAGGCCTAGTGCTCTACTTTCTTCATTAAAACCAAGAAAGGTCTTCACTTATGCATGTTTGAATGATGGGGAAATATACAAAGAAGGGATAAACAATATAAGAAAGATCTACGGAAAATTTTTATAAGCAGTGTTAAAACGTTTAAACTTAATATCTATTTTATGTTGAAGTTAGCCCAGCAATGCTGTATAAGAAACATCAAAGACTAGATTATCGTACCAATCACATATTTTCCCCCCTAATTTCAGAAGAATATTGTCAGTGCAGAAAAGTATGACAAATTTATGACCTGAGGGAGACTTACATATTTACCCTCCTAATCTTATGGATGCAGAACCCACAGTCATGGGCCCTAACAACGTTTTAAACAATGGATTCGCGCAGTGTCAAGCACTGCTTTGTGGAGGCTGATTGAGGTTTTCTCGTGCGATTCCTCTCAGTCACATATGTGGCTTTTGTAGAGATATCAGCAAGGTCATTTTTGGAACTAAACAACTGTCACATTATTCTGTAAGAAGAACGACGCAATTTGGTGTTTTGCCTCTGCTGGCAAAGTTGAGTTGTCAATACTAGCGTTATGGATGTGTGTGCTAACCACTTTGCTGACCACCTAAAGACTTTTTATTGCTGTTTTTGAAGTCTGGAACCGCGCCAATACGGTCATTTCTCTTGTACGCAACAGACGCGCACCTGATAACTAATTCTGAGCGCCTGAAGTTTCTTTTACGGTTAAACTGCCGTCAGAGGCTGTCGGAAATGCATCCGGGATGGCGCCGAAAAGGTGGTTGGCGATAGCATATCGCATGGTAGACATGATAGGTCTATCAAGAAGGTAATGTCCTTCGATTGCAAGGAACAAGTTGCCGAATACCATTGGGAATTTCCATTACCCAGTTCAAAACGCCGACGCCGACGCCGTGGACCTATCTTGATTTACTCGCGATGACAAAATCGGTCAAACATTTTTGTGGTGTCTTTATGAGAAACGAACTTGCTTCGATGCACGCACACGAGAAACTGGTATCGTCAACCTGGATTTGACAACAGGACCTGACACTCACTGGGTTCCATATATGGTGACACATCGACATCGTTTTGTATTTAGACTCGCATGGAATTCCACCACCAATTGACGTTGGTAATTATTTAACGAAGAACGGTCTACAACCACTGTTTTATTCAACTATACACAGACGGTTGGATGGACTAATATATGGTCATCTTGTTGCTGAAATATTGCATGCACTTGAGCGTTATCCAACCCCGCAAGCACTTACTGATTTCATGTTGAAGTACATTTAATATTATACAAATTTCTATTAAAATTACGAATGTAACTTTGCCAGACGACACAGTGCTGATGTGGACCTAAGCAGATTTGCCACCAAAACGGATTTGTCTGAGTTTCCTGGTGGTGTTTATTATTGGTGTCGACCCAGGTGAGTTTGTGATTGCTTAAAGATCAAAATGGTAAACTTAAAATGCCTAATGTTGACATACTGCCAGACTCTAAGGAGAATTTGTGGTAGAGACTCTGGCTGAGCACAGTGAAAACGACGGAATCAGAGAATCGAAGAGTAAGTTGATAACAACCAAACAATACGTGGAATCGCTAACGTACCCACACCACCACGTGTAATAACTTCATGGTACAAAATTAAAGGAATATTAGTCAAAGAAGGAGAGAAACGGGAACCTTAACAAATGGTCAACTTGTTTTGACTTCTGGTGTAAGTAAGTTTGATACCTGTAAAGCTCACATTTTAAAGGTGCACGAGGCGGGATCATACTTGTTTACCATAACTGGAAACAGAGGTAAATAGAGTTGAATGGGAATATTAGTAAATGATAACTGGCATCTTGGTATGATTTTCCAATATCATATATTCTAAAACAAGCAATAACGCAAACTCTTATACAGTTGCGAAATCAACATCATTAGTCGCCAAAGATGAAATTCCGTTGGATGAGCTTACCGTTTATCCTGACAGGTACTTAATCATCTCTGGTGTTTGTGTTTAAGATTTATTACTTCATTTACGTAATATATTCTGACCGCAGTTGGTGAGGTTGCAGATTTTACCCGCAGGGTATTGGGTCAGGTGGCGGCGAATGAATATGGCCTGGCTAACTATACGACCTAGACCGACATTGCAGTTTTTATCAACCACTACAACGTTATTATTGTCCAGTCTTCTGTTCGTAACCCAACCCAACCATAAAACGCGCCAAAAACAGATATGTCGATTTGATAGGGTTCTCAGGATCCATGGCAGCGAGCATAACCAGCATTCTAGAAATGAGAACCCACAAGTTCGTAGTTGTGACAGACCCTGCCGAACCCCAAGATCGTGTCTGTGACAGGTCCAGCCGAGTCCCAGAATGCGGTCACAAAAGATTAGGTTGACAACTGCAGAGTCACAACAAATTTAAAATGCCGCCTCTGAATGAAGGACAACATCGGCCTTTTCCTGCCTGTAGCAGCAAAAAAACCCCACAAAATCAACTATTATGGTGTAGCAAATTCTTGATTCGACAACACCAAAATACCGACCCAGCCATTTAATGCGTGAACCTCAAACCAATCAATGAAAGGATTACTCGTTGATAATGAGTGATACCAGGGCATATATAAATTCAGATACGGGAATTAAATCAGCCTGGCTGTACCATACGACACAGGTAATTGTTTCAAATATTTATATTAGACGTATGTGGAGGAGGTTGATCCGATAGACACTGGACATTTACGGAAGCACTATCGATAAAAAAATATTTGGTTATTTGAGGTCAGCCCTCTGACTACTATTACATACGATACCCACAACGTGTTGTCTTAAGCAGGTTCATGGGGATGACACCGGCTTTGCATAATGGCAACTCTATATATTTGATGAAATGGCTCAGGAGCTCCCTGTGCGCTTGGTCATCCTACTCCATTAGATGTAACTGCCTCAAATACACTCACGTTTTGAAAACACCGATCCTTTGTTTAATCGAAACACACCCGTACCTATGGATGTTGTAAAAGACATGACGCCAAACATGGTGATCTAACCAAATATACGACCAATGTCGACTTCGCAGCTTTTAGCACCGCGTCTTGAACACAGACCAAAATGACATGACCGTGTTCTCCAAATCCCCCTGTGAACATTAAAAAGCTCAGGCGTGGACCTCTCAGCGCACATGATCAAATCAACCAACGTAGCTGCCGGGAATCGACAATATTATTGCCTCGATGGTCTCGAAGACCGGTGACGCAACGTGAAGCGTACTGTTGATGGGCAAAAACTCAATTACAAAACATGCATGATCCAGTTGACCCGAGGGATGTCTACGCACTCAAGATCATCACTTACTGGGTACCAGACGAATCATCTGGTGCTGCAACCCAGCTGAATATACTATCAACAGCTGCATAGGTGCCTGCGTTGTCGAATTTGAACCGAGGGTTTCCCCATTACCGACACCTTTGGTTTAATCTGTCACCCCCATTATGTCCCCAGTAACGGATCTCCTTTCCTTTTTAATAAGAGGATGTTGTGTACTGAATGGTTGGCAGAATCATTTCGTTCAGCGGAACTATCATAGTAAACGCGCGATACTTCTATCACTGGGATTCAAAGCAAAGCATTAAAAATATTGGCAACTTTTACACTCAGATATGATTATGGTACTGCAACCGTACAGGGCGAGGAGTTAGATTTCATTGACCTCCAAGAGAGTTGCGGTGACGGAATGTGGAAGAAGCTCTTCATTCGATTGAATGGAGTCGTGCAACCGCGTAATGATAGTAGTGTTCGGGCCGGCGATGGCGACTCAAACAATTTGACCTTGACAAAAATATAGACCACTGGTGGAAGATATTTTGGAGCGAACACGCCCCAGTTTGCATTGGTACAGAATGGGAAGGCAAAGCAGATCAGTTGCGGAGGGGGGGGGGGTACCCAGATCATTCTAAACCAACTCGTGGCCAGCTGGGGTTAAAAGTGGATGATATAGCAGAAAAATCATAAGTACTGCTATCATGGTGGCGTTGCGGACACGATAGCTATTAGAATGACAACGTCATGATAATTGAACATAACTAGCTCAAGACTACAACACTTTCAATAAGGTGTGTAAAGCCACTGATCTCGAAATGACCAGAACACCAATTGTTTATGTTTTTGTTTTTAAAGAAAGGCATTTCGCCGCATAAAAATATTTTACGATAAACTAGATTTTTTCATGCAAAACCTAAAATTAACGGTACATAAGGCTTTTAATAATGCTAATTTAGTTTCTGGCGGTAACAGATCAATAATCGAGTAAAGGTGTACGATCACAGACTAATCAGGTCCACAGATGAAGTAAGTTTCATTTTGCGCTGCTTATAGGCAAATTATAATGGACAACTCCCCTCTGCAGCATAACTCCAAAAAAAAAAAAAAACCCTCAAGATTTTCGCTCCAAAAGAATCTACGAAATCACAGACATCCTGCGTGCCGAAATCGAGGAGCGGCGACGCTTTTTTTATATAAAAGTAAAAGCAGACATTTAAATTGCTTAACAACATCGTGTTGCACCGTGCTTTGTGTCTCTTTCCATATGACGCCCATGAGTCAGTATAATAGTTACTACTGTCGCCATCTTGTCACCGTGACTCATGAGGGTTGGAACCGTATCATGGAAAAGATGAAAACCATAATTAATGTTGCCAGGAGCAACAAAACTCTATAGCGGACAACACATGAAGAGCACTTCAAGTTAATGTAATAGCAGAGGGCGAGTTCCAGTTAACCATAGACGAAGACGAAATGTACATGTCATACAAAGAGCAGATTCAACTGAACGTACAAAAGGCATATTTCATTTCGTTATCGTTGAGGTTGCAAAGAGCGAAATGATAGCCCTCGTACACACAGAAGAACGAGAAGCAATCATGCACAAAGTCCCTAGTAATTCAGTATAATTGGGCTTGTGCTGTGTTGTGTCAGTCGGTACAACATCTTTCCTTTGCTGACCGCACTTTTGTAGTGGAGCTAAGGCCTATTCTCATGCGCATCATAAACGTTATTAAAGGCAAGAGCGTATCATTCATAAATTATCCGGAAACATGTCGTTTATCTGATGTTAAATACGGCATTTCTTTGAACAATAACATTCTAGTTATAGCTGAGCAAATACTAAACGTACTTAGTTTTGATGTATACTGTGTTTGTAAGACATCATATCTAATCCGGCACTAAAGTCGTCGCGCGTTGACAAGTAAACATGTTGTGATGAACGCCAAACTGCGACGATGTATTTGAGTTAAAAGGGATAATTTAGACGAACATTCCGCCTACTTTGAGATCATAAATTAAGCCAGATTTTGGCTTATGGTGACAGTTTTTCGGCTGATGAAATTGTTCGAAAACAAGTATCATATTTATTTCGTTACAAGGCATGCGCACTTTATTCTTGTCCTGTATCAAACATGCACATAAATGCTAAAAATAAACATTGCTAACACTGTATCTATTGTTAAAATAGTTCAGAACTTGAATCGCGAAGGAAACGGTAAGCCATTTTATGTGGTAAAGAAGGAAACGGTAAGCCGTTTGATGAGGTAAAGAAGGAAACGGTAAGCCGTTTTATGAGGTAAAGAAGGAAACGGTAAGCCGTTTATAGAGGTACCTCCAACCACAATTTTGATCAAATATTAAGCTCATTTAATTTTGATTTGTATTCTACTGTTAGTTCATTCTAAGCCGATAAATCAACCACCCACCCGTGATGATACTGATTAGAGGTTATGGGGCTGATATTACATAATAATTAGAACATGCAATCTTCGCTGCACACATCGGTGTACATTTGATACACTTACCAGAATATCTCGCGGCTGTGTCGGGAGAATGGTTTTTCTGGTGGAATGTACATTATATTTCCGGAGCGTATCCTATGTTTGGTGACTTGCAAATCCATGTGGAATAGAATAAACATTTGCACCGTGGCCATTTTGAATTTCGAGCTAGATATGACTGTTGCCAATTACTTGTATCTGTCTATAAAGTGTATGCAGGTCTGTTCCGGAAGGATTTGCACATTTTGATGAACAGGTGATGTCAGACCCACATATCAGTATCAACACAGATTTGGGGTGGGGTGGGGTTTGAGGTTTTGGGCTAAATTCTTCCCTACTTGCCATGAAACTGGGAAGCCGTGGACTGACCTGATTTACTATCGATTAACAGTGGCGGATTAATCATTATACGCAATAAAATATGTTTAAAGGCACGTAAGCTTAGAAACCGTGGGAATACGATTAACAGCCATGTGAAGACATCATTGCAAACATTGATTTGCCTCAGTTTTACCTATGCCGAAATCTCGTGCAAGCTGACGCGGTTTACTCCATCCATTGAATAATATAAAAAGGTGGTAAATACGGTTAGCAACTTTAATGAGATAGAAGGCATTTGAGGTCGGACTACCCTCGTAAACCACCTGTTATGTATATTTAATTTGCATTGTTTTTAGTTTTTCTTTTTAAAATTCATTATATGATACAGTTAATTGCATTTTGCACTTGACCTATTCTAAAATCAAGTTCATTTTCTACCTGATCTGAATCATTGATTTCGGTTTTATACAAAACACGTTTATATCAGCTTGAATCCAGAACATTGTAAATTCCCCACGCAATGCCAGGTCCTCCTATTGTTTACCACATTTTTTATTATAATGTTAGAAAGAGACAGCTAATTATACTAAGATTTTATCTTGTACACATTTGGAACCTTCCAGAATGAAATTTTCCATTAGATAATAGTTTTGTTAGATAATGCCAATTGAGATCTGAAGTCGAGTAGAGTACAATAAAATACTTTTTGCCTAGAAATTATTCACTCGTGTTGTAAAATCTGAGCAAAACCAGTTGTATTAATATTGTGTCCAGTATTTCATTTGGGCTGGACATTCTTTATTCAAATTATATTATTCAAGTTGTTCGTCTCTGGAAATACAAAGTGCTCAAAAATATCATTTTTGCAAAGAGATACTTGGATTTTTAGTGAAATTCTGATAGCAGTATATTCTTGGATTATATTATTTATGATTCAACAAAAGAACGGCTGTTACATCACTACGGCACAGACCATCATAGGCACATCAACACTTTCAGCTTCGGATTTATTTTGGAATACAACTAAAGTCTTCAGAACTTTAATAATTATAAATTGTGTTAGAAATTCTAGGATTTTTTGGGATTTAATTCACAATACAGTTCTTTTTATATTTTTCACTTTATATTCTAGGAAATAAATTATTTGTTCGATTTTACAAACTCTCTCGGTTTTTTCTCTCTTCTATTACGTAGTTTAAGACGATATAATTGCGGTGACTGGGACAAGACTGCACTGTAAAGTTTCGCTCTTAGCTTTCGGTGGCTCAGTCTTCAGGCGGTGGAGCGCGGGCATATGTGATGGAGGCATCGGGCATATGTATGTCACAAGTCAAACATCAGCCTTTTGTATAGACTGGTTTAGTTTACATCTTTTGGGAAGTTGTTTGCCATCTGTGTCCACGTCACAATATACTTAAAAAGCTATGATATATATTCATTTCAAAACCGGATCGGATCTGATACTCTGATTTACTAGGATATCCCATAATGTTGACAAACTGCAATGCCGACATCTTGGCTGTTTCTAAACGTTTGAATAGCACATGGTTTAATTATGCTTATATGGACGCTATCGGGGAATAGAAGAATATCCTTATAGCTTTGTATGGCTTTCCAATAAATGAACTTCTGAATAACTTCGGTATATACTGAGTTAGAACTTGAGCTGCTGTTAAAGATTGGGAACAAAATACATACTAATAATAAATCTTAACTTTGAACTCTTTCCCCTATTAAATCAGTATGGAAGTTCCCCTGTGAAGTCAGTATGGAATTTTTCCTATTAAATCAGTATGGAAGTTCCCATGTTAAATCAATATGGAAGTTCCCCTGTTAAGTCAGTATGAGATTTCTCCAATTAAATCAGTCTGGAATTATCGCTGTTAAATCAGTATGGAATTTCCCTTGTTAAGTCAGTATGGAATTTCCCTTATTAAATCAGTATGGAATTTCCCCTGTTAAGTCAGTATGGAATTTCCCCTGTTAAATCAGTATGGAATATCCCATGTTAAATCAGTCTGGAATTATCTCTATTAAATCAGTATGGAATTTCCCCTATTAAATCAGTCTGGAATTATCTCTATTAAATCAGTATGGAATTTCCCCTATTAAATCAGTATGGAATTTCCTCTGTTAAGTCAGTATGGAATTTCCCCTATTCAATCAGTCTGGAATTATCTCTGTTAAGTCAGTATGGAATTATCTCTGTTAAGTCAGTATGGAATTTCCCCTGTTAAACCAGTATGGAATTTCTCCTATTCAGTCAGTCTGGAATTATCTCTGTTAAGTCAGTATGGAATTATCTCTGTTAAGTCAGTATGGAATTTCCCCTGTTAAGTCAGTCTGGAATTATCTCTGTTAAATCAGTATGGAATTATCTCTGTTAAGTCAGTATGGAATTATCTCTGTTAAGTCAGTATGGAATTTCCCCTATTCAATCAGTCTGGAATTATCTCTGTTAAGTCAGTATAGAATTATCTCTGTTAAGTCAGTAAGGAATTTCTCCTGTTAACATTTCCCCTTTTCAATCAGTATAGAATTTCCTTTATTAAATCTGTACGGAACAGTGTACTATCACTGGCATATTAAATCTCCCTCCACATAAGCAAAGATAGAACAAATATTTATAGAAACGAACAAACTTTTTTTTTTGGTATCAAACAGTTCAGGAAACTTGAACTACCTTTCCAAAAAGTTAAAATAGACTGACATACACATTGTTCGAACTTTCTTCACCAGAGAACAAAGCTAAATATCTGTAAGAAATAGCTCGTTGAAATTTAAATCAGCTGACGCTGAAGATTATAACAGAACTTTTATTTCCAGGGAATTATAATACTGTCCTTAAAAAAAGCCCATTAGTTCAGCAGGGCCAGAAGATATCCGCTATCAACTTCTAAGAATTTTACATTAAAGTTCTTAATACAAAAATTTTGTAGTGGACTTTGTTTACAACTTACAATGTTCTGGAAATGAACTTTTGACCCTTATTCTGGTCTTCATATTGTATCTTAATTTTGTCTGATAAGGTTGTTTACATAAGAATTATTCATCTATATCTTTATCAAAGGTTATATTTAGATTTAATCTGAGAGGAATTGTTATTGAAAATTTAAATTATTCACTGTAATTAAAATATGTTCATTAATACTTTCAAACAAATGAATTATTTCGAATTATTTTGAATTAATTGTGTGATATCGAGAATGTTAACACCTCGACACTGTTCCAGGCTATTTGCACATCGGCACATGCAACATTGGAATACATTCGAACACCTCTGGAGTTCATTTGGAACACTCTATACTTTAGACTGCTGATATAACGTGGAGGATTATTTCGGACTTAATTAACAGTACTGTAAATTCGTTTGAAATTTTCACTTTGCATTCATGAAAAATGAATTATTTGTTGAATTTTACTACAGGACTATATTGCCTAAAGGAAATTTCCTGCCCCCGATTTCATGGGGAAAATAATAACCTGTAAATGTCATGACTATTTGTCTCATTTTATTATTCAATATACGAATCACACTCTTGGGCATTAATTATGCGATAATTTTTTTTCATAACAAAATAAGATCTTTGAATATGGGCTAGTATGGGAAATTGAGGACAAAATGCTGCACTGAGCACCTGGAAACAAAAAATAAGATCTGAGTGCTCCAAGAAGGAATTTCTACTAATTGAATATTTCTTATGATAATTTCTTTTCTCATATTAACTTATGTGAGCACGGTTTACCTAATCACAAAATACTAAACAATTCTTGAATTTTACTGCGTAGGTAACGTTGTCGTTTTTTCCTATTTTGCACAGTTTCTGCCTATATATTGCTTTGCGTGAACGATTAGAACTGCGTTTTCTAGAGTACGCTATATCATGAGCATAAAATATTTATCAATCATTTTATATTTATGTCCTGATATGTCACATTGTTATTTGTATGGTATTCATTTAAAACGATTCTAGCGGTGAGTGGACAAATATAATTGCATCAAAAATGATTTGTAGTGAAACCAGTGTCATGAAGCGATCATTATTCCATAATTATATAGTAAACTTTTATACATGTTTGTTTATTCCAATATTTTTAAGACTTACTTTTTATCACATTTTCCTGTGCACTCTCCACATCAAGTAACCGGTTTTGGACCGATATATAAATTTTAACTTGCTTACTAAATAAACGATTTTGCTAGCGATTAGTGAAATTTGAAAATTACACATTTTGTTTCCCAACAGTAGGAACCATGTTCCACTGTCGGTAGAGAAGCTAAAGTAACTGATTGACTTGTGGTTTTTTCTTCTTTAATTGGAAAAAATATTGTTTTTATTTCTACCCCATAACCATCAAAAATAGAAAAAATCTGGTTCAGTCTATTTATCTAAATATTGCATATATACTGCAATGGCATATTTTCTTTATTTCATTAAACGTTTATCTCATAACTTTATGCACTTGAGGCATAATAACATAGAACCATAACTATAGTGTTATAACATTACAAATGAAAATATTTTATTCAAAGGACAACCTGCTTGAATATAACTACCACTACTACTACTGATAATAATAATAATAATAATAATAATAATAATAATACCAACATTAAGAATAATACTAAAAGAAAGCCCACATACATACTATTTGTTTTCTAGAGGAAACGAATTTGGGGGCAGGTATCTCACTAACCATAAAACATATTCAGCATACAACATATTCAGAACAAAGCAATTATGAGAGAGAGAGAGAGAGAGAGAGAGAGAGAATTTTGTGCTGATGGTGGCATTGCTGAATGTATGAAGGTTATAGTTATTTTAGGTAATGTGTATGAAGGTTATAGTTATTTTAGGTAATATGTATGAAGGTTATAGTTATTTTAGGTAATGTGTATGAAGGTTATATTTATTTTAGGTAATATGGATAAAGGTTATATTTATTTTAGGTAATGTGTATGAAGGTTATATTTATTTTAGGCAATATGTATGAAGGTTATATTTATTTTTAGGTGATATGTATGAAGGTTATAGTTATTTTAGGTAATGTGTATGAAGGTTATAGTTATTTTAGGTAATATGTATGAAGATTATAGTTATTTTAGGTAATATGTATGAAGGTTATATTTATTTTAGGTAATATGTATGAACGCTATAGTTATTTTAGATAATATGTATGAAGGTTATAGTTATTTTAGGTAACGTGTATGAAGGTTATATTTATTTTAGGTAAGATGGATAAAGGTTATATTTATTTTAGGTAACGTGTATGAAGGTTATATTTACTTTAGGTAATATGTATGAAGGTTATAGTTATTTTAGGTAACGTGTATGAAGGTTATATTTACTTTAGGTAATATGCATGAAGGTTATAGTTATTTTAGGTAATATGCATGAAGGTTATATTTATTTCAGGTAATATGTTTGAAGGTTATAGTTATTTAAGGTAATATGTATGAAGGTTATAGTTATTTTAGGTAATATGTATGAAGGTTATAGTTATTTTAGGTAATGTGTATGAGGTTATATTTATTTCAGGTAATATGTTTGAAAGTTATAGTTATTTAAGGTAATATGTATGAAGGTTATAGTTATTTTAGGTAATATGTATGAAGGTTATATTTATTTTAGGTAATATGTATGAAGGTTATAGTTATTTTAGGTAATGTGTATGAATGTTATAGTTATTTTAGGTAATATGTATGAAGGTTATAGTTATTTTAGGTAATGTGTATGAGGTTATATTTATTTTAGGTAATGTGTATGACGCTTATATTTATTTTAGGTAATATGTATGAAGGTTATAGTTATTTTAGGTAATATGTATGAAGGTTATATTTATTTTAGGTAATATGTATGAAGGTTATAGTTATTTAAGGTAATATGTATGAAGATTATAGTTATTTTAGGTAATATGTTTGAAGGTTATGGTTATTTAAGGTAATATGTATGAAGGTTATAGTTATTTAAGGCAATATGTATGAAGGTTATAGTTATTTTAGGTAATATGTATGAAGGTTATAGTTATTTTAGGTAATGTGTATGAAGGTTATAGTTATTTTAGGTAATGTGTATGAAGGTTATAGTTATTTTAGGTAATCTGTATGAAGGTTATAGTTATTTTAGGTAATGTGTATGAAGGTTATATTTATTTTTAGGTGTTGTTTACACTCATCAAGGTGAGTATATAAAGAAAAGTTTTCAAGAACTTTAATTACATTTGTTAATCCATGTGTGCTTGTATATATATAAAGCACGACAAAATAATTGCTTCAGGTCTAAGAAAATGCAAAATCAGAGCAAAAATATTTGATTTATTGATTTTTAAAAGTATTGTATATTTCCGATGTTTAAGTTCAGCTTATGGGAGCGTGTAGCCACATACATTATACCACATTACATAATTACTTACATCGACCGTGAGATAATAGCTCTCCTACTGAATACATAAGCAATGACGCATGGAAATGCCCTTATCATTTTGGAATGAGGTAATCAACGGATAGGTAGCTCGTATCAAAGACAACAAATTCTCAAACCCATTTACCAATCACAAACATAAATTAATAATAATGCTAGTGACAACAAAAACAACAGTAACAACAACAACAACAACAACAATAATAATAATAATAATAATAATAATAATAATAATAATAATAATAATAATTGAAAAGTTCTGAATGCACATGTATTGCCATTTTTAGCTAAGTAATCACCACAGGATGAAATATCATGGATTAGATTACCATCACACATTGCAATAGCATGAACTATAATACCATCACACAGTGCAATAGCATGAACTATATTACCATCACACAATGCAATAGCATGAACTATAATACCATCACACAGTGCAATAGCATGAACTAGATTACCATCACACAGTGCAATAGCATGAACTATAATACCATCACACAGTGCAATAGCATGAACTATAATACCATCACACAGTGCAATAGCATGAACTATAATACCATCACACAGTGCAATAGCATGAACTATAATACCATCACACAGTGCAATAGCATGAACTATATTACCATCACACAGTGCAATAGCATGAACTATATTACCATCACACAGTGCAATAGCATGAACTATATTACCATCACACAGTGCAATAGCATGAACTATATTACCATCACACAGTGCAATAGCATGAACTATAATACCATCACACAGTGCAATGGCATGAACTATAATACCATCACACAGTGCAATGGCATGAACTATATTACCATCACACAGTGCAATAGCATGAACTATAATACCATCACACAGTGCAATAGCATGAACTATATTACCATCACACAGTGCAATAGCATGAACTATATTACCATCACAGTGCAATAGCATGAACTATATTACCATCACACAGTGCAATAGCATGAACTATATTACCATCCCACAGTGCAATAGCATGAACTATAATACCATCACACAGTGCAATAGCATGAACTATAATACCATCACACAGTGCAACAGCATGAACTATAATACCATCACACAGTGCAATAGCATGAACTATATTAACATCACACATGCAATAGCATGGACTACACTACACAACACAAGATAATATCATGGACTAGACCACCATCTCACACCGGAATAGCATAGACTAGACTACCATCACAAATTGCAATAGCATGGACTAGACTACCATCACTAATGGACTAGACTACCATCACACAGTGCAATAGCGTGGACTATACTACCATCACAGAGTGCAACAACATGGACTAGACTACATCACTAATGGACTAGACTACCATCACAAATTGCAATAGCATGGACTAGACTATATCACACAGTGCAATAGCATGGACTAGACTACATCACTAATGGACTAGACTACCATCACACAGTGCAATAGCGTGGACTAGACTACATCACACAGTGCAATAGCATGGACTAGACTACATCACTAATGGACTATACTACTATCACATAGTGCTATATTATGGACTAGACTATATTACACAGTGCAATAGCGTGGACTATACTACCATCACAGAGTGCAACAACATGGACTAGACTACATCACACAGTGCAATAGCATGGACTATACTACCATCACAGAGTGCAATAGCATGGACTAGACTACATCACACAGTGCAATGGCTTAGACTAGACTACATCACATAGTGCATGAGCATGGACTATACTACATCACACAAGAAAATATCATGAACTAGACTACCGTCACATAATGCAATATCATGGACTAGACTATAATCACACAAAACAATAGCATATACTAGCTTATCATCATGCAACACTATAGCATGAACTAGACTACCATCACACAATGCAGTGTCACGCAACATAATACCATGGACAAGACTTCCATCACGCAACATAATAATATGGACTAGACTTCCATCACGCAACATAATACCATGGACAAGACTTCCATCACGCAACATAATACCAATTGACGAGACTTCCATCACGCAACATAATACTATGGACAAGACTTTCATCACGCAACATAATACTATGGACAAGACTTCCATCACGCAACATAATACCATGGACTAGACTTCCGTCACGCAACATAATACTATGGACCAACGTATTCGTGTCTCCGTTTGATTTACGATTTTCAGTTAGTCCATTGGCTTAGAGACCGTAAGATTCAGGAACAAATAGAAAGTATATAGTTTGTGTCTTTAAGATTTTTTAAAATTTTTGTCGAAGAGTTGATCATCCTTATTTCTCTAATGTCTGCTTTATAGTATCCTTGTGATTTAAATGGGCTCTGAGATAACAAATCCCTATCAAACATATAGCTAATGCAGTATGGAGATTCCATGCGACATGTCTGTAATAGGAAGCAATAATCAATGAAAAATATTTATTTTAGCACTTTTTTAAGAAACAAAATACTATACAGTTTAAAAGCACTGTCGGTGCTGCAGTACAAGTTAGTGGCTTTCCTTCGCGCTAGAGAAAAACGCTACGGTCAGTCCGAAACGATGATAAATACTGCTGAGATGCTAAAAGCATCATTCTATGTGAAGTGGGCCTTATCATTCATGACTGTCTATTAACTTGCTGGAAATATGATTATATGTGAAGTGGGCCTTATCGTTCATGACTGTCTATTAACTTGTTGGAAACATCATTACCTGTGAAGTAGGCCTTATCGTTCATGACTGTCTATTAACTTGCTGGAAATATCATTATATGTGAAGTAGGCCTTATCGTTCATGACTGTCTATTAACTTATTGGAAATATCATTACCTGTGAAGTAGACCTTATCATTCATGACTGTCTACATACTTACAGTAAATATCATGATATGTGAATTAGATTTTGCCATTCATGATTGCTAATTGACAAGATGGATGTATTATTAACTGTGAAGTAGACCGTATCCTTCATGACTGGTAATTGGCATGATGGATGTATTATTACCTGTGAAGTAGACTTTATCCTTCATGACTGCTAATGGACATGACGGATGTATTATTATCTGTGAAGCAGACCTTATTCTTCATGACTGCTAATTGACATGACGGATGTATTATTACCTGTGAAGTAGACTTTATCCTTCATGACTGCTAATGGACATGACGGATGTATTATTATCTGTGAAGCAGACCTTATCCTTCATGACTGCTAACTGACATGACGGATGTATTATTACCTGTGAAGTAGACTTTATCCTTCATGATTGCTAATTGACATCATGGATGTATTATTACCTGTGAAGTAGATCTTATCTTTCATGACTGCTGATTGACATGACGGATGTATTATTACCTGTGAAGTAGATCTTATCTTTCATGACTGCTAATTGACATGACGGATGTATTATTACCTGTGAAGTAGATCTTATCTTTCATGACTGCTTATTGACATGACGGATGTATTATTGCCTGTAAAGTAGACCTTGTCCTTCACGACTGCTAATTGACATGACGGATGTATAATTATCTGTGAAGTAGACCTTATCCTTCATGACTGCTAATTGACATGACGGATGTATTATTACATGTGAAGTAGACCTTATCCTTCATGACTGCTAATTGACATGACGGATGTATTATTACATGTGAAGTAGACCTTATCCTTCATGACTGCTAATTGACATGACGGATGTATTATTACATGTGAAGTAGACCTTATCTTTCATGACTGCTAATTGACATCATGGATGTATTATTACATGTGAAGTAGACCTTATCCTTCATGACTGCTAATTGACATGACGGATGTATTATTACTTGTGAAGTAGATCTTATCTTTCATGACTGCTGATTGACATCATGGATGTATTATTACCTGTGAAGTAGACCTTATCCTTCATGACTGCTAATTGACATGACGGATGTATTATTACATGTGAAGTAGACCTTATCCTTCATGACTGCTAATTGACATGACGGATATATTATTACATGTGAAGTAGACCTTATCTTTCATGACTGCTAATTGACATCATGGATGTATTATTACATGTGAAGTAGACCTTATCCTTCATGACTGCTAATTGACATGACGGATGTATTATTACTTGTGAAGTAGATCTTATCTTTCATGACTGCTGATTGACATCATGGATGTATTATTACCTGTGAAGTAGACCTTATCCTTCATGACTGCTAATTGACATGACGGATGTATTATTACCTGTGAAGTAGACCTTATCTTTCATGACTGCTAATTGACATCATGGATGTATTATTACATGTGAAGTAGACCTTATCCTTCATGACTGCTAATTGACATGACGGATGTATTATTACTTGTGAAGTAGATCTTATCTTTCATGACTGCTGATTGACATCATGGATGTATTATTACCTGTGAAGTAGACCTTATCCTTCATGACTGCTAATTGACATGACGGATGTATTATTACCTGTGACTTAGTCCTTATGCTTCATGACTGCTAATTGACATGACGGATGTATTATTACATGTAAAGTAGACCTTATCTTTCATGACTGCTAAGTGACATGACGGATGTATTATTACCTGTGACTTAGTCCTTATGCTTCATGACTGCCTAATGACTTGATGGAAATATCATTTACCTGTGAAGTACACCTTATCCTTCATGATGTGATGAATGTCTGGCCGAATCTTCACAGCTCCCGTCATGATCCGGTATGGCAGCTCATCGTTTATTGTGGGATGGGCTTGAAGGGCCCTGTAAGAATAAAAGCGAATCTTCCATAGTCTTATATCATCACTGGTTTAATACAATCATATCATGCTGTTTTAATAAAAAAAATGAATCTGATGAGATGCAACGTTTATTCTTATTTAACTTTTGACTTCGATAATTGTAAACAAATCTGTCACAGTAATGCATTGATGTTCGGAATAATAATAATAATAATAATAATAATAATAATAATAATAATAATAATAATAACAATATTAACAACAGCAATACTACTACTACTAATAATAATACAAACAACAGCAATAATAATAATAATAATAATAATAATAATAATGCTTTGTCGTTCAGTTCCCTTTATTGACAGTGAACGATAGGATATTAAATCTGGACCCAAATAAGCAGGCTCTTGTAATCTGCCGTGGATGATTCTTAGCAAGTCTTTAAGATATTCCATTATAATGCGGTCTCGCTTACAATGCGGCTGCTCTTATAACATTGTCCTTATGTACAAAACAAAGTGACTGGCGTGTAAAAGGTATATCTGGGCACAAGCTCAACAAATTCTAAGGACTATGAGGTCGCCACCAGTGTTCTTATAGATCTGCCAGTATATGATCAAATATGTCGGCTTTCAATCCAGTTTAGTGACATTGTCTTTCATATTGGCAGTATATTGTAAGATTTCTAAATTTCATACCTGTGCATCGGTCGCAAACCATAACCCTCGTGGTCAAACCGGAAATTTGCCATCTTTTCAACGCACCACTGGAGGACAGAAGTTGGTAATTTGAATAGGAAGCGACAATTTGCAATTGCATCCGCCGGAAGTCCAAAAAATCCCATGCGACTTATTACCCATGCTCCCCTGCGAGTCGAGATATATGTTTGTGATGTAACGTGACTCAGGTCAACAGTTATGTCTACCGCAGAATTGCCTATTCCTGAAAATAATAATAATAATAATAATAATAATAATAATAATAACAATCTCATCATCATCATCATCATCATCATCATCATCATCATCATCATCGATAATCATAATAACGATAACAACACAAATATCATATCACGTTTAGGCCTTTGTTAAGCTCTCTATAACGCATGCTTTAATATTTTCTATATTTTAACTATAGTTTATCTTCGCAATGATATATATATATATATATATATATATATATATATATATATATATATATATATATATATATATATATATATATATATATATATATATATATATATATATATATTGTGAGGATGAGAAACAGCTCTGTAGTTAGGTGTGACAGCTTCCCCTGGAGTTTTTGAAGAATAGAATAATAGGAATTACCCCACCCCAACTCCTTGGTTAAACTCTACTGGACGATCAACCGAAAGTAACATGTAACGCTTGATGTGTTATGCTTTTTTTTAAAAATATTATACCACGACATTCATAAACTGTGTCAATTTCAACGATGTCCTAGCACCACATTGACCCTGTCCTTTGTCTGCCCCAGAGAATGTACGATCCACGGAAATCAACAAAATTAGGTCAGCATACCTCTGGGTAATTTGTGACTAGGTTGTTATGGTGATGTTGACTAAAACTATATTTTTTTGTCATTTATTGATAATAAATTAAATACACATTCTTTCAAACTTCTTTACAGGCAGATCGTATATACAATGAAGGGATAATGAAGCAATCACCAGCTGATGAAATCGTAAACACGTAACATCGTACGTTTTCACAATGTATATAAAGTTAGAATAGTCATGGAAATGAAAACGTAAGGCTATAATCACATGGAAGAGAAAACACTATTAGAGCTGCGATAAAATGTTGAAGATCTTAATCCATGATACAAGTTGGATATGCGGTTATTTTTCAACTAGTTTTATATTTTGTTATTTCTAGCTGGATATGCCGTTATTTTTCGACTAGTTTTATATTTTATTATTTCTAGCTGGATATGCGGTTATTTTTCGACTAGTTTGATATTTTGTTATTTCTAGCTGGATATGCGTTATTTTTCGACTAGTTTTATATTTTATTATTTCTAGCTGGATATGCGGTTATTTTTTGACTAGTTTTATATTTTGTTATTTCTAGCTGGATATGCGGTTATTTTTCGACTAGTTTTATATTTTGTTATTTCTAGCATGGATAGCCGTCTGCAGTAGGTTATTTAATATATTTGTTATATGTGGTTTTAATATGACAAGTGATCTTGACGTTTCCAGATCCTTGATATTATACATACAAATTCAAATGCAGCAGATAATTATAAACGCAAACCCATTTGTTAACAGAAGGCCGTCACCGTTCACACCCTCTCTATATTTAATTCAGTGTCTTTTCTGCTTATGTGTTGGAAGTTTCAGTATTTCTACGACTTCCTACAAAAACCATTGGTAATATAGTCCACTTTAATTTATTTCTGCTTGAAATATAACAATGGCTTTCGTCCAGCCTTTGTCCAGTCAGTCTGAGTTGACTGTTTCTATTTAGATCATTATTTACGGATGGTCTAGATTATTGTTTTGACGACACTCCCACATGTCAAGTAAGATATCCCAGATTGCACTGTACACACATGCTGTGGCCTGTGGCGTTAATGTCATATTTTATCGCGATGTACTGGATTAACATGATTCTGAAAAGTTGTGTGTGCGATCTTTAAAACAATTCAATTGAAATATAACTCGTGCTGCATCAGTACTATATAGCCAGCATTGTACTGATGTGCCGTTAAACCCTATGCATACATACACATTTACTTTCTCGGGAAATCGAGATCCCTCTTCAAAACATCTCTTAGATTTATTATATCTCGCGTTACGTTCTGTCCGTTTAATTGAACCACGCAGAAAGACCGGATACTTTGAAGCAAGCTTATACATGAATTAGTATCGTCGTGATTCTCAAGGTGATGGTGATACAAATCAATAATGACGATTTTCAAGGTGATGGTGATACAAATCGATAATCACGATTCTCAAGGTGATGGTGATACAAATCGATAATCACGATTCTCAAGGTGATGGTGATACAAATCGATAATCACGATTCTCAAGGTGATGGTCATACAAGTCAATAATCACGATGGTGATACAAATCAATAATCACGATGGTGATACAAATCAATAATCACGATTCTCAAGGTGATGGTGATACAAATCAATAATCACGATGGTGATACAAATCAATAATCACGATTCTCAAGGTGATGGTGATACAAGTCAATAATCACGATTTTCAAGGTGATGTTGATACAAATCAATAATCACGATTCTCAAAGTGATGGTGATACAAATCAATAATGACGATTCCCAAGGTGATGGTGATTCAAATCAATAATGACGATTCTCAAGGTGATGGTGATACAAATCGATAATCACGATTCTCAAGGTGATGGTGATACAAGTCAATAATCACGATTCTCAAGGTGATGGTGATACAAATCAATAATCACGATTTTCAAGGTGATGTTGATGCAAATCAATAATCACGATTTTCAAGGTGATGGTGATACAAATCAATAATGACGATTCCCAAGGTGATGGTGATACAAATCAATAATGACGATTCTCAAGGTGATGGTGATACAAATCGATAATCACGATTCTCAAGGTGATGGTGATACAAATCAATAATCACGATTCTCAAGGTGATGGTGATACAAATCAATAATCACGATTCTCAAAGTGCTGGTGATACAAATGAATAATCACGATTTTCAAGGTGATGGTGATACAAATCAATAATCACGATTCTCAAGGTGATGGTGATGCAAATCAATAATCGCGATTCTCAAGGTGATGGTGATACAAATCGATAATCAAAATTTTTAAGGTGATTGTGATACAGATCGATTATCACGATTCTCAAGGTGATGGTGATACAGAACTGTCATCACGAGTACTATAACACATAGGAATTCTGAATTGTTGTCTACGATATTAGCAAATATTGTCAGAAATCTTTTAGAGCGTGGAACTATTCTTTATAATCTTTCAAGTATCATTTTCAGTTTGAAATTTTTCCATTATAAACTCAACTGAATAATAAAAGAAAGCATTTTTGAAATAATCGATAGTGATCCCTTTTTCCTTTTAATAGTTATAAGACTCAGTCAAATGCGTCTCCATATATAATAGTTTTCAAAAAGATTTTTCGATAAAGAAAATCCTAAACTCTTTAACTAAGGGCTCCTAATGTTATTTTCAGACTAATTATGATGAATTACGTGTCCGTTTGATGCAATATTACCAATATGAATAATTACATTTACGTTTGTCGTAAAATACAATTATGACTAGTCACATGTCCATTTGACGTAATGTACCATTATGACTATTTTCGTGTCTGTTTGACGTAATATACTAGTATGAATAATTACATGTATGTATTTTTAACGTAATATACAATCATGACTAATTACATCTCCATTTGACGTAATGTATCATTATGACTAATTACATCTCCGTATGACGTAATGTGTCATTATGACTAATTACATCTCCGTTTGACGTAATGTGTCATTATGACTAATTACATCTCCGTTTGACATAATTAGTCATTATGACTAATTACATCTCCGTTTGACGTAATGTGTCATTATGACTAATTACATTTCCGTTTGACGTAATTAGTCATTATGGTTAATTACATCTCCGTTTGATGTAATTAGTCATTATGACTAACTACATCTCCGTTTGACGTAATGTGTCATTATGTCTAATCACATCTCCATTTGACGTAGTGTATCAGCATGACTAATCACATCTCCGTTTGACGTAATGTATCATTATAACTAATTACATCTCCGTTTGACGCAATGTATCGATACGACTAATTATGTGTCTGTTTTTAACGTAATGTACCATTATGACTAATTATGTGTCCGTTTTGACGTAATGTATCATTATGATTAAATACATGTCCGTTTGACGTAATGTATCATTATAACTAATTACATCTCCGTTTGACGCAATGTACCATTACGACTAATTACATGTCCGTTTGACGTAATGTACCATTATGGCTAATTATGTGCTCACTTGACATAATATTCTTTTAGGATTACGTATGGCACGTGCTGTTATAGCATTCCTTGTTATTACTTTCTACGAATTTTGATCTTTCAAATAAAGCGAAATTGTGTCCAGTTTTAGCGAGATCTCTTGCATGATAGGTGACCTTGATCTTTAATAACAGCTGCTGAAACGTGTTGTTGATGCGAAATGCAATAATTTCCGAAGATTGGCTTGTAAAGCCTGCCATATGCCTTCTTAGGCAAAAGAGGTGAGTGTTGGAGTGCAGAAAGGTCTGTGCAATTACATTGTTTTAACTTCGAATGGTCGATTTTAATCTGGGGGTTTGTAAATTTTGATTGGAAATCACAAGGGTGGATGCGTGGGACATGTTGTTTATTATTAGGTTGCAAGGCGTTGATAGAGATAAAATTTATATCAACTTTCCTGGAAACGGGGAACAATATGTAGTCCTCAGAATTTCATGATGTAAAAAAAAATTCCAGATAACTATCACATGACCATTTACATTTAATCAAATTGAAGAATCGCCCGTGCGGCATTTAATAACCAAATGGAAAGTTAACATTTTATGTCGACTCCACTACAGTGGGAAGGGGACCCATTTTGGGTCCTATTAAATTCTTGGAAAAATGGCATTATTGAAGGCTTGTTGTTCATTGTTAAAGTAATAAATGATTAGATGGTTAACTATTGATCCAATTATCAGATCAACTAAGTAAGCGATTTTTAATTGATTGAATGTCAGTAATGACACATATATAAATTCTGCCACTAAAATATTTAAGAAGCATTTAGATAACATGCAAAAGTAAATATTGAATCACACTAGGTATGAATTTTTAAAAAAAAATTTCCCGTCATTTTTTTTCTTCATATTTGCGCTGTTGAAGTGCCTGATTAAACTCTGTGGAGCCCCTTAGGCCCTTAGGCAGTCGATATCTTGGTACCCCCTCGCAAATTATCTCCCAATATGTTTTATCAATATCATTTTGATCCGTTGTTGCAGAGCCCCTAGGCCGGTGCCTACTCTGCCTATTTGGTAATCCGGCACTTCGCTGTTGTAAATGAACACTGATGAACCTACAACTGTGTTGTATCTTACTGGAAAAGGTTGAAACAATATATGGGCTGCAACCCGATGATATCGGAATTAGATAGAAATGTTCAAAAAGTATTTTAGACTTAGATAAATTCAGCATGGAACGACTAATGCTATATATTAATAATATCGCAGACCTTGAGTAACTTACCAAACTTGTAATATTTAAATATTACTGTAGTAAGTGACATCCCACCTCAAAAATTGTAGAAGACTTCCATAATATATATATATATATATATATATATATATATATATATATATATATATATATAACAAAATCTTTTCATGCTGTGTATTGACTTTGCTATTATATTGCCAAAGAATAATTGGTGGCTGTTTTATATACTTAAATAGCTAACTAACAATCGGTAATTAGGATCCTAAGTAAAACACGTGTCATATGCATCCACTGAATAAAGTAATGCATATTTAGTAGCACATGGAATACAGAAACTTCTTTCTTTTTGAGGCATCCCTGTAAACTTTTGCTGCATACTCTTTTTGCTATTATTAAACGTGAATGGTAACGGTTTTGATGCATTGTTACTTTAGAGTAATGCAATTTTATAAGTTAGATTACTTTTGGAAGAAATATTAATTGCGGTAAAATTATTCGGGGAATATTTAATGTCCTGATTTTTAAATTTTATGTAACCATAAAAAGAGACGCAACAGAACTTGCATTGATCTGGAGTAGAAACTATTAACTGTAGTTAAAACAGTTATCCTAAAAATGCCAGATATATATATATATATATATATATATATATATATATATATATATATATATATATATATATATATATATATATATATGTGTGTGTGTGTGTGTGTGTGTGTGTGTCTGTATATACATATATATGTGTGTGTGTGTATATACATATATAGATAGATATACAGACAGACAGACAGATAGATAGATAGATAGATAGATAGATCATATCAAAATTGCTATTATTAAAGTGATAGTCAGAAAACTATAAGATAAATGCATTAGTTATAAAATATGTCCTTTGTTCCTATTGGTTATAAATGTATAGAATGGTAGAACAATAAAATGAACTCTCAATTAAATACTATTTAATAAGATCGGTAAGCGCGCTCCCTAAATGTCGCTTGAAGAAATTTCTGAATCTTAATGCAAGAATTTATTTTAATTTATATCTCAGAACATTAAAAATGTGAGCTTTTCAATGGGTCGATTGTCACCAACGGATCGTAAAACTTGGTATACCTTGAGAATCGACATGCAAGTTTATGACGAAGTCTAAGACTAGACAAAGCATAGAAATGTTTGTATAAAGATCATATTAATTAATTAATTAATTAATTAATTAATTAATTAATTAATTAATTAATTCAATAACTCTCAAATGGAAATTGCAATGCACATCACATTCATATGAAAGGTAATACAACACAAGTATGAATGTAAAGACCTTTACTTACCAACAACTAATACTCTTTTCCCGGTGAACTCGACATTTTCTTTATAGCTATGAGAATGAATATATTTTCCAGTAAAGGTCTCAAGTCCTTCAAACTGCGGAATATGTGGATATGTATGGTGGCCTGTGCACACAAGTACGCCGTCAAATACTTCCGTTTTGCTTTCTCCACTCCCAGATATGTATGTCACTCGCCATTGACCGCTTAAGTTGTAGTCGGGTGCTGGAATGATGTTTTCTACTGACGTTTTAAAGTTGATATACTTTGTAAGTCCAAAACTCTCAGCGTACATTCGAAAATATTTCAGAACAAATCTGTGTGGCATAAACATAGGAAACTCTTGTGGTGGTGGAAAATCGCTAAACGACATCATTTCTTTGCTAGTATTGATTACACACGTCTTGTAAACACTTCCATTACCGACTTTTGATGTGTGAGAATATCTCCACAGACCACCAATGTCATCTTCTCTTTCGAAGCACACTGGCTCGAATCCCTCTTCAAGACTAGATTTAATTGCTGCCAGTCCACTGCAGCCAGCACCGACTATTGCAATCCTTTTCATTTTTCTATTTGTTCGCTTCATAACTTTTGAACACAGTGATGACAAATTTGCTTATTCTGTGTATCTTCTAAAGGACGAATTTTGACGTTGAAAATTTTAAAAAGATTGGATCATTTTCATTCGATGTTTTACAGTGACGAAGTGACATTAAAGTACAAAGCCGATATGCCCTTTCATTTATACCGTTTTTACTACAAACGTCATTGGATTTGGGACACGTGCCTGGCTAACTGACCACTTGTAGACGGCTTCTGTAAAGTGCCTGCATTAGGAATGTCATATCAAATTACAGTTGACAGCTATATGCTAATTTGGAGGCAGTGACAGTTTTCTTTTCGGTCTGCAGTTACAAGGCCCTCAAACATGCGGGCTGATCGCGATGCTATACACCATTAAAATGATACAGATGAGGGTATTCTACTTCAGCAGTGGGCGTTTGGAGCGAAACGTTCGTCTCATTCATTTTTTTAAATACTAACTTACTGTGCTACATCATACTTGAATACAGATAAACAGTCAAAATTCTAGGCATACTTTCATTGATTCGTATTTACATAGTAATGAGATCTGTGTGAAAATGTAGCAGTTAATGTACATTGTTATGTAGCTATACAGAGGACTCATTTTGCATTCAATTTTATCTATGCATCGATAGGTCCAATTAAAGTATCCAGCACAGACATAATAAATACATTTGCAAGGTTTAACCTAAGAAATCAAGACACACTCGAGTTTTATTAAAAACATCAGAAATACGACAATAATGTTTTTCATTTCAATACAATTTGTATTGAAGAAATGCGAATCTAGTAACATTTGCTTTTTGTTAATTCTTTTTTTTTGTTGTCCACAAGACACTCTTAAAGAGATTGTTGTAACAGGCGTAATAATTTAAAGGACACCAATACATATATTGTTGTACCAGGCGTAATAATTTAAAAGACACCAGTAAAGAGATTGATGTACCAGGCATAATAATTTAAAAGACACCAATAAAGAGATTGTTGTACCAGGCGTAATAATTTAAAGGACACCCTTAAAGAGATTGTTGTACCAGGCGTAATAATTTAAAGGCACAACGTTGTATAAGTTAGATAATCACAATTTCACTCAGTATAAGAGAGGTTAGTTTTAAAAAAGTAAACAAAAAATAATATATTAACTTAATTTATAGCTTTATATCGCTTTTAAAAATACATGCTGTTAGATCCAGCTGTAATTGCACCAGCACATGCGCATGCGCACACGTGCTTAAAGGTTAATCATTAAGTCTGATTGGCTATACACCGACCCTGATGCAGGGAGAACGTAAAAGTGATTCATTTATGCAGAAGCACACACACATGATCACTACATCCTAATGTCGCTTATTTGTTTCAAATGAATAGATCTAATAGGTCTAATCGCTTTAAAGATCAACATCTTTGCTCGTTGCGACGATTCGTAGCTCTGGAATTTTGTGTGCTCTGTTTTGTCAAAGTTATTTGATTTGAAACGTGCAGACATAAACACAGAATCAAATTACACCCACATAAAAGAATGCAACGTACATTACGTGTGGAGGATTTAAGTTGTATCCTGTAATGGTGAATAATTAATTGATTAATGTTGTTTTCCTTCGTTTGTCGTGGTTATGTAAGCTGTGTGAGTCGTCAACAAGCAGCTGATATCACGAAAAACAACGAAAAGAATCTGTATTAAGTTCTTATAATTCCATTTTTAATTGTATTCATTATTTTCTTTTCATTTTACTTTACTTTTAATATCGTTTATAGAGTCATCATTAAGCGTAGGATAACTAGTTTAAATAAAAGCAACCATCTTCATTGTTTACATAGAAATACACACACACACACACACACACACACACACACACACACACATATATATATATATATATATATATATATATATATATATATATATATATATATATATATATATATATATATATCAACATGATCACATGGTTACATCTTGACCAATGAAAACTCTCGTTACATGTATCCACACACGCAGTTGCAGATTTTACTAAGTAAACAGATCGTGCTGACCTTGACCGCTTCAGTATTGTTATATGATTGTAGATATTGTGGATAAGTGTGCCCCTAATTAGTGACCTAGTAGTAACAATATAAAATCAATCCGGCACATATTCTGTCATGTTGGAATGCAAACATGTGAGGTATGGTTCATAGGAAGCCATACGTTTTCCTTTTGGGGCAGGTCTAGCTAAACAGACAGACCACAACATCTATTTATTACCATCTCAAGTCTGACAATGTACACATGAGATTAAGTACAAATGCAAAATATTAATTAATGATGAGCTTTATATAGTATGTAAATGAAGCTAGAAAGAGTAGAATATAAAGATAGCTACTCATTCATACAAATATTTGGGATATATACGACATAATGGGATACGCACAACCAGGCCCGGCATTAGGATGTGCGGGGCCAAAGGCAGTAAGCGATGAGCGGGGGCCCCAAGCAAAAAACTTGACTGCGTTGCGGAGTTGATTTCCTGAAAGCGCGGGTCCCAAGGCGGTTGCCTCTTTCGCCTTACCCTATTGACGGGCCTGTGAACGACAAAATGAGATACACGACAAATCTGGTACAAGAGTACTAAACACAGCTATATTAACATGAAATGTATATGATGTGTGCGTGTGCGTGTGATTTGGATTTCTAACGTAGCTTTAACAATTTTCCAGTCATATCGCTACGATGTCAGCAGTGTGGCAGTTTATAGTGATGTCTAGCACTGGGACATAATGTCGCAGCCATGTAGCATCGTGTCCCATACGGTCACATTATCCTGACACAAGAGCGACCAGTCCTAACACTAAGCTGCTAGTACCATTTATAAGTCATTGGTATGACGTAGCAGGATTCGAACCTACGACCAACTGCGTTCGAGAAGGACGCTCTAACCACTTAAACCACCAGAGTGGTCGACATGGATATGGTATAAATAACTGTAATTTACTATAAATAACTGTAATTTACTTAATCCAATCAGCAGGTCAACACTATTGTTATTTAACAATACCATTCAATCAATAATTTGTGTTTTTTTTTAATCTTGGAGTCGATAGTGACCATCTTCTAAATTGTGGAATACAGTCTATCACTATCTGCAAAAAGGCTTAAAGACTAATGCTTTTGGATTCTTTAGTAAATTTCTAACTTTTATCATGACAGGCACAAATTAATTTCCGCTTGCATGCATTGTTGAAGTTAAATACACGTCCATTAGAAACACACCAGCTTACGGCTCTAAAATGTGTATACAATATATTTGATAGTACTTGCAATGAATTACTTCAAAAGACAAACAAAAACAGATATTCCAAACGTTAAGCCGTGGGAAGCCCTACCAAATGAGGTCAGATGCGCTAGCATCCAAATCACTGAATGCCTTAACAAATGAAGCCCGGTAGTCCAGCAAATAGGTCTTTGAATGCCCTACCAAACGAAATCAGATGTGCCAGCAGCTATGCTGTGGAATATCCTACCAAACAAAGCCAGATATTCCAGCAGTGAAGTCGTGGAATCCCTTCTAAAAGAAGTCAGACATTCTTGCAGTTATAATGAAATCATATGACAAATTAATGTTTGGAAAGGTGACTCCTGCAAATACAATACTTGTAAAGTTAATGCTGGGTATAAAATTCAATCCTACCTTTGTGCTAATTTGTTTAAATTGTTTTGTTTTATTGCCATTTACACCAATTTGTAATTAGTATGCTGTTTTTTATTTTGCAGCTCCGTTTTAACGTTTGCTTTCTTTAGCTTTGCTTCTTAATTTTTTAGCCTCTGCGATCGATTTTTTTCAGGTTTTAGATTTGTTCAGGTTTTGCAGCGTTGTTTTATATAGTTTAAAGCCTAACTTTTATTAGACCGTTCTGGTGGCCAAGTGGTTAGAGCGTCCGCCTCGGATGCGGGAGGTCGTGGGTTCGTACCCCGGCCGAGTCATACCAAAGATTTATAAAAACAAATGGTACTAACAGCTGCCTCGCTTGGCGCTCAGCATTAGCATTAAGACGTTAGTGTCAGGACTGGTAACGCCTGGTGTCAGGGTGGGTAATGTGACTGGGTGGGACATGATACTACATGCCTGCGGCATGATGTCCCAGTGCTAGACATCACTGCAGATATCGTGTGTGTGTGTGTGGTTTTATTTCTTTTTCTTTTCTTTTCTTTTTAACGTAGCTTTAACAATTTTACAGTCATATTGCTACAATGTCTGCAGTGTGACAGTTTATAGCGATGTCTAGCACTGGGTCATCATGCCTCAGACTTGTAGCATGATGTCCCAACCAGTCACATTATCCTGACACCAGGCCGACCAGTCCTAACATTAACCTCTTAATGCTGAGTGCCAAGCGAGGTAGCTGTTAGTACCATTTTTGTAAGTCTTTGGTATGACTCGGCCGGGATTAGAACCCGCGACATTGTAGCGATATGACTGAAAATTTGTTAAAGCTACGTTAAAAATCCAAATCACACACACACACAAACACACACACACACACACACACACACACTAATTGTTATTAAAAATAACTTTCAGTGAACTTAATTTATGTGTATGGTCTTAAGCACGCTGGAATACTTATGTATGTATGTATGTATGTATGTATGTATGTATGTATGTATGTATGTGGTTGTGTGTGTGTGTATGTGTGTATGTATGTATGTATGTGGTTGTGTGTGTGTATGTATGTATGTGGTTGTGTGTGTGTGTGTATGTATGTATGTATGCATGCATGCATGCATGCATGTATGTGTGTGTATGTATGTATATATGCATGTATGTGGTTGTATGTACGTATGTATGTATGTGTGTGTGTATGTATGTGTGTGTATGTATGTATGTATGTATGTATGTACGTGTGTTTTACTTTGTTTATAAACACAGGTTCAACAAGGAAAGTACTAACTTGACTTTGATTATAGAAATACATACTCTACATGGTAGTACAGACTTTGCATAGAAAGAACTGACGTGACTTTAGAAATTAGATGCATTTTTGTCGTTGCTTTAGTACGAACGTAATAAAATGCATAACAGGGACGTTTCGTTCTTTTTCACATATCCCACATAAGGTTTTCTATAAAATGCTATATATTATGTTACTTCTCTAAACAAAAATTGTTACGTAAAATAAATGTTACAGAAGTTGGAAAAGCATTCGTTTAACTCATACTGTATCTAAAACTATATTAATTAAAAAATAATGGCAATAGTTGCATACTGGTATATTTTGTCACTATCGATAGGAACAGAACCGTCGTATGCAACTATCTTACGTTTGAAAAACAAATTAGCGCTTCGGAACAAATGCAAGCAATGAATTTTCTTTCCAGCATATGATAGGAAATATTATGCAATCACTTGAATATACTGTGACTAATTGTTGGAGGCATTATTTATGAAAGCCTTCGTTTCTTTTTTTTTTTCTTTCTTTTTTTCTTATTTTGTTTGGAAGGAACAAATTATTTATTCTCATACTGACACTGAAGCATATTAAAGGGATATAAATTTATTTGCTTCTGACAGAATGATCCACTCTTCTATATATGCAGTTATGGCTAACTCTGGACTGGTTATTAAGCGTCAACGAAGACCCACTTTTCGGTTGTCATAGTAGCTTTTTTAAGTGACCCTTTGTTTGGTGATATTTTGCTGACCTCCACATAACCTAAGGAAATTGCCTTTCTGGGGATAAAAGCTGAGACTTCAAAAAGGACAAAAGAGATCTGTTTCTGATAAATTCTGTATCTAGGCCAACGAACAATGAACTAAAGAGACTTGGACATTTTTTGTACCGTAAATGACACGCTATGGATATTAGGAAAAGCGATATTGTGACTAGATGATGTGTTTTCCTTCCTATCTAAATATTGATAACAAATATTGAAAGTTTTAATATTAGTATCGTTGTTTAACACCAGCTTCAATGCAATATACCTTATATTAAATTCGTTCATCCTTTGTACACCTATGTAAGTTAATGTTGGTATTTGTAAAGTAGGTACAAGAGAAGTGCACGAAGATGACAACTCATTCATACATGAAATGTTGTCGAGGGAAAACTTTTTTGTATTAAACAGAAGTTCTGACATTATGCAATGGTGAAGATATGCAAGACTGAAGTGTGTGTGTGTGTGTGTGTGTGTGTGTTTTGTGAAGGCCGTATCCAGTGTCTCGCGCCTTTGTTTATATTCATCTATTCTCTTTACACTGAGGTAAGTTAATATTTATTATTTCGTTAAGTAGATAAAGAAGTGCATCAAGGTGCCAAATCTGTCATATTTGACAGAAAACTTTGCTTATATTAAATAAAAGTGCAGACAGTGTTTATACTGAAATGGTTGAAATACAACCAACAACAACAACAATATATATATATATATATATATATATATATATATATATATATATATATATATATATATATATATATATATATTGTTGTTGTTGTTTGTATTTTGCAGTTTTTATTTTTAGAAACACTGACTTATATCAGTTGACATTCCTGGATTCTATCATGCGACGCTTACTTAGCGTACTTAAAGCAGAGGGTGTCACCAATTAAAATAAAAGAAAGGCGTGACTATTACTTTTGTGGTCATTATGCCATGTGCTCTCTTGGTTTAGGTATCGTATTTTATTTCGTACTTACCTGTCCTCATTGTCATAAAGTTAGAAATTGTTACATGAAGTTACAAGTGTGGACATGAACAGCTGAATAACATTGTAAATAGCAAATACATTACATGAATCAAGCACAAGATATGCGACTGAACATTGACATATGATTTACACGGGATTAAATCAAATATAAAAATTCAGAAAGTTATAGGTATAAAACCTGTAGACACCGTGTAATCTCACTTATCGTCATAGAAGAAAGCTCTCATTCTCGGAACTAAAAGTAAATTTTGGTTGACAATGAAATTATAGAAACCCTGATAAAAATGAAATCGATCGCATTTTAGAAAGTTACAAGGTTCTGGTAAAATATCATCTGTAATATCAGAAAACAATGGATCACGGAATAAAACCTTGACGTTCATCCTCAGCCTAAATTGTTTGAAAAAAGGCTTAATGTATTGCATTCTGGTAAAGCTTCAAATCGGACAATTTTAATTCTCAAAGGAGCATTTCTACATCTGAATTGTAAGCAAAATGATGTGTGAAATCTGGGTAAGAGCTTTTTGCGGTAAGATTCTGGTTCAAATAGGTTTTGTAAATATAGCATGAATTTCTCCACCATTCACATCTGTTGCACTTTTTATTCCACTCTTGCAAACAGGAGCATATTTTGTGAAAACACAGTTGCACATTCTTGAAGAAGTAACTTTCTTTAAAAGATATTTTTATAAATGCACAAATAATTTAATTCATTCTGTATTGGCATAGTTATAGTACTTAAACGTATTTATAACAGATAGTTACTTATTTTGTCCGAAAAAAGTAAATAAATTAATGAATATATTTTCACTGAGGAGTTAATCAAGCATAATCTCAAGTCTTGAAAATTAAAATACTGGTAGACGTTCCATTGAAAATGGGAATCCTAGATGATGGTTAGAAGTGTTAGTAATAGTAGTATCATTATTAAGGATAACGGGAGTGTCGTAGTGATTATCCTAGTTTTAATATTAAAGTTAATGCGACTGTTTAACTATATGTTATTTCCAAAACGTTTTTAAAGTCGTCAACCAATCATAATTAAGACATTTTTGTTTATATTGCTATGCATATTATTCAGATCATTTCAGTGACAAACTCGATAGGCTAATATGGTTATTAGGGAATCTAGGAATGTATATCAGTTTATGTTTTCGTACATTAGTAAAACCAAAACAACTGTTTACCATAGAGTCTTTATTAAACTTAAATAAACTCGCACACGTTTTCGTACATTAGTAAAACCAAAACAACTCTTTACCATAGAGTCTTTATTAAACTTAAGTAAACTTGCAACTTTCATAAATGAAAGGGTACCCCATGATGTTAGTTGCAATATTCCCTTCATAACAACAACTATCGATATTATCAATGAAAGTGACATTAAATCATAATCGAATCTATATAGAAGTCACCTAAAAACTCTGAAAATGGCGGCATTATCAATCTTTACGTCATTAAAAAAAGCAACTTTTTTAGTATTATTTCCATGAAATTAGCAACAGTATTCACAATTCACAAAGGAAATGAAAACAGTGATCCAATCTGCTATCGACCCATATATTTTCTATCTGTAGTTTCAAAGCGTTTTGTAAAACATGTCAGCAAACATCTTTTCGGATATATTAGCAAGCACCAGCTTCTCCATAGATCGCATTCACGTTTTCAACACGAACACTCGCGTCAAACTGTATTGACGAAACTCGACCTGTGGCTACTACCAGTAGAATCAGGAGAACATATTGGCGCAATCTTCACTGATTTAAAAAACAGTGCATATTAAGGAACTATCAGCCTACAAGTTTTCTTCAAACTCATTTCGTTGGTTTAAGTCGTGTCTCACTAGCAGGCCACATGTTGTCTGAATAATGTCAATGGTGTTCCTCAGGTGTCTATATTAGAACCTCATTTTTTCTGCTGTTTATTAACGATCTCGCCTTTTATCCAGTACAATCTAACACAAATTCTTTCGCATACGACTCTATATTGCATTCATTTTGGTAAATCTCCATTAAAAAAAAAAAACTTGAACTCTACCTCAACAACATACCAATGTGACGCCCCCCCCCCCAAAAAAGCCCAACAGAATGCATATTAATGCCTCTAAAACGAAATGAATGGCAGTCAGAGAAAGACAGCTCCTATCTACTAAAATGGCACAGAAATGTTTCGTGTTATAAATCAAATACTTTTTCGTATCTTGATTGATCAACATTTCATCTGGAATACAAATATAGATCACATATTTCCAGCGGTAGACAAAAGAATAACTCTCATAAATAATGTCGAAATTTCTACCTACCCAGTCACTGGAACTTTGCGGGATATATAACACCACTGACTATGGCTGTACCATGTCGGGAAACATATCCAATTATGATCTATCCAGACTTGACAAACTTACGAAACAGGACACCGGAATAATTATGAAAATTTCTATTACGACTCTCAGGTCTATAATGGTTATGTATGCAAAAATGTATTCTTTATTTTAAAGGAATCATAACATGTACGTCTTTAATGAGTTTTCTCCTGTTTATATCTCTAACCTAATTGATGTAAGATAAACACATACGGAAGTTAATTTCCGATCAACAAATAACAACAATTTGGAGAAATCATGGTCGAAATCCAACCTTTTCAATAACCTATTCACTGCATTATTGTGTCCATAAATAATATGTGCATGTTTTATTCGACGTAATTATATAAAACTTACGACATACTAAACTGTGAATACCTGTGTATATATACACTATAGTTTCGCATATTAATTCATTTTAATCGCAGGCCGAGTCATACAGAAGACTTATACAAATGGAATTAACAGGTGCCTTGCTTGTTAAATTCTGCCAAAGGACCATACAGGTCTCGTGGAGGGAAACACGTGGGGTATTTGCAAAACAAAATATAATTGGAATTTGTGGACGATATAGGGGTTTTCTAAACGCTTGACATCCACAGAGAGACTTCCAATTTTCTTTTCTACTCAGTTTCTAGCTATTTGTATCCATGTGGCTTCATGCTCATATAAGTATGCAGCCAACGCAAAGGTTTTCTCGGATTTCGATGACACAGAGAGATAGGACTGAGTTGGTATGGTGGCTAGTTTATTCGCGGGCATGAACTTTTTTCCGTACACTAATCAAAATGCTTTGGTGATAGCAGAAGCTTCTTTTAAAGTATGGATATCTCTGTGATCCATAAATAATTGTGAAAATCTAAAGTAGCAAAATAAAATTTCTACATCGGATGGGAAATATTTTATAATTTCTTTTTGAAAGTCAAACGGATTTGAAGAGCGAGTTTGGTTCCAAACGTAGAAACGTGTTCTGTGTGCTTACCATTGGAGTCGTAGTAGCGAACGTCAGGAAATTGTAAGAACAGAACGTGTTGATTAGCTTCTATATTGAAAAGGTGTGGAATAAAAACCATTGACCATTGTTTATCTTATGGAAATCTTTAAATGACACTTGTTCCACTTTCATGTAGTTGAGTTTGACTCCGTTTATGGTGACTGTGGGACATTTAGTACCTTATTCATTGGTTCCAAATTTTCTTGAAATTAGTTTTTCCGTCGTTGGCATGTGATATAAATTTACAGGAACTACTTAACTACTTTTGTTTTTGGTGGATCTTAACTCCCTTGGTTTTGGTGGATCTTAACACCCTTGGTTTTTGGTGGATCTTAACTCCCTTGGTTTTGAGGCATAAGTTGATGGTGTTGTTTTATGGTCATTCCTCTCATCTTGAAAATCACTGGCATGTATTTGGGCTAATAATTCAGGTAGTGTATGCGGCTTCATTTTATGGTTTCTCGATGTTATAGTGTGATCGTTCCATGCGTTTCATCTTGATTCTACACAAATTCACTCCCTTGGGAGAGCTCTTACCGTAAGAGTACATAATTCATCCAGTTTTCAGACTGTGAAGAAGAAGATGGAGGAGTCAAAACAGATCACCCTTCTGGTAAGATATTTTTCAGAGAGTCATTCAAAAGTATAATTCAGACAAGACTACTAATCCTTAGATAAAAGTCAAGATAACTGCTAGAATGTCAATAACGTCAGATCAAGGGAAACACAAGATATAAGATAGACTAAGATAAAGCTTCCTGTTAATTATTATTAGGAGAAATGAATCTAGTCTTCAGAGGGCGTACGAAAAACGAGAAGCGGCAGGAAATAGTGTTCTTTACAAATCTGTGTGCTTCGAGAGAACTAGAACAAAGTGAAGAGGACGAACTGAAAAAAAAGAGACAGGCAGTGCAAGATAATATACATTTATGATGTGTTGAAAATAATATCTTCATGCTGAATTTTTTTGAAACATAGATGTCTCTTTTGTTTTGCTTTTTTATACTAAGGATAAGTAACATAAAACACATTTGTATACGCACACCATCGAATCGTGGGGAAATCAATTTAAGTCTTACTTAATTTAGAAATTATTTAGATTCACCTCTTTTTAAGAGATTGATGGCCAGAAAAAGGACCGTAATGTTTGAAAATCCAACCTATTGACTTGACATCATTAGGTTGAACTGTCCCAATATCCCTGCTACTGCCCAATATCTTTAAGCGACCCGACAGTGTCCTATTCCTACCCCTGCTACTGCCCAATATCTTTAAACGACCCGACACTGTCCTATTCCTACCCCTGCTACTGCCCATTATCTTTAAACGACACGACAGTGTCCTATTCCTACCTCTGCTACTGCCCAATATCTTTAAACGACCCGACACTGTCCTATTCCTACCCCTGCTACTGCCCAATATCTTTAAACGACCCGACAGTGTCCTATTCCTACCCCTGCTACTGCCCAATATCTTTAAACGACCCGACACTGTCCTATTCCTACTCCTGCTACTGCCCATTATCTTTAAACGACCCGACACTGTCCTATTCCTACCCCTGCTACTGCCCAATATCTTTAAACGACACGACACTGTCCTATTCCTACCCCTGCTACTGCCCATTATCTTTAAACAACCCGACACTGTCCTATTCCCCCCCCGCTACTGCCCAATATCTTTAAACGACCCGACAGTGTCCTATTCCTACCCCTGCTACTGCCCAATATCTTTAAACGACCCGACGCTGTCCTATTCCTACCCCTGCTACTGCCCAATATCTTTAAACGACCCGACACTGTCCTATTCCTACCCCTGCTACTGCCCAATATCTTTAAACGACCCGACGCTGTCCTATTCCTACCCCTGCTACTGCCCATTATCTTTAAGCGACCCGACAGTGTCCTATTCCTACACCTGCTACTGCCCAATATCTTTAAACGACCAGACAATGTCCTATTCCTACCCCTGTTACTGCCCATATCTTTAAGCGACCCGACACTGTCCTATTCCTACCCCTGCTACTGCCCAATATCTTTAAACGACCCGACAGTGTCCTATTCCTACCTCTGCTACTGCCCAATATCTTTAAGCGACCCGACACTGTTCTATTCCTCCCCCTGCTACTGCCCAATATCTTTAAAGAACCCGACAGTGTCCTAATCCTACATCTGCTACTGCCCAATATCTTTAAACGATCCGACACTGTCCTATTCCTACCCCTGCTACTGCCCAATATCTTTGAACGACACGACACTGTCCTATTCCTACACCTGCTACTGCCCAATATCTTTAAACGATTCGACACTGTCTTATTCCTCCCCCTGCTACTGCCCAATATCTTTAAACGACCCGACAAGGTCCTATTCCTACCTCTGCTACTGCCCAATATCTTTAAAACACCCGACGCTGTCCTATTCCTCCCCCTGCTACTGCCCAATATCTTTAAACGACCCGACACTGTCCTATTCCTCCCCCTGCTACTGCCCAATATCTTTAAACGACCAGACACTGTCCTATTCCTCCCCCTGCTACTGCCCAATATCTTTAAACAACCCGACACTGTCCTATTCTTCCCCCTGCTACTGCCCAATATCTTTAAACAACCCGACACTGTCCTATTCCCCACCCTGCTACTGCCCAATATCCTTAAACGACCCGACACTGTCCTATTCCTACCCCTGTTACTGCCAATATCTTTAAGCGACCCGACACTGTCCTATTCCTACCCCTGCTACTGCCCAATATCTTTAAACGACCCGACAGTGTCCTATTCCTCCCCCTGCTACTGCCCAATATCTTTAAACGACCCGACAGTGTCCTATTCCTACCTCTGCTACTGCTCAATATCTTTAAGCGACCCGACACTGTCCTATTCCTCCCCCTGCTACTGCCCAATATCTTTAAACGACACGACAGTGTCCTATTCCTACCCCTGCTACTGCCCAATATCTTTAAGCGACCCGACACTGTCCTATTCCTACCCCTGCTACTGCCCAATATCTTAAAGCGACTCGACACTGTCCTATTCCTACCCCTGCTACTGCCCAATATCTTTAAACGACCCGACACTGTCCTATTCCTCCCCCTGCTACTGCCCAATATCTTTAAACGGCACGACAGTGTCCTATTCCTACCTCTGCTACTGCCCAATATCTTTAAGCGACCCGACAGTGTCCTATTCCTACCCCTGCTACTGCCCATTATCTTTAAACGATCCGACACTGTCCTATTCCTACCCCTGCTACTGCCCAATATCTTTAAACGACCCGACACTGTCCTATTCCTCCCCCTGCTACTGCCCAATATCTTTAAACGACCCGACACTGTCATATTCTTCACCCTGCTATTGCCCAATATCCTTAAACGACCCGACACTGTCCTATTCCTACCCCTGCTACTGCCCAATATCTTTAAACGACCCGACACTGTCCTATTCCTACCCCTGCTACTGCCCAATATCTTTAAACGACACGACACTGTCCTATTCCTACCCCTGCTACTGCCCATTATCTTAAAACGACCCGACACTGTCTTATTCCTACCCCTGCTACTGCCCATTATCTTGAAGCGACCCGACAGTGTCCTATTCCTACCACTGCTACTGCCCAATATCTTTGAACGACCAGACAATGTCCTATTCCTACCCCTGTTACTGCCCATATCTTTAAGCCACCCGACACTGTCCTATTCCTACCCCTGCTACTGCCCAATATCTTTAAACGACCCGACAGTGTCCTATTCCTACCTCTGCTACTGCCCAATATCTTTAAGCGACCCGACACTGTCCTATTCCTACCCCTGCTACTGCCCAACATCTTTAAACGACCCGACACTGTCCTATTCCCCCCCCTGCTACTGCCCAATATCTTTAAACAACCCGACACTGTCCTTTTCCCCCCCTGCTACTGCCCAATATCTTTAAACGACCCGACACTGTCATATTCCTCCCCCTGCTATTGCCCAATATCCTTAAACGACCCGACACTGTCCTATTCCTACCCCTGCTACTGCCCAATATCTTTGAACGACCCGACACTGTCCTATTCCTCCCCCTGCTACTGCCCAATATCTTTAAACGACACGACACTGTCCTATTCCTACCCCTGCTACTGTCCAACATCTTTAAACGACCCGACACTGTCCTATTCCTCCCCCTGCTACTGCCCAATACCTTTAAACGACCCGACACTGTCCTATCCCTCCCCCTGCTACTGCCCAATATCTTTAAACGACCCGACACTGTCCTATTCCTCCCCCTGCTACTGCCCAATATCTTTAAACAACCCGACACTGTCCTATTCCCCCCCCGCTACTGCCCAATATCTTTAAACGACCCGACACTGTCATATTCTTCACCCTGCTATTGCCCAATATCCTTAAACGACCCGACACTGTCCTATTCCTACCCCTGCTACTGCCCAATATCTTTAAACGACCCGACACTGTCCTATTCCTCCCCCTGCTACTGCCCAATATCTTTAAACGACCCGACACTGTCATATTCCTCCCCCTGCTATTGCCCAATATTCTTAAACGACCCGATACTGTCCTATTCCTACCCCTGCTACTGCCCAATATCTTTGAACGACCCGACACTGTCCTATTCCTACCCCTGCTACTGCCCAATATCTTTAAAGGACCCGACACTGTCCTATTCCTCCCTCTGCTACTGCCCAATATCTTTAAACGACCCGACACTGTCCTATTCCTACCCCTGCTACTGCCCAACATCTTTAAACGACCCGACACTGTCCTATTCCTCCCCCTGCTACTGCCCAATATCTTTGAACGACCCGACACTGTCCTATTCCTCCCCCTGCTACTGCCCAATATCTTTAAACGACCCGACACTGTCCTATTCTTCCCCTGCTACTGCCCAATATCTTTAAACGACCCGACACTGTCCTATTCCTCCCCCTGCTACTGCCCAATATCTTTAAACAACCCGACACTGTCCTATTCCCCCCCTGCTACTGCCCAATATCTTTAAACGACCCGACACTGTCCTATTCCTACCCCTGCTACTGCCCAACATCTTTAAACGACCCGACACTGTCCTATTCCCCCCCCCTGCTACTGCCCAATACCTTTAAACAACCCGACACTGTCATATTCCTCCCCCTGCTATTGCCCAATATCCTTAAACGACCCGACACTGTCCTATTCCTACCCCTGCTACTGCCCAATATCTTTGAACGACCCGACACTGTCCTATTCCTCCCCCTGCTAGTGCCCAATATCTTTAAACGACCCGACACTGTCCTATTCCTACCCCTGCTACTGCCCAATATCTTTAAACGACCCGACACTGTCCTATTCCTACCCCTGCTACTGCCCAACATCTTTAAACGACCCGACACTGTCCTATTCCTCCCCCTGCTACTGCCCAATATCTTTGAACGACCCGACACTGTCCTATTCCTCCCCCTGCTACTGCCCAATATCTTTAAACGACCCGACACTGTCCTATTCCTCCCCCTGCTACTGCCCAATATCTTTAAACGACCCGACACTGTCCTATTCCTCCCCCTGCTACTGCCCAATATCTTTAAACAACCCGACACTGTCCTATTCCCCCCCGCTACTGCCCAATATCTTTAAACGACCCGACACTGTCATATTCTTCACCCTGCTATTGCCCAATATCCTTAAACGACCCGACACTGTTCTATTCCTACCCCTGCTACTGCCCAATATCTTTAAACGACCCGACACTGTCCTATTCCTACCCCTGCTACTGCCCAATATCTTTAAACGACCCGACACTGTCATATTCCTCCCCCTGCTATTGCCCAATATCCTTAAACGACCCGACACTGTCCTATTCCTACCCCTGCTACTGCCCAATATCTTTGAACGACCCGACACTGTCCTATTCCTACCCCTGCTACTGCCCAATATCTTTAAACGACACGACACTGTCCTATTCCTACCCCTGCTACTGCCCAATATCTTTAAACGACCCGACACTGTCCTATTCATACCCCTGCTACTGCCCAACATCTTTAAACGACCCGACACTGTCCTATTCCTCCCCCTGCTACTGCCCAATATCTTTGAACGACCCGACACTGTCCTATTCCTCCCCCTGCTACTGCCCAATATCTTTGAACGAGCCCACACTGTCCTATTCCTCCCCCTGCTACTGCCCAATATCTTTAAACGACCCGACACTGTCCTATTCCTCCCCCTGCTACTGCCCAATATCTTTAAACAACCCGACACTGTCCTATTCCCCCCTCTGCTACTGCCCAATATCTTTAAACAACCCGACACTGTCATATTCTTCACCCTGCTATTGCCCAATATCCTTAAACGACCCGACACTGTCCTATTCCTACCCCTGCTACTGCCCAATATCTTTAAACGACCCGACACTGTCCTATTCCTACCCCTGCTACTGCCCAATATCCTTAAACGACCCGATACTGTCCTATTCCTACCCCTGCTACTGCCCAATATCTTTGAACGACCCGACACTGTCCTATTCCTCCCCCGCTACTGCCCAATATCTTTAAAGGACCCGACACTGTCCTATTCCTCCCCCTGCTACTGCCCAATATCTTTAAACGACCCGACACTGTCCTATTCCTACCCCTGCTACTGCCCAACATCTTTAAACGACCCGACACTGTCCTATTCCTCCCCCTGCTACTGCCCAATATCTTTAAACGACCCGACACTGTCCTATTCTTCCCCTGCTACTGCCCAATATCTTTAAACGACCCGACACTGTCCTATTCCTCCCCCTGCTACTGCCCAATATCTTTAAACAACCCGACACTGTCCTATTCCCCCCCCTGCTACTGCCCAATATCTTTAAACGACCCGACACTGTCCTATTCCTACCCCTGCTACTGCCCAACATCTTTAAACGACCCGACACTGTCCTATTCCCCCCCTGCTACTGCCCAATATCTTTAAACAACCCGACACTGTCATATTCCTCCCCCTGCTATTGCCCAATATCTTTAAACGACCCGACACTGTCCTATTCCTACCCCTGCTACTGCCCAATATCTTTAAACGACCCGACACTGTCCTATTCCTACCCCTGCTACTGCCCAACATCTTTAAACGACCCGACACTGTCCTATTCCTCCCCCTGCTACTGCCCAATATCTTTGAACGACCCGACACTGTCCTATTCCTCCCCCTGCTACTGCCCAATATCTTTAAACGACCCGACACTGTCCTATTCCTCCCCCTGCTACTGCCCAATATCTTTAAACGACCCGACACTGTCCTATTCCTCCCCCTGCTACTGCCCAATATCTTTAAACAACCCGACACTGTCCTATTCCCCCCCCCGCTACTGCCCAATATCTTTAAACGACCCGACACTGTCATATTCTTCACCCTGCTATTGCCCAATATCCTTAAACGACCCGACACTGTCCTATTCCTACCCCTGCTACTGCCCAATATCTTTAAACGACCTGACACTGTCCTATTCCTACCCCTGCTACTGCCCAATATCTTTTAACGACCCGACACTGTCATATTCCTCCCCCTGCTATTGCCCAATATCCTTAAACGACCCGACACTGTCCTATTCCTACCCCTGCTACTGCCCAATATCTTTGAACGACCCGACACTGTCCTATTCCTACCCCTGCTACTGCCCAATATCTTTAAACGACACGACACTGTCCTATTCCTACCCCTGCTACTGCCCAATATCTTTAAACGACCCGACACTGTCCTATTCATACGCCTGCTACTGCCCAACATCTTTAAACGACCCGACACTGTCCTATTCCTCCCCCTGCTACTGCCCAATATCTTTGAACGACCCGACACTGTCCTATTCCTCCCCCTGCTACTGCCCAATATCTTTGAACGAGCCCACACTGTCCTATTCCTCCCCCTGCTACTGCCCAATATCTTTAAACGACCCGACACTGTCCTATTCCTCCCCCTGCTACTGCCCAATATCTTTAAACAACCCGACACTGTCCTATTCCCCCCTCTGCTACTGCCCAATATCTTTAAACAACCCGACACTGTCATATTCTTCACCCTGCTATTGCCCAATATCCTTAAACGACCCGACACTGTCCTATTCCTACCCCTGCTACTGCCCAATATCTTTAAACGACCCGACACTGTCCTATTCCTACCCCTGCTACTGCCCAATATCCTTAAACGACCCGATACTGTCCTATTCCTACCCCTGCTACTGCCCAATATCTTTGAACGACCCGACACTGTCCTATTCCTCCCCCGCTACTGCCCAATATCTTTAAAGGACCCGACACTGTCCTATTCCTCCCCCTGCTACTGCCCAATATCTTTAAACGACCCGACACTGTCCTATTCCTACCCCTGCTACTGCCCAACATCTTTAAACGACCCGACACTGTCCTATTCCTCCCCCTGCTACTGCCCAATATCTTTAAACGACCCGACACTGTCCTATTCTTCCCCTGCTACTGCCCAATATCTTTAAACGACCCGACACTGTCCTATTCCTCCCCCTGCTACTGCCCAATATCTTTAAACAACCCGACACTGTCCTATTCCCCCCCCCTGCTACTGCCCAATATCTTTAAACGACCCGACACTGTCCTATTCCTACCCCTGCTACTGCCCAACATCTTTAAACGACCCGACACTGTCCTATTCCCCCCCTGCTACTGCCCAATATCTTTAAACAACCCGACACTGTCATATTCCTCCCCCTGCTATTGCCCAATATCTTTAAACGACCCGACACTGTCCTATTCCTACCCCTGCTACTGCCCAATATCTTTAAACGACCCGACACTGTCCTATTCCTACCCCTGCTACTGCCCAACATCTTTAAACGACCCGACACTGTCCTATTCCTCCCCCTGCTACTGCCCAATATCTTTGAACGACCCGACACTGTCCTATTCCTCCCCCTGCTACTGCCCAATATCTTTAAACGACCCGACACTGTCCTATTCCTCCCCCTGCTACTGCCCAATATCTTTAAACGACCCGACACTGTCCTATTCCTCCCCCTGCTACTGCCCAATATCTTTAAACAACCCGACACTGTCCTATTCCCCCCCCCGCTACTGCCCAATATCTTTAAACGACCCGACACTGTCATATTCTTCACCCTGCTATTGCCCAATATCCTTAAACGACCCGACACTGTCCTATTCCTACCCCTGCTACTGCCCAATATCTTTAAACGACCTGACACTGTCCTATTCCTACCCCTGCTACTGCCCAATATCTTTTAACGACCCGACACTGTCATATTCCTCCCCCTGCTATTGCCCAATATCCTTAAACGACCCGACACTGTCCTATTCCTACCCCTGCTACTGCCCAATATCTTTGAACGACCCGACACTGTCCTATTCCTCCCCCTGCTACTGCCCAATATCTTTAAACGACACGACACTGTCCTATTCCTACCCCTGCTACTGCCCAATATCTTTAAACGACCCGACACTGTCCTATTCATACCCCTGCTACTGCCCAACATCTTTAAACGACCCGACACTGTCCTATTCCTCCCCCTGCTACTGCCCAATATCTTTGAACGACCCGACACTGTCCTATTCCTCCCCCTGCTACTGCCCAATATCTTTAAACGAGCCCACACTGTCCTATTCCTCCCCCTGCTACTGCCCAATATCTTTAAACAACCCGACACTGTCCTATTCCCCCCTCTGCTACTGCCCAATATCTTTAAACGACCCGACACTGTCATATTCTTCACCCTGCTATTGCCCAATATCCTTAAACGACCCGACACTGTCCTATTCCTACCCCTGCTACTGCCCAATATCTTTAAACGACCCGACACTGTCCTATTCCTACCCCTGCTACTGCCCAATATCCTTAAACGACCCGACTCTGTCCTATTCCTCCCCCTGCTACTGCCCAATATCTTTAAACGACACGATACTGTCCTATTCCTACCCCTGCTACTGCGCAATATCTTTAAACAACCCGACACTGTCTTATTCGTACCCATGCTACTGCCCAATATCTTTAAACGACCGACACTGTCTTATTTGTACTCCTGCTACTGCCCAATATCTTTAAACGACCCGACACTGTCTTATTTGTACCCCTGCTAGTGCTGCTACTTTGCTAATAGTAGAAGTAACCTCAGATGCTGGCATCGCTGTGGCGATGAAAGTGGCTGTAGAATGGAAGGCTTAGTAATCGTGGCAAGTGAAGGTCTTTCTCTTGGGAGTAGCTGAATAAACGCCAGATACATTTGTCTCAGTTTAACTTAAAAAAATGTTTTGTAGCTCATAGCATTTTGTTTTCACCCACTACTTTTTGTCCTTCTCAATTCAAAATTTACTCTTCTTTTGTTATTTCATCTCCTTGCTGTTGTTGAATAAAAACCTATTCTGCTTTGTTCTGTTTTTGCAATCAGTTATCCAATTCTTCCTTTTATCTCTGCCTAAAATCGTTCACCGATGTAAAGGATGTAGAAAGAGGTGAAGGTTCAGCTACCATCGTAGGCAACCTTTCTTGGGGAGACGACATAAAATCAATCAAAGCTAATTTGTAGTCATCCTTTCTGGAGGAAGAATACTGGTCACAGCTGCAGTTGTATTCGTAGTCGTAGTTCATTCACTCCGAGTATACGAGGTATCTGCAGCGTGTGCAGACTAATACATTGTCTTCATTTTTCATTTAGAGGTATGGTAATTAGAGCTAACCGCACTGATACACCGTACGACTAATGCTGGTGTGCCTATATATTCAATATAACGTCAGCTCTCTTCTGACTGCAAGAGAGACCACAACTATGAAACGCGTTTGTGGAACATTTTAATCCGTGTCGATCTGGTGTAAGGCTGTATATACAAGAGTATTGTCGCATTGCTTCACCTATTCTCAAGACCAAGTCATCATGTTTACCGCTGTACCACTGTATAATCTTCTACGCTTGTTTGGAAGATGCTGTTTAACTCGGACTCCTATGTCTATGTGAAGGCATCATGGACAATCATCAAGATTACGGACACAGCGATATGTGACAAGGCAATGGTGTCCGAAGGATTGTGCATGGACCCACCCTGGGAAATGTTTTATGTGAAGAAGCCAAATGAAGTGGTGTGGGTTTTGTTAATTAACTTTGGCTGACAATTTCAAAAGCCCTTTAGGGTCACCCCTATCTCAAGATACTAATTTTATTAGCCAAATAATTTTGTGTATGTCTGTGTTGTTGACAACTAAAATGTTACTTCCTTACCCATTTATCTCTTTTGTGTTATATTGTGTGTTTGTATTTAAGGTATAATAGTGCGTCTACACATTTGTGTGTAATATTATTTTGGATGTAAGTGTGTCTGTGTCAAGTTAATCCCCCTTCATTTATGTTACACCCTCTCTTGTGTGATAACTCGTTTGTATGTTTATGTGAAAATATGCATATCCATACTTCCTACCCTTTCGTTAGGTTGTGGGTCTGTGTGTTTGGATATTAATCAAAACACGGGTGTTGGATTGTATAAGTGGTGCGTTGGATAGTATATCTGACGTACTGGATTGTAGATCAAACTTTTAACATTACCTTTCTCGTTCTCCATATAAATATTTTGACCTCATACATACTTTTGACGATATAAACACTTTAAACTCCATAATAAAAGATATGGACCATTTTAGGACCTCCCGTGTGTCCTCACACCGTTCCACATATGTTGAACCATTGACGTCTATCTAATTATGATATATTCCCATTAATCCTATTGGCTTCTCATAATATCATATGGTTTACGTTAAACATTGTTTCCAAAATGGTCATCCATGACAACTTGCATTTTTACTTTTACTCATTTGGTATCATGATGTTTCAGTCAACTAAATTTTATATTTACTCTTCTAGTGAATACCCATTGTCTATATGACTTTTGTTATGTATATTTAATTGTATTATTTCTCGGCTTTTCTTAATGATTGGATGTTATGCATATCAATATTTTAACCTGATTCTGTCCAAACTCAAGTTCATGTTTAGCAGTAAGATTTGTTTTGTAAGCAGCATAACACATAGCTCATATTTCGCTATGAGCGTGGACAGGGTGTTCAGATCTTTATTAATGCAGACATGTTTAGCTGAATTGGAGCTAAGAGATACAGTTTTGATTCTGATTTCAGACTCTTCTAGAATGAAAATGATATTAAGTGACTTTGTGTTTCAGTAAATGGTAATTGCGACTAGGTCATTTAGAGGGGTGTATAATCTTGTTTACCTAATAAATTTTGTCCCTTATTTTAAATTGTCCTCATAATAGGCTGACCATATTTTGGTAAACCATCCCAAAGTCACCTTATCTAAGAACTATTCGTTCATGCCTTAACATCTGAAGCAGAATGTCTTATTGTTGTTTTCCTTATTGGCGGATTTGTTTAGAATTAGGGCACTAACACACAATAAACAATGTCAACTCTCAATATAGGTCATTGTTCATGTATTAATATAACGGCATACATTTATTCTTGGGACATGAATGATACTAATAAATATTTATTATGCCATTACATCTTGATATGTAAGATGAGTCAGAGAAAATAAAACGTTCCTTAAAGTAAACTGTGTCTGCTTAAAATCAACGCTCATAAACAAATCTGAAGTTATTCGTACGTACGACATCTAAATCAGACCTTGTGTCAGGTGGTCTTACTTTAAATGTCAAAACGTTGTATAACGACATTGTGTTGAGGTGCTTCATTGTAAAGGTGTCCGGTACATGATAATACTGCTTTTAGGGTAAATGCCCTATCATTTCTCTGTGATAAAATGAAAACAAAGTTTGGTGAAGTTCATATTCGATAACTGAAATTGTTCTGCAGAACCCAAATTGTTTTCTCTCTAGTATCTCTGACCTTGTCATTTTGACCCCAAAGTCAATAGGCTTCTTTACCCAGATGCAAAGCATCAATAACCAGAACTGTCATGTAACATTAATATGGTTATGTGACTTTAGTAACTATGCATCATGTGTGTGTGTGTGTGTGTGTGTTTGTGTGCGTGTGTGTGTGTGTGTGATTTGGATTTTTAACGTAGCTTTAACAATTTTTCAGTCATATCGCTACGATGTCTGGCAGTTTATAGTGATGTCTAGCACTGGGGCATCATGCCGCAGACATGTAGCATTATGTCCCACCCAGTCACATTATCCTGACACCAGGCCGACCAGTCCTAACACTAACCTCTTAATGCTGAGCGCCAAGCGAGGCAGCTGTCAATACCATTTGTGTCAGAATTGGTATGACTCAGCCGGGGATCGAACCCACGACCTCCCTATCCGAGGCGGACGCTCTAACCACCAGGCCACCGGAGCGGTCCTGTACATTATGAAGAACGGTGGTTGTTGTTTGACTTTAGTAACTGTACATTTTGAAGAACGGGGGTTGATCTATGGAAACGATTTATCTACTTTCAGACAGTGATTTTTTACCTTGGACCGTTTGACCCTAAAATCAAATAGGATTCTTCCTTAATCCACACGAAGCCAACCTCAGTTCTTAGTAACCGTAAATGGCCGACAAATGACCTTATTTTGCTGAAGAGGAAATTGGTAACAGTCCGTGATAGTGGCCATATAACAGCTGCTTCTCATGTAGTTGTTTTGCATGGCAAACAGGCATCCCACCAACTGAACTTTTATAATATATCCTACAAGTAATCTCATATTACATAGAAATCTCATATTACATAGAAATCTCATATTACATAGAAATCTCATATTACATAAGAATCTTCATATAGGATGAGTGTCAGACTGTTTACCCTTAGCACACTTTGCTCTGCTGCATTTTGCCTTGTTTTTTATTTCTTCTAAAATTAATAGTGTAATAATATGAAGAGTAAAAAACGATTGACCCATTTAAACCACTTAAATATACTTTGAGTCAATTCATACCTTTTAGATATTAACTATTTTCTTTCGAGAGGTTTGAATTTACTTCAGGGATACTGACAGAAGGGCTCAAACCAGATCATCGTAGCATACTGACAGTAGGGGTCAAACAAGATCATCCTATCATACTGACAGTAGGGGTCAAACCAGATCATCCTATCATTCTGACAGTAGGGCTCAAACCAGATCATCCTATCATACTGACAGTAGAGCTCAAACCAGATCATCCCAGCATACTGACAGTAGGGCTCAAACCAGATCATCCTAGCATACTGACAGTAGGGCTCAAACCAGATCATTTTATCATACTGACAGTAGGGCTCAAACCAGATCATCCCAGCATACTGACAGTAGGGCTCAAACCAGATCATCCTAGCATACGGACAGTAGGGCTCAAACCAGATCATCCTAGCATACTGACTTTAGGGCTCAAACCAGATCATTCCAGCATACTGACTGTAGGGCTCAAACCAATCATCCTAGCATACTGACAGTAGGGCTCAAACCAGATCATCCCAGCATACTGACAGTAGGGTTCAAACCAGATCATCCTAGCACACTGACTTTAGGGTTCAAACCAGATCATCCCAGAATACTGACAGTAGGGCTCAAACCAGATCATACTAGCATACTGACAGTAGGGCTCAAAACAGATCATCCCAGCATACTGACAGTAGGACTCAAACCAGATCATCCTAGCATACTGACAGTAGGGCTCAAACCAGATCATCCTAGCATACTGACATTAGAGCTCGTACTAGATCCCCCCAGGTCTCTAACAGTAGGGCTCATAGCAGATAATCCTAGTATACTGACAGTAGAACTAGTACTAGATCCTCCTAGTATACTGACAGTAGAACTAGTACTAGATCCTCCTAGTATACTGACAGTAGAGCTCGTACTAGATCCTTCTAGTATACTGTCAGTAGAGCTCGTACCAGATCCTCCTAGTATTCTGACAGTAGAGTTCGTACTAGATCCTCCTAGTATACTGACAGCAGAGCTCGTACTAGATCCTCCTAGTATGCTGACAGCAGAGCTCGTACTAGATCCTCCTAGTAGAGCTCGTACTAGACAGTAGAGCTCGTACTAGATCCTTCTAGTATACTGACAGTAGAGCTCGTACTAGATCGTCCTAGTATACTGACAGCAGAGCTCGTACTAGATCCTTCTAGTATGCAGACAGTAGAGCTCGTACTAGATCCTCCTAGTATGCTAACAGTACAGCTCGTACTAGATCCTTCTAGTATGCTGACAGTAGAGCTCGTACTAGATCCTTCTAGTATGCTGACAGTAGAGCTCGTACTAGATCCTTCTAGTATGCTGACAGTAGAGCTCGTACCAGATCCTTCTAGTATGCTGACAGTAGAGCTCGTACTAGATCCTTCTAGTATGCTGACAGTAGAGCTCGTACTAGATCCTTCCAGTATGCTGACAGTAGAGCTTGTACTAGATCCTTCCAGTATGCTGACAGTAGAGCTCGTACTAGATCCTTCTAGTATGCTGACAGTAGAGCTCGTACTAGATCCTTCTAGTATGCTGACAGTAGAGCTCGTACTAGATCCTTCTAGTATGCTGACAGTAGAGCTCGTACTAGATCCTTCTAGTATGCTGACAGTAGAGCTCGTACCAGATCCTCCTAGTATGCTGACAGTAGAGCTCGTACTAGATCCTTCTAGAGCTCGTACTAGATCCTTCTAGTATGCTGACAGTAGAGCTCGTACTAGATCCTTCTAGTATGCTGACAGTAGAGCTCGTACTAGATCCTTCCAGTATGCTGACAGTAGAGCTCGTACTAGATCCTTCTAGTATGCTGACAGTAGAGCTCGTACTAGATCCTTCTAGTATGCTGACAGTAGAGCTCGTACTAGATCCTTCCAGTATGCTGACAGTAGAGCTCGTACTAGATCCTTCTAGTATGCTGACAGTAGAGCTCGTACTAGATCCTTCTAGTATGCTGACAGTAGAGCTCGTACTGGATCCTTCTAGTATGCTGACAGTAGAGCTCGTACTGGATCCTTCTAGTATGCTGACAGTAGAGCTCGTACTAGATCCTTCTAGTATGCTGACAGAAGAGCTCGTACCAGATCCTCCTAGTATGCTGACAGTAGAGCTCGTACTATTTCCTTCTAGTATGCTGACAGTAGAGCTCGTACTGGATCCTTCTAGTATGCTGACAGTAGAGCTCGTACTAGATCCTTCTAGTATGCTGACAGTAGAGCTCGTACTATATCCTTCTAGTATGCTGACGGTAGAGCTCGTACTAGATCCTTCTAGTATGCTGACAGTAGAGCTCGTACTAGATCCTTCCAGTATAATGACCGTAGGTCTCAAACCAGTTCATTCTGGCATACTTACAGTAGAGCTCCTACTAGATCCCGAAGTATACTGACAGTAGGGGCTCATACAAGATCGTCCACGAATAATGACAGTTGAAATCATACAAAACGTCTCCAACAAATCATAAATTTCTAATTTAGTTAGATTGTATTCTACAGCAAACACTTATAAGCTACATTACGTTAACTCGGGTTCCACCTTTGCACTTGCTTGCAGATGTATCGGGCACTAATATAATACTGTATTCTGATGACTATAACAGAGGCTTGTAGAATATGTACAGAGGCTTGCACAACAAATACACGGTATAAGCTTCAAATATATAAATTAACTTTAACAAATACTGTCGCTTAAAAATATAATGAACATGTTTTTATACTGACATCGAGAAAATGGTAGAATACAATGGAAAGTTATCATTCTTCTCTTTAATTTTTGACAAATCTGAAAATCATCCTTTCGTTACTTTAATTTTTCCCAAATCAGAATCATCAAACTCTCGTAAATTCAAATAAGTGTCGATGCTGTATTAATGGAGAATGGACAATATTTTAAAATACAGAGATGACAGACTTTGTACTACTTTGGACAATATTTTAAAATACAGAGATGACAGACTTTGTACTACTTTGTTACTACCAGTAAAATGAATGAAGGTGAATTTTTTTTATTTCTTTACTGACCAAAAGGTTAGGATCAAACTGAAAGGCTATTTTTTACATTTCAAGTAGATCTGAAGTACAGAGACTTAAATTAACTAAAATATCTGGTTTTGAAATATAACGGAATCATACGAAAAAAAGCCACAAGAAAGACGGTATTAGCTTTAATATCCCTTTTCCAACAATAAAGCTGACATACATATCTAGAATACGAACTTTTGTGAATAATGTCGCAAAGTATATGATTAGTATACACAACTATCTGTTCCTAATCATTTTCTGTGAAAGACAACTTATTTGTATATTTCTAAATTAAAATATGTAGAGGGTCAAATGTAAGATTCTTGATCGTGCTGGCATAATGAAACTGCCATAATTAAACTGACATGATAAAACTGACATAATGAAACTGACATAACGAAACTGACACAATGAAACTGACATAATGAAACTGATTACTAATTTCACGATTTTCAGATATATATTTGACTTGGAGAGAGAGAGAGAGAGTCTAAATGAGCAAAGTGCAGTTCGCACAAGTGCTCGAATTGTAAACACTATACAGCAAGGAATTATGGGAATGTTGTTGGATTTCATATTTCACATTAATAATATGTAATAGAATGGTACGTCTGTCATATTTGTCTTACGTAGTGCTTGACATTGTCTTAATTAGGTGCAACAGAGGCTAAACTTGATGATTTCCGGACAGTGAAAAGTATGTTGATGTCCCTTGACCGAAATTCTCTGACAGCGACCTGCAATTAAGGTTGTGATGGAAAACATGCTGATACATGACTGTTGGATGAGGAATTTAGTTGAGTGTAGTAACCACATAAAATGGGGTCAACATAAATCACTTTGTCAGCCGCCATATGTGTGATAGAGAAGCTGTCATGAGTGTGTATTTTTAATGAAATCTATGTAAAGAGTTAATTTATTCCTATTTTGACAAGCATTGGCGGTGAAAACAGTTAAGTGTTTTATTCTTTAAAAAAAACATTCAGTACAAAGTGAGAAATAATATAGTTCCCATAAATCTGTTAAAATTATTTTGTTTTGCAACGATTCAATCAGAAGATGCTAACAATAAATGTAAGGTCACACTAGGAGCTGTTTAAATCACACCATAAACTAGCTGCATGTCACTCAACGAAAAATCAAAAGCCAGATGTGGGTCATAATAATGCACTTTAGAACTGAACTAAATATTTGATAAAGTCACGATGCTTGAAAATAGATTACAAACGAACAACAGCAGAGAAGCAAAGATGTGCATTGTGTAATCAGTTTTCAAGCTTCATTATTTAATGCATTCTGTGAAATAGGATAGTCAGTTCTTATAATACATATATAATAAGAAAAGTAACGAATTTTATAAACAAAATGCTTTTAAATCCCATGCTTCATGTTAAATTTTCCATTTAAATTTCATTAACATATTTATTTCTCTAAATGATGAACATATGCCTAAAGGATTGTTTTTCTATGTGGACCATGATAAACATTTTAAGCTTTAATTTTCATCTTTCATTGTGAGACAAAAGAATTCTACTTGAAGTTTTAAAGATACGTTACACTTACGTTTGTTTTCGTGCACGTATACATATGTTCATCGATTCTGGAAATACTCTGGAAATATCGAATAAGGAATTTATGACTCCATTGGCTGCTGCTGCATCTACACCGTGGGTGAAATGTTGGGTTTTGTGGGAGGGGGGAGGGGTTGGTGCCCTATAATTAATCAATAACCATGCTAAGTACACCCGTTGATTAAATCTAATTCAAGGAAGCGAGTAATCGTTCCTACTTGTACATTTAAATAACTTTCAAACTTAAATATAAGGCGCGGTTTATATCAGCCCACTGTAAGAGTTTTTTGGCTTTAGTTTAGGACAGCTTACTTTAAAGGGAGATAAAAAAAAATTGAGGTAGGTTTATCATAGAGTACAAATTACGTTATAGAGAGACATACAGTTGAGGTATGGTTATCCTAGAGGTGAAGTTCAAGTAGAACCGACACACAAATGTTTTGTCCGAGATAATGCAACAGTTTCTTTCTTTCCGTAAAATCCAAAGTCTGTTTTAATCTTTGTACTGGAAACTGAATTTGAAAATAGGGCTTAAAATATGACTTTGCGAATAGTAAATGTTCTCTTCCAAGCTTCTGATTAGATAAGGAAAATGCATGAAATAGGGCAGTGTGACATGCTTTACTGACAAGTCGAGGTTAACATTGCCGAATCAGTCCCCATTCCATGGGCAATTGGGCAGGTTTTACTGAATCTATGTAAAGTTTTGAAATATTTAACATCAAAATAACGTTCAGGTAATACAGAACCTGAGGTCGTTATTTGTCTTCATCTCTGAATTAGGTGACTTATGCACTCTCATAACTTAGGATCATTTTGGCGAAGAATTATTTATCCCTTAATGAAGAAAAATATACTGCGACTCTTTTTTTTTGGCGTATTTCCTGATATATTTTGTATTCTACACTTCCATTCCCAATATTATCTCTCTTCTTCCCTTCCTCCCTCCTTCAGGAGAATGTTCATTCTAGTACTAACACCATTATGTAAACACATACGTTCTGTTTTATCTCAATTTGCCTGATTTTATTTGCAAGTAAAGCAAAGATTGCAAATACCTTTGTTACAGACACAGTGAATCTCTCATGGTTGATCTGGCGTACGATATAGGTGTTCGCTCTTTTTTTTCCGTATGACATACTCATACTAGAATTATTTAGAAGTTTCCTCTGATGTACGCTCCACGATATATTTTAGACGTATCGAATCGAACTTGTATAAATCCCAATTCATTTTCATTTTTATTCATTCTGTAAAGTTAAAAAATGTATAGAAAGCACAAAAAGAATTGTATGTACTAAATACAAAACCTAACTGATATCTTGCCCTGAGAGGTAAAGGCCCCGATGTTTCAGTGCGCTATATCATCATCGTACCTTCAGGCGACCTGGAACCAAAACTTGCATGCGGTTGGTCGTATTTATAAACCACCAGATTAACTATTCCTCATTAGAGAAAGTTTGCTTTTTCAACATTGTTCCGTCAGCTGATGTCCACACATGCATATTTTTCTATCAAGTGCGGAATACACGTACTGGTGGATTCCCTGACTTTTAAGAGGAATTGCATTTTCGGGATTTTACTACAAATTAGTTGATAAATTCAACCGAACTTTCCTCTAGCTCTTATGTGAAGTAAACGAGTGTGTTTAATCTCGAAGAAGCATTTGTTTAATCTCGAAGCAGTATTTGTTTAGCATCGAAGTATTTTATATTTCTCTGTACACTTTGTCATTATACGAAACGATTATCTCTTCAGAAAGTATTTCTATTGTTATCGTTTTAAAAAAAAGCGATTTTGAAACTACATTTTAAACACTAGTTCAAACCAATCGCAAACAGTTTACTGTCTCCCATGTTCTGAATTTCGTATGTTTGTATGCTTTTTTCACATTATTTTTCAGATGTAATCTCTGTTATTGCAGCACTTAAGGTTAAGGTCACTGAATTGTAAGGAACGTGACGGCTGTACAGCGCCTTACCTGAGTAGTTAAGGGGGGCACTTTACGGACAATGGGAATTAGCATTACAGACCCCCCTGGGTTAGATTACGGACAATGGAAATTTAACATGGCGAAAAATCGTGGGTCAGATTACGGACAAGGGGAATTAACATGGCGATAAATCGTGGGTCACTTTACGGACAAGGGGAATTAACATGGCGATAAATCGTGGGTCACTTTACGGACAAGGGGAATTTAACATGGCGATAAATCGTGGGTCACTCTACGGACAAGGGGAATTTAACATGGGGAATAGTTTGGGCTTGTTTAGGGACAAGGGGAATTTAACATGGGATTTTTTTTTAAAAAAATTTTTTAAAAAAGGGGTAGGCAATTCAAAGACTATCTCTTTTCGAGAAATATGGCTGGCCCTGAAAAGGGCCTTTGGGTTTTCTTCTTCTTCTAATTTCTTCTTTTCCTCCACCAAGTTCTTATTTTATCTCCTACACTCTTCTTCTCTTTCTTTTTTTTCTTCTCCTCCTCTTCTTTCTTCTTCTCTTCCTCCTCTTCTTTCTTCCTCTTTTCATTTTCTTCTTCTTTTTCAATTTTTTCGTTCCAATTGCGTATTCTTATTCTTTCCTCTTCATCCTCCTTCTCCCCCTTAATCTCTTTCATGACACCACTAATCTTGTCCTTTGCTTTCCTTAAGTTATTAATTTCCATCTTCACACGATGGGGACTATAGGAATAATGGTCTTCAACCAGTCTTAATAGCATCTGTTCCATTATTCCTAAGTTGTCTAAAACGTCTTGCAAGGTTTGTATTTTGTCGATTTGGTTTGACGCCATCTTCTTTTTATTCTTTGCAGAATGGTTTGAACGACGAACACTGTGGGTTATTATAGTGAAAGCGCGGACGTGATGGAAAACATCCCCCTAAAAAACATAAAATGGATCTTACCTAGATCATGACCCAACAACGCGCGAACGTGAAGGAAAACATCCCCACTTTTCTCATTTCATATAATATAACCCTAACTATACTCTCCACATACGCTAAGAAACAATAAAGAAACCCATAATCTACTATTCACACAAACTTACTTTATTATTTACTAACACAAACACACAATCACATACACTTCCACTATTAATAAAGAGTTAGTGTTTATATTCACACTACTCTACCTACATACATTGGCAAATTGATCGTTATTTCTTTTCTAGAGTATTGGGTAGCCCTGAAAAGGGCTGTTTTGTTTGGAACTTCATGGGCACCTGGTTAATGGTGGCACCTTCCAGGCCTGGCGCCACATACGCATCTTATCCCCCAGTTACTTTTTACCTTTTGGGGGGAGAAAGCAGAGGCAGGATGTGTCGCTTCAGAATCCCAATTTTCGCTCTCTGGGATTTTGAAATTTCTTCTCTCCTTTTCCTCCTCCTCTTCTTTGTTTCTTCTTTCCTCTTTATATCTTCTTTCTTCTTCTTCTTTATATCTTCTCTCCTCCTCTTCTTTGTTTCTTCTTTCCTCCTCTCTTATCCTTCCCTCCTCGACAATGGCTTCCGCGGCCAGTTCATTTAATATGCGCCTGGCATATTCCAGATGCACATGAAGCTCCAACAGTTTCTCAAGTCTCGTGTTCATTTTTTGGTGTTGATCAATCAACAAGGGTAGCTGGACTGCCGAACGAGTTTCAATTTATACTGAAAGCGCGGACGTGAAGGAAAACATCCCCCTAATAACATAAAATTCATCTTACCTAGATCATGACCAAAAAAAAAAAACAACAACGCGCAGACCTAAAAGAAACACTCACTCACTTTTTTATGATACCCATCACTATTTTAAAATTTTTATAAATCACTTCAATAGACTATCCACATAATCAAAACAATCCAATCTAACTCCAAATATACACCTCAAAAACCCCAAAAACATCATTTTAATCCACTATCCACACCAACCTACTTTATCACTTACAAACACCAACACATACCCTCACTTTTTTAATAGCAAGAGTTAGTGTTTATTTTCACACTACTCTACTTACACACATTGGCAAATTAATAGTTATTTCTTTTCTAGAGTATTGGGTAGCCCTGAAAAGGGCTGTTTTTTTGTTTGCTATGGCATTCTTTTTTAGTTTCTAAGAATGCGATGTCCTCTGAGGATAGACTTTCTGGCAATAGGTCTGCTTCTTCGGAAAGAGAAGAAGAACTCTTTGGTGTCGATACGGCAATCGACAAAGCCTCTGTCAGCTTCAGGTTGCTGCTGCTGTTGTTGTTGTTGCTGTTGTTGCTGCTGTTGCTGCTGTCTCTGAAGTCTGTACTTCTCTGTCCATTCTTCTTTTTCCCTGTTCACTTCTTCTCTGAAGAGCTCTTCTATTAGGTCTTCAGTGATTTTTAACATTCTCACATTCTCTATTTCTTCTGGCTTTGGTATCAGACTGTGTCTGACCCTATGCAAATTCACGTAGGCTTCGTTGAGCTTAGCTAGTTTGGAGCACATCTTCGTAGGAGGATGAGTCGACAATGGATGGTTAGACTGGGAACAAACCGGTTCTTAAAGTTAAAGCGCGGACGTGAAGGAAAACATCCCCCACACGGTTTTTTCGAGCCGCAACGTTCATGAGAGGGATAGTAAGAAATGAAAGAGCATCAATTCAACATTCTTATAGCTAAACAAACCACAAAGGCATTTTTTTTCTTCAAAACACAACATTTTTTATTCAAAAATCACTTAACACTAAACAACAACTCTAACATTTTTAACAATAATCCAACACTATAACATCAAACAATTTTTTCAAATCACAAACATTTTTTTCTCAATGCACAATCTACTTTAAACAGGGCTGACAACGTTGTGAATGAAATTGTGATTTCCACTGTTGGAAATCATTAGGCCATTGATGGACACTACGTTTCCTAGCTTGAGACAAAAGATAAGCATAATGGTCACAAAACCATCGATCTACTTTCACATCGTTTCTAGCAGAAGAACGAGGATCGAAATGAGTCACTAAATGTTCTAAGGAATAGCCCAGGCTGCGATGATGCAGAAAATACACACAGTACTGTTCACACACCAAGGAATCTGTGCCTTGTAATTTCACGTTATTGAATCGGGTGGTTTGAGCATTTCTTCTCATAAAGTCGATGATATCGTCTTCCAAAGGGGGCAATCCGTACGAATCGAAATATTCCACACATCCTTCTTGAGGAAAGTAGACGGCTACCCAGTGGGTTCCTGGGAGATGACTTTCGTCCGTGTTGATCACGTAAGCTTGATGGTCTTTAGGTTTGCGATGAGGGAGTTCATCTTTAGCACAGACGACAGGATTCCAAGAAGCCGTATACGAACTGTGGTTCAAAAGGTAATAAAGTTCCCAGGTATCCATTGATTTGTGTTTTTTTTCTTCTTCACAGGTAATAATAAGTCGTCAATTCGATTCTGACTTTTTGCTTGAAAATGTCTGACGAATAAACGGTTATTCGTTCTGTTTCCTCACTCTGATTCAGGAGAGCTTCGATACGATGGATCTCTTGAGTGGTTAATGGTGGACAAGAATGTTCACGCAAGTCTTTATACCACTGGTGCAACACGTCTTTGTTCGAGATGAGACTCCAAGCTTCGTCCAGATACTCGTCCAATTTTTCTTCTTGACTCAACATCAGGCATTTATCGTGTTGAATTTGACTGGGATGATCGTTTTGACATCCATAACAATTTTTCTTGATCAATTCCGTCATTTTGTCGACCAAGTGTTTGGCAAAACAGGAGACTAAATGGGCTTCTTGTTCTGGCCATCTTGACTTCATCATGATCACTTCTTCCACAGTCTCCTCACATTTCATGTCCAAAGTTTCTCCACTAGGTAAAGAGGGATAACAATCTTCCATGGTTTCTAGTAATCTAGAATGACTTCTCTCAAACTGTTGATTTCTATGGTATTGTCGAATTCTGCATACAGAATGACGTTCACCGTTTCATCAGGGATTCGGTCTTTAAACTGAATTTCCACACGAATCTGGCCAGATTTTATAGGGTGGAAATGTCCCTCGTCGCTGCCTTGGTCAGGAGTGAAATCGAAAGCCCACAAAGCATAGCCTCCTACGTAATCCTCGTACGTAATACCGTGACTGGTGTTGGTTCCTAACTGGCCGGTGGCTTCGTACAGGGACAAGTACGATCTCAAGTAATTCTTCTTCTCAAAGTCAGGTTCGAAAGGTCGGGTACACAAGGTCTTGCCATCGCGACTGACTTCGATCTTGGACACGCCAAAGTGTTGAAAGTTGAAAGGATTTTTACCCAAATCTCCGTTGAAGGCTGTATTTTCGACGATACCAACGATCAAACGTTTGGGTAGCTGTCCTTGAAACAGATGATCTTCGATCATGGATCGTTGTCCCTTGGGAATGGTGAAGGTTTTCACTTCCACGCGTCGGATCGGATACTTAGCGGTCGTTCTGCTCAACGTCTGACTGATGTCGTTACCCACTTTAGGTAACACTTCTACGCGTCGTACGTAGAGCCTGGCTTCCTCGATGACAGTTTTGCAAGCAGTTTTACCTATCAAATGGAAAGCGGTACTGCTACGATTCAGTCTCAGGCGGACATTCACCCCGTTTAGCAAATATTTCTCTTGTAACCACATGTCCAAATGCAAACGATCCATCAGTTCTAAACTTTTGTTGTCTCCTATGATTCTGTTTCTTCGTTCTATAAATCCGTCATTTGTTGGTTTAGTTTTATCCTTTGTATCAGTTTGGAATTCTTCAAACTGGCCTGCTTCGTCAGCTTCCCATAGCACACAGGCATTGAGATGAGTGTTCTTGGCATCTATTCCGTACGTCAAGAGATTTTCCAGGTACGCTCGATAAGGGTAAGTATCCATGCTGCTGCTGACCAGTTTGTTGTTCAAGTACAAGTCCACTCCGCTAAACAAGGAATGCATGAAATTGTTGACGGGAGCTATTACCTCATCGCCATCTAGGGTCGAATTGTCCTCATCGACAACTTTGACTTTCAAGTACAAGTAACTGCTATTCAGATCGATGTAATCTTCGGGCTGTCCTTTGATTTCAAACTCGATGGGAGCTGAGGCTGTCAATGAGGAGACGGGGTGAAATTCCACCCATTGGGATTCTTGCATCGTCATCATGGTGGGGGGCATGGCAAACAGATCCAGTTCCGTCTTGGAACAAGCGCAAGACTCTCGGTGCATCATTTTTTGTTCTGTTCTTTCTCAATAATCGAAAACGTCTAAGTCTCGAACGGTTCTTCTTTTCTTGGCCTTTCTAGCTTGAAGTCTGGTGAAAGGGTGTTTTCTTCGTCGTCGTCTTTTTCTGCCTTGTCCTTGCTGAATGCCTGATTCGGTAGCGTGCAGGGCATTTATAGGTGTGTCTCGTCGGCCCAAAATGTCTTTGCCCGTTTGCAGCAAGACATTTTTGCCTGCCCTCATAAAGGCTTCTTTAGGGTTTTGTTTGTCGATGATGACATTTTGGAGAAATTCTTTGCCTTGCGTCAGTGCCGCATCTTTCAAGGCGTGCAATCCGCGTGTCACCATCGGTTTCAACACCGGGACCACCGAACGAAAGGCCGATTTTAACATGTCTCCTAAACCGTGTCCTCGCTGTCGAGGAACCCCTTGGTACACTGGATACATGACTTACTTACGAGTCGTGAGAGAACCGTTTTCGAAAATGGAGTTTCACCGTGACTTTTCCTTTGGTGAATGGAATATTTTGTCCCAAATCTCCTTTTATAGCAATGTTGACCGTGTCCAAATACGACTTGCTGACAGGCAAATAATGAGGATGGACAAATTCGCGGTGGACGTGGTAAGTGTTTCCACCTTCCTGGTCACTGACCGTGGTATTATCCACTTTGAAAGGAATGACACGCAGTAACGGTACAGAGGTGTGTCCCACCACGTTATACTCCACCACATCGGAGTACACGAACATTAAATTCAGTCCTTGATTCAGTTCTACAGGGAATCGAAAAAACTTGTAAAATTCCGTATTGCTGTTGATCTTCGGATTAAAATTTGGAGCCATGTTTGTGTCTCCACCTAAAATATCAAACAAGTCACGATTGAAACTGATGGACATCGTTTGGGTATCCTGAAATTTCATCAGTAAGCGACGAGCCACTTTATGGTACTCCAGGGTGACACTTTTTTTGGTTCTGTTCAGGGCTTTGGCAAAGGCGAACTCGAACCTGTCCGCAATAGTGTCCACCAAATGTTGGCCGCTAAAATAAAACCCTGGTGGAATTTTCACGGTGTAGATTTTGAAGGCTGGATTGCTGGTGGATGTTGTTGTGATCCCTGAAAACCCGATGTCAGTCATGGCTTCTTGTAATTGTTGGTTCAGGATTTCGACCTCAAAAAAGTTTTGAGTTTCAGTGATGTTTTTGATTTGTGTAGGGTGAATCATTTCTACTAAAGCCACTTCCCAATGGGCTTCGTGATCTAAGGGGATGGCTTGAGGTAATTTGGCCGTGTAACAGCACAATGTGTTATTGGGAAACACCTCCATGGAACTGTCACTGGGTAAGGTTAAGTAAAATTGGTTTTGGTGACTAATAATTCCAGAGTTCTGTGGCTCTCCGAGGGGATATTACTGGACGTCAGAGGCGTGTCTCCGCCCAAAATGGGGTTCTGATTGTGGTTGGACTGGTGACTGGCACTGGCACTGGCACTGGACACAACGTTCCCGTTCGAGGAGAATTTCAGGGAGGGATTGGGAAGCAGGTAACCGATGCAACTGCTCAATAAAATGGTCCACAATTGTTTGTCTCCTTGTTGCAAACTCAAATTGGCGATGGCTGCCCCGATGACACAATACACCACGAAGATTTGGCAGAAAAAGACGATTTGTGTTTTAGGCACACGTTCTCCACACCACACCCACAAGGGTTGTTTTTGTAAATCTTGCACAGAAGAACTAGGGGAAGAAGGAGTGGTCGACGTAGCTGCGTCTGCTGCTGTGTGAAAGGGCATGATGGTCACTTCTTCTTTTTATAGTCGATGACTTGCGAAGCGTCGATCCAAGAATCGAAACTGGGTGGATATCCTTTCCAACGTACTTTGACTTCTTTGACACGTCGTTTGCCCACTTTACGGGTTCTGCGTTCGAGAATGCTTTCGATGTCGTACACGTCGTCTTCTTTTTTGGTGACACGTTGTAACTCGGGCAAATAAAACGTTCCTTTGAGTACTTCTCCGTTCATGTCTTCCAATTTATAGACGGCAGGATGACGGCCATGCACTCGTCCAGTGACGCGAAACAATTCGGTCGTCCAGTTAGGTAAGTAACCTTTGTCGAAAGTGCGTTTGGTTTTGCCAATGCGCACCCAATCTCCTACGGTCAACTCTCCACTTTTCTTGGGGACAGCCCTCGTCGGGGACGTACCGAACAGGCGCTCGAACACCAGCACTTCGTTGTCGGGAGTCACGTCTTGCGGGGCACGTCCGATGCTTCGATGGTAAGATTGGTTGTACGCTTGCACCAGGTGCGGTAAGATGTCGATGTACTTCAGAGTGTGGTGATGCGTAAAATATTTCCACATGCGTTCTTTCAAAGTGCGTTGAAAACGTTCCACGATGCTGGCTTTGGTTTCGGGATTCTCGGTGGTAAAAAAATGAATGTCACGTTTCTTTAATTCTTTTTGGAAAGCTTGGTTCAGAAATTCGGTGCCTTTGTCCGTTTGCCATCGAAGAGGGCGACGACCGCTTTGTTTCAACACCCGTTGCAGGGCTCGCACTAACTCGCTGCTCGATTTGGAAGTCAAGGGCACGACCCAGGCAAATTTGGAAAAGACGTCGATGACACAAAACAAATATTTGTAGCCACGATTGTAGCTGGCCAAATGAGAGGCATCGGCTAAATCGGCTTGCCATTGATGATCGATGCCTTCCACTCGGGTGCGACTTCTGGCAAACTTGCGTCGAATGGGTTTGTGCAAAGTGTAGGTAGCTTGTTCTTGTAACCATCGTTGCACTTGAGGTAAACGGAGACTTTTCAGTCGCGTTTTGGCAGCACGATACAATTTTTGAACTCCTGCGTAACCTGCAGGATGCGAGGGATCGTAGTAAATGCTGGCTAAGACTTTTTCCATTTTTTTATTTTGTGTTGGTGTGTTAATAAGTCACCCACTCTTCGGTGATGCTACTTTGGGTGGGACGAAAGGGTGGTTTGGAAACAGATTTACGTGTCCGATGGGCTACGGGAGTAGAAGTCGAAGGTAGTGGTGGTGGTGGTGGAGGTGGCAATGGAATGGCTTTCGTTTTCTTTTCTTTTTTCACTTCTGGTTTCCCTTCTTTCTTTTTCACTTCTGTCGAAGGAGGCGTGGACATCATCTTTTTAACCCAAGCTTTCATTTCTTCTCGTTGGGGTGTGGGGGACGGGGTCAACAAGGATGCTGCAATCTTACTCGAAATGGGAGCTGCTGACGGTGTTTGAAACACTTCGCGCATCTCTTCTTCCTCAGGTCTTTGTGGGGTAGCATCTCTGGTGACCCTTGGGGATGGTAGTGGTGGTGGTAATGATGATGATGGTGCTGGACTTTTCATCAAGGTCTTAAAATCTTTCAGAGTGGGTAAAGCTGTTTCGTCTAAAGCTTTCTGGTGAAAGAGTTGCAGTCGTTGCAAGAGTTGACCGTACTTTTGCGATTTTTCTGTTTCGGACAAATCTTGGCGATCCATCAAGGATTGCAATTCGTGTTGTAACTGGGACATCTCGCTCAAATTGGGATTGGGAGGTAAATGCGGGGTGCGTTGTTCTTGCCATCGATGGTATTCCATCCATCGTTTGTAAGGCACTAAAGCTAGTTTTCGTCCTTCCATGGGTTGTCAGGGGTCGATTCTGAGATCTTGGGACTTCCGAGGGCCTTTTTATCTTGCTCCCACCAGTCCTCCCAACATGGTTCCCAAGACTCCTTTCAGTATGGGGCCTAACAAGAGAGGTAAAATGCCTCCACGTTGGACCAACATCTTCTTTTTTTGACGAATGGGAATTTTCTTTCGAACCATTTGGCGAAGAACGTGACGATGTTTGCCTAAGCATTGTTTCTGGTGTTTGGACAAAGGGATCGTGCCTTTCAAAACGTTCAAACAACATTCGCACACGGTATCGATGACCTCTTTGGAGGCCGTTTGAATGAGTTTTTTTCGTAGGGGTGAAGAAGCTTTGGACAGGACAGATAACATGTCCCCATGTTTAGCTAAACGTGGTGGCAGTCCTTTTCTTTTCTTTACTTGGGGTTTTCTGGAGGGTGCCATTTTTGCTTGTGGGTTCCGGGACATTCACCGAACAGACACTAACGTCGATGACTTAACGCACACCCTTTTATCTTTTTTTTGGGACTATCGCTTTGTCATAAAGGTGACAATGTTTTTCCCAAAATCACCAAGGAATCCTCCCCTTTGTTGACGCCTCTTTTTCTTGGAACGACTGTGTCTTTTCTTAGGGTAATGTCGATGCTTGGCTAAGCGCTTTGTCGGATGACGCGTCTGCCTTTGTCTCTTTCTTTTGTGGCTTCTTGGAGGTGACATCTTTTTTACAAGTTCACTGATACCCCGACTTGGTCACAGGCTCTTTTTATACTGGAACGCGTCGCCACTGATTGTCTTTACGTTTTATCAGTTTGAGGACAGGCATGACACGTCGTGCAGGGGTACGCAACGGACTAAATCGAGCCAGTTCTTGCTTGGACAAATCCAGTAAACTTTGTAACATGCCCGATCTTTCTTGGACTTTGATTTTGGGAGAAGGTACTTTGTGAGCAGCAGACACTGCCACTAAATTGGAGGGTCCTGCCACTGGGGAAGTTCTTTTGGGGGTCATCAACGGAGATGTTCTTGGTGTGATCAACGTCTCCAAGTACTCTTCAGTTCTGGGTGTCATCAACGGAGAAGTGGATGAACGTGAGGATGCCGGAGACGCAGTCACTGCCGTGGCAGGTCGTGGTTTGCGAGTGTAAGGTTGCGTCCTGGCCGAAGTGCCTCTCTTGCGACTAGTTTTCTTCTGTGGACTTTTCTTTTTCTGGGGACTTTTTCTCTGTTTCTTTTTCTGGGGGCTTCTTTTCTTTTTCCGGGGTGGTGGTGTCTGGTAAGAGGAGGGTCCTGCCACTGGAGAAGTTATTCTTCTTGGGGACCTGGTCTTTTTCTTTTTCTTCTTGGGGCTTCGTTGGACTTTTGTCTTGGGGATAACTTTGGGGGCATTAGGATCCCATCTTAAGAGTGAGCGAATGATGACCCCTCCTAGAGTACCGCTCCCTCCAGGTTTCAAAATGATTTGTTTTTTGGTTTGAGTGTCAATGCGGGGATCGGCCAGTTGGACCAAAGCGACTTTGTTTCGATCGAAAAAGCGTTTGGTTTGATGAGGAATCTGAATGATTCCTTGGAGTAATTGACGTGCCGTCACCGTGAACCATCGTAAGACTTCTTTGAGACTAGCTTCTAAGACACGGGCTCGTGTTTGTGGATCTTTTTCTCGACTGATGCCATACAAGGCACGAATCAATTTGACGGGAAGATGCGACTGAAGGGACGTCATGTTCACACTGTGTGAGACAGACGAAAAAGGGTCTGAGGTTTTTATAGATTTTTTGATGGGGAGTGAAATGAAGTCGAGGACGGAGACGTGTACAGGACAGGCCCTCCGTCTTGGCACCAGTGGTGAAACAAGTGGGTACGAAATCGCAAATCCTCGGGGGTCGTAGGTTTCAAATCGACGAGTAAATAGGCGTGTGGCGTTTGAGTGGCATCGTCGTACGCCTGAGTCAGCCAAGGCGTTCCTAACTGTTTGGCTAAGACTTGCACTTGCGATTTATCTCGAGGGCTTTTGAACAAGACCACGTAATGCGCATTGAGACTGATGGTGCGATGGGCTTTACTTTGTTGAAACAAATTTTGGGTGATGTAAATGACACTGGCATTACGGTGATGCCCTTTGCGCGTGAACCACAATTTAATTTCTTCTTCGTCTTCTCCTAACATGTCGTCGAAAATGACCAAATGGGTTTGACGGGAGTCAGAGACGATGCCGTCGTCTTCTTTAGGAATGCCTTCCACAAACACGATGGAATCGCCTTGACTTTCTCGCAAGAGGCTGTATACCGATTGCCACTCTTTGTAACACCACACGATCCGTTGAGGGGGCCGATCGATCAAATGATGTTTATGTTCGATCAAACGTTTGACGAATTCGGTTTTGCCTGAACCGCTAGGTCCAGCAATGAGCATGTTAAAGGGATGACGAAGATACAAAGCCTCCCAACTGGCACGATCTAAGTGTTCGTCGATGACTTTGACAGTAGAGGAAGAGGGAGCAGAGACAGTAGAGGTAGCCATGGTGTGAGAAATGTCACTTGTGACACGAAAACGAACAAGACAAGAGTTTATATACTTTTTCAGAACACGTTTATTGAATGTTTTTTTATCAAACATGAATACGAAAGACAAAAATACATAAAAGCCAAAGGCTTAAGTACAAGGATAAAAGGCACATGATAACGATGAACGTGGAATAAACACAAGTGTCTGTACAACAATCACATCTTTTGGGTAATGTTCTAACCAGTTCAACAGGGGGTAAGGTCACACAAGTGTCCTCCCGAAAGGGTCTTTCAGGTCTGTCCACGACAGTCCTGTCCTGGGTGACGGGTTCTTCTGGCACCGTCACTAACACGGGTTGAAAAGTAACTTTTTTCCTTGAACAACTCTCGTGCATACTGGGCCACTTCTTGGGTCCAAGCCTCAAAATCCCATTCTTTCCAGGCACGGACATCTGTCCAATGGGGATGTAAGTCACAAGCTACACACACATCGTCATACACGTCTTGGGTAGCTAAAAGTTGACGAATCTTTTTTTCCCGTAGAGGTCGAGAAGTATCCAGATGAAAACGCAAGGCTTTGAGCAAAAGGAGTTTTTCGTGACCATTTAAGGCCATGGAGGTGGTAAGTACTGATCGTAAAGAGTCCACAAAGAATCGGCTGGTAAACGAAATCCCAAAAAACAAGTCACTAAGACACACACCACTTGTCGTCCCAAATTGAATGGATACAGTTCTTGTAATAATCGATGGTAATGATCCACGGTTTGAATATGGTCATTGAGTTCCTTCCACGGAATCTGTTGGATGACATGTGACATAAGTCGTGGCATGGCAGCCTGTTTTTATAGTCTCTTTGTTTCGGAAACAATACACGTACTTTCTAGCCAGAGATCTTCGTTCTCCAGTAGGGAATCTAAATCTTGCATACTGTAACCGAAACTTCAGAGTTCGTTTAGAAGTTTCCTCTTCCTCTAAGTAGATTCCACGTAAAATATGTTGATAATCCTTTAACTTGTCTTCCTCAATGTATTGCTGTAGGTGAATCTCGAAGTAACCAAAATAATGAACATTTCGATCATTCACTAACTCAAAGTGTTGAACAAGGTCTGACCACTGAAACAATTTCTGACGAATCAGTTCTCTTATACCATTCAGGTACCAGTGGTTAAAGATCTGGTGACGTAACGGATGCAATTGTTCTTTACGTTTCACTTGTATTTTCACCAGCTCTCGGTAAATGCGTTCTCTCAACTCCACAGGCAAAGCACGAATGTTCTCTAGCAAAGTATCCATGAATAGGTCATACTAAATCCTCTTTGGTCTGACACAAGAAATGTACTCTTTGCACAAACATGGTTTCACTTCAGTGTCGAATTTAAATCGTTGAGTCACTAATCTACACATTACAATTCGTTCAGAAGTTTCCTCTTTCACTAAGTTGACATTGTGTTCAAGATGTTGGTAATTCGTTAACTCTTCCTCTGGAATTCGATGCAGTACGTTTACAATGATGTAGGTAGAATCGTCCATACCAAACCAATCCTTTTTAAAACTAGAGGATCGTTGATCAATGTCTGTCCGATGGAACACTTTCAATTGAATCAATCCTTGTATAGCCTTCAGGTACCAGTGGTTCAAACACCGGTGACGTAACGGATGCAATTGTTCTTTACGTTTCACTTGTATTTTGACCAGCTCTCGGTAAATGCGTTCTCTCAACTCCACAGGCAAAGCACGAATGTTCTCTTGTAAAGTATCCATGAACAGATTATTATTTATGGTAAGAAGTTACTTCAATGTCTCGGTCCCACTAAGGGTAAGTAATGACAATTCGGTGACCATCGAGCATGTTCTACGTAGGCCGAATCTTGCGGTTCCCAGTGGTGAAGTGTCACATCGCAACTGAAGCACCTGACTTTATCTCCTTCGCCCAAGTAGAAAAATCCGGCTCTGGCTAATTCTTCGGGGGTCGGTCCTCCCAGATACTTTGGCCATTTTCCTTTGAACGATTGAAGACGATTTTCAAAGTCGCAGTATTCCGACAAACGCACAGGAAACGAATATTCGTTTTTCACAGGTTCGTTTCGATGAGGGTTGAGTGACATGGGTAGGAGTTTGCTCAAGGCTGGATGACATCCGTAGGGGGGTAGACGTGAAGGTGAACATTCCCCTTTAAACCCGGTAAAATGTCTAAGAGGACGAGCGGCATCACTTTCGCATCCCTCAGGTTTGACACGCACAACATCACTTTCCATGACAGGGGCAGTGAGAACAAAGTTCCCATGATGCTTTACGGCATCGCTCAGGTCACAACGTACAGCATCGTATCCATCGCAAGGCTCACAATCGCACTCGTCTGCAAACTCCGTTACGCAATTACAATGGTAACCACATGGACAATCGCAGTTTCCTTCCGGACATTTTCCGTCGCAATGCATGGGTCTTATCCATCCAATATTAGTCACACTAGAGGAAGATACAACTTTTTTACAATCCCCAAACTGGAACGATGCCTCTTTCAAAGTATTCATCTTGTTCGCTCGGTCTTGGTAGTCACGATGAACTATCGATCTTGCCTAGGGTTCCTTTTTATATACAGACCAATACCGACGTGACCGTACGGTAAGGTGAAATGATTGGGAAGTCGCACTCGCTTCTGGTACACGATTTGATAAACTTTTTCCAAAGGTCGACTGACGATGTGGTGAGTGGGTAAACGTACAATCTTGTTCGGTTGGTAAGTGGTCACTTTAAAGTTTCCATCCTCTTCCGATTGCAAGGCTTCTTTCAATACCCCAAAGTTGACCACTCGACTGGTACGATGATTCAGAGTCAGTCCTTTCACTTTGCACGTCGTGTGCACTTCTCCTTGTTTGTCCCGGTATTCGTAGCCGTAATTTTTGGGACCGCCACTGACGAAACTTAGAATCTTGTCGTCGGGATGCTCGTCTGTCCAGGCTCCTAAACGGTCTCCTTCGATGTCAGGGTGATGTTGAATCGGGTGATGGATGTAAATGCAACTGTCCGTGTCAAAGTACAGGACGCGTTCTTCTAACAGTTATAAAGCTTCGTACAATTTTAAGCGAGCATGGGCTGTTACGTAAGCCGCAATGATGACATTTCCAAAGGGGTCGTCTTGTACAAAGTCCAGATCTTCTTCGTAATTGACTAAGATCAAATCCTCGCGAACGACGTCCACGTGTTTCATGAATTTGGTTTTGTCGTGAATCATCTGAAAGTAGCGGGAAGGTTCTGTCAAATATTCCGTCTTGGGTAAACACGGGCGTTGTGCCATTTTACCCCACAAGCAATTTAACATCACTTTGGCAAACGATCGCCTGCCTTCGTTTTTCTCGATGTGGTCTAAAGTGATGCCTTCTTGTTCGTAATATTTCTCTTTGAATTTTATTTGGTCTTCGGGAGTGTGACACCAGGAAGGATAGCCGCTGGCTTCTTGCTTCAGTTTCAAAAAGGCATCCACGTAGTCGGCGAAAATGCCTTTCTGAGTAGGGTCACCCTTGTGGTAATGTTGTGTCTTGGGAAAGTGGCAAATTTCGTACACTTCTAACAGTTGGTATCCCATGTCCAGAGCTTTGAACAATTCTACGCTGACCCAGGTTCCCGTCAAGGCCCGTTCTTCCTGGCTGTGCTGACAAGGTTGGTCTTGGTTGCACGTTTCGGCACAAGTACGGCACAAGGGAAACATCAGTTTGCCTTGACAATGGTGAGGTAAGACGGGATGGTATAGGTTCGTGGGAGGCAAAACTTTGCACTTGATCAAGCCTTCGTATTGTCGAATGTTGACCAGGTCGATGTGTTCCGTCAGCAATTGCGGGTGCCCTACAGGAAAGCGACAATATTTGCACACGTAGGGATACAGCGAACACACGTCCAAGTATTTGATTTCTTCTCCTTTCTCTTCGTCGGCTTGGTACAGCAAACAGGTGGCATTGGTCCTTCCTCCGTACAAACTATCCCTCGGGTTCAGCGGGTCCATGAACTGGTAACTTTCCACGAGGCGTTTAAACTCGGGATCGGTTTTCATACGGTGATCGTACTCGTGTTCCCACATTTCCACCACTTGGTATCCTTGCTGTTCTAACTTTAGGCGTCGCTGACAAGTGGCCTGGTACAAGTCTTCCATGGTTCGTTGTAAAAACTGATTTTTAGTGCCACGGTCAGGGTAACAAACGGGACATCCGTGAAATAAGCAACCGTTAAACTCGTACACGATCTTGGGGTTTTCTAAGTCCCAGCCATCGACCGAATACGTTCCGATGGTCTTTTCGCCCCCTCCGTTGCGAGCATGCTGAATCCACTTGTCTTCCTTGTCACACAAGTAATGTAACCAGCGTAAGGCTTTGACCGAGTATTGACGTTTGACAAGGTGGGTCGTTTGAGGGCTGATGACAGCCACGGTGTTTTCAGGCATGAATCGTTGGCGGTACACTAAAGAACACGCTTTGGCAATGGTGCAAGCTTCTTTCAAAGGATCGACCCCTCCGTGTTCCATGAACAGTTCTCGAAATTTTCCACAGCAACGCCGTAAAATGTCCACGTCGGAACGACAATACTTTAGCATTTCTTCCTGAAAGTCGAAAGGGTCCGAGGCGTGAGCCTGGTACCAAGCGTAGAAAGCTTCTCGTTGTTCGGTACGCATGTTGTCGGGGTCGTAATAGTGAGCCTCAGGTAAATGGGGTAGAACGGCGTGTTGATTGGCTTCCGTATTGAAAAAGTGTGGAAAGTACCCTTTAGCCATTTCTGTCATTCCAAACGTTTTAGGCATTCGACTCAAAGGCATGGCCAAGTAACTCATTGAATCTTTAAACTGTACTTGTCCCACTTGCATGAAAATGATTTTGGCTCCGTTCAAAGTCACTTTAGGACGCTCGGTGCCTTGTTCCGTATAGTACCTCAAAAGAAACTGTCCATCGTATCCGGAGAAATTGTGAGCCATCACCGTGGCATGACGATGACAATCTCCGTAACGTTCGATATCCTCTTGGCTCCACGTCTTGTCGACGGGGTCTAAGACCCATTGGGCAAAATCGGCTAACGTGTTTGGCCCCCGAAAGATTTTTTCACGTCCTCCGGGAATCTTGCTGCAGTGAGGGCAATGACTGAAGATAGGTTCTTGAATGCACTTCTCGCACGCTCGATGAGCCACGCAGAAATTAGGAATGTGAATGCCGGTCTCTTGCATGCATTCGAAATCGAAAAAGATGAAATTGCCTTTCTTCTTGTGACCGTCCTCTTTCTCTGGTGGGGGTTGGTATTTTTGCACGTAACATTGGTGTTCCAAGTCCACGATGTGGTGACAAATGTGACATTTTTTCTTTCCTGAACATACGTGTGCCTTGGTATTATTGGTACGTATGACTTGTTCACACGTAGAGCACAATCTCAGCAGTTGACAAGCGCATTTCTTCTGTGAACCTTGCGTCTTCAAATGTTGTTGGTAACAGGTAGGGCTGACAAACGTGCGCAGACAAGTTGAACAAGGCACTGGTTCTTCGCTCAGACAGGGTGAAGAGGCCAAACATCCTGTGCATTTCGATCCGCAATGCTTGTGTTGCTCTCGATTGTTATAACCATGGTCACATTTCTCACAGTAATAACTGTATCCCAGGAATCCAGTGATAGTGGTAATCGTATCGAAATGGTCATCGTGATAATAGACATGAATGTATTTTCCGTCCTTAAAGTCTTGCCCTCGAAACAATAGAGGTCCGCGCACTTCTTGAGGGTGCACTTTCAAGGTGTATCGTGGAGCTAGGACATCTTGCAATTTTTGCATCTCAGGAATGCCGCAGGGTGTGTCTTTGGGCAGTCCGGCTTGTTGTAACAGGAGTTCTGCTTCATTTCGTTGTTTGGCTCGGTCGGAACGTTGAATAGTGTCCCAGGTTCTTTTCCATTCTACCGTGTCGTTCTTGTTGGCATAGGTTCGTCCCACCACGATGGCACGGGCTAAGCACATCTGGTCATGAGGGTTGTCAATTCGGACGAGACTCTTTTTGGTGTTGCGAAGGTCGTCCACCAATAACATCTTTTTGCGTCCTGTCCCTTGAGGAGGAGAGACGTGGGTCATGTCCAGTGTGGCTTTACCATCGGTGATGTCAAACTGATCATTAGATTGTTGTACGTGTTGAATCTTGTCCATGACTTTGGAAGCAGTCAATTCTGCAGGGGTGCTAAACTCGATCCAAACAGGGGATTTCAAACCGTCGTGTTGTATGGAAAGTCTCAAGCGATCGTCTTCTTTGGGTTGACATTGTCGCTTAAGTGCAGTGAGCAGAGAATCCCACACTCCGGTGATGAACCCTTCTGCTTTCTCTAACGGCACTTCGGACTTGAAATCTTTAAACTTCACCGTGTATTTGTAAGCCGTGGTTCTAAATTTTCTAGAGGAGCGCTTTTCCGTCTCTCGAATGGAATAGTATTTTTCAGGGTTGACTAAGGGTGGTAAACTTGGTTCAGAGGTTTCAAATTCTGGTTCACTCATGTCCTCTTCAAAATCACTGGTATGAATTTGTGCCAAGATTTCAGCCCTGGTACGAGGCGATAGATCACGTTTCTGCCTCTTACTTCTTTCTTCTTCTTCTTTCTTCTCGAATGAATGGGATCGTTTCATCTTGAAAGCAAAAAGTCAAATGACTCAAGTTCAAACACCATAAGCTACTTTATAGTCATAGCAGACCAGCGTATATAAAAGGGTGTGTGTCTTGTCCTTTCACTATTCATTTCACTCTCAAGCCGAGCACAACGATGGAAGAGACTAACCAGATGGAACGTTTCGTCAGAGCTTTGCGAGGGGTCATTAGAAAACTCTCTTCAGACCAGCCTACGGACTACTCTCCTTCCTTTAGAGATAAAAGTCAAGATACTTGCTATATCTGTCAGAAGAAAGGGCATTGGTCTTCAGAGTGTCCAGACCGTGAAAAAAGAACAAAAACAGGGACTAAAAAAGACAAAAGTCAAGATACCTGTTATTATTGTAAAGAAAAAGGACATTGGTCTCCAGATTGCCCAAAAAAGAAACAAGAGGAGTCAGAAGAAAAGAAGGATTCTTCAGAAGAAGAGAGGAATTCTTCAGAGGAAGAGAGGGATTCTTCTGAGGAAGAAAGAAGACAGGTGAAGAAAAAGAAACAGGAGAAAAAAAGAAGAAGGGAAGAAAGCGAGGAGGAAGAAGAGGAAAAGAGTGTGACGGTGAAGAAATTCAAAAAAAAGAGAGACTAAACAAGGAGAAAAGAAAAAATCAATGAACTTTTTATTAAAGTGTTGAGTTGTGAATTGTGAATTGGATTGTAAAAAATGGAGAAAAGAATAAATGAATGATATAAGGTAAGAGTCTTTGAGTTTTGATTTTAAAATAAGAAGCTACACTCACGCACTCATACACAGACACGTACTATAAGGGTAAAATGGGTGGGGTTTATTTGTGACTTATTGGCAAATTGAAATTGTATTTCTTTTCGAGAAATGTGGGTGGCCCTGAAAAGGGCCTTTTTTTGGTGTAGGGGTGAGTTTAAGCAATCAATTTTAACTGCCTTAAGCCTTTGCCACGGCCAAGGCCTACTTCTGGACTGCGTAATGATGATAATGATTGGGTTGAAATCACTAAGGGTGGTACGGTAGGCTTAGTCACAGGGTTGACGTGTTTAGCTCGGGAAGGTCGTATTCTCTTCGGTCGTGATAAAGAAGTCTGATACATTTGTTTCAGACTTCTTAACTCCGCTAAAATGTCCAACAGTACCGTGACCGTTTGATTTTCACCCTCTTGTTTCTTTGCTGCTACTTCTTCTTGCTGTTGTTTTTTTCTTACCTCTTCTTCTTCTTGTTGCTGTTGCTGTAAGAGAAAAGCCTGTTCCGCTTCCTTTTGTCGTTGTATAAATTTCTCCAATTCTTCTTTCTGTCTCTGTCTAAAATTCTCCACTTGCGGTAATGAAGAAGGTAACGAAGGTTCCGGAACAAATTCTTGCGAGGAGAGAAAATCGACAAAATCCCAATTCACCTCTTCTGAAAGTAAGTCCGGGTTCCCTTGGGCGGTCTCCCCTGCTGGTGCACCCCATTGGATCGTTTTCTGAGTTTCCGTCATGTTGAATCACTGTCGCATAGATTGACTGCACACAAGCGCTAGCGAATCTATATAGACTACGTGACGTCACAGACTGCTCTCTTCGGATTGGATGCGGGCTGACTGAATTCTGTAACGCGTGTTCGGATTGGTGAATGAACTCAATCCGTTTCAATCCTTTCTGTCCCTATAAATAAGCGCAGTTCACTGCATTGATTCACCTATTGCAGGAGCCTCAACATGTGGACCGACGTTGAATCTTCAACCCTTGTGTCAACAATGATGTTCAGGACGGACATGCTCATGTATGTCCGATCCAAGTGGACCGTTGTCCACAGGACCAGCAGCAGCCTGTGGATAAGAAGAGTCTATATAGAGAGACAAGGTTGCCTCAAGAGGACTCTGATGTACGGCCCTGCTGTAAGACGAAGTTTGAGGACAAGAAGATGTCGCAAATGCCCTTTATGTTAAGGGCATATTAACATAAACCAAAGGCCCTTTTCAGGGCCAGCCATATTTCTCGAAAAGAGATAGTCTTTGAATTGCCTACCCCTTTTTTAAAAAATTTTTTTTAAAAAAAATCCCATGTTAAATTCCCCTTGTCCCTAAACAAGCCCAAACTATTCCCCATGTTAAATTCCCCTTGTCCGTAGAGTGACCCACGATTTATCGCCATGTTAAATTCCCCTTGTCCGTAAAGTGACCCACGATTTATCGCCATGTTAATTCCCCTTGTCCGTAAAGTGACCCACGATTTATCGCCATGTTAATTCCCCTTGTCCGTAATCTGACCCACGATTTTTCGCCATGTTAAATTTCCATTGTCCGTAATCTAACCCAGGGGGGTCTGTAATGCTAATTCCCATTGTCCGTAAAGTGCCCCCCTTAACTACTTACCTGCTTGATGTACTAGAATCTGTGACAAGTTGTCAAAAATGATTATGTTAATTACAGACCCTAAAAAGAATATTTCCGAATAAATGTGAGCAACACATTTTGTTTCCTTTATATAAGCTTAAACTTTTATAATCACTCGATTACTCATTAGTAACAGCGATGAAATTGACCACTCATTAGACATTTCACTTGATGAGGTGAGTGACACTACTTATGACCGTGTCACCTCAAATTTCAGTGTGCGTTTATTTTAATGCTAGCATTTGGAAAAGGTGGGCATGAATCGATTTGCACCTATGGGAAACGGGGACTTGCAAGTGCGATTAATACTATATATATATATATATATATATATATATATATATATATATATATATATATATATATATATATATATATATATATATATATATATATATATATAATGAATCAATCAATCTTTATTTCCTTCATAAGGACAGATCTTTTAGAAAAATAGAGAACAGGACAGAAAAAGAGAAATCTACCAATTTACATTGGTGATTGATTGATTGATTGATTGGATTTACGTCGCGTGCGCCCAGAAGGGCATGTGCGACGGTGATGATGATTTCGGAAAGCATTGCAAAAAGTCGTCTTATATATGACCTAATACAGATGAAGAAGGAATACATTTAATATCAATTATTAGGAAATGCATACGAACACAAACTTTCCACATGTAGATGACCTCTAGATGACCTCATGATTTAATGTAGAATTTAGGAAACGAGTTGAATAATATCCAGTTTACATAGATTTTATTTCACTGAAAATTATTTAGATAGAAAGAAGAACGAATAATTTCGTTCATTCTGACAGACGTTGCACCTTTCATTTGATGTGCGTGAAAAAGATCGTCCTAAAAGTGAATGAACTGGTATTAACGTTTAAAGTACCGGTTACAGTACATTTAACGATCCATGTTCACGTAATCTAAAGCGTTACTTTCACAACTAGTTACATTGTTGTGATATTCATGTGAAAGAAAGATTACTGTTTGCGGAAATTTTCATATGTATTGTAACTATTCTGTGAGCGGATATTGGCAGTATTTTGAGTCGGAATTGCATTACATATTTACCGCGTAAATATGGTGTGGATGGATAAAGTTCTGTCACTTGGGAGACCGTTTTATGTGCACATTCTTCTGTGAACAGAGACGAGTTTATTTACTTCTCAAAGTTAGCATTCAAACCACGTTTGTTTATAGGGTGGATTCCAATAGGTATACCATATCACCCCACCGCCCTTCACCCCCATCCTCGCCATCAACTGAGCAATACCCTTAGCTTTTCGTGCTGTTCTTGTCTTTGGGTTTTAGCCATCTTTCATGTTATGATATGTTATACATGACATAGTAAGCACCTGAAGGGGTGAATTGGCCATATTCAGACAGACGAGACCATTTTCCCCCTATTCCTTTCGTAACTCGAGTCGAGAAAAGGGCGCTGAAATGTTCATTAAAAACAAATAACACTGGTCAACAGTGAAATCATTACTGACTTGAAAAGGCCCTAATCTGTAGTATTTTGGTGTGCCGAACACGAATATAACCGTGAAAAATTTGTATTGGCTCTCGTTTTGAAGATATTCATATACCTCATTTTCTATGTTTCACTGTGTAAATTTCTCCAGTAGGACTGCAGCAACATCCGGAATAATGATGTAACATTGCATAATACCATCATGCTCACATCATCCACAGTTGATTGCATCATTTTCTGATGCAATGCAATACTAATGCCATGCGGCTGCTGAAGTAAGTTGACGTCAGCAGTGTACTATACATGTGTAGGCCTATTATACTAATGCCAGGCGGCTGCTGAAGCTGACGTAAGCAGTGTACTATATAAAGCCCAATCAGATAGGTTCAGCATTTAAAATATTTTAGACGTTGTGCGAGACAGTTCAAGCTACTGTTACATAAAACTTATTATTTTATCCATTTACGTACAATAAAGAACAGTAATGCCTCGAAAGTGTGTTAATACCGCGGACAATTTTTGCTATATTTGTGGGGAAGTGACATTTGCCAACCAGAAGAAAAGTATCAATTCTCAAGTGAAGAAGGCATATCATCTTTACTTCGGATGCAAGGTTGGTGACCAAGACAAGCCTTGGGCTCCGCATATATGCTGTGCTACATGTACAACACAGCTTTCACAGTGGTTGAATTGCAAAAGGTCATCAATGCCGTTTGCAGTCCCAATGGTGTGGAGAGAGCCAAGCAACCACCTAAATGACTGTTACTTCTGCTTGGTTCCTCCTCTTTCCGGCGGAATAACGAAGCGAAAGAAGTCGAGAATAGTCTACCCAAACATTCCGTCTGCATTGAGACCAGTTCCACATGGTGAGGGACTTCCTATTCCAGAACCTCCAGCAGAATATTCTCTTGATTCATCTGACGAAGACAAAGGTGAGTCGACCTGTTCTTCTCCTGGTCCATCAGCATGCAGTGATCCAGATTTTCACTGTGGTGCATCATCAACCCCACACAGAATAACACAGGAAGAACTAAATGACCTGATTCGTGATTTGGACTTATCAAAGAACAAGGCAGAATTGCTAGGATCAAGACTCCAACAATGGAATCTTCTAGAAGAAGATGTCACAATTACTGCATATCGAAAGCGCCACCAGCAATTGGAGCCTTTCTTCAGAAAGGAAAGTAATCTGATATTCTGTTCCGATATTGAGGGCCTCATGAATGCTTTAAAAATCACTCATGACCCACAAGAATGGAGACTATTTGTGGACTCTTCGAAACTGAGTCTCAAGGCTGTGCTTTTGCACAATGGAAACATTCTTCCATCTATTCCAGTAGCGTATGCTGTCCACATGAAAGAGACATACGATAACTTAAGGCAGCTACTGAATTCCATTGAGTATAACAAGTACAGCTGGCACCTCTGTGGTGATTTGAAGGTAGTTGCCCTTTTAATGGGACTGCAGCAAGGATATACAAAATACATGTGTTTCTTATGCGAGTGGGATAGCCGAGCAAGGGAAATGCACTACATGAGGAAGGAATGGACTCACAGGCAGAATGTAGCCATTGGAGAGAAGAATATCCAACACCCAGCTCTGGTTGAGGCTCAGAAAATCTTGCTACCACCCCTTCACATCAAACTAGGTTTGATGAAGAACTTCGTGAAAGCCATTGACCGGACTTTGCCAGCATTCCGATACCTGCATGAAAAATTCCCTCGACTCAGCGAAGCAAAGATTAAAGAGGGAGTTTTTGTGGGTCCTCAGATTCAAGAGCTTTTCAAAGATGACCGGTTCAACAACTTGCTGGAAGGTGACGCGAAACAAGCATGGAATGCTTTTCGCCTAGTTTCTACAAACTTCCTCGGAAATGTTAGGGCAGAAAACTATAAGGAACTAGTAGAAGACATGTTGATGAAGTATAAGAAACTTGGCTGCAATATGTCTCTAAAGATTCACTTCCTTCATTCCCATTTGGATTTCTTTCCTAGCAACTGTGGTATTGTTAGTGATGAACACGGCGAACGTTTTCATCAAGATATCGCAACAATGGAACAAAGATACCAGGGAAAATGGTCCACTACAATGCTGGCTGACTACTGCTGGACACTCCTCAGAGATGCTCCCGAACAGCTGTACAAGAGACAGGCGAAGAAATCTAAGATGTAGTCAATGACTTGATTTTTTATAGGTAGGCTATTACAGTTGACCTTTTACTATTGGAATGCATTTCGTTATGTAAACATTAATTTCTTGCAGATTACAAAAAAAACTAGAGCCAATTTTGCAATTTGACTGTCATATTCGTGTTCAGCACATAAAAATTGATAAGAATTGACTAATTTTATTTCAGTAACATGACTTTTGTAAAAATTTGTTGTCCAGTGTAATTCAGGAGGTGGTGTTAAAAATCATTAAAGAGAATATAAAGCGATATGATATCATGTTGTAAGATAAAACATATTAAACTGGTAAAGTGTATCGACTATGTGATAATAATCTATAGAAAATGAGTAAAAGAAAGAAAAGGTGAATTTACAGTATGGGTCCATTAATTAAAATGACTTTATTTTTAAAACAGGAGAGTTATAGGCACAAAATTTAGTAGGAATTAATCTGGAAGTTCTGCTTTTGATAACTGTTTGGTCTACAGGCTATAAAGGAAGTGAGACAAGGACGAGAAGAGGGAATGCACAGATCTGAAAATGGTTAATTGGTTGTTTTGTCCAACTTACATTCAAAGTCAGTTCTTAAGAGTTTTAGTAACTCTAACTCGTAGTTACTTTGGCAAAGTTCTAGGTGTAGTTCAGGTGAACATTTGTCAAGCACGTACTAGATAAAGTCGTTGGCTAAGAAACTTAATATACATGATGTGACCGCATGCTGAAGGGGGTTGGTTTACTGCTTGCCACATTTTTGACAGTAACATTATGGCCTGGCTTTAGTACTCACAGGGATGTTGTGAACATGTTGAATTCGTATTCATTGTTATTCTTCGCAATGCAGTACAGTCTAGAAGGACAAATGTATGTTGTAGGTATCAAAATCTAGAGAAATCATGATGTGTATGATTTTGTCATGCCAGGTAAGGTCATGTTGACCGATTGTTTTCACTGAAATTTGATAGGGAAATTTATAAATGAAATTCGATAGGAGAAATGTAAAATAGTACTTCTGAAGAACATTCCAAATATCTAGAGTATAACCCGAGTGTACAGATTGGGTGCTGTCAAAATACACGTGAAGACGAATGAGGAATATATATTTGTAGATGATGTTACTGGACAAGGTGTAGAATTTACCTAGGAAGAGAAGTTTAGGACGACCAATTTCCTGTCCTGTATATGGAAATGAGGTTTTACTGGGCCTGTTTATTTAAACGGCCACAAAGCACTCACTTGCCACAATAACTTTTAAAGTCACTCTTTACTGTTACTATTGCACAACCCTCTGGACAATCCAAGATAATTGACATTTTGTGTATTTGCTATTGAACAAGGACACAGTCGATCATTAGGAGAAGTACCGAACAGAATGGACGGGTGCATATTTTCCCTAAACGACACATGGATATCCATCTAAAATCACACATATTGATGACGATGTCTGAAAATGTTAACAATATTAATTCTATTATTTTGGTCTATTCTATTATTAAACACTATTATAATTATATTATTCACTGGGGGTGTACATCTGTTGATATTCATTTCTTCTGTTTTTACTTCGATGAGTCAATGTTCGTCTTCGTAATAACACTTGAATGAGTCATCCCTATATTCGTACCGTGGCACAGAATGGGTACACAAGCATGCCAAATGACACGTACACAAACATGCCAAATGACAGGTCAGACTATACTAAAGTTATAAAATTATGCCAACATATGTTGAGCTGAAATGTCGACGATTTGTCAGGTTTAATACTTTTGCTGTTGATGTTATTCAAACACGGATTTTATTTTGGTTGACACTAATTAACACTTTCATTGGACTACTTACTTAACACAGTACTACCTATATTGGTTGACACTAATAGACTGTTTCACTGGACACTTAATTAGCACAGTAATACTTTGAGCGAAGGATAGATATATCATAGATGTATCATCAACAGCTTGCCACATGATATCTTGGTTCAGGTAATTTTTGTTTGACGAACACTTGCTTCGTCGAGATGATTAAATAACATAATCTAACAACAACAACAATAATGCAAATAATGCAAATAATAATAATGATAATATAATAATAATAATAATAATAATAATATTATTATTATTATTATTATTATTATTATTATTATTATTATTATTATATGATCATTTGTTCTCCGTTTACTTTACATTGTCAAAATAGTTTCGCATTTTTCCATATTGCACGGTTTTATATTCCAGGACACGTGTGTCTAAAATAGTATGGTGTATTACGAACTACTTTGATTGTAAACAATGTACGTTCATGTAGCAGATGCTTTAGCTTTCGATTTATTACATTTGTTTGTGATTTAACTAAACAAGATGTTTTGTCCATTTCAAAGAAGCCATCATAAATATAAGGACGTGGACAAGTTTACTGTGTCAGAAATAAAACTTTCAAACAAGCAAACAAATGAAGTCAACAACAAATGTGAGAGACACAGTATTGAAAATACCATTCTGATCATTGAAACAGTTATTCAAGAGAAATACTCGTAACTTTTCGAAAAAAAAAAGGATGGTTCAGACTATGACCAGTGTTCTTTGGGGTCTATACAAATAGCAAAGAAAAGCATACTGAGGCCAAGGGATATCGCAGACTTATAAAATCAGGAAAGTGAGAGAGGTATTAGGTAAAAACATTTGAAAAAGGAAAACTCATGTATAACATTTTTTTATGTGCATTTTTTGATCCCAGAATTCGAAATACAAATTTTCACAAGCAGACGAATTTTCTGCACACAAAATACGCAACACAAAGTTTGATTAAAAAAATAAAATTTCGTATATCAAACAACATAATTTTCCCACAATATATTTTAAAAGTATCTTAGTCTTAGGCAATTATGAAATTGTTTAAAAAATCAATAAAATAATAAATAAAATAGAGACAAACAGTCATACATATAATTATATTGTTATAAAGGATATACAATATATCAATTTAAATTATACAATTTTATATAGTGCATTAGCATTAAGTCAATTAGGATACAAAGTATCTAACTTATGAATCCAATAAGTTTCTTTTATGAGTCGATTCATGTCACCATGCACAATATCTATTGGGATGAAAGAAAAATCAAGTAGAGAGTGATTATTGGTGTTAAAGTGTGTTGAAACATTAGAGGAAAACTGAGGATCTCTATAATTTTTTATATGAAAGCGATGATTATTCATTCTCTTAGAAACTTGTTGTAGTGTTTGTCCAACATATTGCATGCTACATTTTTTAATTATATGTATGACTGTTTGTCTCTATTTTATTTATTATTTTACTAATTCAAGTTTCATTAAAGAGTTGTGTATCTTTTAGATCCTGTCATAAATAATTGTTATAATAATGCATATCATTTATGACGTTACGTAATGACGTAATTGTTGTTTTAAAATAAAAGATGTCATCCGTTACTTTCAAAACATTTTGTGCCTGAAGAAGCATAAATTAAATGCGAAACTAGTTGCACAGAATTTTCGGCGTTTGTGTTGTTTTTTTATCACAATTTTAAAAAATCAAGACACACCCATGGTTGTAATTACATGTAAATTTCGGCATTAAGAATTTAATCGGTAAATTAGTTAAGAGTATGAGTTTCCTTACAAATGAGAAAGTACAGAATAAATCTATCGTGATTTTTTAAAAATCTTCTTTTTGTTGCTTGTTATCAGCAGCAGAGAGGGTGAACATACATTTTGCTAAAACGTCATTTTTGACAAATAAAGCTTCGTACGAAAATTATATATATAAGCGTAATAACGCCAAACCAAAGCCTCAAACTTACCGAGAGTTTCTATAATTGGGTTATTAATTCTTTGTGGTTACTTTATCTTCGTCGTTCGTGTTTTTCAAAATTTGTATGTGTGTTTAGTTTACCCACCGGACGTTTCATTGAGGTCGCACCCTCTTTGCTGCTATAATTAAATCCTTATTATATCAATAATGACACTTGGTGCTTAATTTTATACAGCTAGATTAGCTAGAAAAAGATTAGAAGCAATCAAAAAGTTTTTACCTGTTCGTTATTGTCTTAGACAAAAACTTCAAGAACGTCAAGAATCTCAAGGTGTAATGCAGAAGATACAGAAAATTATTTAAATCAGTCACAAAGTTTACTGAAAGTGTTGCGGAAGCTACTGAAACTCTTCTTCCAACATTAAAACAAACTGCTGAGCAAACTGAAAAGATAGCAAGACGAACTAAACAAACAAAAGGATTTTAAAAGATCTTCCAACTGAAATAGCTGCCGCTCAACTAACTCCCCCATGGAGGAAGAAATACTTGAAGGTATTGACAACATTCCTACTGAAATAGCCGATGTAAAAAAAGATCTTGCACCTAATCCTGAAGTAAGGAAAGAAAATATTGGATTGATTAAAACATTAGGGAAGGTATTATTAAAAAACTTAAAGAAAAAGTTAAAGAGAAAAATCTGCCTCATGTTGCAGCGATGGGTTTTCTTAGAAAGTCGGAACTTTTAAAGCCTGAGTATGAAAGCGTAAACATTGATACTATTCTTAAATGGATATATCGTATATATTACAACACAAACAGACCAGAGATGATGATTTAAAATATAATAAATATATTGAAGAAATAAACAAATTTTGTTTTGGAGTCACAACTTCAACAACAACAACAACAACAACAAACACAACCATCCCAGCAAGAACCTTTCTATCAACTTCTATCAACTTTCTTCACCGCCCCAGGTCACGAATTCCTCGGCCACAACACAGCCTCCCCAAGACAAACAACTACAAACTTCTGAGCAACGATATTCGCCTAAAGGTACTAAACTAATTATTAAGTTAGGCCGCAAAAAATTTGTAGATATTGCTGTATACAAAATTAAAATCAATAAACTTTATAAAAACTGAACATAATGATGATTATATTTAAGGCAGAAGGAATATGAGAATTTATATTCTGTATATAGTAATAACATTCCCAGTGATTATGACCAGGATTTTATGTTTTAAACATGATATAGAAGATTTTAAAAGACGAGAAGAGGAAATTTGAAAAAGGAAGAGACGAGAAAGACTAGAAGCACAAGTAAGAATTTATAATCCTCCAGAAAAATGGAAAAAAGATTCTGGCGATGACACACCTCCCAGCGCCACAGGAAGTGGCTTTTACTCGACCACGCCAGGAGGAAGTGTTTTTGCCGATGTTGACCGACTAGAAATTTTGATCGGAGGAAAATGTGCAGGAAACAATTCTTCAGAAATTATTAAAACATATCTGATATTTGCCTCAGATTGTTTAATGGCGGAGTTATGGATAATAACATTTATCATTCTGTTATTAATGAAATTGTCGATGATTATCACAGCGACTGAAAACAATTAATTAATCAGCATGTAATTTAACAATGATTATACACACTGCTCAGCGTGGACCTGTAATAGTTAGGGTAGCAAACTCACGATTGCCAACTTACAAAGCGATTTACGGAGATGGACTTCGTAATTTTGTTATGGGTTTATTCAGAAAAATGGCTCCAAAAGCAATACCGATTGCAAAACAATTAGGGATGAAAGCTATTGAAACTATTCACGATCAAGGTATTGGTAATGTTGGTAATGTTGCCGGTAAAGCATTTTCAGCAATCAAAGAAAGATTAGCTCGATTAGTACGACGAAAACCACAGCCACCAGTAAAATTACCCAGCACTGAAGGTATGTCTGCAAATATCAGTAAAATAATAAATCAAGCTACAAATTAAAAACTAACAGAGTTGGCTCATATACCCCAGTCAGAAAAAGAAACAAAATGTAACGGCTAGTTTAATAGGAGGAAGTGGTGTTCGAGTTAGACAATAACATTTATAGCAAAATGTTCAAATGTATATCCGCTCCAGCGTTTGATATGGACGCACCAATTCTCAAAGATGAATCTATACGCGATTATCAATATTATTCTTACGAAGCACGACAACCAGATCAGCATGGTCGAATTAAATTACAAGTTCAAGATACAAGCAGATATTTCTTACCCGTTGAAGCCATTATCGAAGTAGAAGGGGAACTTTTGAAAGCTGATAACACAGAATATAATGCTAATGGTAAAATTAGTTTCGTTGATAACGGTATCATGGCGTTGTTTGACAGTGCTACATACATGATTGATGGAAAAGTATTGAAAATATTTAAAAAGACTTCGATGTTGCTAAAACAATAATAGGTCTAGTAAGATATTCTGATGATTATACAAGATCAGCTGGCCCGTCATTGATGTTTGCTAAAGACACTTCTGACTTTCCTGACAACAGACAGTATAATATAGGACAACCAAGAAACGCTGCCAACACCGCTGAAGTTGATTTACAAAATGTAACTATTAGCGTTATGCACGCTTCAACTTAGGTTTTACATCACGTCGATCAATGATAAGAGGTAATAGAAAATGTTCATGCGCAATTCCACTGTCTAACATCTTTGGATTTTGTAGAAATGTTAGAAAGGTTATATTGGGGCTAATGATACAGTTGTATTTGTAAGAAAGACTACTGACGATGATGTTATTTGGCGAGAAGGTATTGGCATTGATGCTGGTAAAGTATTACTAACAAAACGTTCGTCGTGGATGCCGGTAATGACTCCAACGATTGCCGAAGAAGAAAAATTACTTTCTTTAATGGAACAAGGCGGTAAATCATTATTATCATGGATAACAGCAACTACAGACAGTGTTCAAAGTACCGTTAATGGTTTATTTACGTGCCGTATATAATCTCAGCAATGTGTTTCTGCGCCAAGGCATATTTTCATTGTTTTTCAAAATACTGAACGAATAAATTCACAAGAAGAAAGTCCAATGATATTTGACAAACATGGAGTTTCCGAAGTTTCACTGAGGAGAAATGGGCATCAAGAACCAGCTGATGATATATTATTAAATTTTGAATTAAATCATGTAGCTCGTGCTTATCATCGTTTAATAACATTTATGGGACTTGATCAAAATATAGATACAAGTTTGCAAATATCACAACTAGATTTTACAAATCTATATCCGATTTATTACTCTTCGCTGGAAAATCTTGATTTATCTAGACAATCTATCGTTGATATTCACTTTCGAGACGTGGGGCCGTTCCTAATTACAGAGGAATTGCTGTTGTACTGATGGACAAATCAATGTTACTTGAAGGTGGTGGTGGAAGAACGAGAGTTACTGATGCTCCAGTAGAAAATGTAATTAAATCACTCAATATCATCATGTTAGTGTCAGTCTGACTCCTGGTCAGATTAAAAAGATTCAATCAGCAAAAAATGAGAAAATATTTATATAACCTCCACAATATGAGAATGAATATCCGTGGAATATCCGGTCATGATTTACATAGACTCGTTGTAGATCTTAAATCTGATAAATACTACGTTAATGAAAATATGATTAAATAATGAAAATATGATTAAATTAATAACTGATAAAATTAAAGGTGAACATCAGACTGTATTTACAACTCTACGTCAGTTATTTGAAAAATCTATTCAAGAGTATCCTACTGACAAACTATAAAAACAAATCATCGAAACAATATAACATTTAAATCAGGTTATATCAGAGTTTGATATTATAAATGTAGAAACTATTTAATCTGCATTTCGGGAGAAACTTATAGCTGAAGGAAAAATAGTACGTTAGGAACCAGTTTATCTCAATCATTGTAAAATAACTGAAGCGGAACTACCAACATTTGTAATACCAGAATTTAGAACCGACGAACCCAAAAAAATCGCTCAACGATCTGATCAATAGTAATTTTCCTAAAATACTTCAGTCATGGAGAAAACGCACCACCAGCAAATATTCTAAGGCATAACAATGATCCATACGGTGGCGGCGGACCTATTTCACCAGGATTTGTAAATATAACTTCAACGATTGCAGTCAATCGTGTATGTGATGTAATTGATGGCAGTTATTAAATAGATCTTGAAAAATCTAGTCAAGCTCAACAAGGATATATTTTATATACATTCACACCTAAAGTACCTCCTGGATATTTAATTGTGCAAGAGCCTATTAATCCTGTTTACATGCGTTGTCATAATCCATTATTATCAAGAATACATTTCAAACTTACAGACCGATCCGCACACTTAATTGATTTAAGAAATGAAAATTTGAATATAAATCTATACGTAAAATCTTAATGATTTTTAATCAGAAAGATATTTTTGTAGAGTGTTTTACAATAAATTATTTAATCAAGAGATATTATATAATGTACCAACATGTGGGAGATTTCATACACGACAAAGATGTACTTGAAAACGCCATCAGAACAATAATGACACCGCCCCCAATCAATACAGAATAATTTAGTGTTGATATAATTATTGACGAATATGTCAATGAAATTGTTTTTTGATGCAGGAACAATTAAAGGAACTGCATTGAGAACATATTATTATGATTACGTGCGATAGAGATCAGATCATAAATTATGTCCATTCTTGTATGGAATTAAATCAGCTTAAAACATATTGTCTAATTTTTCAGACTGATGGGTATATTACCATAAGTAAGATAAAAAATCTCATAAAAACTTTACAAGTCAGGTCAATTTTTAAAAATATTTCAAACTTAGAGGATAATTAACCTCGACACTGCTGTAACTTTCATTTTCATCAGTGACGTTGTTAAAACTTTCACTTTCAAAATCCTTTTTACTATTTTTTACTTTCGTCACTAATTTCACTTTGTCGTTGTTTTCATTTTCACGATCTGACGTAAACTTTTTTAACTGCCTCACACGCCTTTTAATAATTATTTTCGTTTCGTATTCGTGAGGTAATTATGATATAACTTTTTCGATCACGCTCGAAAGAGATACGAATTTTCTAACTTCCGTATCTTTCACAGTAGCCGAAGATTGGAACATAGCTTGCTGGATGAGTTTTATAAATCTGTACTCTGCTGATAGTGTATATCTATCTTCAAATTTATGTGTTTGCAATGATTCAAAATCACAAATATTTTTTTCTGGATCAAGTTGAATGTTTATGCCATCTTTTTTAATCATTTAGTTATTGCAGAAATATTATCATTAATCCTTTCGTAGTTCATTATATAGTATATGTATGTATTTCAATGTATATATTTAGGCAACATTACACAAAAAGTTACCCATCTGAAACCCTAGATTGCCAAACGACATTCTAGCAGGTTTAGAGGACACGAAATATTTACACGACACAACCTCCCATGTGAACCCTTAGATTCTAGCAGGTTCAGGGGGTGTTTTTTTTCTGTTGAAGTTCGAGCTTTGGGGTGGACCCCACTTTTTAATGCAAAATCGCCACCATCGACAGTTGTCTGTAACGGCTGTCGAATGCCGACCCTCGAGTATTAGAATCAGCCATGCTATCAATGAGCAACGTTCCAATCTTATAGATATATGTTTCGAAAATCATTATAAAGTTACCTCTGCTGGATTGCAACAGATGATTATTATATAGTACTGGGTAAAAAATTACAGCGTGGATTTATTTCTGTTTCTAAACACACTGTATCAAATAATTGTATATATATTTCTGAAGAACGAAAAGATCTAGAAATACTTGAACTGTATTTGTACATGTAACGGCGTGTGCGACTTGTTTTCTGCCTTGATTGTTTCGATAAGTTAGATAGTGCAAACACCCTTCTACCGGAGATAAATATGCTACAGAGTTATGTCCCTTCTTGAGACCAATAACGTTCCAACAAGCAATGTAACTACTGAATTACTCTACCGGAGAGAGCGTTAGCTAGACAGAGTTATCTCCCTTCAACAATACCAATCTCACAATGAGTATAATTAATCGTTGTATTATGAAATTTCAGACACACAAAATACCTACACACACTTTGCGACTGGCAAAACACCACAAAAGTAGAATTAATATAGATAATTGTGGTGTTTTGGTGGAATGAGAATGTAGACACAAACAAATTAAATAACCAAATAGTAATATAGTATTAGTAGCAACACTACTTGATTACTCTACCGGACATAGCTTGGTAGAGTCTCCCTTCAATAATACTGAAATGTAATTTTTCGATAAAGCTGATTTGGTTATTTTATTTGGGACATACTATACTGAAGCTGAATGAATTTCAAAATATTTACCAGCTGCATTTATCGATATAAATATTATTTCTCCTGCAGTCTCTGTATTTACAGATACAACTGATCTTTTACTTTTTTTTTTATTAGAACCAGTATTTCCAGATCGGTAATTCTGACTTTTTCTAACAGCTCGCAAATTACACAAACAATTAATTTTTGTTTTTTGAATCAATATGGTCGATCAAGAGACTTTTCTCTAAATCCATGAAACATTCGAAAAGAAATTTATGGAAGAAATTTCTTTTCTTCCCAACAATAAATCATAGATAACCAAAATTAATAACATAACCGACTAAAGTTGTTTTTGGTCGACAGTGCCTAATGATGCCATCACGGGATGCTTCATAATCCTTGATGATGGGATGCTTCACAAATTTATGTTGTTCCATTTGTATATAATGTCATTTGTTTAAATGATTATTTGCCTAAACTATTATTTTGAAATCTAGGTAGATAGTCTTCACTGTTTACTTTAACTTTGTCATTATTGTCGTTTTCATTTGATGTGATGTGATGTGATGCGATTTTGATTTTTAACGTAGCTTTAACAATTTTTCAGTCATATCGCTACGATGTCTGCAATGTGGCAGTTTATAGTGATGTCTAGCACTGGGGCATCATGCCGCAGACATGTAGCATGATGTCCCACCCAGTCACATTATCTTGACACCAGGCCGACCAGTCCTAACACTAACCTCTTAATGCTGAACGCCAAGCGAGGCAGCTGTTAGTACCATTTTTAAAGTCTCTGGTATGACTCGGCCGGGGATCGAACCCACGACCTCCCGCATCCGAGGCGGACACTCTAACCCGTTTTTATTTGATGAAATCATAATAACATTTGAGCTCTCTGTATTTTTTTTTACAAACACATCGCACACACAGCTGTTTTTCTCCTCTAAGTCGAACACCACACTTCAAACACAGTTTAGGTCCTAAACTCCCTCTCCGTATACATTTTAAATGATATCCGCAGAATTCGTTTACACAAGTTTTGTCACAGTGAGATTTAGAACCTATGATAAGCCATTTGCATTTGCTCCTTGTTTGAATCATTATATATATATATATATATATATATATATATATATATATATATATATATTTAAATATATACTTGTCTTCATTATAATATGAATGAGATACTATCAATGATTAAAATTAAGCCTTCTAAAAATAAATTTAATTTTGACAGAATATTCCCTGACTTACCCATACGAGCTCTGGTTGATCCGATGAATACAAGTTTGATTAATACTATTCATGACGCCGAGACAGAATTTAACAAAGATTTAATTTGCATCTCATGTGTGGTCGACGTTCAAAGTCATACGCAACACAGATGGTGTCGACAAAGTCGTTGATGCTACAATGAACGACAAAAAAGCGCCAACGATTATTAATTACCTCGACGATCAAAGATATTTTTTCAGAGTAAAATTTATTGTATTAGCAGAAACAAACAACACTTGGATTATCAGTGACAAACGTGACCGTTTCCTTTATAATGAAATAATTGACGTAGTAAGTAAAAATTCCAAACCAGGAATGTTGACTGGTATTAACAAACCGTATCATGAAATAGCGTATCCTGTAACCGCAGTTATTTAAGGAATGTATCTGATAAATGATAAACCCAGTGTCATTAATCTAAAACCGATTAAATTTTCAAAAATAAATCGTTTAGCCGAACGAGTAACTGAGCATTTTACAAACGCGGTACGTGGAAACGGTTTAATGAATAAAAGACGTAGAATAATACACGAGTGGGGAGAAATAGTTAAAGATAAAAGAGCATCTGTCAAAGACGTCACTGAATTAGGAAAGAAATTAAAATTCCTGATAAAATTAAGAACAATAACTGGAGAGATTTTGTATGAATAGAAATTTAAATTGAAAGACGCTCGGATTCAAGTCGTGCGTGGGCTAAAGCAGTAACAATATATGCACGAAATCGAACTGTTAAATTATATCAAGGAGATTTATTTGATTTTATTAAAGAAATAAGCAAAGTGATCCTGTATCAATGTGATTATGGAAATTATAATGGAAATTATTATCAGTTTGTACGGCCTAATGTAGATATTTATCGTACAGAATCTCTCCATGAAGAAATGAAAAATCTTGCGGTGAAATATACCTATGACGACGCTGAACAGTTACTGAGTAATAGTTTTACCGTTCCGTCATTTGCTGCTCATTTAGCTAGAGAGAAAAAGTTCGTGGAAACCAACATAATTGGATTTTCTTGAAGAAATACAACGCAGTTGTGTCGAATACGGACACGATGGATTATGGAATACCAGATACGAATACAGGGATGTTATTTCGGTTGATATGGTTGCATGTTATCCGGTAAGTTTTCTTGGTATGGGAGAGTATTTTGAGCGATTTGGACATTCAACACACGTGATGAACAGAGTATCGATAAATGGACCATTGCCATATTTTGACCTGACTGGATTTGCTTGTTTCGAGTAATTTGCTTTTGCCGAACATCTTCTTCCGATTTATTCTGTCTGGTTTGGCAAACATTTTTCAGAAAAAAATATGGACACCAACTGTAATATTACGAGATATGTTCGATGTATTGGAAGTGAAGCAATTATATCATATAGTTCGCAGAAAAAAGTTTGGTTACCACAACAAAAGAAATATTCTGATGACGAAAATCCTGATATAACTGATTATTTTCTTTGGATATTAATATGCAAATAACCGATCAGCAAGTGTTCGATTAAATTGTTCAAAAATTGCCTAATCACGATGCATTGTGGTATGTCTTCGTCTGATTTTGACATTATGTTATTTCATCTGAGATGATAATGTACCAAGAAATTCCTTGCCAGGATCAACCTTTAATAGTTGTGCCATCGTAAGGGTCTTCGTTGATAAATTCGTTCAAAAGCAGGATAAATTTCAGCCGCTGTTTTAGTTGATAACGCTTCTGCTTCCTTATATCTACTTGCAACGTCAACGACAGTTAATGCGTATTTGTTTGTTAATTGACGTCTTCCAATTTTAATTGTATCATATGGTAAAAAAAATCTGCTTGATGAAATTATTAGGAGTGCTAACATCAAAATGTGCATGCTGAATAATTTTAGGTGGTTGGTATATAAATTTGCAAAATTGCCTGTCGTGCTTACCATTTGGCAGCAACATCACGTGTAACATTTGTTGCATCAGCGAATTTATTTATCGCTGCTCTACCTTTCTAATATCCTCTTGGGATATAGAAAATCGATTACATTATTTTATAATAATCGGTTAATTAATACCGGCTCTGAATAATAATTTACCTTTCATCGCTAATCTTACCAATCAATTAGCTAATGATTCTCTACAAGATTTATTTTGTATGGAATTTAACGAGTGAATCAACCTTACATCTGCAATATGTCGTTGTTGAAGATCTTTACTTTTATAAGCTACGTTATGAGCGTGACATGCTTGATCAATCGCATTTATTGGATACTCTCCAGGTCTTGGTTGATTTCGCTCGTCAAGTCGAATATCAAGCTGAGTTCCAGGACCACAATACTTATATCCTGGAAGATGTTTTTATCCCATGGAGTTCCTGGTAATTTTCCTAATGAAGTAGCTTTATCACCACCGATTTTATTGCTAGAAATAAATTTATATTTATTTGTACCACATTTTACACATTTTCCTGTAAGTTCACGCTTTTTATTTTTTGTTATTATTGCTGTTAATCCAGTTAACCAACAAGATAAACGACTCAATCTAAAGAATGCAGATAATGCGTGTCTAAGATTTATGACGCATTGTGGAGGAAAGATGATAATTCATGAAGTCATCACTGTTAATGTAGTTTTAAAAAGGGACATAAAAAAATATGCACAAAATTTGATTTTGACAAGAACATATGCAGTTTAGAGTGTTAAGGAAGTTTTCAAATAAATGACTTGTTTCTCTTTAGTGAGTCAATCATATATCCGCTCTCTTTCCTGATCAAAATGAACATAGTCACGCCTATTGGAAATTGGCCACCAAATAATTTATTTGTGGGTTTTTAGCATTACGTTTTCATACTAAATAAAATCAATGTCACCTGCACGAATATTTAATGTCAAAGACTAAATGCAAGAGTGTCTCCTGAACCAAGTCCCCAAATGAAATGATTTGTAAAAAAAAACCGAAAAAGTAATTACTTGAAAATTATGTCAAAATTATGGATTTATTATGAAATGTTTTGTCCAGTTGTCCACAACATTATTGAATAAGAATTATTTATGTAAAGTTCTTTTCATAATTTGCTTCAGATCTGAGAGAGAGAGAGAGAGAGAGAGAGAGAGAGAGAGTTCCTGACCTCCTTTACAGAGGTGTAACTCCTTGCTATATCGATGGTTACATTGTTGGTTTGTGAAGAGCAGCACGTTCCTTTGAAATCACACTACACTCGATATAGAACGATTCCGTACATAGAAAAATACATTTTGGATATAGAAATTCATAGAAAATTATTACATTTATTCAAGCCTATTAACTTATACACTTCGGGAATTTCTGTCTTTTAAAGTAGAATGCAAATAATTCAATATTTAATGAGTCAACAATTGCCAAAATGCTTACAAATTCCATGTTTCAGACTAATACTAAAATCGTTTGTAGTAAAATCAGTTTAGTGAATGTTTGACATCAAAATATCAAAATATTATGTTCTGCAAATTTACATTTATTCTGTGCATAAAGTTACCTAAAATATTTCATGATTAATATTTCATAAGAAAAAGACGCAAAATGCTATTGCATTGCAGTACTAAAAGAAAATCCATTAAAAGGATTCAGTTAATACCATAATGTCGTTAAATATTTGAAATATTGTATTTCAGAACTAAAATAATTCTCTCAAATATAGTAATGTGTTTTCTCTTACCTGTGAATGAAACGCAAAACTATATGAAGTCTAGGGAGAAAATTACCACAAAACTCAGGCAGCTATATATATATATATATATATATATATATATATATATATATATATATATATATATATATATATATATATATAATTCTTTTATAAAAATCGGTATTAAACATCACTACTGCGCAATTCTGGTAAAACCAGAACTTCGAAATAGAGGTTGTTTACATCTAAAGTCACATATTCCCAATCATTTTACTCTAAGAATACGATGAAAATAAAAAGTTGTTTACTTGACTCATAATCAAGGCCAGGAACTAGGCCATCGTAAGGATACAAAGGTGCTTACGACAAAACAATCAGGTCAAACAAATTTCTGGAAAATATCAAATTCCAGTAAATAAAATTGCATTAATTTAAAATGTAATAAAAAAATTGAAACTTACAGACAACTAAATTGAATCAAATATAAATTAAATCAAATATACACAACAGTGTGTGCGTTGTGTATGTGTGTGTGTGTGTGTGTGTGTGTATGTGTGTGTTGTGTGTGTTTGTGCACAGCAAGGAAGGCAACCTCGCTCCACAAAAGGCCAGAGGTTCAGACAATTGACTCGTTCCTGTACTTCAGAGTGAAGATTCCTTTTCCGGATTTTACGGAAAATAACGAACATGTTTAAAAAAACATACTCATTTTCCAATAATGATCGGCCTTTTTTGGCAAGAGTTCCTGCTATCCGACTTCAGAGTTCATAACCTTTACGATATCTATTTTGTACTTGTAAACGTGAGCACGGAAAAAAAATTGTCTGAGACAGCAATGTTTCCTTACAAGGCATCGGTACTGAACGTCAGCACAGGAAGATTTGATGAGATTCAACTTTTCCTCTCGAATAGCCTGTGATAAGTAATGTACGTAACACGAGAATCATGATTCTGAGCAGAATACAGGAGGCAACACTGCAATATACTTTTACAATGTAAAACATTATTGCGATAATTAACCAGTAATCAAAATCTTTATTAAAATTTTACAAGCGTGAGTTACAACATTAAAACTGCATTATATGGAAATTCAATGAAATTCAACCGTCACAGGTTTGGGACAAATATATACAAGAAATTCATAAAATAAATGGCGAAGTAAGCTGCAAAATGATCATCAATTTATCCGCTTTAAGCATGGTAATTGTGTAAGAAAAATTTCTATCCACAAATAATTCTGGATCTCTTTGACAAGTGATTTATATTCTCAATAGCCTATATAAACTTAGTCTTTCCATTGATTTGATCGAAAACTGAAGTTTTTGTCTTACACTATCTTCACATCTCTTACCTAATATTTTATATTTATTTTTATCATATACACTCTGACAACACGAAACATAGCCTTATTCTTTCTTAAATATAAGCTTTATAACACGGTTAGCCCAACACTTCCAAGTTTCTCCCCATCTGTCTTCTTGCATGCTTAGATTTCTAAATCAACATTTCAGTAGACTTATTTATACCACGAATATATTTACAAAATGGCAAATGAACGATTTCAATATCGTCGGCATCATAAGCCCCCGAAACCCATACCCATGATTACGAAGCTATATTCGAGTCAAACAGACGAAGCAATCCAGTTACAGATATCACGGTACCAATTGTTTTTTCATATACCTCAATACAAATGTTTTGTGAAACAAATATACTTTCTATCCTACCTCAGCATGCATGTCACACACTGTCATAGAGAACAATGCTAGCTTGTCAATTTGACAAGGACAAAACCAGGTACTCCATTGCATTTAAGAGAGATAACTCTGCTGGAACTAGACAGGGGTAAGAGTTATCTAGTCACAACATACGCAGTTTCAGCCATGTGTACCACATTTAAAAAAAAAATCATAAAAAAATACAAAATATGGTCCAGATAGGAATTAACATAATCTCACATGTTGCCAAGAGACTGAACCTTTCTTTTAAAGCCTAACAGAAAGTACGACTCTTACATAATGCACCAATCACAGCTAGTGTTGTTCTTTTTTCCGAATGCAATGTTCCTACACGTTAAGCTCCGCCCACCTGGACTTGCGCAATTGGTACCGTTATACCTTACAGGTGTTTTGGCTACGCTTTGAAAGATTTTCATTCCAGATATGCATAGCCTTCAATGCTTGCAAAGATAGAAATTTCTGGCACATATACTGGGACCGTTTTAAGGAAAATCCTAGATACTCGTAGTAGGATTCAGTCTTTACCACTGTTAACACGTTTCATACCTTATGAGATAGCTGTTTTGCAAAATACAATCACCCTTGTTCTTTTGTTTCCATATTCGCTTTTAAATTCCTCATTAAGAAATATGAATGCATTGTATTGAGCATACTTTACAGCTGGTGGGCAGTGCTAATAAGACAATGAAAAAGCTAGCCATTGTTCACCGAGTTCTAATATTTGCTATTAAATCAAAACCCATTTGATACCCTCTATGTATGGAGACATGTCAGAGTCAAAATGATTTGCTATAGCTGTCTTTCATTATAATGAAGAAAACACTCCCCACCCCCATAGATTTAATATTAACGCCAAATGTTCTTCTCTTTCCTTTTGTCCAATTATATTGTTATTCGTGATTTATTTCTTTTGTCTAACATATTTGATTGAAAATTAATAAGGTTTTCTTTTAACTGCAAATATTGTAAGACATAATTTGTTCATTTCTTACATAATTATTTGTTCTTTTATTTATATTTCGCAATGATGTTATAAAGACCGAAATAATACTGGTAAATGATCGCGATTAAAGAAAGAAAAGGATGAATTTATAATAAAAGACGAATTTGTAATAATAATGATAATAATAATACTCTTCCTCCTCCTTATCCGCCTCCTCATTCTACTCCTCATATTCTTCTTCTTCTTCTTCTTCTTCTTATTATTATTATTATTCTTATTCTTATTAGTAGTAGTAGTATAAAAAGTTATGGAATGAATTGTTTACATTTTGATACCATATTATTATTTTAAATACAAACCGTGATCATACTTTTTTCATTGTTAAATAAAAGTTTTCTTTGTAGCACTGATATAATGTTTGAATTTAATTCGTTTTGGCTGTTTCGATTCTTCTGTAAGATATACCGGGATTCTTCACGGATCTAATGCATTGTGAAAATTTTTATTACCTTCGATTATTCCATGTTTGGCATTTTCTGTTGTTGCTCCGTAATTTAAAGTATTGGTACTCTGTAACTTAAGGTTTTGATACTCTGTAATTTATAGCTTTGCTACTCTGTAACTAAAGGGTTTGGTACTGTGTAATTTAAGTTTTTATACACTATAATTAAAATGGTGTTATTTTGGTTCAGTTTTATCTGTATAACACTGGCTCAGAAGCCGACCTGCAACGCAGCGTTGACAAGTTCTCCAGCTCCTGCACAAGCTTCGGTCTCCCCATCAATACCAAGAAGACTGAAGTCCTGCATCAGCCGGCCCCTGGAAAGCTCTATATCCAGCCAAACATCATCGTCAACGGCCAAAAACTCAACGCAGTGATCCGCTTCACCTACATTGGCAGCACACTGTCGCAGAGAGTCACTACTGACGACGAGGTGAACCTCCGCATTGCCAGAGCCAGCGCAACTTTCGGCAGACTGCATGCCAATGTTAGGAATAGGAGAGGCATCAGCATCCAGACCAAACTAAAGTTCTACAGGGCAGTTGTGCTCCCACCACTACTTTACTTATGCGAAACATGGATGGTGTACCAACGCCATGCCAGGAAGCTGAACCACTTTCACACCACAAGTCTCAGAGAAATCCTCAACATCAAGTGGCAGGACAAGGATCCAAACACTGTGGTACTCACCCAAGCTCGTCTCCCGAGCACCCACACCATCCTGATGTAGTCCCAGCTACGCTGGGCGGGACATGTTGTACGCATACCAGGCCACCGGCTGCATAAGAGACTCTTCTATGTTGAGCTACAGCAAGGACAAAGTTCCCACGGGGGTCAGAAGAAACGCTTCAAAGACAATCTGGAAGCTGTATTGAAAGCGTTCAACGTAAATCCTGATTCATCGGAGCAAACAGCAAGCGATCGAGTCACTTGGCGTTCCTCCGTGCACAAAGGCTCCACGTTGTGCAAATCTAACAGGACAGCAGCTGCAGAGCTGAAGAAGCAAGCCCGAAAAGCGCATGCCATCAACCCTCCTGGAGATGTCCCATTCATCCCTTGTCCTTTATGCAGACGAACATTTCGTGCAAGGATTGGCCTCATAATCAACCTGCTCACGCACCGAATAGAACCAGCCCCTCAAACTCTCAGATGACTAGAGTGGTCCTCGTTGACTCGACAGGCGAACACCAACAATCAGCATAACTTATTATTGTACATGATATCGAATAGATTTCCAATCCAAAATAAGTTTTAAAACTGCAGCATCCATTTGACTCTTTCGAGTCTGGAGTAAAAGTTAAACCTGAGCACATGCGAAGATAAACTTTACATAAACACGACAATGGCCTACTTTATTAATGATACGTCCACAAAATATCTGTTTTTGGATGTTGAACAGCCAGGGCTATACAATTGTATAGTTTTATCATCGGGACTAGTCACTTTGTTTCTTTCAGGCACGTACCTGACAACAAGTGTTAAGTCCATGACAAGTGCAATCCCCCCAACCCCACCCCAAAACAAACAAACAAACAAACAAACAAAAGCTCTCAATTTCTTAGCACATTAATTTTTGGTAGTTCCTTCCTGTTCCAGGCATCTTCTTATTCGTGTTATTTGTGGCACGCAGTCTAAAAATGACCCAGAGTATGTGCCAATAGGTGTATATTTGAATTTGACTTGGTAGTTATCAGCCATGAGTCTTCGACTCACAAAAGTGTGAACTGTTTTAAGCTGCAGACCAATGTTTTTTTTTTTTCTGGTTCAAGCCCAGCAAACGGTATAAAGGCGATACTTTTGAAGATACGTCTTCCCTTCTGTGGCACGGAGGTGTACTCTATCACACAAAGGTGCCTTACAATCGTTCGTTACTTATTGTGTGGCGATAGTTTGTGGTTTCTAAATATTTTAAAATTACTAGAGGCCTTGAACGCATGATTCACGTTGAAGTGTGTGCTGCCGAACATTCAATAAGTGCAGTCGTGGATTCTCTGACATAATGCTGGAGAAATCTCCAGATACGCATTCATATTGTGCGCTGAAATATGTCTTTACAAACATTGGCGAAAGACAGTCTTTTGCAGACAAAGAATGGCTTTGTTTATCATGATTGGAAGAAAGTAAATATTTCACCATACGGCATAAACATGTCAGCTGATAGCTACTGATGTGTGTGTGTGTGTGTGTGTGTTTGACAGAATAAGGCAAGAAATAACTTAGTTTTGCCTTAGAACGATTTGATTATTTTTCGTCGTACATGCGTACAACTTTCCCTAGGGTTTATACTTTCTTTTTTGTTTATAGGTTAAGTGACTGAACAAGCATGTATCTCGTCGTAGATCACTTGCGGTGAGACACATAAAAACCACGGTATGCACGGGTATTTTACCCTTACTAAAACTCATTCTCCTGTGGATTTAAGGCAAATTTCTTTTTTTAATTGACACATTGGTATTTTGGGATCTTGTCAAGGCGTGTATGTCCTTCATTTTGTTCTACAACCATAAGGGTAAGTGTTACATCTTTATTTTATTTGATATGTTAAGCATATTCAGTTTTTATGTCGTAGCGTGAAATGTTGCCGTTACCACTACGCGGATTTAAAACTTTGTGAACTTTTGAATTGTTACATGTTGCTATTAAGAGTTTAATTTAGTAGCATGTATCTATAGATTTTAATTCCGTAATTAAGACCAGTTTGGTTTTATGTTAGCTGTCTGTGTATGGGTGGATGTATCAGGTTGTCGGTCTGGCTGTCTGTACGTCTGTATGGGGATGGAAGCAGGTGAAACCATTAGGGCCATACAAGGACGGAAGTGCTGATTTCTAAACTTGTGCGCATGGTGGATCCATGAAGGGTGTGTGTGGCCAATTTAAGTGTGCCAACCCAAGAATTCAGGTGAACTGTGTGGCTTGACAAGGGACATATGAACTAGGTCAAAATTTTCGTTTGCAAGTTTATACAAGTATTTATATGAGTCATGCGTGGTTATGAATCGTACGGACTGTACAAATGGCTATGAATCACGTGTCGTATGTTGTGTACAATTGTTATGATGATTACAATTGAACATGTTTGTTCCAATTGTTTATGTTGTTTCAACAGAGTACATGGAACAGATGGTGTGTTTCAATTGAGTACAATTGAATTGCTTTCAATACATGAGATTAAACGAATCTTGCTTTCATTATATGAGATATGAATTTTTTTTTTGTTACATGAGATTATATAAACCTTCCTTTCATTACACGAAATTATATGAATCTTCCTTTCATTACACGAAAATATATGAATTTTACTTTCATTACACGAGGTTATATGAATTTAATTTCATTACACGAGATTATATGAATCTTCATTACATGAGATTATATGAATCTTATTTCATTAAATAAAATTATATGAATCTTACTTTCATTACATGAGATTATATGAATCTTCGTTTCATTACATGAGATTATATGAATCACGCCTTCATTGCATGAGAACATATGAATCTTATATTTGTTGTCCCATTTGTGAATATTTGTGTAAAGTAAATAAAAGTCGTGTGTTTACAATCGCACTGCATTTGTAGAGGATATACATATTTTTATTAATTCATTTCATTAACTACCATCTTTCATCACATTGTGTTGTGTTGTCATTTAATCCAGGCATCCATTCAGGTCAAATCCTGTTGCAGTGAGGAGTCCGATTTCTTTTAAACTCCATATCCAGTATGCACTTGTACACGAGGTCTCTTGTTAGATAAATTGTTTAGAGGGGGAAATAATATTAACAAAAACAACCTGCTAGAAATGAAGGGAATTTGATAACCATATCTTAGATGAGCAAGCCGCCATGAAAAATGATCCGTTTTTTTATTGACGTACACATAATGTCGTCCACCCTTTACTTCGTTTGCATACCGATCTAAGGGATTTATTTTGGTTAAATTTTTGATCGTATCAGACGCAAGAAATGCGATATGTTCCCGTAAAATAGACCCGACCTAACGCGTTTTTTTGTGTCTGTTGTATACATTTTGCATTATGTATTTACCGGATGCTTCTCAACGATACCTATCAGTGCCAAGAGTCCAGCTGCAACTCGTTTTAGAAGGACTGGCGCTACAAATACGAAACTTTAATTTTACATTTTATGAAATAAACAATAAGATATATCTGCTAGTCTGACATACAGGTAACAAAAAATAAAATGAACGGGTTAGTAAATTGTAACAAAAAATGAAAATGCATGTAAATTTTGCAGCAGATAGCACAAATAACACAATTTCATTGTTGCATATAATTTAGTGCCAAATCAAAGTGTACAATACAGTCATACCTACATAGTTACATATGATGACATTTTACACCAATATTGGCATTATACACAAGGAAATGAGAAAATATCATTTAGAAAAACGGACAAGTAAAGACGATATCAGTTACATGCAGTAATACGTTACTGGTCTACCTTATCATATTATATACACATTTTTTTCTCATAGTGTTATATATATATATATATATATATATATATATATATATATATATATATATATATATATATATATATATATATATATATATATATATATATATATTTGTATGTTGTACTTGACCTTGTCCAAAATCAAGTTCATAGTGTATGTGACCAGTGACATTTATTTTGTAAACAACATAATACATAGATAAAATTCTCTGAGTGTGGATTAAATATTCAGTTCATTATTAATGTAAACATGTTTACCTGATTTTGAGCTAAAAGATACAGTCTGACCTTGGAATCTTCTAGAATGGAAAATTATAATTAGTGTCAGAAAATTTCCAGAAAATGGTAATTGCTATCTAGGTCAAGCAGAGGGGTAACAATAATTCATTCTTTTCTTCCATCTGAAGCAGAAGCATTCTGATTATTGTGTTCAATTCTTTAGTTCAATGGATTTATTTATTCAAAATAGTATTCACTGGAATGCAAAGTGCTACTATTCGTGGACTGGAGCATTAATTTGAAATTATAGTGAATTCAGACAACGACTTTTTTATTTTTTAAATTGTGATACATAAAAGGACTGTTAGCACTGCCACATTAGCACGTCCTAGACTACAGGCACATCGATAAATTCAAAAATGGAATGTAATTGGACTCGCACTGGAATTCAATTGGAACTTCATGTACTTTTACTTGTGATAGAACGTTCAGGACTATACGCTATTTAATTCACAATTGTGTAAGTTCTATTTTCACTTTGTATTCGTGGGAAATAAAGTACGTGTTGAAATTTACAAACGTTGTTGGTTTTCGATTTTTTCTTTACTTACTTTAAGACTTTTTGAATCGTAACAATATATATATATATATATATATATATATATATATATATATATATATATATTGATAGTCGCTCAGGATTTTAATTCGCACTTATTTCGTACACGATGTTTTGGGAAATACAACATAAAATCGTATCAAGCTGGTAAAAGTACGGAAATATTTATACATCTATGGTCATTTATACTAAACTGTTTGGGGGTTTTGTGTGCAATAATGTTCAGAGCCTGTTAATTCCAAATATATGACCAGTTGATGCAGTAACATACGGCAATCAACAAAGTGAAATAACACTTGTTCTAAACAGCCGCCTCCCCCCTTTCCTTACAAATGGCTTCCAACGTATTAATCCAAGCTCGAATAAATTTCAGGTCCTCATATTCGATGATTCCTCTCGTATAAAGTTCGTCATATAAATTTGGAAGGTCCAAATAATCGCCTGAGCTAGAAAGCTCTGACAGCAGATTTATTAGCACGTTACTTCTCATATACAAGTCATTTTCAGCGTCAAAGTCTTTCAAAATGTTGTGAGGATTTCTGTCTTGCCTCACATAAGGCGACGAAAATATTAACTTTATACCGTCCCTATGGAAAAAATACTCGGCAAAGTAGCTTCTCCAGATATCGGTAACTCTTCCACTAACACTGATTGGGAGGGGCAGGTAGCGAAATGCTGGCTTTGCCCATAATGTTGCTTGGGCATTGAAGGGGGTATAGACACCTTTCGGAATCGTGAGAGGTTGGTGGCTTTTCAGTGTAGCTTTGAAATCAAACGGATTGTTGCGAGTGAATCTATAAATAGCATCGACATCCGGTTGTTTGTTAGCCAGGGATTGGATAACACCAATGACCACAGAAACACTTGATTGGCACAAAGTTGGAGTTACTGCGGGATTACGTATTTCCTCCAACGGAAATCCCCTTGGCCACGAGTACGTTTCGTTGACACCAAAGTATGGATATATGTTAATCATTGGCTTTCGAGATGCAGAACACGGAGTTAAATAACTGAAATTTGTTTTTGCTGTAAGCATTCCAGAATCAATTAAACCTACATTATCATCATCAAAATCCCATATGTACTCGGCACCATGATGAATCGCATATATATAACCAATGTTCTTTCTACCAAAATGTTTCCATGGTAATGCCTTCGAAATCGCAGGATACAATCTATCATGATCAATGGGCTCCAGAAATGTAACACGTTCTCGCTTGTATCCAAATTCAGACATATAGGACTCCCTGGGCTGCGTTTGAATGTCGGCGACTACAACCATACACCATTTGGGGTCTTCAGCTACATACCTAACGGATTCTGATGGCTTAAAAATTGTGGTAACAACTGCCCAATTTTTGCAATTTGGTTTGTGATCATGAAGAAACAATGCATCTTCTTCAATTTCCAGATTATTCGGAACTTTACGGAACGGTTTTCCGGAGAACAGAGTCATTTTGGTATTCGGCAACTTAATTTCTGACGTCGCGTCCAGGATGTGTGAAGGCTTGTCAGCGTGTACAACTGTGGTCACTAATGACTCTACTTTGTGATCCATGCTGCTTTTCTGATTTTCACATCTTGTGATGATATAATTTGTTTCATAGAGAAGAAGCAAAGACATTGTTATCATTAGTACAAAAACGCTCTTGTTCTCTGTCGTTGAATTCATTTTGTTGTTTACAACTGGAAGCTGTAATCGCATGGTACGTATTAGATGTCATGCGCAAGTAAGATACTAGATATATAGTATGGTGGGGCGACGAAAAGAATATTGATAAATAAATCGAGAGCGTTTTAGAACTTGAGTCTTTGCAAATACCCTTTGAGCCCATCTCTCAAATATATAATTGCTAACGTTCAAGATAATACTATGTAGCTGATGTTTGTTACAAGTTCGAGGTTTTGCTTCCAATTCTTCTACCACTGATCCTCTGTTCACTCTGGCCAACTCAACATATTTCCCTTAAGCGCCTTTTTCTCTTCCAAAATTTGTATCATTGTTTGGTGTGTCATTGACGGTAATATCAAATTTAAACATGACGTTATGTTATTAAAGCCATGGACTATACAATGAAGTAAAGAAATCGGCATTTTTGTTCCAGGGCATAGGAGTACGTTAATGATCTACATATAACAGAGATGTACAATGTGTAATATAAGGAAATATTTCAAAATGAAAAGACTGTATTGTCACGAGTGGCAAAGAAACAACTGAAACATTTTACTTGAGCCCGTTAGTGCCAATTGAGTAAATGAGGAAAAATTATATTGCAAATATTCGCAAGAATAATGAGAATAAATACAATAATATTCCAGATAAACGCAGTATGCTCGCGAATAAACACAATATTTTCGCGAAACTACGCAGAGCATTTCCACTCGAAATATGATCTTACAAGGCAAGAGATGAATTGTTGTTTCTTTAGAGGTTGGAGTACACGCAGGCATGAATGGATTCTACGGCTTTTATAAAGTTGTATTGTTGCCTCAGATGAAGTTATTCTGAGATTATTTGCTGTTAGGTTTTTTATCAGTAGGCTGTCATTATACAAGTCACAGAGGAGGGAGTATCCATCAAACATTTTAAAAGTAGCGTTATACATAGCGTAGCAGATGCAGTTATACCAGTCACCAGGGTCCCCTACGGGAATTTCCATTACGCCATATGTGTACATGTGGTGCCAATCTGACCACCTATGAGAATGGTAATGTCAGAAATATCTATAGGATTAACATGTAGGAGATCCATTGACCCTTTACAGGAATGGTAATGCAAAAGTGTGGAGTGTTACAGCTCATTTCCATGTTGAAGAGTACCTGACCCACTACAGACAATATAACGTTAAACTGTTTAGATTTACTATTCAACCCACTTTTGACTACTATCTACGACACGCGTTGTGATTACTATCCATCATCTACTTCAAGATATACATTCCAACACCCAAAGTTTTAAGTACTGTATAAAAGCAACCATCACACGATATGGGTAGGGGTGTTTTTAAACACGCGTATACTTACATACGTGCAATTATACTATAACATACAAGCACCGGTCGGTATTGTTTAGAAACACACTATGCTCACAATCCAAGAGATGAAGTTGCAACACACTATACCCACAAACCAAGAAAGTTTTAACGTTCTGGTTCCGTTTCGAGCATTCGTATCGACATACAACGGAAATATAACGTTGCGTGACTTAGAAGCAGCGGGAGAATAACTAGAAACAGGACATTATACAAACCCACGAAGGTAGTATTTCACAGATAGACATGAACGACTGGTTATTTCAGATTTACCGAGACTATAACGATGGAGAAAGGGTGCTTACATAGATTGAATGTCACGCAGGTATATCGGGAATGTTGTAATTTTACCGGCTTATATTCAATGTTCTGACTTTAATGTGTGCTTTATTTGTGTACAAGTGATTGTAGATTGTTTGTTTTTGTGTTTAAATTGTATAGATTGACAATGCCACTATTGTGTTTCACTGATAAATAAAAAATCAATTTTCTAAAATTGACTGACGAAAGGTTAGATCATCGAAGTTGGAGGTACGGTGTATTCGCTGACTCTTTAAGATATTGTTTGCTGGAACATGTGGTTCCGGCAAAAGCGATTTTTTGTCCAAAGTATGATCGAAGACATATCAGTTGTTCGATTGTCCTCCATAAACTGTCACGTGGTTTTACAAAGAGTGGCAATCGGCTTGAACGATGCTGCAAGAAATTCAAGGGAAACCATTTCGTTTGTAAAAGGAATTCCCCTTGAAGACCATGGGATTGTTGTTAACTTCGACGACATGTTAGCAGAAGACAAAGAAGAAATTAAACTTTGGTTTACAGGAAAAGAATAGCATCCTAATACCAGTATCATTTAATTATTCACAAATTGCATCAAAGCGTAAATCACATAACAGTCTCAATGCACATTATGTGGTGTTGTTTAAGAGTACTTATTTTCTTTCTCAGAATATTCAACATAACTTCGAATTAAGTCTTTTCCACCTACCAAACGGTTAGTACACTGTATGTCATCAGTCCCCACAAAGTAAGACAAGTACCTTCACGTTTGCTAGAAGCTGGTCTAAAAGAGGTGTTAAGAAAGTCTATTTTGACAGCTTAAAGTCATCATGATGCGATACATGAGAGAATTAACGTGCTGTGGTAGTATAATTATAATTTGGCATATAAATTATGCTTTGAGGTAATTGAAGTGCAATAGGAGTACCATTATAATGTGGCACATACATTATGCTTTGAGGTAATTGAAGTGCAATAGGAGCACCATTATAATGTGGCACATACATTATGCTTTGAGGTAAATGAAGTGCAATAGGAGTACCATTATAATGTGGCACATACATTATGCTTTGGGGTAATTGAAGTGCTATAGGAGTACCATTTTGAGCATTTTAGACTTTGGTTACTGGTCTGACGTAAGACCAAGGTCTCTACAGACCATGATTTAACCATTCCGTTAATGAAAGTGCATGATTTGAGTAAGCGTATATAAACGCGTCCATGTGGTTTGTAGCCGACAGCACCTTTAAGTGAAGTTACTATTTGACAGGTCAGTTCACTGGTAAAATGACCAACATACACCAGCAAACATGAAATACATCCCTACTGCCTGCAAATCAATCAATTGTTTTGCGTCTTTAATGACTCCCTACCGTATTTGTACTAGGCGCCGAAGGTGGGGGGCGGGGATATGACTTTTTGCGCAAGCACAATCTCAATCATTAATTATTTTACCTCGACAGCCATCGAGTATAGCTTGGTAATTTTATTGCGACTACTTTATGCTGTTGCTAGAATTAGTTAACAGAAATGTACTCATTGGTGTAACATATCGAAATTATTTTACCAGCACCACTTTCGACACCAATTTATATTGTTAGAAGCCCGAAAACAATTCAGATCAGCGTTGTTATGATAGTTGCAGTAGTCGTGATTTCAACCACACCCATGCCAACTGTGGTTGCCCCAGTGATTTCGCAAATAGCATATACAACCACACATATTGGTTGTATTCGTAAGCAAAGCGGTTGTCTTGCTGAATTATCTCGTAGCTGATGCATCGCTTCGACTATATTCTCATGTCGGCGACACTGAGGGTCTATAAAAGTGTTGATGACAAAAATGTAATTACGTAGTATAATTGATCTAAAAGCTTGCCTTGATTAGGTACAATATACGCTTCTTACCAATTATTAATTTTTGCTGGTCCAACTGTTGTACGATGCTAAACGAATCTCAGTCTGATGAATATTTAATTCTCCGGCGAGTGTCTCTTCTGAGGCTCTAACACCATTTTCAAATGAAAACAGACCAATCAAATCATTAAATGGTGTCTGAAAAGACCGTCCTCATTGTTGTCCAATGTTGTCCCGACAAGCACGTCCTTGCCAAATAGCAGTCAAGATTTTTGCCTTTTTGGCTGAGTGCATGTTGGTGCAACTTAAACAACGGTGATTACAATTGGGTTAGAAATCCACCACATCCTAGTAGAAATCATTCATGCGTGCGTTATATTGTATTTCCATGTGCTAGCGTCATGACCCCAAGCTGGCATTGAGTTCGTAGTCTTACCCTAGAGTGTTTCCAACAGACTATTTCTATTTTGCTCACGCTTAAATTATATTTAAGCGTATAAAGAGGTCTGGCAACAGCGCTCTGAATGAGATAGTCTTTGAAAAGTGGTACAGATTCGTTATAAATTTTAGCATCGCTGGTCATTTTATCCAACAGCCCGTCTTGCAATTCCGCAATCTCGTCACCGCGGTTAAAATCGCACTTATATATGTAATGATAACTCTATTCCTAAACGCAAACGCCAAAGGTGGTTAAGTACCCGACTGGATAGATGTTGAATTTTTCAAATTGAATTTCATTTTTTCCGGCAAACGGCACTATTAAAACAAATGTAAGATAGTCTGCAAAAGTACTATTGTCGACATATGCTTTTGGCAGACCATTGTGCCACTTGTCATTTCTAATAATATTGTATCCGGTTAAGTTGAACAAATATGTGCCAGACTCGCCAACCCTCCATATGTGATGTTTAGGTGTATCAAAACATGGTTGAATGCACCTAGGCAACATTGGCATCTACTCCATCTCAGCATGGGCATAATTGAAATGGTTGTGATAGGCGGCTCAGTCATTATGCTAGAGCCTCTCATTCCCCAATTTGATTGATTTTCACCAGGTTCTTTGCAACAGCACCTCACAGCTTCGTAACAGAAATTAAATATCTACGTTTGATGTTCGTTTAATGTTTACAGTTTCTTAAAAAGCCACAAGCACGGCTGGGTCAATACCAACAACATGATGGCTAGTATAACACTGGACAACAAATTTTTACAAAAGTCATGTTACTGAAATAAAATTAGTCAATTCTTATAAATTTTTATGTGCTGAACACGAATATGACAGTCAAATTGCAAAATTGGCTCTAGTTTTTTTGTAATCTGCAAGAAATTAATGTTTACATAACGAAATGCATTCCAATAGTAAAAGGTCAACTGTAATAGCCTACCTATAAAAAATCAAGTCATTGACTACATCTTAGATTTCTTCGCCTGTCTCTTGTACAGCTGTTCGGGAGCATCTCTGAGGAGTGTCCAGCAGTAGTCAGCCAGCATTGTAGTGGACCATTTTCCCTGGTATCTTTGTTCCATTGTTGCGATATCTTGATGAAAACGTTCGCCGTGTTCATCACTAACAATACCACAGTTGCTAGGAAAGAAATCCAAATGGGAATGAAGGAAGTGAATCTTTAGAGACATATTGCAGCCAAGTTTCTTATACTTCATCAACATGTCTTCTACTAGTTCCTTATAGTTTTCTGCCCTAACATTTCCGAGGAAGTTTGTAGAAACTAGGCGAAAAGCATTCCATGCTTGTTTCGCGTCACCTTCCAGCAAGTTGTTGAACCGGTCATCTTTGAAAAGCTCTCGAATCTGAGGACCCACAAAAACTCCCTCTTTAATCTTTGCTTCGCTGAGTCGAGGGAATTTTTCATGCAGGTATCGGAATGCTGGCAAAGTCCGGTCAATGGCTTTCACGAAGTTCTTCATCAAACCTAGTTTGATGTGAAGGGGTGGTAGCAAGATTTTCTGAGCCTCAACCAGAGCTGGGTGTTGGATATTCTTCTCTCCAATGGCTACATTCTGCCTGTGAGTCCATTCCTTCCTCATGTAGTGCATTTCCCTTGCTCGGCTATCCCACTCGCATAAGAAACACATGTATTTTGTATATCCTTGCTGCAGTCCCATTAAAAGGGCAACTACCTTCAAATCACCACAGAGGTGCCAGCTGTACTTGTTATACTCAATGGAATTCAGTAGCTGCCTTAAGTTATCGTATGTCTCTTTCATGTGGACAGCATACGCTACTGGAATAGATGGAAGAATGTTTCCATTGTGCAAAAGCACAGCCTTGAGACTCAGTTTCGAAGAGTCCACAAATAGTCTCCATTCTTGTGGGTCATGAGTGATTTTTAAAGCATTCATGAGGCCCTCAATATCGGAACAGAATATCAGATTACTTTCCTTTCTGAAGAAAGGCTCCAATTGCTGGTGGCGCTTTCGATATGCAGTAATTGTGACATCTTCTTCTAGAAGATTCCATTGTTGGAGTCTTGATCCTAGCAATTCTGCCTTGTTCTTTGATAAGTCCAAATCACGAATCAGGTCATTTAGTTCTTCCTGTGTTATTCTGTGTGGGGTTGATGATGCACCACAGTGAAAATCTGGATCACTGCATGCTGATGGACCAGGAGAAGAACAGGTCGACTCACCTTTGTCTTCGTCAGATGAATCAAGAGAATATTCTGCTGGAGGTTCTGGAATAGGAAGTCCCTCACCATGTGGAACTGGTCTCAATGCAGACGGAATGTTTGGGTAGACTATTCTCGACTTCTTTCGCTTCGTTATTCCGCCGGAAAGAGGAGGAACCAAGCAGAAGTAACAGTCATTTAGGTGGTTGCTTGGCTCTCTCCACACCATTGGGACTGCAAACGGCATTGATGACCTTTTGCAATTCAACCACTGTGAAAGCTGTGTTGTACATGTAGCACAGCATATATGCGGAGCCCAAGGCTTGTCTTGGTCACCAACCTTGCATCCGAAGTAAAGATGATATGCCTTCTTCACTTGAGAATTGATACTTTTCTTCTGGTTGGCAAATGTCACTTCCCCACAAATATAGCAAAAATTGTCCGCGGTATTAACACACTTTCGAGGCATTACTGTTCTTTATTGTACGTAAATGGATAAAATAATAAGTTTTATGTAACAGTAGCTTGAACTGTCTCGCACAACGTCTAAAATATTTTAAATGCTGAACCTATCTGATTGGGCTTTATATAGTACACTGCTTACGTCAGCTTCAGCAGCCGCCTGGCATTAGTATAATAGGCCTACACATGTATAGTACACTGCTGACGTCAACTTACTTCAGCAGCCGCATGGCATTAGTATTGCATTGCATCAGAAAATGATGCAATCAACTGTGGATGATGTGAGCATGATGGTATTATGCAATGTTACATCATTATTCCGGATGTTGCTGCAGTCCTACTGGAGAAATTTACACAGTGAAACATAGAAAATGAGGTATATGAATATCTTCAAAACGAGAGCCAATACAAATTTTTCACGGTTATATTCGTGTTCGGCACACCAAAATACTACAGATTAGGGCCTTTTCAAGTCAGTAATGATTTCACTGTTGACCAGTGTAATCTGTCAAATCCATTTTGGTGACAAACCTGGTCAGATCCACATCACCGAGGCGTCCGGTCGCCGAGACCTCACCTCCGTATATTTTGACAGACATTTGGTATATTATTAAGTGTACATTCTAAATGATAACGTAACACCATTGAATGCTTGTGGTTTCGGCAACCACTGTGTTGCACGCAACACTTTAACAACAGAATGTCTGCATATTGGGCGGTTCAGCTGAGTTTGTAACGGTAGGGCTGAATGAGACAGCGCTTGTCGTTCACCGCCTTACGTTACATAATCAAACGCGTAAAGTAGTGCTGTAGGCCCATACAAGTTAAACTATAATATATGTCCGGATATGTTTATGCATGCAAACATGTAGTTAAATCCTGGCTGACGATGAAGATTTCTCCTGTGTGTTTAACCATGAATACAAAATTCATTCCGCATGAAGACACCTCGAAATACCTTGACTAACCTTGCCATAGCTAGTGAATCAAAACTGATTAACGGGAAAGACCATTTGCCAGTCGTTCCAGGTAATAGAACAAGTGTCCCGTTTAACTAGTTACGAGAAGCTATGCGGTCTCCAGTAGCTTTTTCTATCATAGCCATATCGGATGCTGTTCGGCCGGCCCCATTTTTAGCCGCTTTTGCAACACTCAATAGCTACAGCAACTAACAACGCTGGAATACCCTCAAGGAATTGAAATATAACGCAAGTCTTTTGCAGTTGCATTACCTTAGGTTTGATAATTTTAATGTACCTGAAGTGTTCTTTTGTTTGATAGCTGACTGAACTGATCAAGTTGTCTTCCGATGTACCACCTGGGGACACCTTAAGTTAATTTTATCGTGGAAAGCCTCATTGTGACCCCACAATTGTTTCTTATTGCGATCCTTATTTAATTAAACTGCTTTGAGCTAAGGTAAACCTAAAGATCATGATATGATATTAGTATTTACAAACTAACAGGTGTAATTACTATGTTATAATTTTCCAAACAATTATATGAATTTCCTGTAGGCGAATTTTCTATAGGCGCATAACACCTTTCAAGAACAGAGTGTTCGCAGAGAGGATTACATCTTGATAGTCTCTCGAGCCGAGGAAGACAAGGTGTGCAATGTCATCGATGGTGGACGTGCATGTGGCTCCGGAGTCCAAATTACGATGCACACAGGCGGTTTCAGGTGGGGCATGGGACATAGGTGGTTGGGAGTGGTTGGGGTACAGCACAGTGACGTCTCTCACGAGCTTCAGCAAGACGCTGACGGCGGTCAACCTCGAAGTTGGAACAGGCTTTTCTGGTCAGGGCTGGCCATTGACTTCTGTCTGAGGCAGCGAGCTCTAGCTGGTGGGGTTCAAGGTCTGTCCACTGATGTGCGTCTTGAGATTGTCTTTGTACCTCTTTTGATACCGGCTTCGGTTTCGGTTGCCCTGGGCTAGCTCGCCAAAGAACAGCTGCTTTGGGATTCTGTTGTGATCCATGCGGATTATGTAGCCAGTCCATCGAAGCTGGGCCTGGATTAGTTTGCCTTCGATGCTTGATGTGTTGGCTCTATCAAGGACTTCCTGGTGGGTGATTCAGTCCTGCCACTTGATCCGCATGATCGATCTCAGTGAGAACTGATGCAATTGTTCCAACTGACTGATATGCCTTCGGTAGACAGTTCACGTAGCACAGCAATACAAGAGAGACGTGAGGACAAATGGATTGTACACTTTCATCTTTGTTGACAGACGTATGTCCTTGTGCTGAAAAACCTTGGTTCGGAGTCGTCCAAATGCTTGACTGGCTTTTTCAATCCTTGTAGTGGTCTCTTTGTCCAGGGAGAGATCACTGGATATTGTGCTGCCAAGGTATTGGAAACTGTCCACATTCTTCAGATGCGTGGCGCCAATGCAGGGTTGTGAAAGGACAGTGTTTTGGGCGGGCTGGAAGAGGGCTTCTGTCTTTCCCAGGCTAATTGTGAGTCTAAATAGGTTGGAGGCTTCAGAGAACCTGTCCACGATTGCCCGTAAATGAGTCCCTTCATGGGCCATGAGGGCACATTCATCTGCAAAGAGTGTTTCAGTGATAAGTCCTTCTAGCGACTTGTTTTTTTTCAGCCAGGCGACGGGGATCAAACACTGATCCATCCAGGCAATATCTAATGTATATACCAAGGTCAAGGTCACGGATGGCACGGAACAGTACCTGTGTGAAGAAGAGGTTGAAGAGTATCTGAGCGAGTACACAGCGCTTTTTGACACCGTTAGATATGGGGAATTTCTCAGAGGGTTCACCGTTTGAGAAAATGTCTCCAGTCATGTCATCGTGCAAGAGCCGGATGAGGTTGGCAAACTTCTGAGGACACCCAGGGTACTAATCACAGTGCATATATGTTGACTCTATCGAAAGTCTTTGTTAGCTCCACGAAGACGGCATACATATTCATGTTCTGCTTAAGGCACGTCTCTTGAACTTGTCTCACGCCGAAGATCATGTAAACGGTGCTGTGGTCTGAGCGAAAACCACACTTAGACTCGTGGAGGTTATATGCCGCAATAAGCCTGTTGAGAATGATGCAAGCAAACATTTTGGCAGCTATGGAGAGCAAGGAGATGCCTCATCAGTCAATGCAGTCTGCACGTGTGCCTTTCTTCTTGTAGAGGGTCACAATTGGTGCATCTCAGAGGTCGCCTGGCATCTCCTCTTCCGTCCAGAAGCTGATTAGCACTTCGTGGAATGCCTCCAAAGTCTGTTCACTGAAAGCCTTGTACACATCCGCTGAGATACCATCCTTTCCAGGTGCCCTGCCACAGTTCATTTGTTTGCGGATCATCCAGTTGGTCGTGCGTTGGCTGTTGGGGTATTTGGTCAAGAACAGATTGGCTGACTGATGAGGGCAGGTTTAGGAGCCGACTCAAGTGTTCTTACTATTTGCCCTTAATGGCAGCCTTGTCCTATATTAGTGTACTGTCATCGTCAGCAAGTGAGGGGACAGAGCCAGACTTTGAAAGACTGAAGATTGACTTGATGGTGTTGTGGAACTCGTTGGAGTTGTTAGTGTTTGCATAGCGTTCCACTTAATCAGCTTTCCTTTCCCACCAAAGGTCATGCATCTTGCGGATTTCTCTCTGAGCATCAGCTTGATATGATTTGAAGCAGTCTTGTTGGGATGGAGTTTGTGTCATTCTGCCGGTCCATGCATGCTTTGTTCTTTCTGGCAAGTAGATGTGCAATGATACCGTTGTTCTCGTCGAACCAGTCTTGATGGGTTCGCTTCTTGGGGCCAAGAGTCGCCATAGCTGTTTCTCTTATAATGTCCCTGAACTTGTTTCATTTCTCGGAGACACTTCCACTTATAGTTCCGTTGGTGAACAGCTTGTCATCTATGCTCTTCTGGAAATTGAGCTGGATGGTAGGTTGCTGAAGTTTGACAATGTTGAATGCTGTGCGCACAAAATTAGGACGCCTTGGGTGATGTGGGGCAATACGCAGCTTTAGGGTTGTTCTAACAAGTCTGTGGTCTGTCAAGCATTGCGCTCTTCGCATGGCCTTAGTGATGAGGACATCCTGTGCATCGCGCCGGCGGACTATTACATAGCCGATTAAGTGCCCGCGCTGGCGGACTATTATATAGCCGATTAAGTGTCATTGGCGAGATCTGGGGTGCATCCAATTGTTCGTGATTTTGAACATTGAGTTTGTGATTAGGAGAACACATTCTGCTCATTTGTCGAGTAAGCGCAGGCCAGTTGTTGTTCATGTTGCCAACACCGTGCTTTCCAAGCACACCATTCCATCGACCATAATCGCAGCCAACACGGGCGTTGAAGTCCACCAGTAGTATGATATATTCGTCAGCTGCAACTGAGCTAAGTACAGAGCTGAGGTCCGTATAGAACTACTCAATGGTTTCCGCTGCGCTTGAGAAGCTAGGGGTGTAGGCGCCGATGATTGTTGCGCGGCATTTGTGGCTGATAGGGAATCACAGTTTCATTAGCCTCTCATTGATTCCGACAGGCAGGTCTGGAAGCTGCTTCAGAAGACCTGATTTGATAGCCAGGCCGACTCCGTTGATCCTGTCCTCGGTTTGGACTTTCCTTTTCAGAAGAATGTGTAGCCGCTTGCTAGCTCAGTCAGAGAACCCTCCTCTGCGAACCTGGTTTCACTCAAGGCTGCAATGTCGATATTGTAGCGTGAAAGCTCCTTAGCAACTTGGGCTGTTCTCCTGTGAGGTCTTGTTACGTTCTCTTTGTCCATGAGAGAACGGATGTTAAATGCTCCAATAGGAAGTTTTTGGTTTTATTTGACTGTTTCGACCGCAGATATGGATGATTTTGCCAGCCGCGGCAAGCTGGCCAGATTTTGATGGGCAGGCTGTTGTTTAGGCCACCTTTTCTAGGCCCCTCTCTATGCAGGGTGAGCAACGCTGTCCTGAAAAGATCTGCTCATAGTTGCCCTAGTTGCTGCCGAACCGTTCTGCTACCCTGTTCGCTGAGAGGATTACATCTCTGCATTTGTAACCAGGAGTGATAATTGGACCACACACACGAGCATGAAAGTGCATGTCGACGACGGACCGCTTAAACAACTCAACATGTTACAGTGACAAGTAAAATATCGGGTACAAACTAACGAAGTCAAATGTAGTACATGTGCAGTGACGATCACGTGCGGCCTTCCTCCGCGATGTATGGTGTAGAAAGAGTCAAGTGAAATTCTAGTCTCATTGACGAGATCGTAATCTTGGTGTTGTATTTACAATAAAACTTTGATGGCAGCATTGATTTTGTGAAGAATTCATCACTGGCGTCGCAAGATACATCATCAGTGTCTTCAGCTACTTCGTACGTCAAGCAGTGCGACGTTCTCGGTGATCAAGCGTTAAAATATTGATGCGGTTTGATTAATGACTTCTGGTACGTTGTTCCCTGCATGAACCGACACCATTAGTGTGATTCTTTTTCGTACACTGACCCAACTAGACCTTCCGACAGATGAGTTATGCTTGCGAACATTTTCACGTGCAGGTTGGTATGGGCCAGTGATACTGTTTTGCTCGTTTTATACGTTTTCCCGGCTCCTATGCTTTTATCAAATAATTCTCGATATAGATGTTTACCTGAAAATCCACTTGTACCTTATTTTGTTCAGATTATAATCACTTTTGTTCAACACGAACTCGTCCCGGATGGATGGTCTTTAATTGATCGCTTTTAAATGATTTTCAAAAATCCACTGACTGTCTTCTTTGGTGAATCATTGATGCTGGTGTAGTGATTGTGCTGAAATAATCGCAAGTGCCTCTCTGACGTTTTCATCAAACACGTGAATGTCTTTTAAAATCGCATCAACAACCTCTCTCCAAATTCTCCGACGTCTTATTTGATTTCGTCCAGATCTTCTTGGAATCTACCCATCTGCTATGGCAAGCGTTCAGTAGTTTCGGCAGTTGCCCTCTTGGCTTTCTTAATATCCTTGCTGAGTTTGACTATTCAACAAATTGGACCCCGTTCGTTTTTCCGATTTGGTCAGTGATGCCATCTGTTCCATGATTTTACTAGTGGCTTTCTTATTATCCTCAACTCTTTCCATGGTTTCACGAATAGGTCCCGATTCTTTTTCTGATCCTGTTAGTGCTGCTATATGTTCTACATCTCACACTGTGAACGCCTTAATATAATTGATGTGTTTTGATAACTTGCAAATTGTCTCCTTTGGCTTCACCCAGATCATTCTGAAATATCTTCATCTACTCTGGCAAGCATTCAATAATGTCTGCAGTTTCCCCCATGGCTTTCTTAATGTCTTTGCTGAGTTTGACTTTCTTACAAATATGACTCAGTTCCCCGTCTGTTACCGTCAGTGGTGCAATCTATTCCATGACTGCTATAGTGTCTTTTTTCATATCCTCAATATGTTCCGCGCGGCTGCAAGCATGGATTTAAGCTATGGTGCAAGTATTTGTTCGACCCCATCTGTGATATCCAAGGTGGAGTCATTATCCCACGTTAACAAAACTCTAAACCAGATTTAGCATCAGTTGATTCAGCCTGGCCAAAAATCCACGAGAGAACTGAACTTGGAAACATGTCAGTATACTTAAGTAGTTTGTGCTTTGCTCGAGTAGAGAAGCCATTGACGGTAAAACCTGAGCTTGTCTTTTTTACTGATGTCATGTTGAATGTTTTATCACACGATTGTCGTATAATACCATAACGTATTCATACAATGTGCGATGTCGCATCCAAACACGTACTGCAAATCTAGGTCGAGTTGAAACACGTGCTTGTAGATCTGCGATAACGGAAACTGGTAATCGATGTGGAGCCAAAGAATTCAACTCTGTCGGGCCTTCTGACCATAGATGGGCAGGGTCTAAAGAAAAGTCGTCGGCTATGATATAGCCGTTGCTTTATCGAAGCCGCCTTTAGTATCACGGAGAACACGCCATGATGAAGACACATTTCTGGATATAATTACTGTCGGCCTAGTACACGCCGGATATACGGCTTGATTCTAACAACCAAATAAAAGCCCGGAGAAGCACTTATAAATCGTGTAGATGCAGCATGTCACCGACATGATCTAGCATATAACGTACTATACGATATCCATGTACGTCACCATGCCGATATAATCATCGTCATGACTTGAACGCAATTAATCTTACACTCGGGGTACGAAATGCTAGATGGATTGTCAAAGGAGGCACGAATGCTATGATTTCTCCTGGTTGCCACTAAGTGGTTGACAATATCACTTATTGGAAGTAAAATATATTGATAAAAAATAAATAAACACATATTAATAAGAAAAGCGTTTTCATTCCAAAATATGTTATAATATTCACTGTTATCGCAAAGATAAAGTTGTTGTTGAACGGTTGGCAAGTGCAGCAAAATTCACCCATGAGATTGCTCGAGCACGGTCGGCAAGACAAGCAATGACAAATTTACTTACCCGCACAAAAGGAAGATTTCGAATGGTTCAACCATCCAGTGAAGTTCATCAGGTTAATAGTTTTATTGTTTCTTTCTTACACATCGATTAACGAATATACAAATAAGCGTTAACCGTTAATCATGTTGCCAGTAGATACAAAGATATTGATACAGTGGAATCCGTCGATATATTTACAATTTCAGACCGTTTGGCTTACACAGGACAATCAATACGTTATCATTGTGAGCCCCTGGAATAAAGAGTAGCAAAGATGAGTCGAATTGGTTGGGGGGGGGGGGGGCGGCAGGGCATTTAGGGGGAAGAATTACAAAACATTCCCTTGAACAAAGAACTATGAACAAGATCTCTTTTAATGCACTAGTGAATCAATGTGTATTAATCATAATTTCATTGACAATCGCGTTGGGTTTATACGGATACGTTGTGACTCTGTCGGCGATGCACAACGATACACACCTATGCGATGCTTTTGTGACCAGAGAGGATGTTGCTGTGTATGCGAATTCGAGTCGCTCACGCAAACATTCTACATATAAGTCGTGTTTGAGATTTGTTGCAACAACAATTCGGAGAACTCCTCTCCCTTTTTTAATGTTTTTATCGGATCAGGAACATACAACGTCAGCTCTGGAGCTGCAGGCTCCACTTCCTACTACAATCGAATACATTTTAGGGCGCATTCTCACGTATTCTTAGATTGGCTTGCCAGCACACGTGTCTTGGATCTTACTAAAGACCATTTTGCTGGTTTCGATAAACAGTGGATGATCGTTCGGATACTCACTGGCATGAAATTAATTTGCTAAAACTGTTCAGCCATGTTCTCGTACACGTTATCATATTTTGCGTGACTGAAATGCCAGGAACGTATTTAATCGATTCAGTTGTCTTGCTCACTATCACAGACATTATCAACATTCATTCCTTGTAGTAGGTTCTCCATACTTTCCTAAGCATAGTATAGTTCATCAGTTTGACGAAGTCTTTCTCAAATTCGTTTTGGCTTTTGTACGCAGATCTGCATTCATCCAGTCGCACAGGTGAAATGTCAGCACCCTATGTACTTTGATTCCTACTCGCAAATGCCAATGCAGATTTCGTACGTGGACTACATTGTTGATTTTAGTCCGAAAATTTAGGACAAGCTTGGTGCATTCAGAAAACATGCTTTCGGATTAATCTACGGTTGCACACTTATAAGGACAACCACTCGCAAAGAAACAACAACGCTTCTAGAGCAAGATCATAATCGTTATAGGTGCGGTGAAGATCATTAGGATATTGGAGGTGAACTCTAAGAAGCACAAATGGTTGCTGTTACTTACTCATGTACATCTTCGTGAATGTCTACATGCGCGGGATCAATCCATTCCAACAAATCAAAAACCTAATACGTACCAGACATTGTTTGCATGTGCGTAATCGTTGGCTAGACATAAAACTTGCTCCAATCGCTGATGTACTCCTAAGGACAGATTCATCTGCGTGTGAGTAAACCGAACGTTGGCACCACCGTATCGACTAGCAATTATGAATCGATCATTATCATTCCCTGCGAGGATATTCTCGAATTTATCCAGGTTGGAACTGAGAAATTGATGAGAGTCAATAAATTGCTCTTGCCCAAGCCTAAAGGTCATACATTTTAGCAGTTTAAGACAAAACAGCTTTTTCTTTCTCACACTGTCTTATAGCAGATGGCGAGCTGATGTGTAACCGGCACTGTTATTACCGTGTTAACGATCGCAGGACTGTCAAACTAGATCTGGTCGATGTGTGTGTGTGTGTGTGTGTGTGTGTGTGTGGGGGAGTTTGAGAGAGAATGAGCACGTGTGTCTTCTAATATATCAATCGCGAGTCAGCGAGTAACATTTGTCACAAATTATCGGATACATATTTATATAATAACATAAATAATTTAAACAATTAATAACTGTTCTACAAATATCTAATTCGTGATGCCTTCAGTCATTTCAAAATAAAAACTGCCTTGTATATGAAAAAACACATTCTGTCCTTGATAAATTGTTGACCGCAAGTAGCAAGGTGGGTCACCCTAGCCTCAATGGGAATTAGCATTACAGAGACCCCTGGGTCACTCTAGCCTCAATGGAAATTTAACATGGAGAAAAATCGTGGGTCACTCTAGGCTCAAGGGGAATTTAACATGGAGAAAAGTCTTGGGTCACTCTAGCCTCAAGGGGAATTGAACATGGGATTTTTTTTAAAAATTGTTTTTTAAATTTAAATTTAAATTTAAATTTAAAAAAGGGGTAGGCAATTGAAAAGTCATTCTCTTTTCGAGAAATATGGCTGGCCCTGAAAAGGGCCTTTGGGTTTCTTCTAACACTTCCACTTCTTCAACCATCTTCTCACTTTTGTCACTATTCCTGTCTTCTTTTTCTCCTTTTCTGGCATCCAGTCAGGATGACCTAGAGCTCTAAACTTTTCCTGAACTTTTATCCAATTCTGATTCAACCTCTCAAACTCTGCCTGTTTCTTTTTGTTTTCCACATCTTTTCTTTCTTCCCTCCATTTCTCTTTAATCTTCTCTACTTCTTCCTCCATTACTTTTCTCATCAGACATTTCTCCACTCTGTCCAGTGCAATATTTTTTCTAGGAAGCACCGGACTTTGATGACATTATCCAGTGCTTCCTTCAAACTTCCCACTCTGAAGTAAGGTGGGTTAATGAAGCCTCTTGACTTATTGACTTCTTCTTCAATCATCCCTGCTATGATATCTCTTGCTGTCTTTAGGCCTTGAACTTGACTCGTTACAAAGTCTTTCATATCTCCATGCCTCCATTCCTCTTCTATTCTTCCTAAAACATATTCTACATCCATTATCCAGGAATAGATGTCTCTCAATAGATTAAATAGAACTGATACTTGAGTCATTTTGTCTCAGTTATTCCTTAGAATCGTTTCAACATCAAACTTTGTGGGTTCTTATACTTAAAGCGCGTACGTGAAGGAAAACATCCCCCTAAAACATAAAATTGATCTTACCTAGATCATGACCAAACAACGCGCGGACGTGAAGGAAAACATGCCCACTTTTCTCATTTCGTATAATAAAACCCAAACTATACTCTCCACATACGCTAAGAAACAATAAAGAAACTACTATTCACACAAACTTTACTTGAGCAGTTACAAACACAAACACAAACACTCGCACTATTAATAAAGAGTTAGTGTTTATATTCACACTACTCTACCTACACACATTGGCAAATTGATCGTTATTTCTTTTCTTGAGTATCGGGTAGCCCTTAAAAGGGCTGTTTTTTTTTGAACTCCAGATGCACCTATCTAATGATGGCACCTTCCTGGCCTGGCGCCACACACGCATCTTCTTCCCCAGTCTCCTTTCACCTTTCTTCTTGGGAGCGCAGAGGGAGGATGATTCGCTTCAACACCCCAATCCTCTGTCTCGGGAATATTGTACGACATCCTCTCTCCTATTTTCTTTTCCTCCTCTTCCCTCTGTCTTCTCTCCTCCTCTTCCTTCTTTATTCTTTCCTCTTCTACTATAGCCTCCGCGGCCAGTTCATTTAACAGGCGCCTGACATATTCCAGATGTATCTGGAGTTCAAGAAGTTTGCTTATTCTGCTATTCATTTTTGGTGTTGATCAATCAACAAGGGTAGTTAGACTGCAGAGCAAGTTTCAATTTATAGTGAAAGCGCGGACGTGAAGGAAAACATCCCCCTAAAAACATAAAATTAATCTTACCTAGATCATGACCAAAAAACAATGCGCGGACCTAAAAGAAACACTCACTCACTTTTTTAATGCTACCCATCACTATTTTAAAATTTTTTATAAATCACTTCAATAGACTATTTACATACGCAAAGCAATCTAACCCCAAATGTACACCTCAAACACCAAAAAAACATAATTTTAATCTACTATCCACACCAACTTACGTGAGCGCTTACAAACACAAACACACAAACTCACAAACACATACCCTCACATGTTTTAAGAAAGAGTTAGTGTTTATTTTCACACTACTCTACCTACACACATTGGCAAATGGATAGTTATTTCTTTTCTAGAGTATTGGGGTAGCCCTGAAAAGGGCTGTTTTCTTGTTTGCTATGGCAATCTTTTTTAGTTTCTAAGAATGCGATGTCCTCTGAGGATAGTCTTTCTGGCGATAAGTCTGCTTCTTCGGAAAGAGAAGAAGAACTCTTTGGTGTCGCTACGACAATCGACAAAGCCTCTGTCAGCTTCAGGTTGCTGCTGCTGCTGTTGTTGTTGTTGCTGCTGTTGCTGCTGTCTCTGAAGTCTGTACGTCTCTGTCCATTCTTCTTTTTCCCTGTTCATTTCTTCTCTGAAGAGCTCTTCTATCAGGTCTTCAGTGATTTTTAACATTCTCACATTCTCTATTTCTTCTGGCTTCGGTATCAGACTGTGTCTGACCCTATGCAAATTCACGTAGGCTTCGTTGAGCTTAGCTAGTTTGGAGCACATCTTCGTAGGAGGATGAGTCGACAATGGATGGTTAGACTGGAAACAACTCCGGTTCTTAAAGTCAAGGCGCGGATGTGAAGGAAAACATCCCCCACACGGTTTTCGAGCCGCAACGTTCACTGAGTGTCATGAGAGGGATAGTAAGAAATCAAAGAGCATCAGTCCAACATTCTTATAGCTAAACAAAAGACAAAGGCATTTTTTTCAAAACACAACATTTTTTATTCAAAAATCACTTAACACTAAACAACAACTCTAACATTTTTAACAATAATCCAACAATATAACATCAAACAATTTTTTCAAATCACAAACATTTATTTCTCAATTGACAATCTACTTTAAACAGGGCTGACAACGTTGTGAATGAAATTGTGATTTCCACTGTTGGAAATCATTAGGCCATTGATGGACACTACGTTTCCTAGCTTGAGACAAAAGATAAGCATAATGGTCACAAAACCATCGATCTACTTTCACATCGTTTCTAGCAGAAGAACGAGGATCAAAATGAGTCACTAAATGTTCTAAGGAATAGCCCAGGCTGCGATGATGCAGAAAATACACACAGTACTGTCCACACACCAAGGAATCTGTGCCTTGTAATTTCACGTTATTGAATCGGGTAGTCTGAGCATTTCTTCTCATAAAGTCAATGATATCGTCTTCCAAAGGGGGCAATCCGTACGGATCGAAATATTCCACACATCCTTCTTGAGGAAAGTAGACGGCTACCCAGTGGGTTCCGGGGAGATGACTGTCGTCCGTGTTGATTACGTAAGCTTGATGGTCTTTAGGTTTGCGATGAGGGAGTTCATCTTTAGCACAGACGACAGGATTCCAAGAAGCCGTATACGAACTGTGGTTCAAAAGGTAATAAAGTTCCCAGGTATCGATGTTTTGTGTGTGCTTTTTTGCTTCTTCACAGGTAATAATAAGTCGTCAATTCGATCCTGACTTTTTGCTTGAAAATGTCTGACGAATAAACGGTTATTCGTTCTGTTTCCTCACTCTGATTCAGGAGAGCTTCGATACGATGGATCTCTTGAGTGGTTAATGGTGGACAAGAATGTTCACGCAAGTCTTTATACCACTGATGCAACACGTCTTTGTTCGAGATGAGACTCCAAGCTTCGTCCAGATACTCGTCCAATTTTTCTTCTTGACTCAACATTAGGCATTTATCGTGTTGAATTTGACTGGGATGATCGTTTTGACATCCATAGCAATTTTTCTTGACCAATTCCGTCATTTTTTCGACCAAGTGTTTGGCAAAACAGGAGACTAAATGGGCTTCTTGTTCTGGCCATCTCGACTTCATCATGATCACTTCTTCTTCCACAGTTTTCTCACATTTCATGTCCAAAGTTTCTCCACTAGGTAAAGAGGGATAACAGTCTTCCATGGCTTCTAGTAATCTAGAATGACTTCTCTCAAACTGTTGATTTCTATCGTATTATCGAATTCTGCATACAGGATGATGTTCACCGTTTCATCAGGGTCTCGGTCTTTAAACTGAATTTCCACACGAATCTGGCCGGATTTTATAGGGTGGAAATGTCCCTCGTCGCTGCCTTGGTCTGGAGTGAAATCAAAAGCCCACAAAGCGTAGCCTCCTGCATAATCCTCGTACGTAATACTGTGACTGGTATTGGTTCCTAACTGTCCGGTGGTTTCGTACAGGGACAAGTACGATCTCAAGTAATTCTTCTTGGTAAAGTCAGGTTCAAACGGTCGGGTACACAAGGTTTTGCCATCGCGACTGACTTCGATTTTGGACACGCCAAAGTGTTGAAAGTAGAAAGGATTTTTTTCGGCAGCTCCGTTGAAGGCTGTATTCTCGACGATACCAACGATCAAACGTTTGGGTAACTGTCCTTGGAACAGATGATCTTCGATCATGGATCGCTGTCCCTTGGGAATGGTGAAGGTTTTCACTTCCACGCGTCGTATGGGATACTTGGCGGTCGTTCTGCTCAACGTCTGACTGATGTCGTTTCCCACTTTAGGTAATACTTCCACACGGCGTACGTAGAGTCTGGCTTCTTGGATTTTGGTTTTGTAACCGTCACTATCAGCCAATAAATGGAAAGCGGTACTGCTACGATTCAGTCTCAGGCGGACATCCACCCCGTTCAGCAAATACTTTTCTTGCAACCACATGTCCAAATGCAAACGATCCATCAGTTCTAAACTTGTGTCGACTCCCGTGATTCTCTTTCTTCGTTCTACAAATCCATCATTGTTGTCTTTCTTTTCATCAGTTTCCAATATTTCAAACTTGATAGGTTCGTCAGCTTCCCATACCACACAGGCATTGAGATGAGTGTTCTTGGCATCTATTCCGTACGTCAAGAGATTTTCCAGGTAGGCACAATAAGGGTAAGTATCCATGCTGCTACTGACCAGTTTGTTATTCAAGTACAAGTCTACTCTACTGAACAAGGAATGCATGAAATTGTTCACGGGAGCTACTGCTTCATCGTCTATAGCACCTCCAGTCTTATCTAGAATTTTGACTTTCAGGTACAAGTAACTGCTATTCAGATCGATGTAATCTTCGGGCTGTCCTTTGATTTCAAACTCGATGGGAGCGGAATCCGTCAAAGAGGAGACGGGGTGAAATTCCACCCACTGGGATTCTTGCATGGTCATCATGGTAGGTGGCATGGCAAACAGATCCAGTTCCGACTTGGAACAAGCGCAAGATTCTCGGTGCATCATTTTTTTTTGTTCTTTCTCAATAATCGAAAACGTCTAAGTCTCGAACGGTTATTCTTTTCTTGGCCTTTCTCGCTTGAAGTCTGGTGAAAGAGTGTTTTCTTCGTCGTCTCTTTCTGCCTTGTCCTTGCTGAATGCCTGACTCGGTAGCGTGCAGGGCATTTATAGGTGTGTCTTGTCGGCCCAAAATGTCTTTGCCCGTTTGCAGCAAGACATTTTTGCCTGCCCTCATGAAGGCTTCTTTAGGGTTTTGTTTGTCGATGATGACATTTTGGAGAAATTCTTTGCCTTGCGTCAGTGCCGCATCTTTTAAGGCGTGCAATCCGCGTGTTACCATCGGTTTCAACACTGGGGCCACCGAACGAAAGGCCGATTTTAACATATCTCCTAAACCCTGTCCTCGCTGTCGTGCAACCCCTCGGTACACTGGATACATGACTTACGAATCGTGAGAAAACCGTTTTCGAAAATGGAGTTTCACCGTGACTTTTCCTTTGGTGAATGGAATATTTTGTCCCAAATCTCCTTTTATAGCAATGTTGACCGTGTCCAAATACGACTTACTGACAGGCAAATAGTGAGGATGGACAAATTCGCGGTGGACGTGGTAAGTGTTTCCACCTTCCTTGTCAGCGTTCGTGGCAGAATCTACTTTGAAAGGAATGACACGCAGTAACGGTACGGAGGTGTGTCCCACCACGTTGTACTCCACCACATCGGAATACACGAACATCAAATTCAGTCCTTGATTCAGTTCTACCGGGGCACGAAATAACTTGCTAAGAGACTCGTTGTCGTAAACGATGGGTAATTCGCTTTTCTTCATCATGCTCATTCTCATGTTCATGTCTCCGCCCAACATGTCAAACAATTCAGGACAAAATAAAATGGACATGATTTTACTCCGTTCAAATTTCATCAAGAAGCGACGAGCTGCTTTGTGGTACTCCATGGTGACATTTTTGTTGACATGCTCCAAAGCTTTCAGAAACACGACATTAAACCTAGAGGCTATGGTGCTTACCAAATGTTGACGACTAAAATAATAGCCTGGGGGAATGAACAAATGATAGGTGGTGTACTTTTGATTTTGTGTACGGGTTTTCTTGTCATATTTGACATTGCTATCCATCCACTGTTGCAATTGCTCGTCATGAACTTCCACATCAAAAAAATTTTGATTGGGAAGGACATTGAGGACTTGGGTCGGGTGAATGATTTCTACTAAAGCCACTTCCCAATGGGCTTCGTGATCTAAGGGGATGGCCTGAGGTAATTTGGCCGTGTAACAGCACAACGTGTTGTGGGGAAACACCTCCATGGAACTGTCACTGGGTAAGGTTAAGTAAAATTGGTTTTGGTGACTCATAATTCCAGAGTTCTGTGGCTGTCCGAGGGGTTAGTGGATGTCAGAGGCGTGTCTCCGCCCAAAATGGGATTCTGGTTGTTGTTGTTAGAGTGGTGACTGACACTAGCACTGGACACAAGGTTCCCGTGGTTCCCGTTCGTGGAGAATTTCAGGGAGGGATTGGGAAGCAGGTAACCGATGCAACTTCTCAATAAAATGGTCCACAATTGTTTGTCTCCTTGTTGCAAACTCAAATTGGCAATGGCTGCCCCGATGACACAATACACCACGAAGATTTGGCAGAAAAAGACGATTTGCATTTTAGGCACACGTTCTCCACACCACACCCACAAGGGTTGTTTTTGTAAATCTTGCACAGAAGAACTTGGTGAAGGGGAGTGGTCGACGTAGCTGCATCTGTGTGAAAGGGCATGATGTTCACTTCCTTTTATAGTCGATGACTTGCGAAGCGTCGATCCAAGAATCAAAACTGGGTGGATATCCTTTCCAACGTACTTTGACTTCTTTGACACGTCGTTTGCCCACTTTACGGGTTCTGTGTTCGAGAATGCTTTCGATGTCGTACACGTCGTCTTCTTTTTTGGTGACACGTTGTAACTCGGGCAAATAAAACGTTCCTTTGAGCACTTCTCCGTTCATGTCTTCCAATTTATAGACGGCAGGATGACGGCATGCACTCGTCCAGTGACACGAAACAGTTCGGTCGTCCAGTTAGGTAAGTAACCTTTGTCGAAAGTGCGTTTGGTTTTGCCAATGCGCACCCAATCTCCTACGGCCAACTCTCCACTTTTCTTGGGGACAGCCCTCGTCGGGGACGTACCGAACAGGCGCTCAAACACCAACACTTCGTTCTCGGGAGTCACGTCTTGCGGGGCACGTCCGATGCTTCGATGGTAAGATTGGTTGTACGCTTGCACCAGGTGCGGTAAGATGTCGATGTACTTCAGAGTGTGGTGATGCGTAAAATATTTCCACATGCGTTCTTTAAAAGTGCGTTGAAAACGTTGCACGATGCTGGCTTTGGTTTCGGGATTCTCGGTGGTAAAAAAATGAATGTCACGTTTCTTTAATTCTTTTTGGAAAGCTTGGTTCAGAAATTCGGTGCCTTTGTCCGTTTGCCATCGAAGAGGGTGACGACCGCTTTGTTTCAACACCCGTTGCAGGGCTCGCACTAACTCGCTGCTCGATTTGGAAGTCAAGGGCACGAACCAGGCAAATTTGGAAAAGACGTCGATGACACAAAACAAATATTTGTAGCCACGATTGTAGCTGGCCAAATGAGAGACATCGGCTAAATCGGCTTGCCATTGATGATCGATGCCTTCCACTCGGGTGCGACTTCTGGCAAACTTGCGTCGAATGGGTTTGTGCAAAGTGTAGGTAGCTTGTTCTTGTAACCATCGTTGCACTTGAGGTAAACGGAGACTTTTTAGTCGCGTTTTGGCAGCACGATACAATTTTTGAACTCCTGCGTAACCTGCAGGATGGGAGGGATCGTAGTAAATGCTGGCTAAGACTTTTTCCATTTTTGGTGTGTTTGTGTGTTAATAAGGCACCCACTCTTGGAGGATGCTACTCTTTTTCTCTTGGGGTATTTTCTTGGATTGCAATGCTTTGCGTGTGCGACCGGCAATAGGTGTTGAAGAGGAGGAGGATGTCTGAGCGGGGGATATCGGTTCTTGTTTCACTTCTGTCTTCACTTCTGTCTTCACTTTCTTTTTCTCTTGTGATGAAGAAGGGGTGGCCATCATCTTTTGATTCCATCCAATTCTGGAGGTAGGTGGTGTTGTTAACTTGCGTACTTTTTCTGGTGGAGTTTGAAACCCTTCTTCTTCTTCTTCTCCTTTTTCTGTCTTGATCACTGGTACTGGTGGTACTGGTACTGGTGATGGTGCTGGACTTTTCATCAAGGTCTTAAAATCTTTCAGAGTGGGTAGAGCTGTTTCGTCTAAAGCTTTCTGGTGAAAGAGTTGCAGTCGTTGCAAGAGTTGACCGTACTTTTGCGATTTTTCTGTTTCGGACAAATCTTGGCGATCCATCAAGGACTGCAATTCGTGTTGTAACTGGGACATCTCGCTCAAATTGGGATTGTGAGGTAAATGCGGGGTGCGTTGTTCTTGCCACCGATGGTATTCCATCCATCGTTTGTAAGGCACTAAAGCTAGTTTTCGTCCTTCCATGGGGTTGTCAAGGGTCGATTCTGAGATCTTGGGACTTCCGAGGGCCTTTTTATCTTGCTCCCACCAGTCCTCCCAACATGGTTCCCAAAACTCCTTTCAGTATGGGGCCTAACAAGAGAGGTAAAATACCTCCACGTTGCACTAACATCTTCTTTTTTTGACGAATGGAATTTTCTTTTGAACCATTTGGCGAAGAACGTGACGATGTTTGCCTAAGCATTGTTTCTGGTGTTTGGACAAAGGAATCGTGCCTTTCAAAACGTTCAAACAACATTCGCACACGGTATCGATGCCCTCTTTGGAGGCCGTTTGAATGAGTTTTTTCGTAGGGGTGGAGAAGCTTTGGACAGGACAGATAACATGTCCCCATGTTTGGCTAAACGTGGTGGCAGTCCTTTCCTTTTCTTTCCTTGGGGTTTTCTGGAGGGTGACATCTTTGAGTCTTCAGGAGCACCAAAAAAAAAAAACCACTGATACCCTACTTGGTCACAGGCCTTTTTTATACTGGAACGCGTCGCCACTGATTGTCTTTACGTCGCATCAGTTTGAGGACAGGCATGACACGTCGTGCAGGGGTACGTAACGGACTAAATCGAGCCAGTTCTTGCTTGGACAAATCCAGTAAACTTTGTAACATGCCCGATCTTTCTTGGACTTTGATTTTGGGAGAAGGTACTTTGTGAGCAGCAGCCACTGTCACTAAATTGGAGGGTCCTGCCACTGGGGAAGTTCTTTTGGGGGTCATCAACGGAGAAGTTCTTGGTGTGATCAACGTCTCCAAGTATTCTTCAGTTCTGGGTGTCATTAACGGAGAAGTGGATAAACGTGAGGCTGCCGGAGACGCAGTCACCGCTGTGGCAGGTCGTGATTTGCGAGTGTAAGGTTGCGTCCTGGCCGAAGTGCCTCTCTTGCGACTAGTTTTCTTCTGTGGACTTTTCTTTTTCTGGGGACTTTTTTTCTGTTTCTTTTTCTGGGGGCTTCTTTTCTTTTTCCGGGGTGGTGTCTGGTAAGAGGAGGGTCCTGCCACTGGAGAAGTTCTCCTTGGGGACCTGGTCTTTTTCTTTTTCTTCTTGGGGCTTTGTTGGACTTTTGTCTTGGGTATAACTTTGGGGGCATTAGGATCCCATCTTAAGAGAGAGCGAATGATGACCCCTCCTAGAGTACCGCTCCCTCCAGGTTTCAAAATGATTTGTTTTTTGGTTTGAGTGTCGATGCGGGGATCAGCCAGTTGGACCAAAGCGACTTTGTTTCGATCGAAAAAGCGTTTGGTTTGATGAGGAATCTGAATGATTCCTTGGAGTATTTGACGTGCCGTCACCGTGAACCATCGTAAGACTTCTTTGAGACTAGCTTCTAAGACACGAGCTCGTGTTTGTGGATTTTTTTCTCGACTGATGCCATACAAGGCACGAATCAATTTGACGGGAAGATGCGACTGAAGGGACGTCATGTTCGCACTGTGTGAGAGAGACGAAAAAGGGTCTGAGGTTTTTATAGATTTTTTTATGGGGAGTGAAATGAAGTCGAGGACGGAGACGTGTACAGGACAGGTCCTCCGTCTTGGCACCAGTGGTGAAACAAGTGGGTACGAAATCGCAAATCCTCGGGAGTCGTAGGTTTCAAATCGACGTGTAAATAGGCGTGTGGTGTTTGAGTGGCATCGTCGTACGCCTGAGTCAGCCAAGGCGTTCCTAACTGTTTGGCTAAGACTTGCACTTGCGATTTATCTCGATGGCTTTTAAACAAGACCACGTAATGCGCATTGAGACTGATGGTGCGATGGGCTTTACTTTGTTGAAACAAATTTTGGGTGATGTAAACGACACTGGCATTACGGTGATGCCCTTTGCGCGTGAACCACAATTTAATTTCTTCTTCGTCTTCTCCTAACATGTCGTCGAAAATGACCAAATGGGTTTGACGGGAGTCAGAGACGATGCCGTCGTCTTCTTTAGGAATGCCTTCCACAAACACGATGGAATCGCCTTGACTTTCTCGCAAGAGGTTGTACGCCGATTGCCACTCTTTGTAACACCACACGATCCGTTGAGGTGGCCGATCGATCAAATGATGTTTATGTTCGATCAAACGTTTGACGAATTCGGTTTTGCCTGAACCGCTAGGTCCAGCAATGAGCATGTTAAAGGGATGGCGAAGATACAAAGCCTCCCAACTGGCACGATCTAAGTGTTCGTCGATGACTTTGACAGTAGAGGAAGAGGGAGCAGAGACAGCAGAGGTAGCCATTGTGTGAGAATGTCACTTGTGACACGCAAACAAACAAGACAAGAGTTTATATACTTTTTTCAGAACACGTTTGTTGAATGTTTTTTTTCAAACATGAATACGAAAGACAAGACTACATAAAAGCCAAAGGCTTAAGTACAAGAATAAAAGGCACATGATAACCATTAACGTGGAATAAAAACAAGTGTCTGTACAACATGTTTTGGGTAATGTTCTAACCAGTTCTATAGTAGGGGGTAAGGTCACACAAGTGTCCTCCCGAAAGGGTCTTTCAGGCCTGTCCACGACAGTCCTGTCCTGGGTGACGGGTTCTTCTGGCACCGTCACTAACACGGGTTGAAAAGTAACTTTTTTCCTTGAACAACTCTCGTGCATACTGGGCCACTTCTTGGGTCCAAGCCTCAAAACCCCATTCTTTCCAGGCACGGACATCTGTCCAATGGGGATGTAAGTCACAAGCTACACACACATCGTCATACACGTCTTGGGTAGCTAAAAGTTGACGAATCTTTTTTTCCTGTTGAGGTCGAGAAGTATCCAGATGAAAACGCAAGGCTTTGAGGAAAAGGAGTTTTTCGTGACCATTTAAGGCCATTGAGGTGGTAAGTACTGACCGTAAAGAGTCCACAAAGAATCGGCTGGTAAACGAAATCCCAGAAAAGAAGTCACTAAGACACACACCACTTGTCGTCCCAAATTGAATGGATACAGTTCTTGTAATAATCGATGGTAATGATCCACGGTTTGAATATGGTCATTGAGTTCCTTCCACGGAATCTGTTCAATAATATGTGACATAATCCGTGGCATGGCAACTTGATTTTATAGTGTCTTTGTTTCGGAAGCAGTAAAGGTAATTTCTAACCAAACACGTTCGTTCTCCAGTAGGGAATTTAAATGTTACATACTGTAACTGAAACGTCAGAGTTTGTCTAGATGTTTCGTCTTTTTCTAAGCAGATTCCATGTAACAAATGTTGGTAATCCTTTAACTCGTCTTCTTCAATACGTTGCAGTAAGTGAATCTCGAAGTAACCAAAATTACGAACGTCTAGTCCATCATCATCCCCAAACTGAAAGTGTTCAACAAGGTCTGACCACTGAAAAAATTTCTGACGAATCAGTCCTCTTATACCATTCAGGTACCAGTGGTTAAAGATCTGGTGACGTAACGGATGCAATTGTTCTTTACGTTTCACTTGTATTTTCACCAGCACTCGGTAAATCCTTTCTCTCAACTCCTCAGGCAAGCCCAAAATGTTCTCTTGTAAAGTATCCATAAGTATATACACTGTTTTTGGAATCGTTGGGTGGTGACCAATAGCCTCGTTTAACTTTGTGCCTAATGTAATATCCACTCATAATCAGTCTTCTTGTACTTTGGAACAGAGCATAATTTAAAAACGGACGAATCACTTTGAGTTTGCGTTTCACTTGTATTTTGATCAGTTCTCGGTAAATGCGTTCTCTCAACTCCACAGGCAAAGCACGAATGTTCTCTAACAAAGTATCCATGAATAGGTCATACTAAATCCTCTTTGGTCTGACACAAGAAATGTACTCTTTGCACAAACATGGTTTTACTTCAGTGTCGAATTTAAATCGTTTAGTCACTAATTTGCACATTACAATTCGTTCAGAAGTTTCCTCTTTCACTAAGTTGACATTGTGTTCAAGATGTTGGTAATTCGTTAACTCTTCCTCTGGAATTCGATGCAGTACGTTTACAATGATGTAGGTAGAATCGTCCATAACAAACCAATCCTTTTTAAAACTAGAGGATCGTTGATCAATGTCTGTCCGATGGAACACTTTCAATTGAATCAATCCTTGTATAGCCTTCAGGTACCAGTGGTTCAAACACCGGTGACGTAACGGATGCAATTGTTCTTTACGTTTCACTTGTATTTTGACCAGCTCTCGGTAAATGCGTTCTCTCAACTCCACAGGCAAAGCACGAATGTTCTCTTGTAAAGTATCCATGAACAGATTATGGTAAGTTACTTCAATGTCTCGGTCCCACTAAGGGTAAGTAATGACAATTCGGTGACCATTGAGCATGTTCTACGTAGGCCGACTCTTGCGGTTCCCAGTGGTGAAGTGACACACCGCAACTGAAGCACTTGACTTTATCTCCTTCGCCCAAGTAGAAAAATCCGGCTCTGGCTAATTCTTCGGGGGTCGGTCCTCCCAGATACTTAGGCCATTTTCCTTTGAACGATTGAAGACGATTTTCAAAGTCGCAGTATTCCGACAAACGCACAGGAAACGAATATTCGTCTTTCACAGGTTCGTTTCGATGAGGGTTGAGTGACATGGGCAGGAGTTTGCTCAGGGCTGGATGACATCCGTAGGGGGGTAGACGTGAAGGTGAACATTCCCCTTTAAAATGAAGCCCAGTAAAATGTCCAAGAGGACGAGTGGCATCACTTTCGCATCCCTCAGGTTTGACACGCACAGCATCCCTTTCCATGATAGGGGTAGTGACACTAAAGTTCCCATGATGCTTTACGGCATCGCTCAGGTCACAGCGTACAGCATCGTACCCATCGCAAGGCTCACAATCGCATTCCACTTCCGAAGCCTCACACTTGAATTGTGCCTTTCTAAACAACTTGTTCTGTGTTTCTCTGAAAGTATTCATCTTGTTCGCTCGGTCTTGGTAGTCACAATGAGCTATCGATCTTGCGTAGGGTTCCTTTTTATATACAGACCAATACCGACGTGACCGTACGGCAACGTAAAGTGATTGGGAAGTCTCACTCGCTTCTGGTACACGATTTGATAGACTTTTTCCAAGGGTCGACTGACGATGTGGTGAGTGGGTAAACGTACAATCTTGTTCGGTTGATAGGTGGTCACTTAAAAGTTTCCATCCTCTCCCGATTGCAAGGCTTCTTTCAATACCCCAAAGTTGACCACTCGACTGGTACGATGATTCAGAGTCAGTCCTTTCACTTTGCACGTCGTGTGCACTTCTCCTTGTTTGTCCCGGTATTCGTAGCCGTAATTTTTGGGACCACCACTGACGAAACTTAGAATCTTGTCGTCGGGATGCTCGTCTGTCCAGGCTCCTAAACGGTCTCCTTCGATGTCAGGGTGATGTTGAATCGGGTGATGGATGTAAATGCAACTGTCCGTGTCAAAGTACAGGACGCGTTACCCTAACAGTTCTAAAGCTTCGTACAATTTTAAGCGAGCATGAGCTGTCACGTAAGCCGCAATGATGACATTTCCAAAAGGGTCGTCTTGTACAAAGTCCAGATCTTCTTCGTAATTGACCAAGATCAAATCCTCTCGAACGACGTCCACGTGTTTCATGTATTTGGTTTTGTCGTGAATCATCTGAAAGTAGCGGGAAGGTTCTGTCAAATATTCCGTCTTGGGTAAACACGGGCGTTGTGCCATTTTACCCCACAAGCAATTTAACATCACTCTGGCAAACGATCGCCTACCTTCGTTTTTCTCGATGTGGTCTAAAGAGATGCCTTCTTGTTCATAGTATTTCTCTTTGAATTGTATTTGGTCTTCGGGAGTGTGACACCAGGACGGATAGCCGCTGGCTTCTTGTTTCAGTTTTAAAAAGGCATCCACGTAATCTGCGAAAATGCCTTTCTGAGTAGGGTCACCCTTGTGGTACTGTTGTGTCTTGGGAAAGTGGCAAATTTCGTACACTTCTAACAGTTCGTATCCCATGTCCAGAGCTTTGAACAATTCTACGCTGACCAAGGTTCCCGTCAAGGCACGTTCTTCCTGGGTGTGCTGACAAGGTTGATCTTGGTTGCACGTTTCGGCACAAGTACGACACAAGGGAAACATCAGTTTGCCTTGACAATGGTGAGGTAAGACGGGATGGTATAGGTTCGTGGGAGGCAAAACTTTACACTTGATCAAGCCTTCATATTGTCGAATGTTTTTCAGGTCGATGTGTTCCGTTAACAATTGCGGGTGCCCTACAGGAAAGCGACAATATTTGCACACGTAAGGATACAGCGAACACACGTCCAAGTATTTGATTTCTTCTCCGTTCTCTTCGTCGGCTTGGTACAGCAAACAGGTGGCATTGGTTCTTCCTCCGTACAAACTATCCCTCGGGTTCAGCGGGTCCATGAACTGGTAACTTTCCACGAGGCGTTTAAACTCTGGATCGGTTTTCATACGGTGATCGTACTCGTGTTCCCACATTTCCACCACTTGGTATCCTTCCTGTTCCAACTTTAGGCGTCGCTGACAAGTGTCCTGGTAAAAGTCTTCCATGGTTCGTTGCAAAAACTGATTTTTAGTGCCACGGTCAGGGTAACAGACGGGACATCCGTGAAATAAGCAACCGTTAAACTCGTACACGATCTTGGGGTTTTCTAAGTCCCAGCCATCTACCGAATACGTTCCGATGGTCTTTTCACCCCCTCCGTTGCGGGCATGCTGAATCCATTTATCTTCCTTGTCGCACAAGTAATGTAACCAACGTAAGGCTTTGACCGAGTATTGACGTTTGACATAGTGGGTCGTTTGAGGACTGATGACAGCCACGGTGTTTTCAGGCATGAATCGTTGTCGATACACTAAGGAACACGCTTTGGCAATGGTGCAAGCTTCTTTCAAAGGATCGACCCCTCCGTGTTCCATGAACAGTTCTCGAAATTTTCCACAGCAACGCCGTAAAATGTCCACGTCGGAACGACAATACTTTAGCATTTCTTCCTGAAAGTCGAAAGGGTCCGAGGCGTGAGCCTGGTAACAAGCGTAGAAAGCTTCTCGTTGTTCGGTACGCATGTTGTCGGGGTCGTAATAGTGAGCCTCGGGCAAATGGGGTAGAACGGCGTGTTGATTGGCTTCCGTATTGAAAAAGTGAGGAAAGTACCCTTTAGCCATTTCTGTCATTCCAAACGTTTTAGGCATTCGGTTCAAAGGCATGGCCAAATAGCTCATCGAATCTTTAAACTGTACTTGTCCCACTTGCATGAAAATGATTTTGGCTCCGTTCAAAGTCACTTTAGAACGTTCGGTGCAATGATCCGTATAGTATCTCAAAAGAAACTGTCCATCGTATCCGGAGAAATTGTGAGCCATCACTGTGGCATGACGATGACAATCTCCGTAACGTTCGATGTCCTCTTGGCTCCACGTCTTGTCGATGGGGTCTAAGACCCATCGAGCGAAATCGGCTAGCGTGTTTGGTCCTCGAAAGATTTTTTCACGCCCTCCGGGAATTTTGCTGCAGTGAGGGCAATGACTGAAGATAGGTTCTTGAATGCACTTCTCGCACGCTCGATGAGCCACGCAGAAATTAGGAATGTGAATGCCGGTCTCTTGCATGCATTCGAAATCGAAAAAGATGAAATTGCCTTTCTTCTTGTGACCGTCCTCTTTCTCTGGTGGGGGTTGGTATTTTTGCACGTAACATTGGTGTTCCAAGTCCACGATGTGGTGACAAATGTGACATTTTTTCTTTCCTCGACATACGTGTGCCTTGGCATTATTGGTAAGTATGCCTTGTCCACAGGTAGTGCACAATCTCAGGAGTTGACAAGCACATTTCTTCTGTGAACCTAGTGTTTTCAAATGTTGTTGGTAACAGGTAGGGCTGACAAACGTGCGCAGACAAGTCGAACAAGGCACTGGTTCTTCGCTCAGACAGGGTTAATGGGCCAAACATCCTGGGCATTTTCATCCACAATGCTTGTGTTGCTCTCGATTGTTATAACCATAATCACATTTCTCAGAATAATAAACATATCCCAGGAATCCGGTGATAGTGGTAATGGTATCGAAATGGTCATCGTGATAATAAACATGAATGTATTTTCCGTCCTTAAAATCTTGACCTCGAAACACCAGAGGTCCGCGCATTTCTTGAGGGCGCACTTTCAATGTGTAGCGTGGAGCTAGGGCATCTTGCAATTTCTGCATCTCAGGAATGCCACAGGGTGTGTCTTTGGACAGACCAGCTTGTTGCAACAGGAGTTCTGCTTCGTTTCGTTGTTTGGCTCGGTCCGATTGTCGAATAGTTTTCCAGGCTCTTTTCCATTCTGTCGTGTCGTTCTTGTTGGCATAGGTTCGTCCCACCACGATGGCTCGAGCTAAGCACATCTGGTCTTGAGGGTTGTTAATTCGGACGAGACTCTTTTTGGTGTTGCGAAGGTCGTCCACCAATAACATCTTTTTGCGTCCAGTCCCTTGAGGAGGAGAGACGTGGGCCATTTTCAGTGTGGCTTTACCATCGGTGATGTCAAACTGGTCATTAGATTGTTGTACGTATTGAATCTTGTCCATGACTTTGGAAGGGGTTAGTTCTGCGGGTCTGCTAAACTCGATCCAAACAGGGGATTTCAAACCGTCATGATCTATGGATAGTGTCAAGCGATCGTCTTCTTTGGCTTGACATTGTCGCTTGAGTGCGGTGAGCAAAGAATCCCACATCTCGGTGATAAACCCTTCTGCTTTCTCCAATGGTACGTCGGCCTTGAAATCTTTAAACTTCACTGTGTAGGTGTAAGCCGTGGTTCTAAATTTTCTAGAGGAGCGCTTTTCCGTCTCTCGAATGGAATAGTACTTTTCAGGGTTGACTAAGGGTGGTGAACTTGGTTTAGAGGGTTCGGATTCTGGTTCACTCATGTTCTCTTCAAAATCACTGGCATGAATTTGTGCCAAGATTTCAGCCCTGGTTCGAGGCGATAGATCACATTTCTGCCTCTTACTTTCTTCTTCTTTCTTCTCGAATGAATAGGATCGTTTCATCTTGAGTGCAAAACGTCAAATGACTCAAGTTTAAACACCATAGACTAATTTATAGTCATGGCAGACCAGCGTATATAAAAGGGTGTGTGTCTTGTCCTTTCACTATTTATTTCACTCTCAAGCCGAGCACAACGATGGAAGAGACTAACCAAATCGAACGTTTCGTCAGAGCTTTGCGAGGGGTCATTAGAAAATTCTCTTCAGACCAGCCCACGGACTACTCTCCTTCCTTTTGAGATAAAAGTCAAGATACTTGCTATATCTGTCAGAAGAAAGGGCATTGGTCTTCAGTGTCCAGACCGTCAAAAAAGAAAGAAAACAGGGGCTAAAAAAGACAAAAGTAAAGATACCTGTTATTATTGTAAAGAAAAAGGACATTGGTCTCCAGATTGCCCAAAAAAGAAACAAGAGGAATCAGAAGAAAAGAGGAATTCTTCAGAAGAAGAGAGGGATTCTTCAGAGGAAGAGAGGGATTCTTCTGAGGAAGAAAGAAGACAGGTGAAGAAAAAGAAACAGGAGAAAAAAAGAAGAAGGGAAGAAAGCGAGGAGGAGGAAGAAGAGGAAAAGAGTGTGACGGTGAAAAAATTCAAAAAACAGAGAGACTAAAGAAGGAAACAGGAGAAGTCAATGAACTTTTAATTAAAGTGTTCTGTTGTTAATTGTGAATTGCATTGTAACAATGGATAAAAGAATAAATTAATGATACAAGGTAAGTGTCTTTGAGTTTTGATTTTAAAATAAGAAGCTACACTCACGCACTCATACACAGACACGTACTATAAGGGTTAAATGGGTGGGTTTTTTTTTTTGAGTTATTGGCAAATTGAAATTGTATTTCTTTTCGAGAAATGTGGGTGGCCCTGAAAAGGGCCTTTTTATTTCGGTGTAGGGGTGAGTTTAAGCAATCAACTTTAACTGCCTTAAGCCTTTGCCACGGCCAAGGCGTACGTCTGGACTGCGTAATGTTGATGATGATGATTGGGTTGAAATCACTAAGGGTGGTACGGTAGGCTTAGTCACAGGGTTGACGTGTTTAGCTCGGGAAGGTCGTATTCTCTTCGGTCGTAATAAAGAAGTCTGATACATTTGTTTCAGACTTCTTAACTCCGCTAAAATGTCCAACAGTACCGTGACCGTTTGATTTTCACCCTCCTGTTTCTTTGCTGCTGCTACTTCTTCTTGCTGTTGTTGCTGTTGGTTTTTTCTTACCTCTTCTTCTTGCTGCTGTTGCTATAGGAGAAAAGCCTGTTCCGCTTCCTTTTGTCGTTGTATAAATTTCTCCAATTCTTCTTTCTGTCTCTGTCTAAAATTCTCCACTTGCGGTAATGAAGAAGGTAACGAAGGTTCCGGAACAAATTCTTGCGAGGAGAGAAAATCCACAAAATCCCAATTCACCTCTTCTGAAAGTAAGTCCGGGTTCCCTTGGGCAGTCTCCCCTGTTGGTGCACCCCCAATGGATCGTTTTCTGAATTTCCGTCATGTTGAATCACTGTCGCATAGATTGACTGCACACAAGCGCTAGCGAATCTATATAGACCAACTGACGTCACAGACTACTCTCTTCGGATTGGATGCGGGCTGACTGAATTTTTTAACACGTGTTTGGATTGGTGAATGAACTCAATCCGTTTCAATCCTACCTCTACCTATAAATAAGCGCAGTTCAGTGCATTGATTCACCTGTTCTCGTCGCTTCAAGATGTGGACCGATGTGCAATCTTCTACGCTTGTGCCTTCCATGATGTTCCGGACGGACATACCCATGTATGTCCGATCCAAGTGGACCGTTGTCCACAGGACAAACACCAGTCTGTGGATACGTAGGATCTACGTATAAAGACAAGGATGCCTCAAAAGAGTCCTGATTTACGGTCCTACAGTGAGACGCAGCCTAAGGACAAGAAGAAGACCAATGCGGTGCCCTTTATGTTAATGGATACATTAACATAAACCCAAAGGCCCTTTTCAGGGCCAGCCATATTTCTCGAAAAGAGAATGACTTTTCAATTGCCTACCCCTTTTTTAAATTTAAATTTAAATTTAAAAAAAATTTTTAAAAAAATCCCATGTTCAATTCCCCTTGAGGCTAGAGTGACCCAAGACTTTTCTCCATGTTAAATTCCCCTTGAGCCTAGAGTGACCCACGATTTTTCTCCATGTTAAATTTCCATTGAGGCTAGAGTGACCCAGGGGTCTCTGTAATGCTAATTCCCATTGAGGCTAGGGTGACCCACCTTACTACTACCGCATTTCCAACAGTTCTTTGATTATAAAACTACTTATTCAACATAATAAAGTTGTAATAAAATAGCGATAACAAAATAAAAATAAGCATAAAACGAATATTATTCTGTATCACTGCCAACTCTTCAAATATAATTATCAATTATGCTTAATGACTCGTATATGCATGTAAACACGCCTGATTGATATGTTTTCACCCACTTGCCTATAACAAGTGGTCCCAGAAAATCAACTTGTTCCACCTATATTTTCACGTGGCCCAAAATTTCAATCTCTCGTAAGATTTGATGTGACGTATGAATTTTTCCACAGAATAAACAAAAGAAATAAATCACAACATATTCATTTTGTTTTTCAAGGGCTTAACGTTTTAGTTCTCCTATGTCAAGATACCTTATATATACTATTTCTTGCTCTGATACGGTAGCATCAGTACGTTTGACAGGAAGGATAGAAAACAATGGAATGGAATTCAGAACTGTGACAACTAATTCTCTTAACACATGATGCAGTGACAGAACAAAGTCTCTTGCTCTGCGTTTATTCTTATAATTATTGCCACATTCAACACCATTTTGTTCCTGGAGCTTACACAGCCTTTCTATATCAGAAAATGGTTTTCTATCTTGGCCTTAGTTGTAGATTGTGTTAAAAAAGAGAGGTGGTTTTATTTTACAGGTATTTCATTTTAGTCTCATTTCGTTTTAAAATGGGATTTCCTAATGGAGTGTCAGCAACTCTAACTTCAGAGATTACTGCAGATGATATCTTTTCTTATGCATACAATGTACCGCTAATGCATTACGAGGTCAAAAACAGTCATTTGACTTCTTTGATTACATCCTTAATTCAGAGCGAAGAATGTTAATAATTTCTGCATACATGAACTGGACCCACTTTATACTATCAGTCACTCATTGTTAATTACTGATTTAAGAATTTTAGAACAAAATAAAACAAACTTTATTTGATGATACCAAAACATTATCACATAAACCAAGAAGGCAAGAAAATAGAAAGAATGATTTTGTTAATAATATTGATTCCGGTAAACCTTAAGAGTTAGTAAAGAAGACCAAGGATGCACAGAATAGTATAGAATTCATACACAGAATAGTATAGAAGTCATACACATAATAGTATAGAATTCATACACAGAATAGTATAGAAGTCATACACAGAATAGTATAGAATTCATACACAGAATAGGATAGAATTCATACATAGAATAGTATAGAAGTCATACACAGAATAGTATAGAATTCATACACAGAATAGGATAGAATTCATGCACAGAATAGTATAGAAGTCATACACAGAATAGTATAGAATTCATACACACAATAGTATAGAATTCATGCACAGAATAGTATAGAATTCATACACAGAATAGTATAGAATTCATACACAGAATAGTATAGAAGTCATACACAGAATAATATAGAATTCATACACAGAATAGGATAGAATTCATGCACAGAATAGTATAGAATTCATACACAGAATGGTATAGAATTCATACACAGAATAGTATAGAAGTCATACACAGAATAGTATAGAATTCATACACAGCATATTATAGAATTCATACACAGAATAGTATAGAAGTCATACACAGAATAGTATAGAATTCATACACAGAATAGTATAGAAGTCATACACAGAATAGTATAGAAGTCATAAACAGAATAGTATAGAATTCATACACAGCATATTATAGAATTCATACACAGAATAGTATAGAAGTCATACACAGAATAGTATAGAAGTCATAAACAGAATAGTATATAATTCATACACAGCATATTATAGAATTCATACACAGAATAGTATGGAATTCATACACAGAATAGTATAGAAGTCATACACAGAATAGTATAGAAGTCATAAACAGAATAGTATAGAATTCATGCACAGAATATTATAGAAGTCATACACAGAATAGTATAGAATTCATACACAGAATAGTATAGAATTCATACACAGAATAGTATAGAAGTCATACAGAGAATAGTATAGAATTCATACACAGTATAGTATAGAATTCATACACAGAATAGTATAGAATTCATGCACAGAACAGTATAGAATTCATGCATAAAAATGATATCAAACGGATGCAATCATCGATCTCAACATTGTTTAGTGGTTCTGGTAGAAAATGTTTTCTTGTAAATGTCATTCAAAGTTGTAGTAAGAATAAATAACAAAGGTTTGGAACTAAATGCCAAAAGGCCCGAAGAAAATAACATGCAGCAAGAAGAATACGTAACAATAACCAAACACATACAAACAAAACTAACCTTAGGAACGCAAGCAAAATATATTAATTTTTTTATATGCATAAACAGGGAAAATAGTACAACGTAAAACAAATTGCGAATATTGAATAAACAAAGACTCATTGCTGTCATTTAATCCGTTCATAAAGGAAACCGACACCAATGTCAGTACACCACGTCATTAATTTCATTGTATTGAACGCATGATGGAAAAAATGTGATCCGCTCTTGAGTATATTGGTTGTGTAAACACAAAATTAAAAACTTTGTTTGAAACAACGCTAATTAAATACACAGAATATATTGTTTGAGGTGAAGTGTCCGACATATTTATCTTAGCCTAGCATGATGTGAAGGAGAACATAACTCGTGCACATGCAACAGTCGTCAATTATCGTTTACTGAATTTTCATACGATGCAACTGAATAAATAAAGTAATATTATTCAAGCATTCAGTATGCTCGGAAGGCCTCGTTAATCAGAATAAGGTAAAGAATCAGTATGAAAATTAGTGCTCACGGTGCTTGTTTCAAAATACTAAAAGGTATTTCCTGGGCTAGCGCCTTAAAAACATTTACTGTCTGACTTCGAAAACGAGTAGTCCAGACAACGAGTTATGTCTGACTTCGAATAGTTCAGACATCGAGTTATGGGATTTTATCAGCTTTACTGATTAATATGTTTTATTTAGCATAATTGATGTTCATCTCTATAAATATTTCTGCCATGACTCAATTAACTGTTGCATGAAACTGAGTTACAGGACAATTAATACATGCATAGCTTGTCATATCTTGAAATCTTAGTCCCTGTTTTCATTGCTATAGATTTTCGTTCCTCAAATAAACAACACACTACAACACATTTTTTCTTTTGTTCGCCGTTTGTTTGATTTCGTATTGTTTGCAAAATTTAGATTAAGCTTATTTATTTACTTGTTGCACATATATTGTTTCTTCAATTTCTATAGTTGCTGTTCTAAATTTTTCCTAGTTTTCTTCCATTTACATTTGACATACTTTTGGCATGTAATTGTTATGTTATTACGTCATAGGGGCATACACTACGTAACCAGAACGAGCAAACCTAACAAATTTTGTATAATTTAAAATATAAATTTATTTCCCTAAAATGAAAAGTGAAAGAATTAAACATATCTTGCAGAATGGTAATAATTCCTAAAATCATTAAAATGTTCGATCAATTCAAAGTAATCCAGATACCATCCAAAGGTATTCCTAATGAATACAATAATATGCTTTCATGCAAACAGCACAGAAAAATCACGGTTTACAAATCCAAAAGTTTATAATTGAATTCAAGATGAATCTAAAGAATAGTAAGTCCCAAAGAATGTCAATAAATCGTTCACGGTAAATCCAAAGATACTAATGTATGAAAGGATTTAATAATTTCACAATACTCCACTAGATGGAATTGTCTATTTACAATAAATCTTCCAAGCTCTGCAACTCAAATGAACGGTTATGAATTTAAATAAATAAAGACTAGCAATGTATGTCCTATAATGCAGATGTTAGCTCTTAAGTATGAGTGATTTCAGCGTTCTATTGAAATCTAAAAATGCAGTAGCTACATATGCAATTACTAGAATATAATTCCAGGCTTTTACTGAACCACTTAGTTATTTCGAAATATTTCATTTGTAGTCAACAAGCTGCCTCAGTTTTAACCAATCACAAACTAGATCAGTCTTTGACCTTTCTACAGTACAGCGGTCCTCCTTGGATCGCGTGATGGTGTTTACTTAAAGTTGGAACATCGACCTTGTGATTTATGAAAGAAAATAGGACTATGTATAATACATGTACTCATCTTTATAGTGCAATCCATTCATAAGACAATGGCAGTAGATATATTTTATTAGCTAAATGACTCACAAAAATCAATATTATAAAATTATTCTACATGATATATATATATATATATATATATATATATATATATATATATATATATATATATATATATATATATATATATATATATACATAACAATGAAGTTTTAAAAAAGAAATTTACGCTTCACCTTAGTCTGTGATTGAGGGTAGAGTGTTCAAATACCTGACTTTAGTCATTTTTTAAATGTCGTTCACATTTTATTTAATTCAAGACTTGGAGTTTTCGCTATGAAATGTTATTTGTGTCATAGTTGAAGTGAAAAACATAAATGTAAAGAATTGGATTGGCAGTTCATTGCTGTTTCATATCAGTCTTTAGGTATGTATTGTTAAAGGTTTTAGCTGTGTTCAGATATAATTTGAGAGGAATCATTTATTTAAATCATTCATCCGTACTAGTATTTTGGTACTGGATATAAATAACCATGGTAATAGTAATTTTTTTACTAGACATAAACACAATAACCTTGGTAATATTATTTTGATACAGGAAATAAGCAAAACAGGCATTGTGCTTGTATTTTGGTACAGGTCCATATTTGAAGTGACATACAGGGAATAATTACCTCATCATTCATTTAAATAAAAATAAAATAAAAAATACACTTTTATATTATATATCAACTATGACCAGGTGAGGGCTCATTTATCTTAAACTCATTACACGAGAAAATTAGATGCAATGAGTGAATTAGAGTCACTGAGTGAAACTACAGTGAAATTAGAGTCAAAGATTGAAAATGGAGTCACCGAATGAAATTATATAGCATTCAGATATTTAGCATTCAAGAATAAGTTTAATTTTTGTGTTCCGTTTCCGGGCTGCGCAGCGTGGTAGGACAACACTCCTTTGCTGCAAAGCAGGCCAGTGAATACCGTGTAGTAAAAGCCAGACCTTCATGTTACGGTCAATGATTGCTTCATATAATGTAAGGTCAATGATTATCGTATAGTAAAAATCCAGACCTTCATGTTAAGGTCATTGATTACTTCATATAGCGTAAGGTCAATGACTACCGTATAGTAATATTCCAGACCTTCATGTTAAGGTCAGTGATTACTTCATATAGTGTAAGGTCAATGATTACTTCATATAGTCTAAGGTCAATGATTACCGTATAGTAAAAAGCCAGACCTTCATGTTAAGGTCAGTGATCACTTCATATAGTGTAAGGTCAGTGATTACTTCATATAGTCTAAGGTCAATGATTACCGTATAGTAAAAAGCCAGACCTTCATGTTAAGGTCAGTGATTACTTCATATAGTCTAAGGTCAATGATTACCGTATAGTAAAAAGCCAGACCTTCATATTAAGGTCAGTGATTACTTCATATAGTCTAAGGTCAATGATTACCGTATAGTAAAAAGCCAGACCTTCATGTTAAGGTCAGTGATCACTTCATATAGTGTAAGGTCAGTGATTACTTCATATAGTCTAAGGTCAATGATTACCGTATAGTAAAAATCCAGACCTTCATGTTAAGGTCAATGATTACTTCATATAGTGTAAGGTCAATGATTACCGTATAGTAAAAATCCAGACCTTCATGTTAAGGTCAATGATTACTTCGTATAGTGTAAGGTCAATGATTACTTCATACAGTCTAAGGTCAATGATTACTTTATATAGTCTAAAGTCACTGATTACCGTATAGTAATAATCCAGACCTTCATGTTAAGGTCAATGATTACTTCGTATAGTGTAAGGTCAATGATTACTTCATACAGTCTAAGGTCAATGATTACTTTATATAGTCTAAAGTCACTGATTACCGTATAGTAATAATCCAGACCTTCATGTTACGGTCAATGATTACTTCATATAGTGTAAGGTCAATGATTACCGTATAGTAAAAATCCAGACCTTCATGTTAAGGTCAATGATTACTTCATATAGTGTAAGGTCAATGATTACCGTATAGTAATAATCCAGACCTTCATGTTACGGTCAATGATTACTTCATATAGTGTAAGGTCAATGATTACTTCATACAGTCTAAGGTCAATGATTACTTCATATAGTCTAAGGTCAATGATTACCGTATAGTAAAAAGCCAGACCTTCATGTTAAGGTCAATGATTACTTCATATAGTGTAAGGTCAATGATTACTTCATATAGTCTAAGGTCAATGATCAACGTGTAGTAAAAGTCAGGCCTACGTATCGTGTAAGGGTGTGGTAGCAGGACATCCCTATTAATAATCAGGGACACCATCTTCCGTTTGTTCTAACATATCTTTCCGCCACATCCTCCTTTATTCTGATGTTCACGTATGCCTCTCCTTTTTGCTGCTGGTCTACTAGTCTTCTCTCTTTGCACGTTTCCGTTATCTTATACGCATTAGTCTTCTTCATGTACATTCCTTCTTTATTCTACATTTATTAGAATTCTGCATGTACATTCCTCCGTTATTCATAATCATTCTTCCGTTATCCTACATGTATTAATTCTGCATGTAGATCATTCTTCCGTTATCATACATGTACTTTTCTGCATGTACATTCTTCCGTTATGCATAATCATTCTTCCGTTATCCGACATGTATTAATTATGCATGTATATCATTCTTCCGTTATCATACATGTACTTTTCTGCACGTACATTCTTCTGTTATGCATAATCATTCTACAGTTATCCTATATGTATCACTTATTTCTTTGTACATTTGTCCGTTATGCATAATCATTCTTCCGTTTTCCTTCATGTAATAGCCTTCTGCATGTATATTTTTGTGTTATTCAACATGTATTAGTCTTCTGAATGTATATTCGTCCATTATCCTACATGTACGTATCCTGGTTATTTGCATATTTATGTCATTCCTTCATGCTTACAATTCTCTTCACAAAGCAAAAACAAATTAGTCTTTATTCATCTAAGCAATGTACCTTACATTTAGGACAACAATTAGTAATGCCCTCTTTTATATCTATCTATCTATCGTATTCTTTCGATATATATATATATATATATATATATATATATATATATATATATATAAATAAGTAGTGAAGGGGGGCACCCTACGGACAATGGGAATTAGCATTAAAAACACCCCTGGGGCACTCTACGGACAATGGAAATTTAACATGGCGAAAAATCGTGGGTCACTCTACGGACAAGGGGAATTTAACATGGCAATAAATCGTGGGTCACTCTACGGACAAGGGGAATTTAACATGGCAATAAATCGTGGGTCACTCTACGGACAAGGGGAATTTAACATGGGATTTTTTTTTTTTAAAAAAATTTTTTTTAAAAAAGGGGTAGGCAATGGAAAGGCTATCTCTTTTCGAGAAATATGGCTGGCCCTGAAAAGGGCCTTTGGTTTATGTTAATATGCCCTTAACATAAAGGGCATTTGCGACATCTTCTTTTCCTCAAACTTCGTCTTACAGCAGGGCCATACATCAGAGTCCTCTTGAGGCAACCTTGTCTCTCTATATAGACTCTTCTTATCCACAGACTGCTGTTGGTCCTGTAGACAACGGTCCACTTGGATCGGACATACATGAGCATGTCCGTCCTGAACATCATTGTTGACACAAGGGTTGAAGATTCAACGTCGGTCCACATGTTGAGGCTCCGAGAATAGGTGAATCAATGCAGTGAACTGCGCTTATTTATAGGGACAGAAAGGATTGAAACGGATTGAGTTCATTCACCAATCTGAACACGCGTTACAGAATTCAGTCAGCCCGCATCCAATCCGAAGAGAGCAGTCTGTGACGTCACGTAGTCAATATAGATTCGCTAGCGCTTGTGTGCAGTCAATCTATGCGATAGTGATTCAACATGACGGAAACTCAGAAAACGATCCAGTGGGGTGCACCAGCAGGGGAGACCGCCCAAGGGAACCCGGACTTACTTTCAGAAGAGGTGAATTGGGATTTTGTGGATTTTCTCTCCTCGCAAGAATTTGTTCCGGAACCTTCGTTACCTTCTTCATTACCGCAAGTGGAGAATTTTAGACAGAGACAGAAAGAAGAATTGGAGAAATTTATACAACGACAAAAGGAAGCGGAACAGGCTTTTCTCCTACAGCAACAGCAACAAGAAGAAGAGGTAAGAAAAAAACAACAGCAAGAAGAAGTAGCAGCAAAGAAACAAGAGGGTGAAAATCAAACGGTCACGGTACTGTTGGACATTTTAGCGGAGTTAAGAAGTCTGAAACAAATGTATCAGACTTCTTTATCACGACCGAAGAGAATACGACCTTCCCGAGCCAAACATGTCAACCCTGTGACTAAGCCTACCGTACCACCCTTAGTGATTTCAACCCAATCATCATCATTACGCAGTCCAGAAGTAGGCCTTGGCCGTGGCAAAGGCTTAAGGCAGTTAAAATTGATTGCTTAAACTCACCCCTTCACCATAAAGAAAAAAAGGCCCTTTTCAGGGCCACCCACATTTCTCGAAAAGAAATACAATTTCAATTTGCCAATAACTCAAAAAAAACTCACCCATGTTACCCTTATAGTACGTGTCTGTGTATGAGTGCGTGAGTGTAGCTTCTTATTTTAAAATCAAAACTCAAAGACTCTTACCTTATATCATTCATTTATTCTTTTCTCCATTTTTTACAATCCAATTCACAATTCACAACACAACACTTTAATAAAAAGTTCATTGATTTCTCCTTGTTTAGTCTCTCTGTTTTTTGAATTTCTTCACCGTCACACTCTTTTCCTCTTCTTCCTCCTCGCTTTCTTCCCTTCTTCTTTTTTTCTCCTGTTTCTTTTTCTTCACCTGTCTTCTTTCTTCCTCAGAAGAATCCCTCTCTTCCTCTGAAGAATCCCTCTCTTCTTCTGAAGAATTCCTGTTTTCTTCTGACTCCTCTTGTTTCTTTTTTGGGCAATCTGGAGACCAATGTCCTTTTTCTTTACAATAATAACAGGTATCTTGACTTTTGTCTTTTTTATCCCCTGTTTTTTTTCTTTTTTGACGGTCTGGACACTCTGAAGACCAATGCCCTTTCTTCTGACAGATATAGCAAGTATCTTGACTTTTATCTCTAAAGGAAGGAGAGTAGTCCGTAGGCTGGTCTGAAGAGAATTTTCTAATGACCCCTCGCAAAGCTCTGACGAAACGTTCCATCTGGTTAGTCTCTTCCATCGTTGTGCTCGGCTTGAGAGTAAAATGAATAGTGAAAGGACAAGACACACACCCTTTTATATACGCTGGTCTGCTATGACTATAAAGTAGTTTATGGTGTTTGAACTTGAGTCATTTGACTTTTTGCTTTCAAGATGAAACGATCCCATTCATTCGAGAAGAAAGAAGAAGAAAGTAAGAGGCAGAAACGTGATCTATCGCCTCGTACCAGGGCTGAAATCTTGGCACAAATTCATGCCAGTGATTTTGAAGAGGACATGAGTGAACCAGAATTTGAAACCTCTAAACCAAGTTCACCACCCTTAGTCAACCCTGAAAAGTACTATTCCATTCGAGAGACTGAAAAGCGCTCCTCTAGAAAATTTAGAACCACGGCTTACAAATACACGGTGAAGTTTAAAGATTTCAAGGCTGAAGTGCCGTTAGAGAAAGCAGAAGTGTTCATCACCGAGGTGTGGGATTCTTTGCTCACTGCACTCAAGCGACAATGTCAACCCAAAGAAGACGATCGCTTGAGACTTTCCATACAACACGACGGTTTGAAATCCCCTGTTTGGATCGAGTTTAGCACCCCTGCAGAATTGACTGCTTCCAAAGTCATGGACAAGATTCAACACGTACAACAACCTAATGATCAGTTTGACATCACCGATGGTAAAGCCACACTGGACATGACCCACGTCTCTCCTCCTCAAGGGACAGGACGCAAAAAGATGTTATTGGTGGACGACCTTCGCAACACCAAAACGAGTCTCGTCCGAATTAACAACCCTCATGACCAGATGTGTTTAGCCCGTGCCATCGTGGTGGGACGAACCTATGCCAACAAGAACGACACGGTAGAATGGAAAAGAACCTGGGACACTATTCAACGATCCGATCGAGCCAAACAACGAAACGAAGCAGAACTCCTGTTACAACAAGCTGGCCTGCCCAAAGACACACCCTGTGGCATTCCTGAGATGCAAAAATTGCAAGATGCCCTAGCTCCACGATACACCTTGAAAGTGCACCCTCAAGAAGTGCGCGGACCTCTATTGTTTCGAGGGCAAGATTTTAAGGACGGAAAATACATTCACCTTTATCATCACGATGACCATTTCGATACCATTACCAGTATCACTGGATTCCTGAAATACAGTTATTACTGTGAGAAATGTGACCATGGTTATAACAATCGAGAGCAACACAAGCATTGTGGATCGAAATGCACAGGATGTTTGGCCTCTTCACCCTGTCTGAGCGAAGAACCAGTGCCTTGTTCCACTTGTCTGCGCACGTTTGTCAGCCCTACCTGTTACCAACAACATCTGAAAACGCAAGGTTCACAGAAGAAATGCGTTTGTCAACTGCTGAGATTGTGCTCTACGTGTGAACAAGTCATACGTACCAATAATACCAAGGCACACGTATGTTCAGGAAAGAAAAAATGTCACATTTGTCACCACATCGTGGACTTGGAACACCAATGTTACGTGCAAAAATACCAACCCCCACCAGAGAAAGACGACGGTCACAAGAAGAAAGGCAATTTCATCTTTTTCGATTTCGAATGCATGCAAGAAACCGGCATTCACATTCCTAATTTCTGCGTGGCTCATCGAGCGTGCGAGAAGTGCATTCAAGAACCTATCTTCAGTCATTGCCATCACTGCAGCAAGATACCCGGAGGGCGTGAAAAAATCTTTCGGGGACCAAACACGCTAGCCGATTTCGCTCGATGGGTCTTAGACCCCATCGACAAGACGTGGAGCCAAGAGGACATCGAACGTTACGGAGATTGTCATCGTCATGCCGCGGTGATGGCTCACAATTTCTCCGGATACGATGGACAGTTTCTTTTGAGGTACTATACGGAACAAGGCACCGAGCGTCCTAAAGTGACTTTGAACGGAGCCAAAATCATTTTCATGCAAGTGGGACAAGTACAGTTTAAAGATTCGATGAGCTATTTGGCCATGCCTTTGAGTCGAATGCCTAAAACGTTTGGAATGACAGAAATGGCTAAAGGGTACTTTCCTCACTTTTTCAATACGGAAGCCAATCAACACGCCGTTCTACCCCATTTACCTGAGGCTCACTATTACGACCCCGACAACATGCGTACCGAACAACGAGAAGCTTTCTACGCTTGGTACCAGGCTCACGCCTCGGACCCTTTCGACTTTCAGGAAGAAATGCTAAAGTATTGTCGTTCCGACGTGGACATTTTACGACGTTGCTGTGGAAAATTTCGAGAACTGTTCATGGAACACGGAGGGGTCGATCCTTTGAAAGAAGCTTGCACCATTGCCAAAGCGTGTTCCTTAGTGTATCGACAACGATTCATGCCTGAAAAAACCGTGGCTGTCATCAGTCCTCAAACGACCCACTTTGTCAAACGTCAATACTCGGTCAAAGCCCTACGTTGGTTACATTACTTGTGCGACAAGGAAGACAAGTGGATTCAGCATGCCCGCAACGGAGGGGGCGAAAAGACCATCGGAACGTATTCGGTCGATGGCTGGGACTTAGAAAACCCCAAGATCGTGTACGAGTTTAACGGTTGCTTATTTCACGGATGTCCCGTCTGTTACCCTGACCGTGGCACTAAAAATCAGTTTTTGCAACGAACCATGGAAGACTTGTACCAGGACACTTGTCAGCGACGCCTAAAGTTAGAACAGCAAGGATACCAAGTGGTGGAAATGTGGGAACACGAGTACGATCACCGTATGAAAACCGATCCCGAGTTTAAACGCCTCGTGGAAAGTTACCAGTTCATGGACCCGCTGAACCCGAGGGATAGTTTGTACGGAGGAAGGACCAATGCCACCTGTTTGCTGTACCAAGCCGACGAAGAGAAAGGAGAAGAAATCAAATACTTGGACGTGTGTTCGCTGTATCCTTACGTGTGCAAATATTGTCGCTTTCCCGTAGGGCACCCGCAATTGCTGACGGAACACATCGACCTGGTCAACATTCAACAATACGAAGGCTTGATCAAGTGTAAAGTTTTGCCTCCCACGAACCTATACCATCCCGTCTTACCTCACCATTGTCAAGGCAAACTGATGTTTCCCTTGTGCCGTACTTGTGCCGAAACGTGCAACCAAGACCAACCTTGTCAGCACAGCCAGGAAGAACGGGCCTTGATGGGAACCTGGGTCAGCGTAGAATTGTTCAAAGCTCTGGACATGGGATACCAACTGTTAGAAGTGTACGAAATTTGCCACTTTCCCAAGACACAACAATACCGCAAGGGTGACCCTACTCAGAAAGGCATTTTCGCCGACTACGTGGATGCCTTTTTGAAACTGAAACAAGAAGCCAGCGGCTATCCTTCCTGGTGTCACACTCCCGAAGACCAAATACAATTCAAAGAGAAATACTATGAACAAGAAGGCATCACTTTAGACCACATCGAGAAAAACGAAGGCAGGCGATCGTTTGCCAAAGTGATGTTAAATTGCTTGTGGGGTAAAATGGCACAACGACCGTGTTTACCCAAGACGGAATATTTGACAGAACCTTCCCGCTACTTCCAGATGATTCACGACAAAACCAAATACATGAAACACGTGGACGTCGTTCGAGAGAATTTGATCTTGGTCAATTACGAAGATGATCTGGACTTTGTACAAGACGACCCTTTTGGAAATGTCATCATTGCGGCTTACGTGACAGCCCATGCTCGCTTAAAATTGTACGAAGCTTTAGAACTGTTAGGGGAACGCGTCCTGTACTTTGACACGGACAGTTGCATTTACATCCATCACCCGATTCAACATCACCCTAACATCGAAGGAGACCGTTTAGGAGCCTGGAGAGACGAACATCCCGACGACAAGATTCTAAGTTTTGTCAGTGGCGGTCCCAAAAATTACGGCTACGAATACCGTGACAAACAAGGAGAAGTGCACACGACGTGCAAAGTGAAAGGACTGACTCTGAATTATCGTACCAGTCGAGTGGTCAACTTTGGGGTATTGAAAGAAGCCTTGCAATCGGGAGAGGATGGAAACTTTAAAGTGACCACCTATCAACCGAACAAGATTGTACGTTTACCCACTCACCACATCGTCAGTCGACCCTTGGAAAAAGTCTATCAAATCGTGTACCAGAAGCGAGTTCGACTTCCCAATCATTTCACCTTACCGTATGGACACGTTGGTATAAAACATTGGTTGTAAGATAGTTACCCCACCAGAAAGATGACTTCGCCACAGCAAGAATCGAGTGAGAAACCCGATGAGAACTCCAAGTTCAAACCCTACCATTTTCCAGTCTTCTTACCTGACTATTGTGATTGTGCCCGTCGATTGGACACGTTTCAGAAATGGCCTACGGATAGGGAAGGATTACCTTCTTCGCATGTTTTAGCTAGAACAGGATTTGTCTACTTGGGACCTGAGTCAGGATTGGGATACGAGGTACAGTGTTTTGCTTGCGGACTGAAGTTACGAATGGATCTATGTATCTATAAAGATTCAGCTATTCTGGAACATACTCGATGGTCTCCGCACTGCCCTTACCTTTCTATGGCCTTTCCACCCATCACACTACGGTACAATGTTGACGGTACCTTAGAGACGGTACCTTCCGAAACAAGACATAAAAAACGTAAAAAAGGAAAGATGTACAAGCTGGAGACTGCATTGCGACTAGTATAAAAAGGGGGCTATGGTCAAGATCGATAGTTCATTGTGACTACCAAGACCGAGCGAACAAGATGAATACTTTGAAAAAGACATCGTTTCAGTTTGGGGATTGTAAAAAAGTTGTATCTTCCTCTAGTGTGACTAATATTGGATGGATAAGACCCAGGCATTGCGACGGAAAATGTCCGGAAGGAAACTGCGATTGTCCAAATGGTTACCATTGTAATTGCGTAACGGAGTTTGCAGACGAGTGCGATTGTGAGCCTTGCGATGGGACCGATGCTGTACGTTGTGACCTGAGCGATGCCGTAAAGCATCATGGGAACTTTGTTCTCACTGCCCCTGTCATGGAAAGTGATGCTGTGCGTGTCAAACCTGAGGGATGCGAAAGCGATGCCGCTCGTCCTCTTAGACATTTTACCGGGTTTAAAGGGGAATGTCAACCTTCACGTTTACCTCCCTACGGATGTCATCCAGCCCTGAGCAAACTCCTGTTCCTGTCACCCAACCCTCATCGAAACGAACCTGTGAAAGACGAATATTCGTTCCCTGTGCGTTTGTCGGAATACTGCGACTTTGAAAATCGTCTTCAATCGTTCAAAGGAAAATGGCCAAAGTATCTGGGAGGACCGACCCCCGAAGAATTAGCCAGAGCCGGATTTTTCTACTTGGGCGAAGGAGATAAAGTCAAGTGCTTCAGTTGCGGTGTGTCACTTCACCACTGGGAACCGCAAGATTCGGCCTACGTAGAACATGCTCGATGGTCACCGAATTGTCATTACTTACCCTTAGTGGGACCGAGACATTGAAGTAACTTCTTACCATAATAATCTGTTCATGGATACTTTACAAGAGAACATTCGTGCTTTGCCTGTGGAGTTGAGAGAACGTATTTATCGAGAACTGGTCAAAATACAAGTGAAACGTAAAGAACAATTGCATCCGTTACGTCACCGGTGTTTGAACCACTGGTACCTGAAGGCTATACAAGGATTGATTCAATTGAACGTGTTCCATCGGACAGACATTGATCAACGATCCTCTAGTTTTAAAAAGGATTGGTTTGGTATGGACGATTGTAGTTACATCATTGTAAACGTACTGCATCGAATTCCAGAGGAAGAGTTAACGAATTACCAACATCTTGAACACAATGTCAACTTAGTGAAAGAGGAAACTTCTAAACGAATTGTAATGTGTAGATTAGTGACTCAACGATTTAAATTCGACACTGAAGTGAAACCATGTTTGTGCAAAGAGTACATTTCTTGTGTCAGACCAAAGAGGATTTAGTATGACCTATTCATGGATACTTTGCTAGAGAACATTCGTGCTTTGCCTGTGGAGTTGAGAGAACGCATTTACCGAGAGCTGGTGAAAATACAAGTGAAACGTAAAGAACAATTGCATCCGTTACGTCACCAGATCTTTAACCACCGGTACCTGAATGGTATAAGAGAACTGATTCGTCAGAAATTGTTTCAGTGGTCAGACCTTGTTCAACACTTTGAGTTAGTGAATGATCGAAATGTTCATTATTTTGGTTACTTCGAGATTCACCTACAGCAATACATTGAGGAAGACAAGTTAAAGGATTATCAACATATTTTACGTGGAATCTACTTAGAGGAAGAGGAAACTTCTAAACGAACTCTGAAGTTTCGGTTACAGTATGCAAGATTTAGATTCCCTACTGGAGAACGAAGATCTCTGGCTAGAAAGTACGTGTATTGTTTCCGAAACAAAGAGACTATAAAAACAGGCTGCCATGCCACGACTTATGTCACATGTCATCCAACAGATTCCGTGGAAGGAACTCAATGACCATATTCAAACCGTGGATCATTACCATCGATTATTACAAGAACTGTATCCATTCAATTTGGGACGACAAGTGGTGTGTGTCTTAGTGACTTGTTTTTTTGGGATTTCGTTTACCAGCCGATTCTTTGTGGACTCTTTACGATCAGTACTTACCACCTCCATGGCCTTAAATGGTCACGAAAAACTCCTTTTGCTCAAAGCCTTGCGTTTTCATCTGGATACTTCTCGACCTCAACAGGAAAAAAAGATTCGTCAACTTTTAGCTACCCAAGACGTGTATGACGATGTGTGTGTAGCTTGTGACTTACATCCCCATTGGACAGATGTCCGTGCCTGGAAAGAATGGGATTTTGAGGCTTGGACCCAAGAAGTGGCCCAGTATGCACGAGAGTTGTTCAAGGAAAAAAGTTACTTTTCAACCCGTGTTAGTGACGGTGCCAGAAGAACCCGTCACCCAAGACAGGACTGTCGTGGACAGACCTGAAAGACCTTTTCGGGAGGACACTTGTGTGACTTTACCCCCTGTTGAACTAGTTAGAACATTACCCAAAACATGTGATTGTTGTACAGACACTTGTGTTTATTCCACGTTCATCGTTATCATGTGCCTCTTATTCTTGTACTTAAGCCTTTGGCTTTTATGTATTTTTGTCTTTCGTATTCATGTTTGATAAAAAACATTCAATAAACGTGTTCTGAAAAAGTATATAAACTCTTGTCTTGTTTGTTTTCGTGTCACAAGTGACATTTCTGACACCATGGCTACCTCTACTGTCTCTGCTCCCTCTTCCTCTACTGTCAAAGTCATCGACGAACACTTAGATCGTGCCAGTTGGGAGGCTTTGTATCTTCGCCATCCCTTTAACATGCTCATTGCTGGACCTAGCGGTTCAGGCAAAACCGAATTCGTCAAACGTTTGATCGAACATAAACATCATTTGATCGATCGACCCCCTCAACGAATCGTGTGGTGTTACAAAGAGTGGCAATCGGCGTACAGCCTCTTGCGAGAAAGTCAAGGCGATTCCATCGTGTTTGTGGAAGGCATTCCTAAAGAAGACGACGGCATCGTCTCTGACACCCGTCAAACCCATTTGGTCATTTTCGACGACATGTTAGGAGAAGACGAAGAAGAAATTAAACTGTGGTTCACGCGCAAAGGGCATCACCGTAATGCCAGTGTCATTTACATCACCCAAAATTTGTTTCAACAAAGTAAAGCCCATCGCACCATCAGTCTCAATGCGCATTACGTGGTCTTGTTTAAAAGCCCTCGAGATAAATCGCAAGTGCAAGTCTTAGCCAAACAGTTAGGAACGCCTTGGCTGACTCAAGCGTACGACGATGCCACTCAAACGTCACACGCCTATTTACTCGTCGATTTGAAACCTACGACCCCCGAGGATTTGCGATTTCGTACCCACTTGTTTCACCACTGGTGCCAAGACGGAGGGCCTGTCCTGTACACGTCTCCGTCCTCGACTTCATTTCACTCCCCATGAAAAAAATCTATAAAAACCTCAGACCCTTTTTCGTCTGTCTCACACAGTGTGAACATGACGTCCCTTCAGTCGCATCTTCCCGTCAAATTGATTCGTGCCTTGTATGGCATCAGTCGAGAAAAAGATCCACAAACACGAGCCCGTGTCTTAGAAGCTAGTCTCAAAGAAGTCTTACGATGGTTCACGGTGACGGCACGTCAATTACTCCAAGGAATCATTCAGATTCCTCATCAAACCCAACGCTTTTTCGATCGAAACAAAGTCGCTTTGGTCCAACTGGCCGATCCCCGCATCGACACTCAAACCAAAAAACAAATCATTTTGAAACCTGGAGGGAGCGGTACTCTAGGAGGGGTCATCATTCGCTCACTCTTAAGATGGGATCCTAATGCCCCCAAAGTTATCCCCAAGACAAAAGTCCAACGAAGCCCCAAGAAGAAAAAGAAAAAGACCAGGTCCCCAAGAAGAATAACTTCTCCAGTGGCAGGACCCTCCTCTTACCAGACACCACCACCATCACCCCGGAAAAAGAAAAGAAGATCCCAGAAAAAGAAACAGAGAAAAAGTCCCCAGAAAAAGAAAAGTCCACAGAAGAAGAAAACTAGTCGCAAGAGAGGCACTTCGGCCAGGACGCAACCTTACACTCGCAAGCCACGACCTGCCACAGCGTCTCCGGCAGCCTCACGTTTGTCCACTTCTCCGTTGATGTCACCAGGAACTGAAGAGTACTTGGAGACGTTGATTACACCAAGAACTTCTCCGTTGATGACCCCCAAAAGAACTTCCCCAGTGGCAGGACCTTCCAATTTAGCGGCAGTGGCTGCTGCTCACAAAGTACCTTCTCCCAAAATCAAAGTCCAAGAAAGATCGGGCATGTTACAAAGTTTACTGGATTTGTCCAAACAAGAACTGGCTCGATTTAGTCCGTTACGTACCCCTGCACGACGTGTCATGCCTGTCCTCAAACTGATAAAACGTAAAGACAATCAGTGGCGACGCGTTCCAGTATAAAAAGACCTGTGACCAAATCGGGGGTATCAGTGAACTTGTAAAAGATGTCACCTCCAACAAGCCACAAAAGAAAGAGACAAAGGCAGACGCGTCATCCGACAAAGCGCTTAGCCAAGCATCGACGTTACCCTAAAAAAAGACACAGTCGTTCCAAGAAAAAGAGGCGCCAACAAAGGGGAGGATTCCTTGGCGATTTTCGGAAAAACATTGTCACCTTTATGACAAAGCGATAGTCCCAAAAAAAAGATAAAAGGGTGTGCGTTAAGTCATCGACGTTAGTGTCTGTTCGGTGAATGTCCCGGAACCCACAAGCAAAAATGTCACCCTCCAGAAAACCCCAAGGAAAAAAAAGGAAAGGACTGCCACCACGTTTAGCCAAACATGGGGACCTGTTATCTGTCCTGTCCAAAGCTTCTCCACCCCTACGAAAAAAACTCATTCAAACGGCCTCCAAAGAGGTCATCGATACCGTGTGCGAATGTTGTTTGAACGTTTTGAAAGGCACGATCCCTTTGTCCAAACACCAGAAACAATGCTTAGGCAAACATCGTCACGTTCTTCGGAAAATGGTTCAAAAGAAAATTCCCATTCGTCAAAAAAAGAAGATGTTGGTCCAACGTGGAGGCATTTTACCTCTCTTGTTAGGCCCCATACTAAAAGGAGTCTTGGGAACCATGTTGGGAGGACTGATGGGAGCAAGATAAAAAGGCCTTCGGAAGTCCCAAGATCTCAGAATTCACCCCTGACAACCCCATGGAAGGACGAAAACTAGCTTTAGTGCCTTACAAACGATGGATGGAATACCATCGGTGGCAGAACAACGCACCCCGCATTTACCTCCCAATCCCAATTTGAGCGAGATGTCCCAGTTACAACACGAATTGCAATCCTTGATGGATCGCCAAGATTTGTCCGAAACAGAAAAATCGCAAAAGTACGGTCAACTCTTGCAACGACTACAACTCTTTCACCAGAAAGCTTTAGACGAAACAGCTCTACCCACTCTGAAAGATTTTAAGACCTTGATGAAAAGTCCAGCACCATCACCAGTACCAGTACCAGTACCACCAGTACCCGTGACCAAGACAGAAAAAGGAAAAGAAGAAGAAGAAGAAGGGTTTCAAACTGCACCAGAAAAAGTACGCAAGTTAACAACACCACCTACCTCCAGAATTGGATGGATTAAAAAGATGATGGCCACCCCTTCTTCCTCACAAGAGAAAAAGAAAGTGAAGACAGAAGTGAAGACAGAAGTGAAACAAGAACCGATATCCCCTGCTCAGACATCCTCCTCCTCTTCGACACCTATTGCTGGCCGCACACGCAAAGCCTTGCAATCCAAGAAAATACCCCAAGAGAAAAAGAGTAGCCTCTTCCAAGAGCTGGTGCCTTATTAAGACACCAATCAACACAAAAAAATGGAAAAAGTCTTAGCCAGCATTTACTACGATCCCTCGCATCCTGCAGGTTACGCAGGAGTTCAAAAATTGTATCGTGCTGCCAAAACGCGACTGAAAAGTCTCCGTTTACCTCAAGTGCAACGATGGTTACAAGAACAAGCTACCTACACTTTGCACAAACCCATTCGACGCAAGTTTGCCAGAAGTCGCACCCGAGTGGAAGGCATCGATCATCAATGGCAAGCCGATTTAGCCGATGTCTCTCATTTGGCCAGCTACAATCGTGGCTACAAATATTTGTTTTGTGTCATCGACGTCTTTTCCAAATTTGCCTGGGTCGTGCCCTTGACTTCCAAATCGAGCAGCGAGTTAGTGCGAGCCCTGCAACGGGTGTTGAAACAAAGCGGTCGTCGCCCTCTTCGATGGCAAACGGACAAAGGCACCGAATTTCTGAACCAAGCTTTCCAAAAAGAATTAAAGAAACGTGACATTCATTTTTTTACCACCGAGAATCCCGAAACCAAAGCCAGCATCGTGGAACGTTTTCAACGCACTTTGAAAGAACGCATGTGGAAATATTTTACGCATCACCACACTCTGAAGTACATCGACATCTTACCGCACCTGGTGCAAGCGTACAACCAATCTTACCATCGAAGCATCGGACGTGCCCCGCAAGACGTGACTCCCGACAACGAAGTGCTGGTGTTCGAGCGCCTGTTCGGTACGTCCCCGACGAGGGCTGTCCCCAAGAAAAGTGGAGAGTTGACCGTAGGAGATTGGGTGCGCATTGGCAAAACCAAACGCACTTTCGACAAAGGTTACTTACCTAACTGGACGACCGAATTGTTTCGCGTCACTGGACGAGTGCATGGCCGTCATCCTGCCGTCTATAAATTGGAAGACATGAACGGAGAAGTACTCAAAGGAACGTTTTATTTGCCCGAGTTACAACGTGTCACCAAAAAAGAAGACGACGTGTACGACATCGAAAGCATTCTCGAACGCAGAACCCGTAAAGTGGGCAAACGACGTGTCAAAGAAGTCAAAGTACGTTGGAAAGGATATCCACCCAGTTTCGATTCTTGGATCGACGCTTCGCAAGTCATCGACTATAAAAAGAAGAAGTGACCATCATGCCCTTTCACATAGCAGCAGACGCAGCTACGTCGACCACTCCTTCTTCCCCTTGTTCTTCTGTGCAAGATTTACAAAAACAACCCTTGTGGGTGTGGTGTGGAGAACGTGTGCCTAAAACGCAAATCGTCTTTTTCTGCCAAATCTTCGTGGTGTATTGTGTCATCGGGGCAGCCATCGCCAATTTGAGTTTGCAACAAGGAGACAAACAATTGTGGACCATTTTATTGAGCAGTTGCATCGGTTACCTGCTTCCTAATCCCTCCCTGAAATTCTCCTCGAACGGGAACGTTGTGTCCAGTGCCAGTGCCAGTCACCACTCCAACATCCACAACCAAAACCCCATTTTGGGCGGAGACACGCCTCTGACGTCCACTAACCCCTCGGACAGCCACAGAACTCTGGAATTATGAGTCACCAAAACCAATTTTACTTAACCTTACCCAGTGACAGTTCCATGGAGGTGTTTCCCAACAACACGTTGTGCTGTTACACGGCCAAATTACCTCAGGCCATCCCCTTAGATCACGAAGCCCATTGGGAAGTGGCTTTGGTAGAAATGATTCACCCGACCCAAATCCTCAATGTCATTGACGATCAAAGTAAATTTACGGTGGAAGTTTATGACGAACCATTGCAAAAGTGGATGAATGACAATAACAAATATCCCCATAAAACAAAAAACAAAGTCAATCCAAATTGGACCGACTATGAGTTGTTCATTCCCTCAGGCTATTATTTTAGTGGTCAACATTTGGTCAGCGCCATAGCCTCCAAGTTTAATGGTGTGTTTGGGGAAGCTTTTAAGACTTTCAAGTCCAAAGCTGTCACCCTGGAATACCACAAAACAGCTCGTCGCTTCCTGATGAAATTTCCTGAGGGGGAAAAAATCATGGGTTTCTATTTCTGTGATGAATTGTTTGACATGTTGGGTGGTAACGTAAAGATGAGGAAGAAAGTAGAACAAACACTAAAAGAAAAAACCGTCATTTACAGCAACGAGTCTTTTGGCCAGTATTTTCATGCCCCGGTAGAACTGAACCAAGGACTGAATTTGATCTTTGTGTATTCCGATGTGGTGGAATACAACGTGGTGGGACACACCTCCGTGCCGTTACTGCGTGTCATTCCTTTCAAAGTGGACTCTGCCACGATCGCTGACGAGGAAGGTGGAAACACTTACCACGTCCACCGCGAATTTGTCCATCCTCACTATTTGCCGGTCAGCAAGTCGTATTTGGACACGGTCAACATTACTATAAAAGGAGATTTGGGACAAAATATTCCATTCACCAAAGGAAAAGTCACGGTGAAACTCCATTTTCGAAAACGGTTCTCTCACGACTCGTAAGTAAGTAAGTCATGTATCCAGTGTACCGAGGGGTTGCTCGACAGCGAGGACACGGTTTAGGAGACATGTTAAAATCGGCCTTTCGTTCGGTGGCTCCGGTCTTGAAACCGATGGTGACACGAGGATTGCACGCCTTGAAAGATGCGGCACTGACACAAGGCAAAGAATTTCTCCAAAATGTCATCATCGACAAACAAAACCCTAAAGAAGCCTTCATGAGGGCAGGCAAAAATGTCTTGCTGCAAACGGGCAAAGACATTTTAGGCCGACGAGACACACCTATAAATGCCCTGCACGCTACCGAGTCAAGCATTCAGCAAGGACAAGGCAGAAAGAGACGACGAAGAAGAAAACACCCTTTCACCAGACTTCAAGCGAGAAAGGCCAAGAAAAGAAGAACCGTTCGAGACTTAGACGTTTTCGATTATTGAGACACAGCAACAACAAAAATGATGCACCGAGAGTCTTGCGCCTGTTCCAAGACGGAACTGGATCTGTTTGCCATGCCCCCCAACATGATGACGATGCAAGAATCCCAATGGGTGGAATTTCATCCCGTCTCCTCATTGGCAGCCTCAGCTCCCATCGAGTTTGAAATCAAAGGACAGCCCGAAGATTACATCGATCTGAATAGCAGTTACTTGTACTTGAAAGTCCAAGTTCTAGATAAGGATGATGGTGGAGTAGATGCCTCTGAGATTATAGCTCCCGTCAACAATTTCATGCATTCCTTGTTCAGCTCAGTGGACTTGTACTTGAACAACAAACTGATTAGCAGCAGCATGGATACTTACCCTTACCGTGCCTACCTGGAAAATCTCTTGACGTACGGACCAGATGCCAAAAACACCCATCTCAATGCCTGTGTGCTGTGGGTAGATGACGAAGCGAGCAAGTTTAAGATAGCTGACGCAGATGACAATGACGGCTTTGTGGCAAGACGAAACAGAATCGCAGGTAAAAAGAGTTTAGAACTGATGGATCGTTTGCATTTGGACATGTGGTTGCAAGAGAAATATTTGCTGAACGGCGTCAATGTGCGCCTGAGACTGAATCGCAGCAGTGCCGCTTTCCATTTGTTGGCTGATGAAACTGCTACTAAGGGTGGCAATCCTAAAAGCCAAATCGAAGTGGCCAGACTCTACGTACGGCGCGTAGAAGTGTTACCTAAAGTGGGAAACGACATCAGTCAGACGTTGAGCAGAACGACCGCCAAGTATCCCATACGACGTGTGGAAGTGAAAACGTTCACCATTTCTGCTGGACTGCAATCCATAACCGAAGATCATCTGTTCCAAGGACAGTTACCCAAACGTTTGATCCTTGGTATGGTCTCGAATGCAGCCTTCAACGGAGCCTTCACTGAAAATCCTTTCAACTTTCATCACTTCAACGTGAAGAAAATCGAAATCAGTCGCGATGGCAAGACCTTGTGTACCCGACCTTTCGAAACTGACTTTACCAACAAAAATTACTTGAGATCGTACTTGTCCCTGTACGAAGCCACCGGCCAGTTAGGAACCAACACCAGTCACGGCATTGAGTACGACGAATATGACGGAGGCTATGCTTTGTGGGCTTTCGATTTCACTCCAGACCAAGGCAGCGACGAGGGACATTTCCACCCTATAAAATCTGGCCAGATTCGTGTGGAACTTCAGTTTGCAGATAAACTACCAGCGACAGTGAACGTCATCCTGTATGCAGAATTCGATAATACCATAGAAATCAACAGTTTGAGAGAAGTCATTCTAGATTATTAGAAAGCCATGGAAGACTGTTATCCCTCTTTACCTAGTGGAGAAACTTTGGAGATGGAATGTGAGGAGACCGTGGAAGGAGAAGAATCTCAAGACAAAGACGAAGAAGATATCATAATGAAGTCGAGATGGCCAGAACAAGAAGCCCATTTAGTCTGCTGTTTTGCCAAACACTTGGTCGACAAAATGACGGAATTGATCAAGAAAAATTGTTATGGATGTCAAAACGATCATCCCAGTCAAATTCAACACGATAAATGCCTGATGTTGAGTCAAGAAGAAAAATTGGACGAGTATCTGGACGAAGCTTGGAGTCTCATCTCGAACAAAGACGTGTTGCACCAGTGGTATAAAGACTTGCGTGAACATTCTTGTCCACCATTAACCACTCAAGAGATCCATCGTATCGAAGCTCTCCTGAATCAGAGTGAGGAAACAGAACGAATAACCGTTTATACGTCAGACATTTTCAAGCAAAAAGTCAGAATCGAATTGACGACGTATTATTACCTGTGAAGAAAAAAACACAAAACAATGGATACCTGGGAACTTTATTACCTTTTGAACCACAGTTCGTATACGGCTTCTTGGAATCCCGTCGTCTGTGCTAAAGATGAACTCCCTCATCGCAAACCTAACGACCATCAAGCTTACGTGATCAACACGGACGATAGTCATCTCCCAGGAACCCACTGGGTAGCCGTTTACTTTCCTCAAGAAGGATGTGTGGAATATTTCGATTCGTACGGATTGCCCCCTTTGGAAGACGATATCATCGACTTTATGAGAAGAAATGCTCAGACCACCCGATTCAATAATGTGAAATTACAAGGCACAGATTCCTTGGTGTGTGGACAGTACTGTGTGTATTTTCTGCATCATCGCAGCCTGGGCTATTCCTTAGAACATTTAGTGACTCATTTTGATCCTCGTTCTTCTGCTAGAAACGATGTGAAAGTAGATCGATGGTTTTGTGACCATTATGCTTATCTTTTGTCTCAAGCTAGGAAACGTAGTGTCCATCAATGGTCTAATGATTTCCAACAGTGGAAATCACAATTTCATTCACAACGTTGTCAGCCTTGTTTAAAGGAGATTGTATTTGAAGAAAAAAATGATTGTGATTAGAAAAAAATTGTTTCATGTTATCATGTTGGATTATTGTTAAAAATGTTGTTGTTTAGTGTTAAGTGATTTTTGAATAAAAATGTTGTGTTTAGAAAAAAATGCCTTTGTCTTTTGTTTAGCTATAAGAATGTTGGATTGATGCTCTTTCATTTCTTACTATCCCTCTCATGAACGTTGCGGCTCGAAAACCGTGTGGGGGATGTTTTCCTTCAAGTCCGCGCTTTAACTTTAAGAACCGGGTTGTTCCCAGTCTAGCCATCCATTGTCGACTCATCCTCCTAAGAAGATGTGCTCCAAACTAGCTAAGCTCAACGAAGCCTACGTGAATTTGCATAGGGTCAGACACAGTCTGATACCGAAGCCAGAAGAAATAGAGAATGTGAGAATGTTAAAAATCACTGAAGACCTGATAGAAGAGCTCTTCAGAGAAGAAATGAACAGGGAGAAAGAAGAATGGACAGAGAAGTACAGACTTCAGAAACAGCAGCAACAGCAGCAACAACAGCAACAGCAACAGCAAACTGAAGCTGACAGAGGCTTTGTCGATTGCCGTATCGACACCAAAGAGTTCTTCTTCTCTTTCCGAAGAAGCAGACCTATCGCCAGAAAGTCTATCCTCAGAGGACATCGCATTCTTAGAAACTAAAAAAGAATGTCGTAGCAAAAACAAAAAAACAGCCCTTTTCAGGGCTACCCAATACTCTAGAAAAGAAATAACGATCGATTTGCCAATGTGTGTAGGTAGAGTAGTGTGAATATAAACACTAACTCTTTATTAATAGTGGAAGTGTATGTGTTTGTGTGTTTGTGTTTGTAAGTGGTAAAATAGGTTGGTGTGGATAGTAGATTAAAATGATGTTAGTTTTTTTGGCTGTTAGAGGTATATATTTTGGGTTAGATTGAATTGCTTTGCGTATGTGGATAGTCTATTGAAGTGATTTATAAAAATTTTACAATAGTAATGGGTAGCATAAAAAGTGAGTGAGTGTTTCTTTTAGGTCCGCGCGTTGTTGTTGTTGTTTTTTGGTTCATGATCTAGGTAAGATGAATTTTATGTTATTAGGGGGATGTTTTCCTTCACGTCCGCGCTTTCAGTATAAATTGAAACTCGTTCGGCAGTCCAGCTACCCTTGTTGATTGATCAACACCAAAAATGAACACGAGACTGGAGAAACTGTTGGAACTTCATGTGCATCTGGAATATGCCAGGCGCATATTAAATGAACTGGCCGCTGAAGCCATTGTCGAGGAGGGAAGGATAAGAGAGGAGGAAAGAAGAAAAAAAGAAGAGGAGGAGAGAAGATATAAAGAAGAGGAGGAGGAAAAGGAGAGAAGAAAAAATTTCAGAATCCCAGAGAGTGAAAATTGGGATTCTGAAGCGACATATCCTGCCTCTGCTCTCTCCCCCCAAAAGGTAAAAAGTAACTGGGGGATAAGATGTGTATGTGGCGCCAGGCCTGGAAGGTGCCACCATTAACCAGGTGTCCATGAAGTTCCAAACAAAACAGCCCTTTTCAGGGCTAACCAATACTCTAGAAAAGAAATAACTATTAATTTGCCAATGTGTGTAGGTAGAGTAGTGTGAATATAAACACTAACTCTTTATTAATAGTGGAAGTGTGTGTTTGTGTGTTTGTGTTTGTAAATGGTGAAGTAAGTTTGTGTGAATAGTAGATTATGGGTTTCTTAGCGTATGTGAAGAGTATAGTTAGGGTTATATTATATGAAAAAAGTAGGGGATGTTTTCCTTCACGTCCGCGCGTTGTTGGGTCATGATCTAGGTAAGATCCATTTTATGTTTTAGGGGGATGTTTTCCTTCACGTTCGCGCTTTTCGTATAAGAACCCACAGTATTAGTTGTTCAAACCATTCTGCAAAGAATAAAAAGAAGATGGCGTCAAACCAAATGGACAAAATACAAACCTTGCAAGACGTTTTAGACAACTTAGGAATAATGGAACAGATGCTAATAAGACTCGTTGAAGACCATTATTCCTATAGTCCCCATCGTGTAAAGATGGAAATTAACAATTTAAGAAAAGCAAAGGACAAGATTAGTGGTGTGATGAAGGAAATAAAGGAGGAGAAGGAGGATGAAGAGGAAAAGATAAGAATAAGAACATGGAACGAAAAAATTGAAAAAGAAGAGGAAAATGAAAAGAAGAAGAAAGAAGAAGAGGAAGAGAAAAAGAAAGAAGAGGAGGAGAAGAAAAAAAAAAGAGAAGAAGAGTGTAGGAGATAAGATAAGAACTTGGTGGAGGAAAAGAAGAAATTAGAAGAAGAAAACCCAAAGGCCCTTTTCAGGGCCAGCCATATTTCTCGAAAAGAGATAGCCTTTCCATTGCCTACCCCTTTTTTAAAAAAAATTTTTTTAAAAAAAAAAAAATCCCATGTTAAATTCCCCTTGTCCGTAGAGTGACCCACGATTTATTGCCATGTTAAATTCCCCTTGTCCGTAGAGTGACCCACGATTTATTGCCATGTTAAATTCCCCTTGTCCGTAGAGTGACCCACGATTTTTCGCCATGTTAAATTTCCATTGTCCGTAGAGTGCCCCAAGGGGTGTTTTTAATGCTAATTCCCATTGTCCGTAGGGTGCCCCCCTTCACTACATATATATATATATATATATATATATATATATATATATATATATATATATATATATATATATATATATATATATATATATATATATATATATATATATATATATATATATATATATATATATATATAACTAATAGCAAAAAAGGGAAAACTAACAAGTCCTTTATAATTCAACTAATAATTGAGTTCAATTGAAAACAAAGTGAAAATATAAAAATATCTTAAGGTAATGCAAATTAAATCCCAAATCTTAGAATTTCTACAAAAAATTAATCGTTAGTGTTATTTGCACAAATTTCATACCCTGAAGGTGCTGGTGAGCCTGTAGTAGACTGTAGTCAAATACCTACTAGTATACCAATCGCCTGGATTGAAGTGATGTGCCGATAGTCTTTTAATGAAGCACAGTGATGCAATGCTCTTGTTTGAATTCACTATAATTCCAAGATAATATCTTACCCAAATGAAATACTTAACACAACAATAAGACTGATTCAAGATCTTACAGCACGAACAAATTTCCAACCCTGAAGGTGCTGATGAACCTGTAATAGACTGCAGTCTAATACCTACTAATGAACTAATGGACTGTAGTCTAATACCTACTAATGTACCTATGGACTGTAGTCTAATACCTACTAATGTGCCTATCGACTGTAGTCTAATACCTACTAATGCACCAATGGACTGTAGTCTAATACCTACCAATGTACCAATGGACTGTAGTCCAATACCTACTAATATACCAATGGACTGTAGTCTAATACCTACTAATGTACCAATGGACTGTAGTCTAATACCTTCTAATGTACCAATGGACTGTAGTCTAATATCTACTAATGTACCAATGGACTGTAGTCTAATACCAACTAATGTACCTATGGACTGCAGTCTAATACCTTCTAATGTACCTATGGACTGCAGTCTAATACCTACTAATGTACCAATGGACTGCAGTCTAATACCTACTAATGTACCTATATACTGTAGTCTAATACCTACTAATGTACCAATGGACTGCAGTCTAATACCTACTAATGTACTAATGGACTGCAGTCTAATACCTACTAATGTACCTATGGACTGTAGCCTAATACCTACTAATGTACCAATGGACTGCAGTCTAATACCTACTAATGTACCTATGGACTGTAGTCTAATACCTACTAATGTACCAATGAACTGCAGTCTAATACCTACTAATGTACCTATAGACTGCAGTCTAATACCTACTAATGTACCAATGGACTGCAGTCTAATACCTACTAATGTACCAATGGACTGCAGTCTAATACCTACTAATGTACCTATAGACTGTAGTCTAATGCCTACTAATGTACCAATGGACTGCAGTCTAATACCTACTAATGTACCAATGGACTGCAGTCTAATGCCTACTAATGTACCAATGGACTGGATTGTAGTGATGTGCCAACAATCTTTTGATGAATCATGCATTCGTCTATAGGAATCCTGGGATAGCACTTCACGTTCTGTCTGGTGTATATTCATAATTCTCTGTAATTAATTATATATACTTTGGTTTCTTTCATGGAATCCGGAATGACTGTGTAGATATATGAGAATTAATTACTAGGTCGTCATGCGAGTGTGTCTGCTACACACGAGTGCATATAAAACCGACTGAGTCAGATCAGTTTTTGGTGATATGGTATAACGGTACCAATTGCGCAAGTCCAGGTGGGCGGAGCTTAAGGTGTATGGAACATTGTATTCAGAATTAAAGAACAACACTAGCTGTGATTGGTGCATTATGTAAGAGTTGTACTTTCTGTTTGGCTTAAAAAAAATGTTGAGCCTCTTGGCAACATGTGAGTTTGTGTTAATTTCTATCTAGATCATATTTTGTATTTTTTATGATTTTTTTAAAATATGGTACACATGGCTGAAAATGTGCTTGTTGTGACTAGATAACTCTTACCCCTGTCTAGTTCCAGTAGAGTTATCTCTCTTAAATGCAATGGAGTACCTGGTTATGTCATTGTCAAATTGACAATCTAGCATTGTTCTATATGACAGTGTGTGACATGCATGCCCAAGTAGGACAGAAAGTATATTTATTTCACAAAACATTAGCATTGAGGTATATGGAAAAACAATTGGTACCGTGATACCTAAAGAAAAGAATAGCCTCACAGTGTATCCATAGAAACGCATACATGTGGGCGGCATTTATGAACTATACTAGTTTGATGTAGGAAAACAAATGTGTACTGAACAGTTTTGGCCAAATATTGAAAGTTCTTTAAGAATAAAATGTATGAAATCTTCAGAAAATAGCACAAGTTGGCTTTGGATGGGGACTTTTGATAGCTATAGCTATGATAGATATAGGCTTGTGTTACCTGATGCCTTTATGTATGTGCTGTTACCTCCTAGATTGGAATGCATGCAACAAAATAAGTTATGTAAACATAATATAATTGATTTTGGCCAAATATTGGCTATTTTACCTGCAAAAGATGAAAAATCATGTGTACAAAAACAGCTATCTTGTTCTTGTAAGGCATGCCATAAACCAGGATACAGAACACTCTAAGTACACTTGTAGATAGATCACTTGTACCATGTGGGATGTTCTGGCATGAGTAATTTTTAGGTAATTTATTAAGGATATGGTGTTTCTTCCCACTTTGATTTGAATTGTCCTGCTCTAATTGTCCTTTTTTTTACACTTTCCTGCTTTGAAATTGTTCATGTAGTTAGTTCAGTTCTCTTGCATTCCCTTTTGTTGAAGTAGCAGTGAATACCAACAAACAAGAATAGTTTCCTTAAGTCAGCATTTGCCATTGGCACTTGTATAAGCCCAATTATAATCTACTATTGACTTTCAATTAATCCTATTTCTTTGTGTCAAGCTGCTCTTGTGGAATTTCCATGTTTGGTCCAACATTACAGAATGATAACCATTTTAGTCACACAGTGCATATTCATTCCATTCAAATCCACACTGTTCTTGAAACTTTGCATCTCATCGCAAGAATCCAAATTGGCATAAGATGATATCTGCATGGTTATGGAAGGCTGCACTCTACATGCTGGCATTGTAGAAAATATGAACTATGTGATATGAAAGAGCTGCGTCATCTTAGAAATTAAAATTACATGACTCTTGAGGTCTCCACTAAATATAGGAGTCTAAATGTTAGGTTCTCACTTTATCAGTAATGTGTTTTGAGATAATTTAATTGCAATGAAGTTAATACAGGTTGTTGATGAACTCATCTATATTACATGGATACTGTATTAGAGGTTACCACACCTTATGTATATCATTCAGTTATCTCCCTTACACCAGTCATAACATTTTAAGGAAATAAAATCTCACATTTTCAGTAACTGGTTATGAAAATAAAGAGAAGATTTGTGAAATATTATATTAGCCCTCTATCTTGATGCAAATGTAAGTAGAAGCAATTTAATAATTTCTCACAGTAAAGTTTACAAGTTTGAAAACTGATAAGGTATCTTCTGTTTGGATCTGAGATAAGTTTCTCTCTATCTTATGCCAATTATTATTAAATTCTTATGTAGAAGAAATATACTTTATATGTATCTATATTATCTAAATTATTCACCCTTTCATATTAGATGGAAATGAACACAACTTCACTTGAAATTTGGGTACCTGTAAGGGATGTTATAGCACAGTTGCCATTGGGCTGTCCTTGGACCTGTTGGGCCCTGCCCCATATATTTGTCCAAGGTAAGGTCATCAAACTTTCACTTCTCATTTTCAGCATTGCTGATTTTGCCTCCTTTAATTCCTTTATCATAAGCTACCTCTCCCTTTTAGATAAACACTTTCCTCCTGTTTTTAACTCCATTTGATGTGCTATACTTAGTGTTTATATTTGGTATTTTTCTGTATTTTATTCCCCTAAGTTCACCCCCCAATCCAACATAACCACTTAGAGGCTGTGATTTACTATATTTGGTGACTGATTGGCTTATTGAAACAATTTTGTTCACATTACAAAGGAGGAAAGCTTACTATTTGTGTTACAAAGAGGATGGGTAGGTGGACCTTTGTGTGAGGACTGGTGGTTAGTGACTTCTTGTATCTGCAGATAGTGTAATGTGGTCAAAGCTTATACTTTATAATAAGATTGGGTCATGTCCACCTGTCTCTGATGTTAAGTTCTGCACCTACCAAACAAATATAAAGTCCTTTCTTTTAGGTGAATTGTACATTTTGAAATAGGACAGGTACATACTATTTGGTACATTGACCTTTGACCTAGTTATTACATAATATGACATAATGTGATTTATCCCATATCACCTATGTGAAGTTCAATAAGTGCTGATAGGAATAAGATACAAGTCATAGTTGAAAGAATTCATTTTATTTCAAAAGATGATTTTGATGGTGAAGCAAAAGTATGAAAACAATAGTTCAAACAGCTCAATGACATTTCTATACACATTCATATAAGACATAGGTTAGTACCTCATCAAATTGTTTTTCACAAGTGAGACTAAGTATATTTGTTACTTATACAGTCCCGAACTATTTCACAGATTATTGGAAAAATTAAGGTTTGCTATAGGTATAACGGTACCAATTGCGCAAGTCCAGGTGGGCGGAGCTTAAGGTGTATGGAACATTGTATTCAGAATTAAAGAACAACACTAGCTGTGATTGGTGCATTATGTAAGAGTTGTACTTTCTGTTTGGCTTAAAAAAAATGTTGAGCCTCTTGGCAACATGTGAGTTTGTGTTAATTTCTATCTAGATCATATTTTGTATTTTTTATGATTTTTTTAAAATATGGTACACATGGCTGAAAATGTGCTTGTTGTGACTAGATAACTCTTACCCCTGTCTAGTTCCAGTAGAGTTATCTCTCTTAAATGCAATGGAGTACCTGGTTATGTCATTGTCAAATTGACAATCTAGCATTGTTCTATATGACAGTGTGTGACATGCATGCCCAAGTAGGACAGAAAGTATATTTATTTCACAAAACATTAGCATTGAGGTATATGGAAAAACAATTGGTACCGTGATACCATATGTGCTTAGTAGTGAGGGAATATTGGCTCGTGTGTGCAGGCAAGGCGATGTGTGCCGTTTACCCGTGGACCTGTTATTCTCTAACCTGTATGATAGTATTATATATATATATATATATATATATATATATATATATATATATATATATATATATATATATATATATATATATATATATATATATACTTTTTCAATGAAGCCACGGTGATTTAATGGTTAAGGCTATATCTGTTTGTGGGTGTGGATTATAGACAGGTTTTTATCACCTGCTGGAACCAAGTTGAAACATTGCCCCTATTTCTGCTATTTCTATTCCCTTATTGAAGTTTAATAGTGAATATTATTCATCTACTGGCATCCGTCACACTTCCTAATATGTTAAACAGTTGTCCTTGAGCTTACCATCACTACTGCAATATACATTGCTTTCTCAAAGAAGCCGTGGTGACTTAGTGGTTAGAGTACCGTAGTATGACCCCGGGCAAAGCACTTTACTCGCACTTGCGTTGTTATCGCCTAAAACTCCAAACCAGAACAAATTAATTTTCAATGATGCCTGTAGATTCCCATTTCAGATATACTGGTTATGAAGAATAAATACCGTAAATGTTGCCTTCATGACCAGGTCATTTACGTTAGAGTTACAACCATTAAATTAAAAGGATAAATGAGCAAGCTTTTAACGAGATCTTGGAAATATTTTCCAAAGACCGTATTTTTTAATTGTTATGTATATTTAATTTAGTTGTTTGTCTGTTAGTTTTAAAGTTCTTTTTTATTCCATTACATAATATTGTAATGTAATATTGTTTATTTGACTTGACCTTGTCCAGAATTGAGTTCAGTTCTATTTGACCTGGTTGACTTTTTTATTTTATTAATATTTTTGATGTAAACAACTAATAATGGCTTCATGAAACAATGTAATTAGTTGCTGACCTTGTTCCGAAATCAGTGACAGTTTTGGTAAATAAAATTTTTAGTAATCTTTCTCAGAGCAAGAATCATTAAGTTGAATCAATGTCAACTAATTGGTAAGAAACTTCTATTTTTTCTTGAAGAATGAACTTTTGACCCTCATCCGGGAATCTGTTTTGCGTCTTAATAAGTATTATAACTGATCTTTTGATAAAGGTTAGTGAGTTGGGCTTTAAATACTTGACACGTTAAGATATATGATGTTTTGACCAGTTTGGGCTAAATTTTATTTTCTTCAAATTATTGAATTCATATGATTATTTTTTCTGAAAATACAAAAGTGATGTGACAAAATTATTGGATAAAGAGATTCATTGGAATAATATTTTCTGTGATTCAACAAGAGACTGTTGACACATTTGCACTTCGTAGGATATTAAAGACGTCATCGCCTTTAAGTTAGGATTTCATCGGGACTCGAACTCAATTTCATTCAGGACTTTTTATTACTAGTGTCACGGAATCGTATAAATTCTTTTATTTATTAAATACATGTACTCGGGTTTCGTTTCTTGTGTACAACGATACTCAAGGGTGACTTATGTATATTGCGTTGTATTTCGAATTAGTGAGTTCGGTTCATCGTATGCCGCACAAGCGAAGTGCTTTCGATGGGAAGAACCGAATACCTTCAGTGCACAGACGATATCTGTGTATAAATACCTCACCATAGGTAAAACTATTTACATTACGGATAGTCTTGTCAGTCAGCGGTCTACTATAAGGACTTGCATATCTTCAGCTGTAGAGGTATGTACGCTTATTATTTCTTGTGTATAAGATATAATTATTGTACTACCACGTTTAGTTTTGTATGTTTGCTATGTAGCTTTGGTTTACACAGTATAATGCACGTATTTCTATTCTTGTTTGCGACTTAGCAAGGGATTTATATTAGTAATATATAAAGCTACATTTTTAAGAAATGTTTAATATAGTAGAATTCTCATCAAGCAGGGTTAGGTTTACTTCTGAACCTGTTGTTGTGTAATTATTGTACCGGTAATGTAATCCGTATAACTTACCGTGTATAACGTCATTACGTTATTATGCCCGTGTCATGTATAGTACACGGTATTGGATATATGTTCAGCTGTTCTGAGTGTCCGGAGTGTGTATATCTGTGTAGAGCTGTTCGGAGTGTCTGGAGTGTGTAGAGCTGTGTAGAGCTGTCTGGAGTGTCGTGAGTATCTAGGGTGTCTAGAGTGACCAGAGTGACCCAAGCGTTCAAAGTTATCAGAGTGATCGGGGTCGACGTGGTGCAAGCTGTAAAGCCAACCACAGGAATTAACTGTAGCAGCCGTGAAGCTGAAAGAAAGTGTGCTGAAGACGGAATGTATCTCCTTACATATAATCTGTTAGCCGTTGGCTAATTTTGGGGTTCGTAAAAAGCATTGTATCTTTCGGGACTGTAAAGATAAATTGTATAGCTGTCCCTTTTTATCACCATAATTTCACTGCCTGAGTGAATTCATTTTACTACATGAGTAAAATTCTACATTGTTTACTAGACGAGTAAAATATATCCATCTTTTCACTGTGAAATCGTTGTGAACCATTCACCTCTTGTCTTTGTATTTTGTAAAGTAATTTATTTCATTTTTCATTATTAAGTCTGTGCGTTCTTATGTTAATTAAATCCTATATTTGGATTATATATACACGCACATTGTCATAATTAATTGCTCATTCAAATCATTAATAAACATTGTATTTCAATCATCCTCAAAAGTGTTTTTTTGTGAATCCGGAAATCCCACCCATGTTATCTTGTTACAACTAGGAATTCTATTTTTTAATTCTTGGATTATTTTGGGATTTAATTCGCAATACATTAAGTTCTTTTTTCTCATTTTCCACTTTGTATTCTAGGGAAAGAAATTATTTGATAAATTTTACAAAGTTTGTTGTCTTCACTCTTTTCTATTACTACTTTTAAGAGCATAGACTAGTAACAAATTATTTGTAAAACTGTCCATGTTTTTCTATCCCTCAAATGTTTACGGATTTCTATCGAAATTCTGTTATAAATATAAAACACCGTTAAGAAAAGTCACGATTTTGAGAGGGATTAGCCAGTTTACTTGTCCAGTTCACCAGAGTGATGTAATACACTTAGGAAATGAACTTACCTGTTATCGGCACGACTGAACTTAAATATATATGGCTGCCGCTTTCTCCAGTACTAATTGTCAGTACGTCAGATGTTACAGCTTGCTTGAGGATTTTTTTGTGTGGTTTATTTTGTTTTGTTTGCTTTTATTTTCTGTTTTTGTTGTTTGGTTTATAGTACAAAAATCTTTTTCAATTTTGCTGAAGCTTGGAAGGATCAAATGTTTAGAATCCAGCGTCAAAATTCTTACATGTATATCATCTATTATTTAATGAAAAATTTATTGTTTTTTTATTGACTGTAGTTTTATTAAAAATTTGACTGATACTATCCGATTAAATATATCATTTCTATAACTCTGTTCCTAAGAAAGTTGTTTTATAACAAAATTAACAGTCTGAAAACGAACCATTGCTAAAATAAATTTTGCACCCGGTCCTGCTTTTCAAGTAAATAAAACAAAAACTACAAAAGAAGAAGGGAAGCGTATTTTTGTTACAAGTAATTTATGTAATACTTGTTAATACTCAATTACTCATCAGTTGCTTATGTTTTGGAGACTTTAAACGTTTATGTTTGCATGCTATGAACAAATTAAAAGATGTGACTGTAGAAAATCTAAATCGCACTATTTATATATTGTTACAAATTAATTTAATTGCTTTGGATATGAACGACTCCAAAACCTAATGAAGGCCACGGGAAATTTAATACTTGAATGACTTCAACTGCTTCGGCTGGAATTTCACCTTGTAAATCGGATTTGGATCCCAGTCAGTTGGAGTTTTAGCTAAGTCCCTTTCCTCCAAAAATAGTGTATTTTCTTCAGCGGGGAGAAGCATCGTTTCTCCAAGGTTCCAGTCCGTCTTTTTTCGTGCCTTTAAAAGAACTACGATGAAGACCAGGACAGTAAAGACGCGTAAAATAGTCTCGTATCCAGCCTTGAGATACCGGAAGAGATCTGCATCGTACATAGCGCATGAGCCAATCTTTCCACACGATGATTTCCACAGAAGGCACGTTGTGTCGACGAGCTTACCAAATATTACTGGACCAGGGAACCAACCTTTAGGAATAAAAGGAATGCATTATATGTTTAACGATCATAGACTACTTTAAATCTACTGTAAATTCTTAATTTCATGACTTTTACTTGGCGCACAGATGAAATATTAATTTAAAAAAATATATCTATCTATCTATCTATCTATCTATACATACATACATACATACATACATACAATAAAATAAAAATAAATAAATAATAAAATCGATAATTCAAACCAATTTTCAAACAACTTCATATAATGCAACTTCATATAATGGGAAGGTATGGACTTAACAAAATTTCAATTTATTGTAACATCCTTGTATCACGCGCACCCAGATAACAATGTTTAGTTCGAGAATTGCCTTCTCGTGTTTCCTCCGCAACATTTGAGCCTATGGTGTTTCTTTCACACTACATCAACATACGAGGGATATCCGAAAAATTCTGAACATTTGTTATATTTTGTTTGTTTCTTTGAACCTGTCAATAAATTGCACAAAGAACATACTGTAAAATCCATTCGCTCTTAGGCTACTCTTTGAATGACGTCAAGGCCGACTTGGATGAAATTTATAGATATAATTTTGTGTCATATTCTACAATTTTGAGGTGGTTCCGTACTTTTAAAGATGGCCACAAATCCATGGAAATGACTCATGTTCTAGAAGACCGTTTTCTTTCAGTTGGTAAAGGTGAAGCCCTTGCAGTGAACGTGGCAACTGAAGTAAATGCTCGATAAACAGTGGAATATATTCATAATCTCACCGACATTAATTCGTCAGCTGCTTGTAATATATTGAAAAGTCATTTGAAAGCCGAGAGGTTTGTGTAAAATGGGCCTTGCATTTGTTTACAAATGAACATAAATAAACTCAGATTTAAATGGCTAAACAGCCACTCGCAAAATATGCAAGGATTAACTACTGAAGTTAAATGAGATTATGTTAGTCATACGATACCGATTTACTTCCTTAAACCAGGCTCAAGATACATTAATGCAGATTGGATCGGAGGAATGAATAGTGGTGCAAGGGAAATATTTCAAGGTCATCGGATTACGTACTGCTCACTAATAAAAAGGACGTTGGTGTACAGCGCGATACAATTTATAACTTTTAAAATATACAGCATCTACCAGATACAAGGATAGACACGGTAACTCAGGATCTAGGTATAATTTAACAATTTAGCTGTTTGAATGGACAAATCTTATTCGTCTTAGGCTTCACCGGGAAACATCAGGTCATATGAAAAGTCTAATATTTGGAGGGGAAAAAAACCCTGTTTATAACTAGATGTGCCATAGTTTACACTATTTTCTGACGTAATAAGAAAGTGCTCATATATATATATATATATATATATATATATATATATATATATATATATATATATATATATATCCCTGCATAGAAATGTTTTAACTTGCATATTAAAGTATCTTCTGGGCCAATTAGGCAGGATATTATTACTGATGCACAATTTCGTTTGGAGAGGAATAATAGTACTGTAGATGCCATTTGAATATTCTATTTTTTATTCAAAGGCCACTCATTGAAAAGGAAACGCTTTCTTGCATATTTTATCGATTTAAAAATGATTTCATTTTTTGGAAAAGGACACATTTATGGAATAAAGTAGTTCACTGCAGACGGACTGAGAAACTCTTCTCTCTCTCTCTCTCTCTCTCTGGAGGGTTTATGTGCAGGATTTAATCGGCATTATTGATTCATTCATTTAGGTGAATTGTACATGATTCATGTATTGTATTGCCTATGTGGATTATTTGTTTCTTTTTTATTATTAATTTTTTGTTTGTTTACACACGTCAAATCAATAAAAATGACGTTCTCTTTTTTCTTTAAATAAAACTAAGATGCCTTAATCGACACAGACGATGTAATGGAACGGTATTTTAACTACCAGAACGAGTCTGGGAGAACATGGGGTGGTCACTTTATTACCACCATATTCTGTTATCACTGATCCCTACCCATTGATATGTCCGTTGTTACAATACTAACGCACACGAAAGCTTATGCTAGAACGTGAAGCAGTATATTATGCTGATTTTTAGAACACCATCACGTGACGGTCTTTGCCACATTTAGGTAAGCTATAACTTTTAACGTTCTCTTCCAAACTTCAGATCGAGGCTTTGTTTGTTTGTGTGGTTGTTTTGGGTTTGTTTTGCTTCTGTTTTTATTACGTTCCATAAGCATTCTTCTAATGAGGCAGATGGCAAATTCTGGATTTTTTGTGAAACAATGCATAATGTAGACGTGACTATCGCACTTATGGATTAGATCAATTTAATGATTGAAAGGTTCTAAAAGAATGTTGTCAAATATGGAGAACTTAAATTACCATTCAATACCGTACATATTGTTTATTGCTGGTAAGTTTGACATCTTAGTAAAGGTGGCGCTCTACAGTTTCGTATTTTTCAAAGGTTAGGATTTTAAAGAAAAAGAATTTCCCCCGCTTACCTCAATGGTTATACTGGCTATTTAAAAAAGACCTTGTATATCTTAGGTGCAATTCAAAGAACCTTTAATTCCCTTTTTTTGGTGTATGATTGATGGGTGTACTATGGGTTATAGAGTATACAGCTTGGCCTTACTTCAGATGTGCACCTTTAAAAAAAAGTGCTAGCTCTACTTGATCATTTTCACTTCCTGAGCTTCAGAGGTAAATTGTATTTTAAAAAAGCCGATAACTTTTTTTTTTATACATTTTATATATTTGGTAATTCATTCATTGCACTTTCAGAAGCTGGTATTGTCTAGTCTGGCAAAATTCATTTTCCCTATTTTAATATCTGCTATGTATAGTGTACTTTAGACTAATTCAGGCTGTTTTTTTAACACAAGGGAGCAGTCATTTTAGATAACAGTGTGCTTAAATCATGTAAAATTTCCAAAAGTACAATATCCACATTAATGTAGCATAGAGGTATGCCAACATTCTCTCCATTGTACATGTTTTAAATGCGAACTACTTCACCTTACATACGTCACTCTCTCAAAAATACATATTAACTGGTGAGCGCCCCCAAACAAAATTACCTTCGGGAGAATGCATCAGCTATATATCGCACGAGGCGTGTTTTTACGACCCAAAAGTGATTAGGGGTGTTTTTACGAAACAAACATGATGAAGTGTGCGTTGACATCACAAAAACGACGGAACTTACCGAACAAAGTGCTCATAAAGGCTGACATTCCAATAGCAAATGCTTTGTCTTCGTCCTTGACACTCCTTCAAATAGGTAAGAAAATCAACTATATATATATATATATATATATATATATATATATATATATATATATATATGAGCCAGTAGACACATTGAATAAAAAAAGAGATAAATATGGATGTTTTGGATGTTAATTACAGCCATTAAACAGACAAGTGATTAATCATAAAACATTAGATGAACTTGACGACTACTCTTGCTGTATGAGAATTGGGGGTAAAATGATCATTTTGGTGTATTGAACATCACGTAGACCAGTCGAGCAGTCGGTTAAAAAGGACGAGAAAAAGACCGATAAATAAAGATAGACACCAATAGTACAGGACAATACAGGAAAATTTTAGTACCGGTACCACTTACAAATAGAGAGAGGGTGTATATGGGAGGGGGTGGGGATGTCTCAAAGAGGGACACGAAAGTACCTCAAATAAATACAGAATATGGGCATCATGTTGAAGGCTCCCAGAAGGTTGGTGACTGCATTTAAGACTAAATAGGGGGCAAGCATGTGACAATTAGAGTCGCAGAGTCCCGCTGTGGCTGTCCCATTTTGTCCAATGCAGGAACAATTGTGAAAACCCTGTAGAGAAATACAAAACTAGATTATCATGTGATCAGAGAGTATGCAATAGACGTATGATACCCAGCAATGTGTAGCTGATTCAACGGTATTGATGTGATGGGTAATTATTATCATACGACTGTGTAATTGAGTCAACCATATTGCTGTGATGGGTAATTATTATAATACGACTGTGTAATTGAGTCAACCATAATGCTGCGATGGGTAATTATTATAATACGATTGTGTAATTGAGTCATCGCTATTGCTATGATGGGCAATTATTATAATACGACTGAGTATTTGAGTCATCCATATTGCTACGATGGGTAATTATTATAATACGACTGTGTAATTGAGTCATCGATATTGCTATGATGTGTAATTATTATAATACAACTGTGTAATTGAGTCAACGATATTGTTATGATGGGTAATAATTATAATACGACTTTGTACTAGAGTCCACGATATTTCTATGATGGGTAGTTGTTATTACAGGACTGAGTAATTGAGTCAACGATATTGCTATGATGGGTAATTATTATTATAGGACTATGTAATTGAGTCAACGATAGTGCTATGATGGGTAATTATTATTACAGGACTGTGTAATTGCGGGAACGATAGTGCTATGATGTGTAATTATTATAATACGACTGTGTAATTGAGTCAACGATATTGCTATGATGGGTAATTATTATAATACGACTGTGTAATTGAATCAACGATATTTATATGATGGGTAATTATTATTACAGGACTGTGTAATTGAGTTAACGATATTGTTATGATGGGTAATTTTTATAATACGACTGTGTAAATGAGTCAACGATATTGCTAAGATGGGTAATTATTATTACAGCACTGTGTAATTGAGTCAACGGTATTGCTATGATGGGTAATTATTATTGCAGGACTGTGTAATTGAGTCAATGATATTGATATGGTGGGTAATTATTATTTAAAAGTCATTCAATTTTGAGGATATTGATGATTGCATCGTATTACTAAACTACTGCAGAAAACGACCAAAGCATTGACAAAAGTCGAACTGAAAACAATATTAATGTGTAGACACGGGTTTTGTTTTATTCTTAAAACGAAACAAAATATAGTCGAACCAGCCCTTAATGATTCAACCAAAATAAGCAATACACATGTTCTAAACACTGACGTACCACTACTATATTAAGAGGACGCATGGACTTTTTCTTACCTTTTCATCTGCCTCAGAACACCCTGCATAACACGGGGAAAAGTAATTATGTTTACTGGAACCACAAATCGGGAAGTATGACGTCGGATCGCAGTGACATGCATCTATACAACTCTTGGAATCATTTCTTGAAAACTCAGTGTCAAATCTGATTTAATAATAATTGCAAAAATATTAAAAGAAAGCCCAGAACTGAGAAAAAATAAAAATTGAATCTTACGATTGTACATATATTATTGTTTTATTTATCTCGATCTCCTTGGGTAGTCTCTCTCTCTCTCTCTCTCACACACACACACACACACAAACACAATAGTCTTACGTTCAATAATCAACAAAGATATTTTAATTTGTACAGTTGTCACGACATGTTTGCTGTCTCACAGACGCTATGTTAAACCATCACCACACTTTCTCAGCTGTAGCAAAAGAGAAATGAGGTGAAATTTAAGTTGCAAATTATCAAAGATATAAGGCGCCGTAGCGGACAAAAAGCTGGTCCATTCGGAAGGTTGCCGTTGAAATTGTAATGTCATATGTTCAGAATACCAGTTTCACGTATTGTATCAAAAATGCTTGTTCTTAAAGTTCCATTTTGCAGATCGAGATTTCAGATTTTATATGTGGAATTATACAGTTGTTGTAGCTGACTTGGTGGGTAGGTGGCAGTTACATTGGGGAATTAGCTGGTAGAGCTAACAAACAAACATCTATGTTACATATTTCTTTAATTCAGATTCAAAAGCTCCCCTAACCAGTGCTGCCTCTGGTATATATATCAGCCTAGAGCGGACTTCACAGGAGACATCCTGTTATCGTATTTCTGTAACTGGCTTGAATTGTTTCTGGTACATAGATCTGTGTTTCCTACATTTAACTAAACATTTGATATCTCACTAATGAGTTGTCTAGAAGTTGATTTGAAAACATATAATATGATTGCTACATATCTGATCAGACTCACACTCACTTTCAACCTCTCCCTCAAAATACAAATGTTAAATAAATGTAGTTCAAGTGTAAAGGTTGGCAAGGATTGTCAGAGTTCAAGTATAAAATATCTATTTCTTTAAAATCTATATACAAGACACTCTTGCTAATTAGAGAAACTTAATCTAATATCTTGTCTCTAATATCATCAGCATTTTCAAAATCTAAAACTAATTGTAAGTCCTGTAAATAATCATTTAATTAATTTGCATAAACACAAATGCCTGTTCTCACTAACATAGACCATAGAGCTAGACCTGTTAAACCAAATGATTAATGTTACTAAGGCCATGGGGTGAGTGTGCTGTAAAGATTATGTTTGTCTTGTTTTGGAGAATGTGGATTCTATTCAGCATGACTATGTACCAGACTAGAAAATTGGAAAACAGTTAAATCATATAAAAGTCCCTACTACACAGTGGTGGTTTAAAGTTCAATTTCCTATGACTACGTTTTACAGAGTATATTTTGAATTACACAGCGGTGCTTGAAATTTCAACATCTTATGTCAAGAATCCCTAATTCAAACGTTATATGTAACTGTTTGTGATGAAAGTTCCATTTCATATGGAGAGTATTTAGATTTCATCTGTTGAATTTCACAGCATCGAGAAGCAGCCTCCTTGATTAAAAATAACAAGGTCCGTTCACAAGAGCGACCTCTAGCGAAGAAATTCATAGTAATTCTCGACCTGTTAACTTTTGAAAGTTAACTTTCAAACTGTAAATGCAGGAAATGTAATGGAGCCTAATAATGGAATACACAAATGATGTATCGTAATACTCGATATTATTTTGAATTCTTTAAGTGTACATTGTGTAATGTTACTTTTAACACCAACACATCATTTCACCATATAAAAATAAAAATTCTGAGAAGCACAATAAGATGTCCAACCACCGCTGTGTAATTCAACAAATACAATCTAAAAACTCAACATACGAAATGAAACTTTCAGCACAATCAACATGATTCAACATGTTAAATTGAAACTCTGTTCATATGACATTAAAATTTCAACAACCGCCGTGTAATTCAGAAGATACAATCTAAAAACTCGACATTGGACATCGAATTTTCAAGTAGCACTGTGTAATTCAGCAGATGAAATCTAAATACTCAACATATGAAATGGAACTTTCAATATAAACTCGTTGAACCAATACGCAAATTAGGAATTCTCAACATATGACATTGAAATTTCAACCACCTCCGTGCAATTCAAACGACACAATATTAAACCTCGACATGGAAAATATATCTATCAACCACTGCTGTTTAATTCAACAGATGCAATCTAAACTCTCGACCTAGAAAATGGAACTTTAAGGACAAGCATTTTTGATACAACACATGCTACTGGATTTCTCGACATACGACATCGAAATTTCGACTGCAACTTTCTCATTGGACCAGCTTTTGTCCGCTACGGCGTCTCATAGAATGACGCACGTCTTTGTTAAAGTCAGAGCTAAATAGTTGACAACGTTAATGCGTGTACTTTCCTTCTTTGTTGACTTGTATTTTTGTAACACAATTTACAAGGTCTGATAAATTTGACCTGATATTCTCCTTCCAATTCTAAGACTCACCCGCTCCTAATGTATCCACTGATTTCCGGGTTAGAACATCCGAACAGGAAATTCAGTGACCCTAGGCCTGTAGAGAAGAGGTACACAACTAGGACGATTTTAACACACGTGACCGGGTGTAGTTTAAATTTAGTTGTGACAATTCCACCCATAACAGTTCCAATTGATGCTGTCAATACGCCAACCACTCCTGAATAAAAAGGCAATTGTTTAATTAAAGGAATTTGTTTCTTCCCTCGCTTCCGTATTTATTATTGTTATTATGGAAAACAAAACAGTTTTGCATAATGAAACTGAGAGGTGATTCACTGCCTTAAATAGCTCAGATGTATTCTATCAAATATTGTTGTGTTTAAACAAGCTTACAGAAGGCGTTAAATCTCCTCCTTAGTATTAAACCTCCTTCTCGTCAAACCTCCTCCTTAGTATTAAACCTCCTTCTCGTCAAACCTCCTCCTTAGTATTAAACCTCCTTCTCGTCAAACCTCCTCCTTAGTATTAAACCTCCTTCTCGTCAAACCTCCTCCTTAGTATTAAACCTCCTTCTCGTCAAACCTCCTCCTTAGTATTAAACCTCCTTCTCGTCAAACCTCCTCCTTAGTATTAAACCTCCTTCTCGTCAAACCTCCTCCTTAGTATTAAACCTCCTTCTCGTCAAACCTCCTCCTTAGTATTTATTCCTGATACCTTAAACTTCTATAATGCATGTATGTATGCATGTATGTATGTATGTGTGTGTGTGTGTGTGTGTGTGTGTGTGTGTGTGTGTGTACAGGCAGGTAGACAAACATACAGACTTATCTCATCCGCTAATTTTATATTACAATAAAATAGTCTTTAGCATTGAGATCTGTGCCAAATTCATTCACACTTAGACCAGCCCCGGTCGCCTGTCATTAGGTATCCCTGGACCAGTCTCTTTTCTCCAAATGTCTCGTAAAAGTCTTTCATGTGCTAGTGTACCGTCAAACGCCAAAAGTCTGTCATGTGCTAGTGTACCGTCAAACGCCAAAAGTCTTTCATGTGCTAGTGTACCGTCAAACGCCAAAAGTCTGTCATGTGCTAGTGTACCGTCAAACGCCAAAAGTCTGTCATGTGCTAGTGTACCGTCAAACGCCAAGCTTACCATGAATTATATTAGCCTTCCAGGTAGGAACAAAGAATTCCACCTCCAAGTATTTCGGCCCGAATGCTACCCCTGATGACACTCCTAGCAACATCAGACAAACGGCGGCTATCAACGGCATGTAGACTGGATTGGTCAGCAGTCGACGGAGAGTGTGAAGAAATTCTGAAATTATAGAAAGTAATCTCCAATGCGTATGATTCTCCAGGCTGTATTTTATTAAAATACAAAACGTCCTGTCGCTTGAACGGTAGAACCACTAATATATTTGCCAAATGGATAATGGCGGCGCGTGAGTTTAAGGCCCCATAGGCATTATTCTTCAATGGCACCCCTCGTATATATATATATATATATATATATATATATATATATATATATATATATATATATATATATATATAATTGCCCTTGACACATCAAGGTGAGATGAAATACAATGAAAATTTCAAACAATATATATAGACCTCGACGGCGCACCCACTGACTGGCTCCAATGCGGAAATTGCTACCCTCCCCCTTCCCCTTGGAGCCGTCACTGCAAAATGTTAAAGTGTAAGACTTACGTGTAATCAGTATAGTTAGACACTTATGGTGATGTTTTTCATGTATCTAGCCTTAAGTGCATCAATTGTATAAGCTTTAGCAATTTGTTTGAGATTATCAAATAAATATACAAGTAGTGAATAATGTTAACAGAATAAGGTGGCAGGGTCCAGTTTCGTAACTTGACCCCTGGCAAATTTCTGAACTTAAGGCTATTGTGTGACTTTTTTAGCTATTATTGTTTACTATTTAAAGATATGGATATAGATAGGTGAACTAGGTCTTTCGGGCTTGAAATCCAATATCAAGTGTTGAATCAAACTGCATGTCCTTAAAGTTACATTTTCTAGATTGAGATGTTAGTGAAATACCAATAGTCGGCTAGGAAGAAGAGCTAGCCTCCCATAGCAGTAAATACATGTAATTGGGGCAAGTAGAATATCTCAACAACGGCTTGGATGACAACTATTTTCAGTTCTATCAGTTCTATCCGCATTTTCCTAGATGAAAATTCTGCAAATTAGCGTGTATTAACACACTGATTTGCAGAATTGTCGTCTAGGAAAAGTATGAGGAGCCGTAGCGGACAAAAGCTGATCCAATGAGAAAGTTGCAGTTGAAATTTCGGTGTAGTATGTCGAGAAATCCAATATCAAGTGTTGAATCAAACTGCATGTCCTTAAAGTTACATTTTCTAGATTGAGATGTTAGATTTTATATGTTGAATTGAATTATACGGTGGTGGTTTAAAGTTCTATTTCCTATGTCGACGTTTTACAATGTATATTCTGAATTATACGGCGGTGGTTTAAATTTCAATATCATAGGTCGAGAATCACTAATTCACACGTTGAACGTAACTGTTTGTGATCAAAGTTCCATTTCAAATGGCGAGTATTTATTTTTCATCTGTTGAATTTCACAGCATCGAGAAGCAGCCTCCTTGTTTAAAAATAACGTGGTCCATTCACTAGAGCGACCTCTAGCGAAGAAATTCATAGTAATTCTCGACCTGTGAATGGTAATTTTCAAACTGTAAATGCATGAAATGTAATGGTGCCTCATAATTGAATACACGAATGATGTATCTTAATACTCGATATTAATTTGAATTGTTAAAGTGGACATTATATAATGTTACTTTTAACACCAACACATCATTTCACCATATAAAAAATGACAATTCTGATAACCACAATAAAATGTCCAATCACCGCTGTGTAATTCAACAGATATAGTCTAAAAACGCAACACACGAAATGGAACTTTCAGCATAATCTATGTTATTCGACATGCTAAATTGAAATTCTCGACATATGACATTAAAATTTCAAAAACCGCCGTGTAATTCAGAAGATACAATCTAAAAACTCGATATTGGACAACGAATTTTCAACCAGCGTTGTGTATTTCAAAAGATGAAATGTAAATACTCACCATATGAAATGGAACTTTCAACATAAACTCTTTGAACCAATACGTAAATTAGGAATTCTCGACATATGACATTGAAATTTCAACCACCTCCGTGCAATTCAAACGACACAATATTAAACCTCGACATAGAAAATATAACTATCAACCACTACTGTTTAATAAAACAGACGCAGCCTAAAATCTCGACCTAGAAAATGGAATTTTAAGGACAAGTATTTTTGATACAACACATGAAATTAGAATTCTGGACATATGACATTAAAATATCAACGGCAAAGGTCTGATTGGACCAGCTTTTTTCCGCTACGGCATTTCATAGAAAAGGGCTTACTGTTGCACTGTCAGCTTCACATGGTGTAAAAAATGACCGTATATGAAAACTTTAGGTAGAAATTTGGGATTGGGGTACATAAACTTCTTCTGTAATGAACTGCCATTGATTTCTTTGGTCAACTGGATAATATTCTTATACTTTCAAAAAAATAGGTATCCAAAAATATTGACCTTTGTAACCTCGCTTTTGTATTTGATTGTTTTATGATTTTTTTTATGCCAGGTCGCTGATTGCGGCATTAAATTTGTACATAAAAACTGGCCCCTACCCCCTAACAGGTATCACAGTATGCCCCACAAACAGAGACAAGGTGTTAGTTTGGTTCATTGCAAACCCGTTGTATCAGCAAGTCGATAGTTTGTCAACAGATAAACCATTAACTCATTAAGATGTCTGATTTTATTTGAAAAATAGCAAATAGCAAAAACATTATATTACCGGTAATGACTGATTCTTCTATTTCACTTATATAGTTACACTCATGGTTCAGCCAATGAAGACTTGCCCCCAACCCACATCAAACCCTGCAGCTGGAAATTCGAACCTGAAACAATGTGTGTGTGTGTGTGTGTGTGTGTTTGTGTGTGTATGTGATATTAATCTTTAACGTAGCTTTAACAATTTTTCAGTCATATCGCTACGATGTCTGTAGTGTGACTGTTTATAGTGATGTCTAGCACTGGGGCATCATGCTGCAGACATGTAGCATGATGACCCACCCAGTCACATTATCCTGACACCAAGCCAACCAGTCCTAACACTAAATGCTTAATGCTAAGCGCCAAACGAGGCAGCTGTTAGTATAATTTTTTATAAGTCCTTGGCATGACTCGGCCGGGATCGAACTCACGACCTCCCTCATCTGACTCGGCCGGGGTAGAAAAAATATATCGGTATATGTTCACATGTGAAAATATAAGATTCCCGATCGTGCCAAGCGATACTGGATTGTATGTACCTACAAAAGCTGTACTACAACAACAAAACGAGACCTTTGTGAGCTAGTAGAAATAAATAGAAACTGTTTTACATTTCAGACATTGAAGTTAGTCTTTGATAAAGGATTTTGAGCCACTGCCATTTTCGTTTCTCTGAAGTTATTTTCCGTTACTTACTTCAAAACAACGACACACCTTCTTTAATGCATTGGTGAATCGGAATTGCTTTCAGATAATTTCAAATAATTCATAAAATGACATTAATATAACTTAATGCGAAAGATAAGGTCAACCCAATCCTGCCGATTTCTTAAGTCACGTAAATTTGTAAGATCAGGGCATGAAAGTCAGGTCAATTTACGAAAAAGGGTTGGGGTGAGGGTGTTGTGCCGAAGAGCGAGTAAATTATTCTAAACTTCGATCCTGATGTAAGTTTATGTATATGTATGTAGATATGTATAAGGTTATGTATAGAATAAAACGAAAACTGTCTTTTCCTACTCTAATCTCAAATACATTTCATCCTGTGGTAACAAAAACAATCAAGTTTAACTCGTGGCTAGATGATAAAATATTATGTTTTTGGTATTACACGATGGAATATATCCGGTATTAGAGAAGGCAAAGAATATATATATATATATATATATATATATATATATATATATATATATATATATATATATATATATATATGTATGTGTGTGTGGGTGTGAAACAGATAAACAGACAAACAGGCAGAGACACACAAAAACAGACAGAGCTATAATACAGTTACGTTCATCTAGCATAATTGTATTATAAAAATATTCCAGAAGACAAGAATATGTCCATACCAAAAATATGCTTTTTCCATATTAGTTTTCCCTTCGGTTTTCTTTTTTGCTTCCGCATGGTCCTACCATCAGCTCCTTTCTTCATCCTCCTGGGGAAAAATAGAAGAGGACCAGCTGAGATAATGGAGGCGATTCCGTATATCAAGAATCCAAGCCACCATGCTCCAATCCAAGACGGATGCCTCGGGTGTATGTTGACATCTGGAAACAAAACTGTAAAGCATAATAATTTGTTCTACAACGTACAATTTTAGTTCATATGGTATTTTTTGTTATCTCTTGACTGGTCCCTAAATTGTTACACAACGGATATTTTTAATTCATTCGGTATTTTTTGTTATCTTTTGAATGGTCCCTAATTTGTTACACAACGTACATTGTCAGTTCATTCGGTATCATTTTGTTATTTTTTGACTGGTTCCTAACTGTTTACATATTTGTTCTGGTCTGTTATTGTATATAAATCACAAATGCGCCTGGTTAATTTTTTTTAAGTAAGTCAAGCGCGCCCAGCAGAAATAATTGTTTTTCGCCGTGTCAGACTTACAGAAAAAATGTAAATATTTTGAACAAGCTATTATTGTTTACACTTTAGCAACATACATAATTATTTTTTAACATCAACATCAGTTATAAAGAGACTGATAATGATTGACTGTTAGAGAAATCCGCGATTATGGTTTACTATGACAGTGAAAGATGACGTGCTAGTGGAATTGGAATCGTTTTGTTCCTACAAGACGTGTAAAGGTTTAATCATTTGAAATCGTGATATCCCAATAAATATTTTGATAAGTCCTTTCTGAGTTGCGTGCTCACAATAGACACCAAATGTTGCTTTGATCGATTCACAAATTAGCAAACATGTTTTATTTTTCCTTTTCCTTAGAAAGACTAACCACAAACCAGAGTAGTTTATCGTTATTAAAAGTGAAATCTAATATGATTCAGGCATTACATTATAAATCTTCAGTGAAATCTAATATGATTCAGGCTTTACATTATAAATCTTCATTGAGAAGCTCCAAAAACCTCCATTCCGTATATACTTTGTCCGTGTGTGTGTATGTGTGTGTGTAATGTGGTGTGTGTAATGTGGTGTGTGTGTGTGTGTGTGTGTGTGTGTGTGTGTGTGTGAGAGAGAGAGAGAGAGAGAGAGAGAGAGATTACCCTCCAATGTCACATAGATAGTACTAAATATTCCTCCAGTGGCAAATGCAATTGCTGGCCCAAATATACCAACTCCCGAAACAATGCCTGCAAATAATTATATTAGACTTCATCAAACAGATTATATGGATTCTTTTCAAAGAAAAACAATTAGGTAAAATTATTGTCAGCATTTTGGGAAATGTTTAATTGTAGGAAAAATGAAAACTTTAATGTTGGCATTATTAGGTCAGCCATCTTGATGAAGCATTGGCAACACGTTGGCTGCTCACCAGTTTGTTCTCGATTTTGATGATATCTACTGGTGTGAGTGATTTAATGCCCGACCCCAGGCAGATGGATCTATCAGAGTTTATGAAGACCTAAGCAAACCGTACGCAGTTTTCCTTGATACAGAGAAAACTTTGATACCGATTATTCTATAAATAGATATCTCTCCAAGACTATGGATTTTGATTGTGTATCTTTGCACACATAGGTACAGCAAAGTTTTCAATTCAAGAAGAGTTTCTAATCGATTTCCGGTGATAAAAGGCACACGCAAAGATGGAATATTATCCCTTTGACTTTACATTGTCTTTATCAATGAACTGCTGGATATTTTAACAACTTGCAACTTTGGTTTTGCATTCCTCGACAACCGGTGTCCTTGTCCAACTCTAGCAGATGGGGCACGATCATGGTATGCAATTCTATACCTCGATTTCTCATTTAAAAATGTATGCTTCGTGATGTGATGTCAGCTTCTGTAATTCCATCTTCTAGGTCAACAAGAAGGAATCAGCTATTCATATTTGCCTAAACGCTAAATGCTTTCACCTACTTCTGTACTGTATGTGCCGCGTTCACATAATGTTGTTTACAATTATATTCTACGTTTACGATTTTATTGTTTCTTTTCTCAAGTAGCCGCGAAGATTTCCTTTGTTCATTCTTGATGTTTCCGTATGACTCATTGTATTCTTCGCAATGCCAAAGAAATATGGCATGGTATGGTATGGCATGGTATGATATGATATGGTATGGTATGGTATCTGTCTATCTATCTATATGTCTGTCTGTCTGTCTATCTATCTATCTGTCTATCTATTTATCGCTATCTACCTATATATCTACATCTATCTATCTATCTATATCTATCTATCTACATAATTGCGAGATCTACCTTGCATTTTGCTTCAAATTCAAATAACGTTTAGCAAGGTCTGTTTTGAACTATTCACAAAGTGAGATATTTTTGTAGATAGAATTTCACCTAATTCGCTTGAGAGGATGATATTTTGTTTATGTAACAGTGGTTTGTAACTTGGATGCTGACAATATTTGATTTTGCAAACCTTAAAATCCAACGATCGATGGTGATACATATAAAACAGTTTCAGCTTTTATAGTTTAACACAGATGATATAGAAATCATACCAAAGTGTTTCTCAATCATTTTAATACAAGTGCACAACTTAAAACTATGTCATTAATGTTATTAGGGAGACGCTATAATAATCTCTTTAACACTACGATAATATATTATTAGGGAAACGCTATAATAATCTCTTTAACACTACGATAATATATTATTAGGGAAACGATGTAATGATCTCTTTAACACTACCATAATATATTATTAGGGAAACGCTATAATGATCTCTTTAACACTACGATAATATATTATTAGGGAAACGCTATAATGATCTCTTTAACACTACGATAATATATTATTAGGGAAACGCTGTAATGATCTCTTTAACGCTACTATAATATATTATTAGGGAAACGCTATAATAATCTCTTTAACACTACGATAATATATTATTAGGGAAACGCTATAATGATCTCTTTAACACTACGATAATATATTATTAGGGAAACGCTGTAATGATCTCTTTAACGCTACTATAATATATTATTAGGGAAACGCTATAATGATCTCTTTAACACTACTATAATATATTATTAGGGAAACGCTATAATGATCTCTTTAACACTACGATAATATATTATTAGGGAAACGCTGTAATGATCTCTTTAACACTACGATAATATATTATTAGGGAAACGCTATAATAATCTCTTTAACACTACGATAATATATTATTAGGGAAACGCTGTAATGATCTCTTTAACACTACGATAATATATTATTAGGGAAACGCTATAATGATCTCTTTAACACTACGATAATATATTATTAGGGAAACGCTGTAATGATCTCTTTAACACTACGATAATATATTATTAGGGAAACGCTGTAATGATCTCTTTAACACTACGATAATATATTATTAGGGAAACGCTATAATGATCTCTTTAACACTACGATAATATATTATTAGGGAAACGCTGTAATGATCTCTTTAACACTACGATAATATATTATTAGGGAAACGCTGTAATGATCTCTTTAACACTACGATAATATATTATTAGGGAAACGCTGTAATGATCTCTTCAACACTACTATAATTTATTATTAGGGAAACGCTGTAATGATCTCTTTAACACTACGATAATATATTATTAGGGAAACGCTATAATAATCTCTAATACTACGATAATATATTATTAGGGAAACGCTGTAATGATCTCTTTAACACTACGATAATATATTATTAGGGAAACGCTATAATAATCTCTAACACTACGATAATATATTATTAGGGAAACGCTGTAATGATCTCTTTAACACTACGATAATATATTATTAGGGAAACGCTATAATAATCTCTAATACTACGATAATATATTATTAGGGAAACGCTGTAATGATCTCTTTAACATTACGATAATATATTATTAGGGAAACGCTATAATAATCTCTAATACTACGATAATATATTATTAGGGAAACGCTGTAATGATCTCTTTAACATTACGATAATATATTATTAGGGAAACGCTGTAATGATCTCTTTAACATTACGATAATATATTATTAGGGAAACGCTGTAATGATCTCTTTAACACTACGATAATATATTATTAGGGAAATGCTGTAATGATCTCTTTTACACTACGATAATATATTCATTCAAACTGAACTAGTTTGAGGCATTTGACCAACCATAGTTTTGAACTTCCGTCCAAGATACAACACAATAAACGGGTTGCCAGTACTCGTGCATTAATTATTATTCTTAAACTGACTCGTATTAAACTAAAAGTAAAATCATAATAGTATAGTTTTTATCTTCTTTTCTTTGAATCATCCATCCGTAGAATGGTAATTTTAATTTATTTTCGGTAAAGCTGGTAACGATCGTAGGATGAAAAAACGCAAAATACAGATAGGAAAAGGAAGCACTGACAAAATATGAGAGATGTCTGTTATGCATATGTAACCTTTATTTTCCTACCAGTCTTGCTACTTACTTATACGCTTGTGGCTGTGCATCGAGGCAAATTTTATAAAGGATAAAGACAGATTCGGAAAGTTCTGCACGTGCTCTTACCGACATATAGTGGTGTTTGTGTCCTTTTCACATTATCGTCAATGTAGGTCGAAACCATCGAGTACCTTGGCGCTTTTCCTACTCCCTGTAATATCATGCCTCCACCAATCAGAGCCACCGCTAGTATACTGTACTGGTTTGGAAGACCAATCGTCTGCTTAGAAACATGTGTAGTACAGTTTGTCGGTAAAATCTCTTCAAATGAACACATCGGAGCTTCGAATGTCGGATTGCTTGTGTAATACGATAAAATCTGATCAACGTCACTAAAATTTCCGAAACTTGATACTTCAATTTCAGGTAATTTTAAAGAGTCTTTGGAGACGAAAAAAGCAAGTGAGCAGATAATGCCAGATACACCATATAGTACAGTGCTTACGGCTAGGACTCGTGGTATGTGAACTTTCTGAGCAAAATAACTGGCAATGAGGGTTGTGGATAAGTACCCGATATCATTACAACTGAGAATGAAACCTGTTTGTGTGCTGCTCAGTCCGAATTGCTTTTCCAAAGTGGTGATTTGGGAAGCAATGTACATGCTGAGAACAGAAGTCAGGAGACCGGATATGCTGTAAACAGCAACGAACGTGCACATCGTTGCGCAGCAACGGAGTGCACTTGGTTTGCATGATCCTATTCCACATTCTGTGTCTGACTGTTCCACATTTTTCAGGTTGGTAGGACGCTCTTCTGCATGTACACTTAATTTCTCTGTTTCTTCCATTATATTTCTGTGACACACATATTCAATATTCACACCTGAAATACAAAAATTTATAATCACTTAGTAGGCCACGATAATAAAGTGATATACGGGTGTTCAAATGTTTCCATTCAACAATAATACATGTAATGGTTTTGGAACAAATGGATATAGTCAAATTCGCATGATTGATTTTTGGTTTCAGAATGGCTGTTTTCATGGTATCTATATCAGACGATGGCAACAACGAGAGTCTCAAGAGAACTATCACTCCCCTGATCGATATTGTAGTAGTTACTAAGATAGCAGCGCAAAGGAAATTTACTGCCGAAGGGAAAGTGGGATTATTTGTAAGGAAGATAATGGGATACACACATAAGTGGGAAAAGGTTACGACACCCTTCCTTGGAAGCAAACCAAAAGGACTGAAACGTCAGCATCATTTGTACAAAATTAGAACCCCTTAGAGAGCATAATGAGCAAATGGAGGGCGTATAAGCTATTATCTCAAAGAACGGAACATTTTGGAGAGTCTGGAAGAAATTGTTTTGCATTCTCTATTTCACCGCAAGAGCAATACTAAAAATAAGATATGCGTTCTTGTATAAATCGTACTTTAAAGTGTTACTCTTTGTTGTTAGCCTGGAATGCATAAGCCGTGGCATTCGCAATATATAAATAACATGGAAGGATTTCTTTTTCTCCGTCCAAGCAGGCTTTGAAATTATGCAATGAACGATTGTTTCTTAATTTTACGGGTAATAAATCCAGAAAATTGTGGGACAATTTTATACTGTACATTTCAGGTCCATTAACACTTGTTGACCGAGTGGAGTTTATTTCTTGTTTTGTACATAAATGTTGTATCACATCTTGAAAATATACAGGAGCTAATCGGCAATAAACGGTAAATAACTCAACTAATTTATGCTTGTAAAGTTGTGAGTTTATGGTTTCCAACATTAGTTCCTTGGTACAGTTGTGTAGGGGATGCCAATGTTATTATTATCATAGCCTTGACATTTATTTTAGTAGGGGTTCTTTACCATGCTTTGTGCCAGATGTGATCGGCATAATCAAAACTAAGCACAATATAAAAAAGATTAGTACATCGTTTTTCCGAAATCAATCCATCCAGGTTTTGAATTTAAAACTTTCTAAACAATTTAATTTCTCCTAGGACTATCAGAAATATACTTGACATGTGTGCGTCACGTGCATCACTAGCTGAGAGAATGCCCGTATGTTTGTACTGGGAAACATGTTTGCTTCGGCCATGTAAACTCTAGAATCCTTGGTTATCGTTACGTTGTCTGAGTTTAGAATTGATTGAGTCCTATTCGAATTAATTGTAACCAGTCACCGTCCAAACCATTCATGTGTATTTTCAGTATCTGAATTTAAGATGCAGATTTCACCAGCTAAGGTCTTATTATTAGTACTATATATAAAGCTGTATAATCACCAGTCTAATGGATGATTATATATTGTCTACAATATTATTGATACAAATTTTTTTAAAAAAAAATGTATCTAACTGGACCTTTTGGGGACTGCTTATTTTGAAGCATCTATAACATAAAATCATTTAGAATTTATAATTCACTGTTTCTTGACAGTAGTCAACTTTTAAACCATACTAACAAAATTTACATAAAAGCCAATACTTTCTTGTTTTTAGAACAACCTGGTATTCCACCCTCTTTCGAAAACTCTGCTATTTTCAAAGAAACTGGTCTTTAAGTTGTGATGTACATGTTTTTTTAACTAATATGTTAGGTATTAAATTATTCATTCAAAACTTTAGATATAGAACAATAATTTGACGCAACGGTTTTGTACAATTGTATGCACAGGGACTACGTTTGCTATTTTCCACTGATTGGGAAAACACTGTGCAATTTGTGTCAGCAATTTGAATGTAGGATGCAATAGACGAGGGCGACACGCTTTCCATGAATTTAGACCTAATCAGCTATAAACAACCATCATCTTAGATTGCAAAATGTTATCAATAGCATAATAAGATAGATCTTGGCGTAAACGTTTTGTTTTTAAAGTGGACAGTTCTCTAAAAGGATGCTTGAAAGATTTTGCCCTTCTTCGTCGTTTGTTCGCAAGATTTCGTCTTTGACACACTTTGAATGACTCTAATTAGTTTTCACCTGTCTCGCTGGTTAGCATGTGAAAATCTGATTCGTTCCATATGAGTGCTGTAATGGTTATATTTAGACTTCATAAACTTGTTAATATTCAAGTTTCCTTTTAGTCTGTATAGAAATCATTGCATGGAATTTTGTGTACGTTTTGATTGATGATGCAATCGTTTTACCTGTTTGAATAGTTTCTTGATTACATTATTCAGCCAAAGTGAATCTTTACTGCGAATAGTAGCATAGTTGTGTGCTGCACATGTCTTTACGGCGTCCTGTATTATATCTATACTTCTCTCAATACGGACATTTACAGCATGTTAATTAATTACACTGTTCTACGAGAAAGATACCTGGATTATAATTTTCTTGGTCCTGTACCCGATTTCTCTTAATAGCATGCTAAGTTAGAGACGATACATTTAAAGTGGCCGGTACAGGACAGTGATACAGAACACCTTCAACATGAAACGGATCCGAAACGTCAGAAGAATTCACAAAATCACGGTTTGACACCAAATAAGGCCCCAAAAAGGTCTCAAAATGCTCTATAAAATTGGTTGGGTTGGTTATGAACGGGTGAAATTTACTTGAATGGCATAACGGCGAAATTTTTGTTATTTTGAAGAAGGCAATTTTCATTCAAATCTCCCATTAAAACATTAAAATCTAACTGTCAGGATTAGTTGTCTGGGCTCTCCCTAATAGCTACGTCGCAACTGGATGGTCTGTAAATTCCTGAGACCCTAATCTCTAAGCGTAGCCTATCCTCCAAAACGGTTAGGAATAGTTTGAAATATATTTTTCGTAATTCAAATTTTTACTTTACACTATAGGGAAATTAATTATTTATTGAATTTTAGAAAACTTGTTCATTTACTCTCTGTTACTTAGTTAAAGACCATAGAGTTGTAATAGCACTCTCACCTATATATTACTATATTGCTTTATTTTGTGGATTATAGTACTGTTCAAGCCATACCTCATTGAATAGTCCAATATACAATGAACACTTTAGTAGTTCCATAGAATATTTAAAATAAACTACAACTCTCGACAGACCAATTAAAAACAGGGACGAATTATTTGTTTATCAAATCCATATCTATATACACTTGACCTACAACGTAATAGAATGTGAAGATTTCCAATATACAAAAAAAATAGTCTATCTGTAAAAGTGACTGACCTTGAAATTTTACTACGTAAACGTATTGTTTGCATCTTACATTCAGGGATAAAAGTTATCTGTGTCAGCATCTTGTTTACAAAACTACAACAATGGACAAAAGTGATGCATACATATAATTAAATATACATAACACTTCCCCTCATACATAATAGTAAAGAATTATACAATAACTTTTTGTAACATGTTTGTCAAATATGAACAAGTTAATAAAATAATTAAAATTGCATAGGAAAATATCTAATGAATGACACCTTAACTGCACAAAATATGCACAAGATAAAGAAATATAGTACTACTATATACGTGAGAGCGCTATCACGACTCTACGGTCTTAAACAAAGTAACAGAAAAAAGCGAAAACCAAAAAGTTTTCTTAAATTAAATAAATAACGTATTTCCCCATAGTAGAAAGAGAGAATTTAAAAAAAGATTAGGGTAAGGAAATGTCACTTTTGCCAGTCCGCGATTACGTAAGTCAGGAACAAAGGAATGGTTTAGGGCCATGTGTATGTAGACCCTGCGTCTATCGTAGCGATTCGTGTTGTACAAGAGCCCACATCGTTAGGTGTCAAAACTAACATGTAGACGCTGGAAGCTTTGTTCTAGAACAAAGGACCCTCGATGCTGTTGTAAATCACCCCGCTTTGACAGATGGCCTGAGGCTCGTCTGTTAATCTAGACCGACTGGGGTAGAATTGATATCCAATCGGAACTGAGAAAGGGTGGGGTCATCAATTCGAACCAGAATTTAACAGTCATTTGGGCTGGGAACGAATTAGTCATTGTGAAGCATCGTGCTGAGAAGTTGTAACAAAAACTCCGAGGAAGCCACTCGTGAATTGGCGGGAAAAAAACCTTGATACATTCAAGGACAGAAAGCTTCTTAAAGGTCAGTGAGTTATTTGCTCGATTGTTGCAGAATGTTACGGCAGTGTAATTGTAATTATGTGCAGTATGTATATTTACTTACTAGAATTGTTAGTACGTAGAATTGCCGTTGTATTGTTTAATTTACATTCGTACTTGAGAAATGAGCTATGATTATGTAGATTGCTAGCTCGTGGTCAGAATTAATATTGTAATTCGCTGTCTGGTTACTTCGTGGTAAACTAGTGTATTTATTTATGTCATATTCTAGAGTTTGCAATTGTTGAATTAAATTGTAACTTTGGAAATGGTTGCAGTGTGTAAATTTAAATAATATGGATATTTGAATATGTGTGTACACTTGTGGGAGTGTAATGTACAGAAATGCGTCTGATCGTTGTGATATTGTTCAGAATAATGAGATTAAGAATATATTGATGTGACGCAATTTAGTGATGTCTGTATGATAAGTAGGATACAGCTCTTTATTGTAACGTTGTTTTCTATAAGAACGTGTGTGGTTTTCGATGTGCACGAATGCGTGACAGAGGATGTAGATAGCCTCTATCTGATGATTGATTGTTGATTTAGTGTGAGCGAGATGGCTAACGAAACATGCTAACGTCCTTGTGTTTTCCCAGGAAGCTTTTGGGGACAGAACTACCGGGTAGTCAAGTCCCGAGTCTCAGAGAGACGGGATAGAACAAGGCAGTAGACAGAGAATAAGCCTAGTTGCTAGAGAAAGAGAGAGAGAAGGGGGAGGAGACAAAGGAGAAGAGGATAGGAAGAATCGCAGACGGAGAACGCCGGAAGGAGGAAAGGAATTAGCAGAGTAGAACACAGATGAATAGAAACCAAATACAGGGGAAAGCCATCTCACACTATAAACACGTGATTAAATAGGTTGTTACATGGTCGAGAGGAAGAAGATTGGTTGAGAAATTAATATCGTTTAAATGGTATTAAATTGTTATTCTTTGAATTTCACCTTTGTGTTCTTAATAATTTGATTGTCGGTATTGCTGACTGGGGGCTCGGAGCTGTATCTCTCTCATTCACTAATTTCACTTCCTACAAAAACGAGCCAGGGTGGGAATTCCACAGTAATTCAAATAAATAATGGGAGCACCCCACCCCCAACTCATAACAGAGCGTACGTAGAACGCCACAGGCAAATTAAATCCAAAATAATTCTAAAAGATTATCACAAGTTAAAGTTTAACAATATTATCTACATTATTTAGAAACATCAATTTTATATTTCAACCAATAAAAAAGGATTTAAGATCTTGTGATAAGTTTTACTGACTCCTAATTGTCCAGACAAAGGGTTTCGTGGACCAGACTAAGACCTCTCTTTCTATAAGACTTAGGAATGAAAATGGGATCGCTCACCAATCTCTCGTCATCATCAGGTACTTCAGGTGGTCCCCACTTTTTCCTAAAGACACAATTATTCACACACACACAAAACCTGGGACTTGGGTGACTTCATTTTCACCAATGAACATTACCTCACCATACTTCGGAATAAGAACACTTTTATTACTACAAGACTTCTCAGACAACTGCAAAGTACCCAATAACAGAAGACGCTAAGAAGTCCCGTGTTCCTTAATATTGCCATAGGGATATACTTGGGAGAATCACTCACAAGCAATATAGAACCTTCTGACATGAATGCTCATAAAATTTGTTGACAAATGAATCTTTGCGAGTGAAGAAATAATTATCAGCTGTGCGGTCAGCATTTCCCAAAGGTTCTACATTTTTAGATGTATTGACATCATATCGATGCAGTTCTTGAATTTGTCCATTGCTATGAGCTGACTGAGGTTATCATTCTATCTATCAACATTCTTCGCTTCGCTTCACGTATCAGTAGTTGTTCTTGTTCCCATACAAATTCAGCATGGATCAGTCCATTTTCTTTTCTAAATTTCATAAACGTTTGTCGATATGCCTCAGGTACCAGCACATAACCCTTGAAGATATATTCCTTAACCAGGTCACAAACAGTGTTTTGTTGTACCGGCAGTGAAGAGTACATTTCTCGAGCTTTGAATATGAACAATTTGTAATAATAAAGTCCAATGTTATCTTTACTTTACGTATTCAGCTATTATCTCAAAATGACGATCTACTTATTTTCCTTCAAGCAAGGTACTAACCTAATATTTTTGGTAACATCAAAACCTGAAGATGTGTGTGATGGGCCTGCCAGTAAAAATTTTAAACTCTATATTGCTTTCCTCTCTATTCCCCTTCTCTTCGAATCTGCACGTGTACTCTGTCTGTCTGTCTGTCTCTCTCTCTCTCCGCATTTCCACCATTTCATTCTGAAATCGAAACTTTCTAAATTCCTGTTTTTCAACTGTAATTCCTGAATTCCTGTAATTTCCAATCAAAGCTAGATATAGATCTGCCAACCAAACGAAAGCACTAGTATCAAAAATTACTTTTCCCACCAAATACTGAATAAAAATAGTTATCTCTTGTTTCGTTAAAGATGCCATCGCATCAGAAAGATCATGACATTTGGCTAGCTCAATCATCTCGTCCTTTTCCGTAGGCTTTAATGATTCTAATAAAGTTCGCGATATTGGATAACATGTTTGCTGGTTTTGCTGACTATTTCTCAAATGTATGACAGAAAATACTTTAATAATAACACCGAAAATTGCGGACAAAATCAATTAAAATTTTAAAGACAATTTCTAATATATCTAAAATGTTTAAAATAAATTCATATCCCAGATGCGACCCCAATTTCCGTTACAATTCTAAGTCTTGAATTATTTTACGGAAAGAAGTAAAAACATCAATTTTATTTAAAATCTTCAAACTATTTATTTCCCTGCAATACAAAGTGCAAATTTACACACACTTACAGTTGTCTAAACTAAATCACAAATAATCTTAATTTCCTATTTCAGGTATACAAAATATGGAAATTTCTGAATCAATTAATATAGTCTTGATGGTTCTGATGTACCTTAATGATGCAATCCACTATGTGTTTTAACGAGTTCACAATAATTAAAAAATGATGTATTAGTCCAATAGTCTTTGAACACTTTGTTAATTTGAACGAATATTTAAAATAAATAATTCTTCTCAACATATATCTTACAGATTAATCTAAAATATGAATTATTATTTGTAAATAAAATCTCTACTTAAACACATTTTAAATTGACCTATAGTGTAATAGAACTTTAAGATTCCCAACGGAAAATCATAGTCTAAACAAGAATGAGCTTGAATCCTTGCTACTAAATATGTTGTTTACAACCTACAATCATGGACACAAGTTACCTATGTAAACATGTTGCTTACAGCTTACAACTATAGACACAAGTAATCACACACTATCAATGAAATATACATGACACTATCCATAGGGATGAACAAACTTTAAGAAACTAATATGCAGTTTACATATCACTGCAAACGGCTTATGACTATTAAACTTCTAAGGTACATTATTTTGTTAAGTATATTTAATTTGAATGATTTGTTATTTTTAATTGTTTAATTTTTTAATTCCATTATATGTTCTGGGTAATGTAAAATTTTATAGCTGACCATGTCCAAAATCAGTGACAGTTTTTTTTTTAAAAACAACATTGTTAACATCTTTTAATGACTGAATGATATATATTAAGATTATTATATTAGTCTGTCAAGGAAAATGTGTTTGCCATGTTCTATATTATAATTTTAGTAACAGGCTTTCTAATTATAACTAAGATTTTGCCTTGTAAACATTTAGGAACATTCTAGAATTAAATTCCATTTGGTAGTAGTTTTTATATAGAAAATTCTGATTGTGACATAGGCTAGGTAAAAGAGAATACAACCTTGTTTATTGGAAATTATTTATTCATGCAATAAAGGAGAAATAAGTCTTACTGTTGTGACTAACATTTCATTTGAGCAGGAGTTTATTCAAATTAATTAGTCACTAGAAATACAAAGTGCTCATCTAAAATAATATTCTGGAAACAGAGACCTAAATTTATAGTGAAATTCAAATAAGGATATGTAGTCGAATAGTATTATTGTTATTAAACAAAAGAGTTGGATGTGTTTTGGTATACCAATAAAGTTTATTTACAACTTTGACTCGTTAGAAATTCTATTATATATATATATATATATATATATATATATATATATATATATATATATATATATATATATATATATATATATATATATATATATATATATATCTGTGTGTGTGTGTATGTATGTATGTATGTATCCGCAAGCGTCTGCTAGCTGTTAAACTTCAAGGTACATTAGAGTCATATCACTGCAAGCGGTTTCTGTCTTTTACACTCCAAGGTACATTAGAGTTATATCACTGCAAGCGATTTCTGTCCTTTACAATCCAAGGTACATTAGAGTTATATCACTTCATAAGGAGATATTCTAAGAGCAGATAATAGCTACGGGTCAAGCCTTTAGGTCAAATACGGTAGTAGATGATAAACTTAATCCAAAGGTCAAATTAACGGGATCAGAAGTACAATATTGAGTGGTTCAACATCTATATAACACTTGGTATTATTACTAGTTGTATAGTTTGATATCCAACGTCTATAGAACACTGGGTGTTTGGCAAGTACTAGTTGTATAGCTTGATATTCAACGTCTATGGAACACTTGGTGTTAGGCAAAAACTAGTTGTATAGCTTGATATTCAACGTCTATCGTAGGCAAGTACTAGTTGTATAGTTTGATATTCAACGTCTATCTTAGGCAAGTACTAGTTATAGAGTTTGATAGTCAACGTCTATGTTAGGCAAGTACTAGTTGTAGAGTTTGATATTAAACGTCTATACACTGTGTTAGGCAAGTACTAGCTGCATAGATTGATATTTAACATCTATGGAACACTTGGTGTTAGGCAAAAACTAGTTGTATAGCTTGATATTCAACGTCTATCTTAGGTAAGTACTAGTTGTATAGTTTGATATTCAACGTCTATCTTAGGCAAGTACTCGTTGTATAGTTTGATATTCAACGTCTATGTTAGGCAAGTACTAGTTGTAGAGTTTGATATTCAACGTCTATGTCAGGCAAGTACTAGTTGTAGAGTTTGATACTCAACGTCTATGTTAGGCAAGTACTAGTTGTAGAGTTTGATATTCAACGTCTATGTTAGGCAATTACTATTTGTATAGCTTGATATTCAACGTCTATGTTAGGCAAGTACTAGTTGTAGAGTTTGATACTCAACGTCTATGTTAGGCAAGTACTAGTTGTAGAGTTTGATATTCAACGTCTATGTTAGGCAAGTACTAGTTGTAGAGTTTGATATTCAACGTCTATGTTAGGCAATTACTAGTTATAGAGTTTGATACTCAGCCAAATGCAGATTAGTATTCAAATTAAATTAACGTACATGAAAGGTGGTAATTAGATTCAAAACAATCAAAACAGTGGGAAAGAAATAAAATGGATGCATTGAGAAAGCGGACTTCAGACATTTTATTATTAAATAATCTGTTTTTAGAACCTTATTGATACTTTTTTTATAAATTGGTCACACAAAAAATGCATTAAATAGATTGCAGTATGCATGTGCCTCCAAATAAAGCAATATACCGTACAATCTCGACAGATTATTGCAACTTCGCGTCACTGGTATTTTGAACACTGTATCTAAATCCCACGGAAAGTGTACAGATAACCGTCACTGGGACTCAGGTTCTTCCAGGTTACTTGCTATAAGTTCAATTTCAACGGTTTCATTAGGCCCAAACTCGTTTTCTATCTCATTCCACAGATTTCCCCTATTTTGTCCCTACTGGAATTGAGAGAGAGAGAGAGAGAGAGAGAGAGAGAGAGAGAGAGAGAGAGAATTTTTATAACATTGTGTACCATGTTTATTTCATTTAGAAAATGGAGAGTATCAATATTTCTTCTCGCTAGTTTTTGACGTCGCTGATGAATAATCAGTGGAAATTCATCACTGATTTAAAGAGTATAAATTACTAGTCTACTCTTGTAAACATGTCTATATATGTGTATTAATGCGCCACGAGTGGATCACAGGTTGATATACCAGCAGTAGTAGCATATCAAATTGCCTTTCCCAAAATTTTAAAACTTAAAAAGTCATGTTTTCTATATATCTATCTGTCTATCTACACACACACACACACACACACACACACACACACACACACTACCATCGCTGCATGATATAATGTGTATTGTAGGTAATACAGTAATTAATTGTATTGATATTTATTATCATTCCAACTGTGCTTATTTCGTGTTTAATATTCGGGACAACAAACGTATAACTTCTTACGCTTGTATTCCTTTTACCATGTATCGGCACCAAGTACTCTATTGCTTGATATATACATGAATGTAATACATAAGGGTAAACAAGCAGACAGACAGAGAGACAAACAGATAGATAGATAGATAGATAGATAGATAGATCATACATGCGGGTTATGAACGTACCATTTGCTGTTCTTCTGTGTGTTACCCCATACCATACTTCCAAATGAGACTGTCACGTTTTATCTCGAGTGACTTTACTATACGGTAGATAAGTACAGCCTGTCTCGTCACATAAATCTATAAACACTATACCCGGCAAAGCGAGGTAAATATTTATACGGTCATAACAGCTATGCATGTTATAGTTTAGTACAGATTCCACTTAGCTCTTCAATTATGAGACCCGGGAAGTCCGTATAAAACACCTTGTCATTGTATAGTCTTTCAATACCGTCATTTGATGTTTTTTTTTATATATTCACAATCGTGAGGATAACACATAGAGTAAAGGATTGGATTTCAATTACTGCTGGTATTTGGGTGAATGTAAGAAATGAATAAGTTTTTATATTATACACGTTAGAAAGATTAGTGAAAAACACTTTGTTCAAGTCTTAATTTCTGCAATGGGTAGCGCATAAAGGATAAAGTCAAACCAATTTATATTGTCTTATATTATAGCAAATTTAGAAAACAACAAAAATAGATTAAGTGTTGCGCAGGGCCGGATTAGGTTAAGTGTTATAATTGTAGTAAGGTGGGGTTCATAGTTGCAAACGAGCTCTATTTGAACATTAATTCGAGTAATTACACTTTAATAATATTTATATGAATATTGAAATCTTTAGGAGCATGCTATTGTATCATAGCTAAGAACAGTATTCAACCATATTATAAAATAAAGATGCACATTTAGGTATCAAAATGGCAATGAAGGTATGGTTCGAGCTTCTCACTCACTTGAATTAGGGATCACATCAGACCCCTAATTTAATCACCGTCCAATACCTTGCCGATACCGTAATGTGTTCTTATATATGTGACGCACTTGAATTAGGGATCGCATCAGACCCCTAATTTAATCACCGTCCAATACCCTGCCGATACCGTAATGTGTTCTTATATATATGACATAAAGCTGTCACGTTTTATCTCGAGTGACTTGAATATACTAGATAAATAACGTCACAAAGTCTGCAAACACGATATCCACCGAAAGCGGGCATTTACTTATCTAGGGAGACGAGGTAAATACACGTACATTCATGGCCATGAAAACTATGTATGTTATAGTTTATTACAGTTTCCACTTAGATATTCCATAATAAAACAGTCGGGGTCCGTATTAACACTTCGTATTTACACTATTTCTACTCTTGCTGTGGTAGTAGTAGTAGTAGCAATAGCTTTGCTGTTGATGGTTTAGATGTGGGTCTCGTTCGCCAAGGTTTCTCAAAAGATGCATTTATGTCAACAGTTTTAACTCTGCCAACCTGTCTTTTAGCAAACAAACATTTTTGTTTCCACTCTTTTTCTTCTGCTCACTGTTCAAATATCTCTCTCTCTCTCTCTCTCTCTCTCTCTCTCTCTCTCTCCTTCTTCTTTTTCTCTTTTTCTTCTTCTTCTTCAAAAGAGCACAGACTGTTTTTTTTTAAATTTAAAAATCATCTGACCTATTCTTGTGGTACCACATTGCTACAAACTGCACATATCAAAACCCCAAGAACAATTCTCTATCTCTGAAATTAAACAAGCATCGCCCCAGCACTGTCAGAGGCACATACACGAATTGCAACGTTGGTCATTTTTGTTAGTATTAATTTGCAAAAGTAAAGAATTTAACACTTCTGGAAATCTGTAGAACTATAATGTTATGGACAGCTATGAAGTGGACTTATGTAATAGTAAAGGTGACCGCTCCGGTGGTCTAGTGGTTAGAGCGTCCGCCTCGTAAGCGGGAGGTCGTGGGTTCGAACCCCGGTCGAGTCATACCAACGACTTACAAAAATGGTACGAACATTAACAGGTTAGTGTTAGGACTGGTCGGTCTGGTGTCAGGATAATGTGACTGAGTGGGACATCATGATACATGTCTGCGGCAAGATATCCCAGTGCCAGACATCATTATAAACTACCACACTGCAGACATCGTAGCGATATGACTGAAACATTGTTCAAGTACGCTAAAAAGTCCTAATCACACACACATTAGTATAGGTAACATCAATTTACTGAAAAAACTACTATAAAAAAAACACAACAAACGAACAAGAAACACTTATAACTATTGCATTTAATAGTATATAACTATCGAGAATAGTATTGCGCGGTGATTTAGGGATTAGATTCAACCATGTTACACATGAATAGCAGTTTATGGGTGAATGATATACGACAATTAGGCAACCATTTTGAAATTTAAGTTGTAGCAGTGTAAAATGATACGTAGGTCTGCTCTCCAACTGAAATGCCGTATTACATGATATGTATTACAGGGAGGCCTGTCTGTTTGTACCGTGTTAGTTCTATTTTGGAAGGATATGTCATAAACTGGAATTGACATAATAAAGTGTCATATTGCGCCTTGTTCACAATAAATACCAAGCACGGCGAACAGATGTAAGAGGAGGAAGAAGCTGATAGCTTGTGTTTGTTCAGTAGGGTACTTTGCTCTTTTTGTCTCATTCGAATAATATACAGAGAGGGACTGTTTTTATTCTTTATTAAATGCAGAAAGTCAAATAATAGTCCGACTTGATAGTTCTAGAGTTAAGCACCAAAAACATGATATTTGTTGTTTTTAAACGTGTAATCCTTTAGTACAAGAAGCCTTTATCCCACACCATATGGACAGTAAAGTATCCGTGATCTCATTACTGTTTTTGAATAGTAGAACAAAATATAATAACCTAGTATACACAATGTTTATCACTACATAATGTTCATATATAGTATCTTCATAATAAAGACAGACATTTTCAAAAAACCCTTTTAAGGGCCCCCGGGTGGCCTAGTGGTCTAAGTTGCTCGCCTTTACAGCTAATTGAAATCTCACCGGTGTCAACGTGGGGTTGAGTCTGTGGCTAGGCCTACTTGGGTACGTAAGAAAGCTTGCAAATAGCTGCTCATGGATGGGACAACTTGACTACGTGATAAATCTTGCCAGTAGCTGCCCAGGCCAACTTGGATACGTGAGAAAGCTTGCTAGGAACTGCCCGTGGATCGGTAGTTCTCCACAGGTTATTCTTCCAATACATAAAGAGGCAGCCATGTATAGCGTATAACCATGAAATGAAGATTAGCGTTGCGCCCATAACAAAAAACAACACATGCCTTATTCGGTTGAAATAATCAGATGTATGGTTACTTATCTAATTTCACTGACTCCTTTTATTTTTAAAGAGAGAACGTTGCTAAGACTGCATGGATTTTGATCACGCTTATTTTCCCTATGTAGTTGTACATCTGTTTCTTTATAATGAACTGTTGACTGAGTCAAAATCATAAAAAAATGTTAGTCTGAAATAGCTTCAAAGATGTACCTACAATGAAGTTCTTGTCATAGGCTATCTGGCAGTTTCCTATGAGACTGGACTGTAAACAAAGCAGCGTGCAATGGGCCTCATTACGCGCTGTGTACTGTTGCCGAAATACGCACAGACACTCACACCATACTGCAAATATTCTAAAGAATAAACAGATACCTGAAATACTACAAATACCAAGAATGCCAAAAATCTAACTCTTATATCACCACCTGAACGAAAGAGCAAACGATGCTCCCAAAAACAGACTGTGACAAAACTTTTGAGTGAGGAAAAGTACAGTTCGACAGCTAGGAACATAAAAGAGAAGACATTTCTTATGTACCTGGATGGCTTTGGTATCGATATCAGACGAATCAATTAAATTAGATATGTTGTTGTTGTTGTTGCTGTGGAATTAACATAATTTTTTTAAGCCCACGATATGATGGCTATACATGGTGGCCAGTATAACTGGTGGAGGAAGAACCCGAAAAAAATCCGGTAAAAACTACTAAGCCACGGGAGGCTACAGGCAAGCTCTCTCACATACACAGGTTGTCAGAGCCCGAGACTCGAACCCACTGACAGATGACAGTGATCGGTAAACACGAGAGGCTTAGACCGACCACTCGACCACCGGGGGTCTTAGACCACTAGGCCACCCGTACCCCCGAAAAGAGGCATTAAGTTAGTGGTAAAGGCAATGTATTGTTCACTTGTAACAAAAAGTATGAATTAGCAAGCAAAGAATTAAAAACAGGCTACTAGTATTGTGACTGAATTTTTGGATAAACATTTTGACGCAGATAGGTAGGTATGTGTGTTTGTATGTACCATGCATTTCCACAAGTGTATATGTATGCATGCATGTATGTATCCACAACATAACAATGTGAGGTCAATGATTTTAAATAAAATGACAAAGCAATGAAACGGTCTAGGATGTGTGAGTTACACGAGGAAGGAAGACATATTATACATAATTGAATACATGTTTATTATGTTATATACATACATATTCAACAACAACAAAAAAAGCTGCAATGATTACCAGGCATTGGTACCTATACTAAATGAAGTGGAAACGAAGTCGAAATTTAGGCAGGTTTTACGACTTGTGTTAGAGTAGAGCTTGGCTAGGAAGGAAGTTGTATGGAAAGCATTTAATGGATGCTACCCAAATTAACTAGAAGTCTCTCCAGTGCCCAGTTACATCAGGAAATCTCTTGTACTATATAAAGGATTGTAAATCTCTACAAACTTGTTAATTTAACTGAATGCAAGATAATATTGAAATTATAGAGCCATATAAATGAGAATTTCTGAGTTTATCAAGCTCAACTTCGACATAATTCATAAGTCCTAGCTCGTGGGAGGATAATGCCCCTCCCACATTGTCTCGCATTTTGCAGCATGAGGCTACAACTTACAAGAGGTCCTAGCGCCTCGCATCGCTTCTGAGTAAGGTCGATAAAATAACTCGTCCAGATCCAGAGTGTTATTTATTTTACCGCTGACATCCAATGAAATCTATTGTATCTTGCATCTATGAGAAAATGAGATGTTAATTAAGGCCAACTGATATATATATATATATATATATATATATATATATATATATATATATATATATATATAAATGGCCTGTTCAGGGCCGGTGGACCAATTTTTCAAGAAAGACGGCTCTTCCTGACATGGTGGATGAAGAAGTGGAGAGCTTAAGAGCAGTCACCAGTGTATAAATATTCATAAACTTAGAAGAAGTTGAAGCCAAATCAATCTCAGGTGCGCCATATATGACACTTTAAATTAGTCTTTTAATTATCCACTCTTATCATCATATCATCATACGGCATGCATAAGTCACTTTTTGTTGAAGGAGCCGAGTCGCTTAGGGGTAGTGAAGCCCATGTAGATGGGATCTGAGTTCCAACCAGTAGGAGTTGTCGCCATTTCCGATTCTTCCATTAATTCAATACTTTCTTCCTGGTCAAATGGAAGAACTGAATCAACTTCATCCTCAAAGGACCAGTCTCGTTTCTTTCTGGCTATAAGGAAAATGATGATGTTGAAGATAACAAAAACAATTCGAAAACCAGTCTCAAATCCAGTCTTTATGTGCCGAAAGTGATCAACATTATACAAAGAGCAAGTTCCAGTATTCCCACTAGTGGATTTCCATAAAAGGCACGAGGAATCCAGCAACTTTCCAGATATGAATGGACCCGGAATCCAACCTGAAAAGAAGGAAAACAATGTCTATAAATATTTTAAACTATGCATCGGTCTTAATGAACATATTAAATGTATCTATACCAACAAACAGATAGACAATGAAACAAAAGAATAAACAAAGATAGATCGAACAAACGAATAAACAAAGATAGATCGATACATTAATATTGGGAAGAAAACAAAACATGTCGATATATATATATATATATATATATATATATATATATATATATACACACACACACAATTAAAGAGAGAGATAGAGAAGACATTAAGAGGATAATCATAAACATACATTGAGACATGCATATATCTCTAAAACATGCATTTATATAGACTGATAAAATTATAGAATTCTGATTTGAACATTTACATAAGGTATTAATTGCCAAATATTCGCCGCCAAAATTCTGCAGTTCAATTATATTTATTTTCTTCACAAGACATTGTTTGTCATTGAATACTTACCCATCAGCATGATAAAGAAGGCTGCCAAAGCAACTGCAAATGATTTATCCCTGTCCTTTACACATCTACAAAAATATTGAAATAAATAAATAAATCAACAAGCGATTTCGGTTTGATCCGAATGGTTTTACAAATCTAAAAACACGTTGAAAGTAATCCAAATAGGCTGCAACTTTTAAAATTTCATTTCTGTTTGAAATCGATCATCTGGCATTTTTAAGTTCATTAATTAATTTTCTTATTACACATGTCCTCGAATTCATACATTGATTTGAATGAAGGGATCAAACATTTAATCAAAACTAAATGTTTGAAAATCATTGTTAGACACAGGCAAACATGAAAAATATTGCTCGTAATATTTTTGCGGGGTAATTTAGCTAAGAGATATGTGATCTGTCCATTAGCAATCGAAATATAACCTCTTTTTGACGTGAATCGAATCACTTTTAAACTCTGTAAGAAATACAAAAATTCATTGTAAAATATGTTTCTTCGAGAATAATTACCCAGTCATAATACCTAGGAGAACTACTATTTTCTCCTAATTCCAGCCTGCCCGGATACTACATATAGCTAAGGGGAGCTAAAAATTGTCTACCGACCCATATGGCGGTCGGGCAGAGAGATCTCCCTTTTGATATAATACTTAGCGGGAATGTCTCAGAACTATTCAGTTACTACTACTGGAGTGGAAGGCAAGCTCCCTATGGATGAAACTGCTCGTATATATATATATATATATATATATATATATATATATATATATATATATATATATATATATATATCACATGACTGGGTAAGTATTCTCAAAGAAGCTTATTTTACTAGGAAAAAATGGTTTCTTCTTAAATTATGTTACCCAATCTTAATACCTTAGGATAATAGGTAAGACGTGGAGGGAGGTAGATCCACTTACCCAGGAAATATCATCTTCGGTCTCCAAAGTTATGCAAGACAACATCCAGGGGACTCGACTGGAGGACACTCCATCCGTCGGGACGCGGTTTCAAATAGGGAAAAATCCACCCCACACTCGCAAATCCCGTGGAAGTCGTACAGCCGCTTCTTAAGAAGCTGTCGGTTGACCTGGAAGGAGGACATGTTGAGCTGCGGATAAAGGTCCTACCATATCGAGTTGGGCCCTCTGGGATGACATATCCGCAGAAAAAGCTAGAGAATGTGGACTTCGACCTCTTTCACGGTTACCGAACAGTTCTAGTCTAACCTCGTGAACCACATTATGTAATAAGGTCATTGGAGCTTGGATTATTTCCCTATATGCGGAGTGAATAACCTACTTAATCCAGGACGAGAAGTGTGTGTTGATATATCCCGCTGTCTAGTCTTGAGAGGTACAAAGAGACGTAATCTCCTTCGACTCAACGTCTGTTCTATTATGGTACTGCTTCAAAGCCAGAGCTAGGTCTTGGAGCTGATGTGTCTAGACAAGACAGAGGTTGCATGATGAAAATCTGGTTACTTGTGGCGGTTCTTGGTGATGGAAGAGGATGCCGTCTAAAGCAAGACTGAAAGTGTCTTGTCAGAACAGCATGCAATTCGGGTCGGTTGATAGGGCGTGCATTTCACTAATTCTGCCTGCAGTCGCTAAGGCCAAGAAGAAGCTGGTCTTCTAAGAAAGGTGCACCAGAGATGCCCTTGAAATTGGTACAAAAGGTGTCGTGTTCCGTCAGATTAATGCCCAAGATAAGTTCCAATTGGGCATAGGGTTGATGTTTTCGGCAGTTTATATTCAACGTTAGCGATGTCGGATACGTCCTTGTTTATGCTTTCTCTTCAAGATGAAGAAAGGTGTAAGCGATCGTGGAGCGGTAACCTTTCATCGTACATTGTGACGTTTCTTCGGAGACTTAGACGAAGTTAGCTATTGCGGTATAGATACCTGCAGAGGTATGATGTGTTATTTAGTGCATCACTGGGTAGAAACGTACCATATGTCAATATATACTTTTAGAGTGAAGGACCTAATTGCTGAGTGATTCTCTCCACGACTGGTTGTGAGAATTGTTTATTTCTGATGGCTTGAGTAACATGATCCAGACGTGCAGGTTTCGTGGCTTTGAGTAGGAATGAAACAACCGCTGTCTTGCTTGTTTGAGTAGATGAGGCAAAATTCGAATACTCACACGAGTTCCAGTTCAGAGATCGATAATGTCGTTGATCCACGACATCTCTCACATGCGTGGTGCAATGTGGATAAGGCTTCACTCTGATTCTCTTGCTTTCTTTATCACGGTCGGAAACAGAGGTATACGAGGGTAGGCGTATGCATCCAGGCCGCTTCCAATCTATCGAATGAGTGTCGACTGCCCAGGTTTTGCGTCTAAGACTAGGAGATACGAACGATGGGAATTTATTATCCACCCTTGTCTCAAACACGTGCACCAAATGTTGGTCCCATGGAGTGCATATATTAATGACAAATTGAAAAAATGAGGAGGCCATCCCGTCTGTATTAGTTAATTGTAGTTAAACAAATAGTCGGTTAGGAGTTCTGGGATATAGCATACTTGTACGTGGATTTGTTGGTGACAACACCAATTTATAAGTCCCACACCATGACACAAAGTCTTGGTACTTGGCTCCTCCTTGTCGTTTGATATACGTCGCCAGTGTAGTACTTGGTTCCTCCTTGTAATTTGAGATAAGTCACCACTGGAGAGCTTTTGGACAGAATCAGGATACCCTTGTCATGCAAATATTCCTGCCACCAGTGAAAGGTTTTCACAATGGCCGTCATCTCCAGAATTGATTGATAGGAATGTTTTTCCTGAGGAGAGCATGCACTGCTGGCTTCCCGAAAGTATGGTAGTAAGTGTGCTCTCCAGCTTTCCGTACTTGCTTCGGTATAGACCAAAATCTCGGGTTGTTGTACTTATGTATACCCTCCGTGAAATAAGTTAGGTTGCCCTAATTCCGTAGATGGTACCACAATTGTGTGCTGGTGGCGAGAGGAAGGTCCAGTGGGCTAACTTTAAGCCACCATTCGGGCAGAAGAATCATTTGCAATGGACGCATAGGAAGGCGACGTATGAGCATGAGGTCCACTGCAGCGTTTGGCAAGGCTAGTATATTACGGAATGTATGTGAGGATAGAGGTCCTCGAAAGAACGGTGCTACCATGATTGCAATTTCAATACCCGATCCTGAGGGAGACGAAATATGTGGCCTGTATATTGAATTATATACCTAGGTCAAAATCTTCTTAAGATGGTACTAGGTCAGATTTTTCCTTGCTGACAAGAAGTCCAGATTGGTAACAATGGTTGTCATATCTTCCTAGACCTATCCCACTGCTGTTCCTGCAGGATGTCATCCAGGCAATTTGATGGTGTTGCCAAAGAAATGGTCCGGACATGCGCCATTACTCGATTCATCAGACGAATGAAAACCCAAGGGCTGATGTTCAGCCCAAATGGGAGTGTCGTAGGCGAAACTGAGGATCATCCCGGAAACCTTGCGAAATGAGACATGGAGGTATCACAATGATGGCGAATTCTCTTTCATTAATGGCATTCAAAGTACTCTGTTGTTTTTTCATTGAGAACCAATGAATGTGAATGAATTGGCTGAAGGCGTTTAGGTCGATGTCCTGACTTAGCTTGCGGTTCGCCTATGGGTCTGAAAATTGACGATATGACTTTCTACGTGCTCGTTCCGGTTTGGTATGCGAGAACTGTCGATTTCGGACGGTAGGGCTTCAAAAGGACGGTTTTCAGAGGTTCGTGTCCAATGAGTGGCTCTTGGGTCCTTTTGTTTTTTTTTTCTCCGTATTATTCCTGTATCGACGCTTGGGTTATGGAATAGACGGACGTCGTTCTTCTGGGTAGATTATTTTACGAACTCCTTCTATCTGACCGCAAGCAAGAAGGTTAGAGGTTGAAAGTTGTTTCTTATCTTGTTATTAGGGTGATCCTTCAGGAAAATGCAGGCAGAGCGAACTGAGTCATTATTCAGCCTATTGTAAAGTGTATCTGCAGTTACGGCATCGGCAAAAGTATGTTTAGCGGCTGTATTCGGGCTATTCTTGGAGGAAGTATTCGGAGTGGGAGGAGATAAGCTATATTCCGTCTGTTGTAAGTCAGCCAATGGTATATCTTCCAAGAAGATTCTGAATTTTGCAAGGTCTCTCGTGTCGACAGCGTGCTTCTTGGCACGAGCAGAAGGAGTAACTCAAGGATTCTTAAACTTTGCCACGCAGTCTTATACCTACGGTGAAATCACTCTTCCCCGACGGCCACCTAGCTCAACAGACAACATTAGGTCCCTCAGCTAAATGTAGTATCTGGCTTGGCTAGATTTGAGGGTTAGTAGTAGTTTTCATAAGGTAGTATGATTAGGTAACTTATTTAAAGAAGAAACGCGAAAGGAAGTATTGTGTTGTTTCCCAAAGTCTTAGATTTTGCTGACGAGCATCTGGCTAGGCATGCGAATAACAAACCCTAATAATTAAAGATGTGCTTTTGGGGGCTTCTAGTTTCAATATCATTTAGTAGAGAAACAATTTGCAGTTTATGCCGTGCAAATGCAAGTTGAGTGATGTGCCTTGCCCAGCAACCACTATGGAAGCAGATATCGGATATTTCGATAGTGGAATTACACCCTTCTTCCCATAACAAAAAAGACTTCGAATTATTAGCGTTTAAATAAACAGTCAGCGATAGGCTAACTACCAATGTACTGAGTGCACTTTAATTTGTATTATTATGCATGTACCTTTGAAGCTTTTAGTCATGTTGCTAATAATGATGACAATAAATCTGAAGGGCATGATTGTGTTTCAACATAAACAATATTCATATCTAGGATCCCTTTCTAGTAAAGAACAGGAAAGGCTGATAAATTCCGTTTGCTAACTTCAGTAGCTTTAAATCTAATTTTGGAATTTCACCTAAAAGATCAGTCTCAGCGCTCAAGAGCGCTCCGGTGACCTAGTGGTAAGAGCATCCGCTTCGGAAGCGGGAGGCCGTGGGTTCGAAGCCCGGCCAATGCATACCAACGACTTTAAAAAATGGTACTAACAGCTGCCTCGCTAGGCTCTCAGCATTAAGAGGTTAGTGTTAGGACTGATCGGCCTGGTGTCAGGATAATGTGACTGTATGGGACATCATGCTATATATATATCTGTGGCATGATGCCTTAGTGCTTGACATCACTTTAAACTGCCACACTGCAGACATTGTATCGATATGACTGTTACACTGCACATATGACTGAAAGAGTGTTAAAGCTACGTTAAAAATCTTTATCACACACACACACACACACACATACACACATACACACAGCGCTCAAGTTTTTTTTGCGTTTAAGACTGACGTTTTAACTGTTTTCCAAAAGAATGACTTTCGGAAAACAACAGGACAAATGGCTAAAATCAATTTGCCAAATGTCCTCTAGTTTTACCGCGTATAATTTAACCCAAAGACTGTATGTAATTGTCACGACTCAGCAGTATTAAACTAAGTAAAAGAAAAGATAAAAAACCAACAAGATTTTTGAAATTCAACAAATAAATTATTTTCTTTCAATACAAAGTTAAAATGTAAAAATAAATTACAGTACTGTGAATTTAATCCCAAATAATCCTAACAGTTCTAACACAAGTACAAATGTATGAAGTTCCAATTGAATTCAACTGGTGCTTCAAGTACATTCCAGTGTTGAATATGATGATGCGCATATATTATTGAATGTGATAATGTGACAATGGCCTGCAATGTGGCGATATAATAACAGTGTTTTATCACGATACTATCATTATAAAAGTCCTTGACTGAATGAACTATAATTCCAAATTAATGATTTAGCCGCAGGAGTATTAATGAACACTCTGTAACTCCAGTAAATTCTTTAAGAAGACAAAAATCCACCCAAATTAAAAACTGAACACAACAATAAGACTGACTCACTTAGGATGTTAAGGTTGGAATAATACATTTTTCAGGCAAACAACATTAATATACAATAAAAAAACCACAATAATAGAGCTAGGCAGTAACACAGTTTCCTTTCAAAAACATTCAAAGTTATCAAAAAGTTTAGGAATTTCCATGTATAAGACTAATGTCCTAGACCCTGAGTCAAATGAATATGTTTACTGCCAGTAATAATGATCAGAAAATTTAACTTATATCCTCATTAAAGCGTTAGCGATCTATCATGTTGTCTGTAAAATAAATATCACTAGTCAGGTATACCATTAACTTGATTTTGGACTATGCTCAATTACAAGATAGAAATATACATAACATATAATCATCGAGAAAAGTAATTCAATACAAAAACAAATAAACATAACAGCAACAGACTGTATAGTGATGATATCTGATAGTATGGTAATATATAGTGATTCTAAGTGTACAGAAAAATAGGGTCAAACTGACATATTGTTTATTTCTATTACCAGTATATTGCTATTGGCTTAGACTCTGGTACATCTTTAATAAAAGGTCAGACGGATTTGTTATTCTTTGTTGGTGTTTTGTCAATTGAGTATGTCATAGAACATATTCTAATGCAAGCTGAAACAGATATGTCATTATCGACGAATGTACGCCATTGGACGAAACACTAATGCCCATTCAAATGAAAGGTCAAACGGACGTTATCAATCATTACCTGAGAAAGACAAAGAAAGCCGGCATGTAGTAAAATCCTGCTGAGAGATCCGTCAATGCAGTTGCGACTAGGTAGGGTACAATCTTGTCACAATCGGTATCGCAGAGTGCAGGTGTCGCTGTCCTTGTTCCTTCAATGCACGAACAATTGGCGAATATCTAACAAGAACAGTTGAATAACATAAAATAAATGTCTGAACGTAGTATGCATACTTGAAAAGCCTCTACATAATTGTATTACAAAGACGTTGTATTCCTTAAGCCATTTTTGCCGTATCACATATTGTCTTATATCTAAACGTTTTCGTGTTCGTTGCAAATATTTTATATAAATGGGTTCATAATATTCACTTTCAATCTTTGAAGAAAAAGTTGTTTAAATAAAAGAAATGGCGAATGCATGAAAATACGAAGAGAGAGAGAGAGAGAGAGAGAGAGAGAGATTATTCGCTGACCTTTTCCTCTCTCGTTGTGCAGCCAGCAGTACATGGAGAAAAGTAATTCCTTCCATCAGATCCGCATACAGGAAAGAAGTCCATCACATCACAGTAACATGTATCCGTACATTTTGTGGAGGAATCATTGTTTTGTTCTGGATGGGAATTTTCTCTAAAAAGCAAAATGTACAAAGTAAACAAGAAACAGTGGTGTAAACCTACAACTGCAGAGAAAGCCAATAATTTGTAAAATGTTACCAAATAACAGGCCCCGCTTCGGTAGCCTAGTGGTTAAAGCATCCGCCTCAGATGCGGGAGGTATTGGGTTCAAACTCTGGCCGAGTCATACCAAAGACTTCTAGAGATGGTACTAACAGCTGCCTCACTAGTCACTCAGCATTAAGAGATTAGTGTTTAAACTGATCGGCCTGCTGTCAGGATAATGAGACTGGGTGGGACATCATGCTACATGTCTGCGGCATGATGCCCCAGTACTAGACATCACTTTAAACTGCCACACTGCAGAGATTGTATCGATATGACTGTTACAATGTTAAATCTACGTTAAAAATCTAAATCGCGCGCGCACACACACACACACGCACACACACACCAAATACCAGTGAATTTAATACCATATAAGTCGCAAGAAATTAAAAGATTTAAAACTAAAGGGCAATCGGTACACGCTTTGATATTTCCGTCAATCATTGGAAAAAAACTGAACAGGATTACTTCAGAACCCGCATTTGCATATACATGTACCTTATATACATGTATCTTATTTATCAACTAATACTAAGGGTAATGCTCATCAACCGCCATTACAGAGTTCATTACGGACCACTGGACAGTTCCTTGTTTATTTTATTAAAGCATGAACTCACTAGAGAAGTTTCTTTTTTTTTTTCTTCTTGATCTTGTGTAGATAATCGGATAATTCAATTTTAGTATAATAACATGAAGGCTGACACAATGCGACAGCAATTCATTCCATGGTTTAGAAGATTTTTATGTGCATTTAAGCTAAGAGCGTAGACCACTAGGCGCTAAGTGTGTGTGGGGTGGGTGGGGGTCGAGGTGGGAGCCTTGAATACGATGTTCTTACCTGGGTGCGGTTTATATACAAATATATTTTGGTAACCCCTAGACTACATTTATCCACGTTAGAAACTACAGTTAAAGTCGAAATGGTGCAAAGAATGGGTATCTTCCTTAGTCATTTTACAGACAGACAAATGAAAAGCATTTATAGTTCATTTCTTTAAAAAAAAGACAGTTTTTAAAAATGATTTTACAAAATACACTTGTTCAAGCAAACTATAAACAAAAATGTCGGTGTCACTGCTACTGGCAAGCGAAACTAGCCTCCAAAATGTTAGACATTTTGCGTAAGTTACTGCACAAAGGTTTCTTATTTGTGACATATAATAAGACAAGGAGAGCGTACTTTCTAAGAATATAAGCCTACTTCAGTCAACACCCAATTATGACCTGCATTAAAGGCTCCATTCTACAGTTTCGCACTTCATATAGAATTTGGAATTTAAAGATAACGAATTTTCCATGATTTCCTCACGGGCTCTACTGGTTTTGTACAAAAGACAGCGTTTATCATATATAGTGTTAAAATAAATTTGTATTGTGATGCATGATTGCTAGGTGTAGTTTGGGTATACAGTTTGGCCTTATGTTAGATTTGCATTTCTCAGAAAAGACTGACAGGTTCACTTCGTCATTTTCACTTTCACTAAAGTAAATTGGGGATAAAAGAGTTTATAACATTTTGCAAACTACGTGTTGTATATTGTTTAGTGCGTTGAATTCACTTTCAAAAGCATGTATTATCTAATCTGGCAAAATAAATTTCCACATTTCAAAAACTGCTAACGATAGTTTATTTTGAGGTGTTCAGGCACATTTTTGGAGCACATCGAAGCGGCCATTTTGATAGCTGTCTGCTTTAGATAGTGTATAGTTCACATAATTACCACATGTCAAGATGTCATAGTAAATAAAAGAAACGTAAAGGTAGCCAAAAACTTTCTCCATTGTGCATGGTGGCAATGCAAAAAACCTCTCTCTCACAGAAAAAGACAATAACAGTCGAGCAGAAACCAACGTCACGGGGCTTTCGGTCCGAGTGCCTTACATAACAGATTTGTCTCCCTTTAATACAGAATTTGTTATATTTGTCTACTATGAATACATTTCGTGCTTGCTTGCCGATCGGTCGTGTGTTGATATGAACTCCATATTATATGAACACGACATTTTATGCTTGCTTGCCGATCGGTCGTGTGTTGATACGAACTCCATATTATATGAATACGACATTTCGTGCTTGCTTGCCGATCGGTCGTGTGTTCATACGAACTCAATATTATATGAATACGACATTTCGAGCTTGCTTGCCGATGGGTCGTGTGTTGATACGAACTCTATTAATATGAATACGACATTTCGTGCTTGCTTGCCGATCAGTCGTGTGTTGATACGAAGTCTATTAATATGAATACGACATTTTGTGCTTGCTTGCTGATCGGTCGTGTGTTGATGCGAACTATATTGACCCCATTCACAAACCCCATATATACGTTACAAGAGAGTGGACAATTTTTTTTAAGGAACGTACATTTGAATTGTACCGTTAATAGTGAATCCCTTAATTTCTGGTATGGAGCATCTGAGAAACAGTGACGACATCCCTAAAACTGTGGTTGTGACACTCACAACGATGACTAACTTCGTGCACGTAACTGGATGTAGCCTCGTTCTTGATATAATGACTCCCCCGATAACTGTGCCAAACACTGACGATAACACACTGATGGCTTCTGTTAAAATACATTATAGTTTTGATTATACGTCTGAAGAAAAGTCGAGAGTTATGACCAGTTAGATCGTAAATTCACAATTTAGTAAGCACATAACAGTTTAGAAATAATAATAATAATAATAATAATAATAATAATAATAATAATAAAATAATAATAATAAAATTAATAATAATAATAATAATAATAAAATAATAATAATAGTAATAATAATAATAATAATAATAATAATAAAATAAAATTAATAATAATAATAAAATTAATAATAATAATAATGATAATAATAATAATAATTATAATAATAATAATAATAAAATAAAATTATTAATAATAATAATAATAATAAAATAAAATTAATAATAATAATAATAATAATAAAATTAATAATAATAATAATAATAATAATAATAATGATAATAATAATAATGATAATAATAATAATAATAATAATAATAATAATAATAATAATAATTATAGTAGAACCAAACTGATTAACATGGAAATGAAGTAAGTGATCAAATATATGCATTTATGCTGAATAAAATGGTAGATTGATATGTAAACGAGAATGTCAATGTAGAAGTGAGTATTTCGGTAGGCAGGATATAACTGAGTAGAAAGGTAGATATGTAGGTAAATGAGCATGTAAGTGGAGAATTTGGTAGGTAGGAAGTTAGGCGGTTAAAAAGGTGGATAGGTAGGTCGGTGAGCATATTTAGTGAAGAAGTAAGTATTTCGTAGGTAACAAGGTAGGTGAGTAGAAATATCGATAGGGGACTAGGTAGCAATGAGGAAGCCTATCTTCTAGACATATGGATAGATACTGCAGCATTAAAATTACTTTTAAAAACGCTAAATTATTTATTGCATAATTGGGTTTGTAGTTGTTATTTTTGTTCTGGTATACAAAGAAGTGGTATAAGTTTATGCTCATTAGTAACGATAAGTTAACGTCTATAGTTAATTTAGTATTTGAGATCTAAATCCTGATGTGAGTACATATTTAATTTTATTACCTTACATGTTTTAGCAATTGATAGAATTTACACATATGTAGTGTTCAATATATATAAACTAATTCAGAAAGGCATGGATCAATAGGAGATCATGAACAATTTCAATTTTTATTGTCAGAGTAACGACTCCTTATAGGTCAATATGACCATTAAGTTTTGTACACACTATGTAAACCAACTGCTTTCCTCGTCGGCATGGACAAAGCTATTTCTATATATTTGGCTGAGAAAACTTCGGACATAGACGCCACTAGAAAATGTAGACAGGCGGCAATGGTCAGCAACCAAAACAATGGATTAGCGGCTATTCGGCACAAAATTCCAGTAAACACTGCAAACAGACAAACAAAATGGTAACATTATAGCACGCAACGGAGATTACATAGTGAGAAACATTAGTCAACTATAGTTTTTAGATAATTATGTCGAAGTAGCAATTTTTACCGGTTGATTTGATTGCATTGAATTTCTATAACAACTAATGGCATCAATAAGTAACATGACAACAAGTCAATTGAAACCGGAGAATGTGATGTTAAGTCAGACGCAATGGCTCCAGTCTCCATTTATGTCATCCGTACCTCCAAAGAAATTACTGGCATTACATGATGTGTACATGTATTGCTAGTATTCGTTTTGAAGATATTAGCAAAACCTTAGAAGTGTTATGTATAACGAGAAAGATAATGAAAAAAATAATATAGCATCAGGTTTTGGGCACACACCCGCCTGGTGGCAATGACCTTCCGGAGATTTAGTAATTTTGTGGTGCTATCAGTAACTGAACTTTAGAAAGGAATATATCTATACAGTAGAACAGGTATCTGAAGTATCAATAACTCGAACACTCTGTGGCATTCCAGTGGCCTGAAGTATGAATACTTTTAACAATTGGTAGCATTCAGACGACCTGAAGTATCAATAACTCGAACACTTGGAAAATATTCTAGTGACCTGAAGTTTGAATACCTCTAACACTCAGCATCTTTCTCGTGACCTGAAGTATTAATAACTCGAACACTCGGTTGCATTCCATGACATGAAGTATGAATACCTGTAACACTCCATATCATTCTAGTGACATGATGTACCAATAACTCGAACAGTCAGTATAATTCTTGTGATTTTCGTCTCCTCCTTCATTAAATTGCCCTTGACCACGAAGCTTACTCGAGAACATACTTACCAATCAGAAACTACGATTGCACATGTCGAGTAAGATTTCAGAATCTGGAGCAACATTACTCGAAATGTGGAGAAACATTTTATGTCGACATACCTAATGTAATGAATCATTTCGATGGCAGCATCCGAAGCACAAGCAACCCAAAACTATAAAAACAATCTTGAACCCACAGTTCTTCTGTGGAATTTCCACTAATTTCCAACTGGAGAATGAATAACTAATTAACAGTGCCACCATATCAGTCAACCTTACTCTGTTCCTTGTTAAATCCTTACCCGTAGCCTCAGCAAAACACTTGTATCCGGGAGGCCAAACTTGTACTGATTTGGCATAAGGCCCAACACTGATCATTTTACGGCATGATGGGTTGGAATAGGTATGGAAATTTTTAGTTTTGTAACTTATGTTCAAAATACAAATTAATTGTTCATTGACAAGACTTGTTTATTTTCACGTAATACCAGTACGGCATCTTTTGCATGTGGATTTGCTCTCTTTCGTTCTTTTGCCCAGTGTCAGTCTGGATTTTCTCACGGCCCCCACCTTTGTCCATCGCGGAAAAAACATCAATGGAATACCTGAGAGAACCGACGCTACTCCGATAATGAAGAAACCAAGCAACCATGATCCAATTCTAGAACGATGTTGCGTGTGAAAACAAATTTCTGCCAAAAAGAGAAGAAAAAAAACACAGTAAAGCAAAAAACGTTTGCACATCAGGTGAAATTTCCTTTTTACATGGTATAAACGTGGAAATAAACAAACACTGTGATGCAATTGCTTTGGAAGAGTCCGACTGGATTAATACAAACCATAATGTCTTGCAATTCCTGTCAAAGAACGCGATGACTTCATTATGTTTGCCATTTAATAAATTTGGATGTTGATTGCAAATAAATATTCATTTCTTTGTAAGTATATTAGCCGTTCAGACATGAAATGGAAAAATCTTTAACGTAAATCTATTTGAAAACATTAACACAAACAATACAATCGTATTAAGTAGAGAGATTAGACAAGGGACATCTTTCTTTTTAAAGAGCTACAAAATGTTGAAGCTGTTAAACATGGGGAGTGGCTATTTAAGTAATGTGACAGACATGACTGAACGTAGAGAGAGTGTGGGGAGGGTGAAGGAACTTACCGCCTACGACCACATCAATTTTGTTCAAAATTCCACTAATGACTGAGGCTAGAGCTGGACCAAACAGTGCAATACCCGTAACAATACCTGAAAAGTAGCCATAGGAAACCCTTTATGTTACACAATTGTGTCAGGTACATAGATCGAACGATCTTCAATATAGCAAAAGGGCAGTCATGCAAACAGATCTATGTGTTTTAAGAATATTATAACTGTTCTAAGACTGATTCAAATGTTCAAGAGATATTCAAATTGGTATTTGCCTAACAGATCTCCATATATTTAGTATGGTAAAACTGGCCTTCGAAAAACAGACCTCCTAGTTTTACTATAGTAGATATAGTCTCAGTCCTACATATATCCATGTTTTTGGTATAGTAAAGATGGATTCAGTCAAACAGATATCCATGTTTTGGTATAGGAGAAATAGTCTCACGCCTACAGATATCTATATTTTGGTATAGTAAAGACGGACTCAGTCCAACATATATCCATGTTTTGGTATAGTAAAGATGGCCTCGGTCCAACCTATATCCATGTTTTGGTACATTGGAAATAGTCTCAACCCTACAGATATCCATGTTTTGGTATAGTAAAGATGGCTTCAGTCCTAGAGATATCCATGTTTAGGTACAGTAGAGATGGCCTCAGGCCAACATATATCCATGTTTTGGTATAGTAAAGATGGCCTCAGGCCAACATATATCCATATTTTGGTATAGTAAAGATGGTCTCAGGCCAACAGATATCCATGTTTTGGTATAATAAAGATGGCATCAGACCAACATATATCTATGCTTTTGGTATAATACAGATGGCCTCAGTCCAACATATATCCACATTTTGGTATAGTAAAGATGGCTTTAATCCAACATATATCCTTGTTTTGGTACAGTAAAGATGGCCTCAGACCAACATATATCCATGTTTTGGTATAGTAGAGATAGTCTCAGTCCAACAGATATCCATATTTTGGTATAGTATGGATGGTCTCAGTCCATCACATATCCATGTGTTGGTATAATAAAGATGGCCTCCGTCCAACATATATCCATGTTTTGGTATAGTAAAGATGGCCTCATTCCAACCTATATCCCTGTTTTGGTACAGCAGAGATAGTCTCAATCCTACAGATAACCATGTTTTGGTACAGTAGAAATAGTCTCAGTCCTACAGATATCTATATTTCGGTATGGTAGAGATGACCTTAGTCCAAAATATATCCTTGTTTTGGTATAGTAAAGATGGCTTCAGTCCAACGGATATCCATGTTTAGGTATAGTAAAGATGGCCTCAGTCCAAGAGATATCCGTGTTTTGGTATAGTAAAGATGGTCTCAGTACGACAGATATCCATATTTTGGTATAATAAAAATGGCTTCAGTTCAACAGATATCTATGTTTTGGTATAGTAAAGATGACATCAGTCCTAGAGATATATATATATTTTGGTATAGTAGATATGGCCTCAGTCCAACAGATATCCATGTTTTAGTATACTAAAGATGGCCTCAGTTCTACATATATCCATGCCTTGGTACACTAGAGATAGTCTCAGTCCGTCACATATCCATGTTTTGGTATAGTAAATGTGGCCTCAGTCCAACATATATCCATGTTTAGGTATAATAAAGATGGCCTCAGTCCAACATATATCCATGTTTTGATACAACAGAGATAGCCTCAGTCCAACACATATCCATATTTTGGTATAGTAAAGATGGTCTCAGTCCTACATATATCCATGTTTAGGTATAGTAAAGATGGTCTCAGTCCTACAGATATCCATGTTTAGGTATAGTAAAGATGGTCTCAGTTCTACATATATCCATGTTTTGATACAGTAGAGATAGTCTCAGTCCAAGACATATTCAGGTTCTGGTATAGTAAATGTGGCCTCAGTCCAACAGATATCTATGTTTTGGTATATTAAAGATGGCTTAAGTCCTAGGGATATATATATGTTTCATTAGATTAAAGATGGCCCCAGTCTTAGAGATATCCATGTTTTGATACAGTAAAGATGGCCTCAGTTCTATATATATCCATGTTTTGATACAGTAGAGATAGTCTCAGTCCAAGACATATTCAGGTTCTGGTATAGTAAAGATGGACTTAGTCTAACATATATCGATGTTGTGGTATAGTAAAAATGGCCTCAGTCCTACATATATCCATGTTTTAATACAGTAGAGATAGTCTCAGTCCAACACATATCCATGTTTCGGTACAGTAGAGATAGTCTCAGTCCTACACATATCCATGTTTTGGTACAGTAGAGATAGTCTCAGTCCAACACATATTCAGGCCTCACTCCTACATATATCGATGTGTTGGTTCAGTAGAGATAGTCTCAGTCCATCACATATCCATGTTTTGGTATAGTAAAGATGGCCTCAGTCCTACATATATCGATGTGTTGGTTCAGTAGAGATAGTCTCAGTCAATCACATATCCATGTTTTGGTATAGCAAAGATGGCCTCAGTCCTAGAGATATCCATGTTTTGGTACAGTAGAGATCGTCTCAGTGCTACACATATCCATGTTTTGGTACAGTAGAAATAGTCTCAGTCCTACACATATCCATGCTGTGGTACAGTAGAAATAGTCTCAGTCCTACACATATCCATGTTTTGGTACAGTAGAAATATTCTCAGTCCAACACATATCCATGTTCTGGTACAGTAGAAATAGTCTCAGTCCAACAGATATCCATCTTTTGGTACAGTAGAAATAGTCTCAGTCCTACACAAATCCATGTTTTGGTACAGTAGAAATAGTCTCAGTCCAACACATATCCATGTTTTGGTACAGTAGAGATAGTCTCAGTCCTACACATATCCATGTTTTGGTACAGTAGAAATAGTCTCAGTCCAACACATATCCATGTTTTGGTACAGTAGAAATATTCTCAGTACAACACATATCCGTGTTTTGGTACAGTAGAGATAGTCTCAGTCCTACTCATATCCATGTTTTGGTACAGTAGAAATAGTCTCAGTCCTACACATATCCATGTTTTGGTACAGTAGAAATAGTCTCAGTCCTACACATATCCATGTTTTGGTACAGTAGAGAGAGTCTCAGTCCAACACATATCCGTGTTTTGGTACAGTAGAAATAGTCTCAGTCCAACACATATCCATGTTTTGGTACAGTAGAGATAGTCTCAGTCCTACACATATCCATGTTTTGGTACAGTAGAAATAGTCTCAGTCCAACACATATCCATGTTTTGGTACAGTAGAAATAGTCTCAGTCCAACACATATCCATGTTTTGGTACAGTAGAGAAAGTCTCAGTCCTACACATATCCATGTTTTGGTTCAGTAGAGATAGTCTCAGTCCAACACATATCCATGTTTTGGTTCAGTAGAGATAGTCTCAGTCCTACACATATCCATGTTTTGGTACAGTAGAAATAGTCTCAGTCCTACACATATCTATGTTTTGGTACAGTAGAAATAGTCTCAGTCCTACACATATCCATGTTTTGGTTCAGTAGAGATAGTCTCAGTCCAACACATATCCATGTTTTGGTTCAGTAGAGAGAGTCTCAGTTAAACACAGATCCATGTTTTGGTACAGTAGAGATAGTCTCAGTCCTACACATATCCATGTTTTGGTACAGTAGAGAGAGTCTCAGTCCAACACATATCCGTGTTTTGGTACAGTAGAAATAGTCTCAGTCCTACACATATCCATGTTTTGGTTCAGTAGAGATAGTCTCAGTCCAACACATATCCATGTTTTGGTACAGTAGAGAGAGTCTCAGTCCTACACATATCCATGTTTTGGTTCAGTAGAGATAGTCTCAGTCCAACACATATCCATGTTTTGGTTCAGGAGAGATAGTCTCAGTCCTACACATATCCATGTTTTGGTACAGTAGAAATAGTCTCAGTCCTACACATATCCATGTTTTGGTACAGTAGAAATAGTCTCAGTCCTACACATATCCATGTTTTGGTTCAGTAGAGATAGTCTCAGTCCAACACATATCCATGTTTTGGTACAGTAGAGAGAGTCTCAGTTAAACACAGATCCATGTTTTGGTACAGTAGAGATAGTCTCAGTCCTACACATATCCATGTTTTGGTACAGTAGAGAGAGTCTCAGTCCAACACATATCCGTGTTTTGGTACAGTAGAAATAGTCTCAGTCCTACACATATCCATGTTTTGGTTCAGTAGAGATAGTCTCAGTCCAACACATATCCATGTTTTGGTACAGTAGAGAGAGTCTCAGTCCTACACATATCCATGTTTTGGTTCAGTAGAGATAGTCTCAGTCCAACACATATCCATGTTTTGGTTCAGGAGAGATAGTCTCAGTCCTACACATATCCATGTTTTGGTACAGTAGAAATAGTCTCAGTCCTACACATATCCATGTTTTGGTACAGTAGAAATAGTCTCAGTCCTACACATATCCATGTTTTGGTTCAGTAGAGATAGTCTCAGTCCAACACATATCCATGTTTTGGTACAGTAGAGAGAGTCTCAGTTAAACACAGATCCATGTTTTGGTACAGTAGAGATAGTCTCAGTCCTACACATATCCATGTTTTGGTACAGTAGAGAGAGTCTCAGTCCAACACATATCCGTGTTTTGGTACAGTAGAAATAGTCTCAGTCCTACACATATCCATGTTTTGGTTCAGTAGAGATAGTCTCAGTCCTACACATATCCATGTTTTGGTACAGTAGAAATAGTCTCAGTCCAACACATATCCATGTTTTGGTACAGTAGAGATAGTCTCAGTTCTACACATATCCATGTTTTGATACAGGAGAGATAGTCTCAGTCCAAGACATATTCAGGTTCTGGTAAAGAAAAGATGGACTTAGTCTAACATATATCCATGTTGTGGTATAATAAATATGACCTCAGTCCTAGAGATATATATGTCTTGGTATAGTAAAGATGGCCTCAGTCCTAGAGATATCCATATTTTGATACAGTAGAAATAGTCTCAGTCCATCACATATCCATGTTTTGGTATAGTAAAGATGGCCTCAGTCTAACATATATCTATGTTTTGGTAAAGTAGAAATCGTCTCAGTCCAACACATATTCAGGTTCTAGTAAAGATGGACTCAGTCTAACATATATCTATGTTTTGGTATAGTAAAGACGGCCTCAGTCCTAGAGATATATATGTTTGGTATAGTAAAGACGGCCTCAGTCCTAGAGATATATATGTCTTGGTATAGTAAAGACGGCCTCAGTCCTAGAGATATATATGTCTTGGTATAGTAAAGACGGCCTCAGTCCTAGAGATATATATGTTTGGTATAGTAAAGATGGCCTCAGTCCAACATATATCTATGTTTTAATATAGTAAACCTGGTCCCAGACAGATCTCCATGTTTCAGTAAAACTGATTTGAGTTACAATATCAAAAAGAGATATGTATTCAAATAACATTGAATTCATGTATATTTGATGCACTACTGTCACCACCACTAATAGAAAATAAAGACGGTTGACTTGGTTCCATTCTTCTTCTAAAAGTATTCCAATTTTTCCTTTTAAGGGTTCTGCAATAACCCCACTCCCCACCTTTATATCTACGTGAGCATGTTCCTCATTATAATGATAACAGTTTAATAAAGTTCCCATACGGTTTGGAACAGATATCCATTTCTTTACAAAGTTTTGTTACATCTAGCAGCTACTTTATCATGACGGACAAAACGACTATGGAGTTATGACGATAATCAGCTATCTCGCGATGCCCGATATTTTGTTAGTTTTTGAATATTCACCGCCATATTTTTTAAATATGACATTTAATTGGTATTATATAGTCAAGACCGTGCTGACGTGACGGTAAATCATATAATACCTGTTTATATTCATGCTTGTAATCATCTAGTGCTTACAATTCCTTGTCGTTCTGCAATTTAGGGAAATGCAGGTTCAGTTAAAATTTTAACTAGTATAATATTGCAATAGAATGGACATTTTGGAGAGTGACTGAACATTGCACGTGAGTAATCACGGGACAAAAGTCAAACAACAAATACCAAATACGCCGTTTTGCTTTTTCTACAACAAATGAGTTTCCGTCTCTGAGCCGTCTTGAAAATTCTTATGCTGACTATTATAACAATTTACCTCACACTGAGAGAGACCTGATGTACATTGGTTTGTTTTTTGTTAAGAAACCAGCAAGCATTTGTTCTGTAAATATACGTAGTGCATACCGTTTTGTGAGCATGGGCCTATCAGCCAGGCATGGAGACCAGCTATGACTGGTGGGGTCAAGATTTTATAGGAGGGGTTTGCTAAACGACTCGCTTTTCATTAAATACAGATGACAGAAAAAATTACAATTTTCAAACGTTTTCAGGATCCATTGCTGGTGGTGAATTGATATTTCATGTAAGTCTTTGCGATTACAATTTATTGTATTAATTAATGTGTTCTCGGTGTACTTTTCTAAACAATTTGGAGGGGATGAAGTACGAGCATTGCGTGCAAAATGTGTATGCATACCAGTCAGTCAGTTAAACTCTTACTCGGGAGAGGAAGTATCTTACAATAAGGAGGGAAAATCTACATCTTACTGTGTTTTGCACATGATGTTTTTGAAACTGTTTGTATAAGATAAAAATGACCATTTCTGTCAAATCAAAATACGTTCTTACCTAAATACATTGGAGTGTGATTTTTATCTACATTATCATCGATGTAAGTGGCTACCAAAGGATACCTCGGCGCTTGTCCAACTCCTTGTAATAACGCTCCACCTAACATCAGTATCATTGGAAGGATATTGCTCTGGCTTGAAGTATGACCTCCATACTGCTGATTCACTGCGGAGCAGTTGTCTAGTGAGATCTCTTTTGAGGAACACAGTGGGGCTCGATGGGATGACTGCATATCGGAAACTGGATTCCAATAAAAACTAAAATCAGTCATGTCCTTGCTCATGACTTCGTTTTGCAGTGATCGAAATGAATCTTCAGATATGAAATATGGAACAGAGAAAATTATCCCACCGATACCATAGAGCACTGTGCTAGCAGTTAACATTCGTGGTATGTGAACCGTCCGAGCTATGAATCCAGCAAACAGGACTGCCAATAAGAACCCAACGTCATACAGTCGGAGTAGAAGAGTGATATGAGAATCAGAAAATCCAAACTGTTTCTTTAAATTACTTATTTGATATTCTACGTAAGTCCTTAAAACAGACGTAAATAAACCTGACAAACAATACACACTGACCATCGTGCAGATGTTTGCGCAGCATTGCAGACGTTTTGGCTTGCATTTTCCGATTCCACATTCAGTCTCTGTTATCCTCTTCTTAATCCGTATCTCTGAAGGAGATACAAAAACCGGTGTTTGAAAATGGGCTCTTTCCGGCATTGTCGCTGAATTTTAAGATTATGTCACACACCAAGTCCACTTAAATTTAGGTCCAGATTCAAACAATGTGTCCTTGTACAAATCTAATACTTGTTTGTCATTTCTAAAATATTTTCTTCTTTAATGGTAAGTCTGATTCTGTTTCTTCATGCATGATTCTCATTTCTTTTCCTTTCTGTACTCCTTGCTGAAATATACGATGTACATGTGATTCATATGCTTGTACATGTAACATATATAGTGTATACGTAAAATATATAGTGCAAATGTAAAATATACGGTGTATATGTGCAACATATAGACATACGTTGTACATGTCAAAGGCCCACAAAAAAATGTGTTTCCTATTGCACTGGTGTTATCAAATTAGGATAAGTGAGTCGGGTTTTTTCTGCTCTTTTTAAACATTATATATAGTCAATGTGGTTTATTTTTTTTTACAATGGGGTCATTTACAATGGGGGAAAAGTGCTAGGGTCGGTAATGAGAAACAGTGATAGTCGGCCGACCGGAAACATATTTTTGGACCCAATATCTGGTGCATATGCAAAATATACGGTGTATATGTAAAATATATGGTGCAATATAAAATATATAGTACATACGAAAATCCTAGGGTACATCTGTACAATATACGGTGTACATGTAAAATATGTAGACTATATGTACAATATGCTGTGTATAGGTAAAATAAATGCTTTCTGTGTGAAATATACTGAGTAAATATAACCAATATGGCGCTTATGTCATTTGTACATGTCTAATTTGATCTAGTTACTGGCATTGTTCCTACAGGGAAACTAATTTGCGTCATTGAATGAAACCAATTTTAGTTGACGAACTAGAGAAAACCAAGAACAAATGGAGAAGAAAATGAGTTTATGAGTTTGCAGTACTATTGCCATACTTATGAAATTTCAATAACTGAATATCATCTTTGACAAGAAAATCAAGGGAAACCACGTGTCCTATATTTATGTAACATATGCGCCATATCTGCCAGTAATTATCTGTAATCTTGACGAAGCTAAGTATTAAGCTGGTCTCAACTCTGCTACCTATTTATTTATTTATTTATTTATTTATTCCCGGAGTTCTTTGAAAAGCGTGAGTACCTTTTAAAGACCGTTGAATTTTAATAGTAGAATTAACAAATCCGGCGATTTGAAGTTAAATACTACTTTACAATATGTCAGCTCCGTAGATCATTTGGTCGAACTTATAATCCATTTGGGTTTGGATATGTGGGTTCGATAACCGACCAGGCCAGCCACGTCTTTGGTTTTGGTCAGTCCTTTGGAAAGGCATTTATCTCCCATTTCATCACATGACATAGGCAATAATGTGTTTTAAACCAATCAACCAACGTTACCTACTGGGGATTTACATATGATACTAAATATCTAACCGACTGATAACCACACAGTAAAATGTAATCATGACTTAGCAAGAACGTGTATAGGTAGCCCTGTTATAATGGACACTTTAGTATAATAGACATCAGTATACTTTTAGAACAGTTTTAAAACCAGTTAGTTCAAAATATTTTTCATTCAGACGAGGTGAACACCAAGTCGTTATATTTCATGATATAATGTTTATGACCTGACCGTGTTATTTGTATACTCAAGGTTCTTAAGATAGTATTTAAAGGTTTCGCTTTAAATAATTCAACGGACACAGGAATATTTATAAGCATTCTGGTTTATTTCACAATCGATTTGTGTCAAGAGTAAAAGACCGCGTCAGTCATCTCATCCAATTAGTCAGATTTTGTAACGGCAACAAGAAACAATGGCTGATTACGTCACGGATGACATTTGGATAAGCCTCGGCAGGAAAAAGTTTGGGTAAGTGCGTTACTATAATTAGCAGTCTGCTAATGAAAACCAGATACAACTCTACCATTCCATCCATGCACTGATTTACCTGGACAAAGCAGAAAATCTTTTCTTTTTCTGAATAAAAGCAGTGTGGCTACAGAACATGTATTAGTGAGAAACATAACATTGCAGCTTTGAACGCGAGATTGATGTCACTGATATAAATAATTGCAATAGACGTGCATATATGCTCTACGGAAGTATTTGATTTTGTATATATCAAAAATAAAGAAAGAAGATTCGCAAAACGTAGCATATGTTTCGGAAAATATTATCTTCCCTATAACATTTTGAATTTATAAATTCAGATAAACATTAATTAGATATTAGCTATGGTCACATGTCCACAATTTATTTCCTTATCTGTTTGCGAGTGTGATAACACCATTCATCAAAATCATCCCGTTGTTAGACTGAAATGAATCGCATGCACAGGTTTAAGGTGAATCATCAGGTAAATTCATTAACAGTGAGAACCCATCACGAAAACATCCTTTAATGCAGTTTTCACACCTACACATATTGATGTTTAGCAGCCCATAAATGTAAGCTATATTGATTGAGTTACTTACAATGTCTACTTGTCACACACACACACACACACACACACACACACACACACACACACATGACTAAAAATTACAAGCAGAGTGGGAACGTATATACATATGGTTGTCCTGTGAAGAGCTCCAAAATACGGAGTACATATCAGCTCTTAAGAAATTAAAATTGACATATTACAACGCTGTATGCTACAAGTTGATACAGAAAGGTTCCTTAAAATGCGTAACAGGTAACAACCCTAGATTACATAGATTATATAGTTGGAACATTAATACAACGGTGGTACATTTGGAAAACATTTTAGAAAAGACACACGCATGACATGAACGGAAAATATGCAACACGATTAATGATTTGTTAGGGCGGGGTGGGGGACAGGCGCGTTGCAAAGAGTTTTAGTCTCGAGTCCAATGTTTCTGTGATAGTCTAAATTTATCTTACATCAGGTAGGACTAAGATGGTAAACAAATCTCATTCCACACATAAGACGAAACAAACACCTCTAACCTGATATGTTTCATGGGTAATAAAGCTGTGTTATCGATCGGTTTGTATTAATTCATTCGACGATGAAATTAAAGGCAGTTTTGAGGACGAAGAGGTCGCTATTTCAGAAAAAATGACTATACGATACAAATGTGTTACCTGTAGTCCTTTGGTGCTGCAAATATGAACTTGCATATAATACGGCCATATGACAGCCAGGCAAATACATAATTCATCCCGCCCAGAGTTTAACAGACAAGTCACGTGACCTGGACAGATTTTTTTTTCTTCCCAAAGTAGTTAGATAATAAGATTCATGCAGGCGAGACGGTGAAGCCAAGCGTGAAGATAGCTGGGAGAAAAACACTTAAAATTATACCTTTCCAAGCCTGTATTCCTGTTAACTGTTAAAATCATCTATGGATAAATCACAAGACCTCTCTCTCTCTCTTGGGTCAGCCCAGGTCCAAGGCAGACATTTTACTCCAACTGCTTGGGCACCAATTTACCTACTTGTATAACTACTTGTACTGCTGTGCTATTTGCTATTTGAAACCAAAGCATCTTCTTTCACCGCTACCTTCATTTAGTTTGTTTATGTTATTTTTTATGGCATGTTTTTACCCATATTTCATACATTGAATCAGTCGATCTATACTTGAATAAATGGTCACATAAATAGTTAAACGTCTTAACCACTCCACTTTTATCGAAATGTATGTATGTATGTATGTATGTATGTACAGACAGACAGACAGGCATCTCTCCTGTTAACTTTATATTACAAGCATCAAGATCTGTGCCAAATTCATTAGCACTTAGACCGGCCCCAGTCGCCTGTCATTAGGTATCCCTGGACCGGTCTTTTTTCTCCAGTTGCCTCTCAAAAGTCTTTCATGTGCTAGTATACCGTCTAACGTCAAGCTTACCCTGAATTATATTAGCCTTCCAGGTAGGAACAAAGAATTCCACCTCCAAGTATTTCGGCCCTAATGCTACCCCTGATGACACTCAAAGCAGCGTCAGACAAATGGCGGCTATCAGCGGCACGTAGACTGGATTATCCAGCAGTCGACGGAAAGTGTGAAGAAAATCTGAAATTATAGAAAGTAACCTCCAGTGCGTACGATTCTCCAGGCTGTCCTTTATTAAAATACAAAACATCCCGTAACTTGAACGGTAGAGCCGCTAATATATTTGCCGAATGAATAATGGCGGTGCGTGAATTTAAGGCCCCAGAGGCATTATTCTTCAATGGCACCCCTCGTACTCCTCTACCTCCTCCCCTTCTCTCTCTCTCCATATATATATACAATTGCCCTTGATACATCAAGGTGAGGTGAAATACAGTAAAAATTTCAAACTATAAATAAAGACCACGACGGCGGACCCATTGCCTGGCTCCAATGCGGAAATTGCTACCCTCGCCCTTCCCTTTGGCGCCGTCACTGTAAAAGGTTGAAGTGTAAGTCTTACGTGTAATCAGTATACTTAGACACTTATGGTGATGCTTTTCCAGTATCTAGCCTGAAGTGCATCAATTTGATAAACTTTAGCAATTTATTTGAGATTATCAAATAAATATGCAAGCAGTGACTAATGTTAACAGAATAAGGTGGCAGAGTCCAGTTTCGTAAATGGGTCCCTGACAAATTTCTGAACTTAAGGCTATGGTGTGACTTTTTCAGCTATTATTGTTTACTATTTAAAGATATGGATATATTTATGAACTAGGTGTTTCGGGCTTGTGTTGTTCTTGAAATTGATTTCAGGCATGTACACCTTCCGTAGTTACTCTGCCGTATGTTGATAGTGAAATACCAATAGTTGGCCAGGAAGAAGAGCTAGCCTCCCTTAGAAGTAAACACATGGAATTGAGGTAAGTAGAATATCTCAAAAACGGCTTGGATGACAACTATTTTCAGTTATATCAGCCTGTTTAGTACACACACTGTTTTGCTGAATTGTCATCTAGGAAAAGGGATTGTGATTGCAATGTGAGCTAAACATGGTGTCTAAAATGACCTTCGGACATGAAAATTGCAGATATCAGTTTGGGGTTGGGGTGCATAAACTGTAATGAACTGCCATTGACTTCTTTGGTCAAGTGGATAATATTCTTATGCTTTGTTTTAATATAGGTATCCAACAATATTGACCTTCTTAACCTCGCTTTGGTATTTCATTTTTTTAAAATGATTTTTTATACCAGGTCGCTGATTGCGGCATTAAATTTGTACATATAAACTGGCCCCTGCCACCTAACCGGTATCACAGTATGCCCCACACACATATACAATGTATTAGTTTGGTTCATTGCAAACCCGTTTTATCAGCTTTTCGATAGCTTGTCAACAGATAAACCATTATATCATTAAGATATCTGATTTTATTTGAAAAATAGTAAATATCAAAAACATTACGTTATCGGTAATGATTGATTCTTGTATGGCACTTATATAGTTACACTCATGGTTAAGCCAATGAAGGCTTGCCCCCAAACCCATGTCAATCCCCGCAGCAGGAAATTGGGACCTGAAACAATGTGTGTGTGTGTGTGTGTGTGTGTGTGTGTGTGTGTATGATATGGATTTTTAACGTAGCTTTAAAAAAAAGAAATCAGTCATATCGCTAGGATGTCTACGACGTGACAGTTTACAGTGATGTATACCATTGAGGCATCATGCAGCAGACATGTATCATGATGTCCCACCCATTATGTACGTGTGTGTGTGCTTGCGTGCGTGCATTAATGCATGTATGTATGTAAGCATGGATGTATATATGTGTGAGTGCATTAGTGCGTGCGGATGTATGTATCCATAGATTTAACGCAAAGTTATAGCAAAGAGAAGGTTATACATAACGGTCAGTACATTTGGTGGAGGAAGAACTTGAGTAAACGCGTATCGAACCCTAGACCCCATGGAAGCTTCTGGGATGCTTACGCTGCCGAGCCAGAGACTTGAACCTACGCGGACAGAGGTGTGATGCCAGTGTTATGTAATGTTGAGTGTCTTAGATCACTTGGCTCCTATGGGACTCAAAACGCCCCCCCCCCTTACAAGATTTCTAGCCTGATACAAACCATATTTGCGGCCTTGGATCAGGTGAGTGGGCAAACTAATTATATAAACGTTATAACATCAACTTCTCTTCCGGAATATGATTTTCCAAGAGAATAATTTAGCAGAGACCTCCGCTAATCTAAAGTCAGTAGAGATTGCACCATCATACGTGACGCCGCACCTCTCCTTTTCCAAAACTATGTTTTGGGATCGTTTTCGTAGTTGGTAATCTGTAGCCCTAAGAAATATAATTCTAAGTAGGTATTTCAGTTTTAAGTGATTTGTCACTAAAACATTGGAATAATTGAAAGAAACACGTTAAATTGTAAGCGGGCAGCTTACGACTGTAAATAATGTAATTATTTAACTAAAGAAGGATTTCCGTTGTTCAAAATGCAAGTCAATCCTGATCCGTGGCTGATATGCGAATGATACTCAGGGGATTGGATATTATTTTTATTATTCGTTTCATTTCACAAGAGGAAAAAGTTCACTTTATCTGGATCAAAGAGGATCAAGTTGTATGAGCTACCCTGAAACTCGTGCTCTGTCTGTCCAGTCTCAAATTACGGTCCTGACCATAGACGAAATATATCAATTTTGAGATTTAAACAGTTTTGTTATTTCTTAATTTAATTTAAAAAACCAATAAAACAACAACAGCAACAAAATTTCTGCAACAAAAGCAAGGTTTATTGGCTAGCAATATTAGTTTTCAAGATTTCCAACGTTATTCGGCTATTCTTTGGTATAAAAAGGACAGGAAACAATGCGCATGTCCAGATTGTATGCGCCAAAACTATTTAAATAGTCCCAACTGCATGCCCCTAAACCATGATTGAAAAGTCCAGAATGCATACCCCTAAACTGTAGTTGAAGAATATACATTACATGCCCTTAAAATGTAGTTAATGAGTCCACATTGCATGGACCTAAATCGTGGTTGAAGAGTCCACATTAGTAGTGATATTTGGCTCTTGGGCCTCAATGGAATTTTCCCCATAGGACTAAGTCCGAGGGACCTGATGGTTTCAGTAGGAATTTAACATAGGTTAGTAGTAAAGTGGGACACCCTAGGGACAATGGGACTTAGCATTAAAAAGACCCCTGGGCAACTCTAGGGACAATGGAAATTTAACATGGAGAAAAATCGTGGGCAACTCTAGGGACAATGGGAATTTAACATAGAGTTTGGGTCTGTCTAGGGACAAGGGAAATTAACATGGGAATAGAGTTTGGGCTTGTCTAGGGACAAGGGGAATTGAATATGGGATTTTTTTTTTTTAAAAAGTTTTTTTAAAATTTAAATTTAAATTTAAATTTAAAAAAGGGTAGGCAATTGAAAGGCTATCTCTTTTCGAGAAATATGGCTGGCCCTGAAAAGGGCCTTTGGTTTCTCTTCTTCTTCTGCTTCTAATTTCTTCTTTTTCTCAACCAACTTCTTATTTTCTCTCCTACACTTTTTTTCTTCTTTTTTTTCTTCTCCTCCTCTTCTTTCTTCTCTTCCTCCTCCTCTTCTTTCTTCCTCTTTTCATTTTCTTCTTCTTTTTCAATTTTTTTCTTTCCATTTGCTTATTCTTATCCTTTCCTCTTCATCCTCCTTCTCCTTTATTTCCTTCATCACACCACTTATCATATCCTTTGCTTTTCTTAAATTGTTAATTTCCATTTTTACTCTATGCGGACTATAAGAATAGTGGTCTTCATTGAGTCGTACTAGCATTTGTTCTATCATTCCCAAATTGTCAAGGACGTCTTGCAATGTTTGGAATTTATCTAGGTGGTTCGAAGCCATCTTCTTTGTAGAATGGTTTGAACGACGAATACTGTGGGTTCTTATAGTGAAAGCGCGGACGTGAAGGAAAACATCCCCCTAAAACATAAAATTGATCTTACCTAGATCATGACCAAAGAAACAGCAACGCGCGGACGTGAAGGAAAACATCCCCACTTTTCTCATTTCATATAATCAAACCCAAACTATACTCTCCACATACGCTAAGAAACAATAAAGAAACCCATAATCTACTATTCACACAAACTTCCTTTAACATTTACAAACCTAAACACACAATCACATACACTCTCACTAATAATAAAGAGTTAGTGTTTATATTCACACTACTCTACTTACACACATTGGCAAATTAATAGTTATTTCTTTTCTAGAGTATTGGGGTAGCCCTGAAAAGGGCTGTTTTTTGTTTGGAACTTCATGGGCACCTGGTTAATGGTGACACCTTCCAGGCCTGGCGCCACATACACATCTTATCCCCCAGTTACTTTTTACCTTTTTGGGGGAGAGAGCAGAGGCAGGATATGTGGCTTCAGAATCCCAATTTTCGGTTTCTGGGATTCTGAAATTTCTTCTTCTTCTTCTGTCCTTTTACTCCTCCTCTTCTTCTTCTTTCTTTCTTCTCTCCTCCTCTTCTTTATATTTTCTTTCCTCCTCTTCTTTATTTCTTCTTTCCTCCTCCTCTCTTATCCTTCCGTCTTCCACAATGGCTTCCGCGGCCAGTTCATTCAACAGGCGCCTGGCATATTCCAGATGCACATGAAGTTCCAACATTTTAGCCAATCTCGTGTTCATTCTTCTGGTGGTGGTGTTGATCAATCAACAAGGGTAGCTAGACTGACGAATGAGTTTCAATTTATACTGAAAGCGCGGACGTGAAGGAAAAACATCCCCCTAAAAAACATAAAATTGATCTTACCTAGATCATGACCCAAAAAAAAAAAAACAACGCGCGGACCTAAAAGAAACACTCACTCACTTTTTTATGCTACCCATCACTATTTTAAAATTTTTTATAAATCACTTCAATAGACTATTTACATACGCAAAGCAATCCAATCTAACCCCAAATATACACCTCAAACACCAAAAAAGGCATTATTTTAATCTACTATTCACACAAACTTACGTGAACTGTTACTAACACAAACACACAAACACACAAACACATACACTCTCACTATCAATAAAGAGTTAGTGTTTATTTTCACACTACTCTACCTACACACATTGGCAAATCGATCGTTATTTCTTTTCTAGAGTATTGGGTAGCCCTGAAACGGGCTGTTTTTTTTTGTTTGCTATGGCATTCTTTTTTAGTTTCTAAGAATGCGATGTCCTCTGATTATAGACTTTCTGGCAATAGGTCTGCTTCTTCGGAAAGAGAAGAAGAACTCTTTGGTGTCGATACGGCAATCGACAAAGCCTCTGTCAGGTTCAGGTTGCTGCTGCTGCTGTTGTTGTTGTTGTTGCTGTTGCTGCTGCTGTCTCTGAAGTCTGTGCTTCTCTGTCCATTCTTCTTTTTCCCTGTTCACGTCTTTTATGAAAAGCTCTTCTATCAGGTCTTCAGTGACTTTTAGCATTCTCACATTCTCTATTTCTTCTGGCTTCGGTATCAGACTGTGTCTGACCCTATGCAAATTCACGTAGGCTTCGTTGAGTTTAGCTAGTTTGGAGCACATCTTCTTAGGAGGATGAGTCTACAATGGATGGTTAGACTGGAAACAACCCCGGTTCTTAAAGTCAAAGCGCGGACGTGAAGGAAAACATCCCCCACACGGTTTTCGAGTCGCAACGTTCAATGAGTGTCATGAGAGGGATAGTAAGAAATGAAAGAGCATCAATCCAACATTCTTATAGCTAAACAAACCACAAAAGGCATTTTTTTCAAAACACATTTTTTATTCAAAAATCACTTAACACTAAACAACAACAAATGTAATATTTTTTAACAATAATCCAACATTATAACATCAAACATTTTTTTCTTCAAAAAATCAAACATCTTTCTTCAAATACAGCCTATTTTAAACAGGGCTGACAACGTTGTGAATGAAATTGTGATTTCCACTGTTGGAAATCATCAGGCCATTGATGGACACTACGTTTCCTAGCTTGAGACAAAAGATAAGCATAATGGTCACAAAACCATCGATCTACTTTCACATCATTTCTAGTAGAAGAACGAGGATCAAAATGAGTTACTAAATGTTCTAAGGAATAGCCCAGGCTGCGATCATGCAGAAAATACACACAGTACTGTCCACACACCAAGGAATCTGTGCCTTGTAATTTCACATTATTGAATCGGGTGGTTTGAGCATTTCTTCTCATAAAGTCAATGATATCGTCTTCCAAAGGGGGCAATCCATACGAATCGAAATATTCCACACATCCTTCTTGAGGAAAGTAGACGGCTACCCAGTGGGTTCCTGGGAGATGACTGTCGTCCGTGTTGATCACGTAAGCTTGATGGTATTTAGGTTTGCGATGAGGGAGTTCATCTTTAGCACAGACGACAGGATTCCAAGAAGCCGTATACGAACTGTGGTTCAAAAGGTAATAAAGTTCCCAGGTATCCATTGATTTGTGTGTGTTTTTTTCTTCTTCACAGGTAATAATAAGTCGTCAATTCGATTCTGACTTTTTGCTTGAAAATGTCTGACGAATAAACGGTTATTTGTTCGGTTTCTTCACTCTGATTCAGGAGAGCTTCGATACGAAGGATCTCTTGAGTGGTTAATGGTGGACAAGAATGTTCACGCAAGTCTTTATACCACTGGTGCAACACGTCTTTGTCCGAGATGAGACTCCAAGCTTCGTCCAGATATTCGTCCAATTTTTCTTCTTGACTCAGCATCAGACATTTATCGTGTTGAATTTGACTGGGATGATCGTTTTGACATCCATAGCAATTTTTCTTGACCAATTCTGTTGATTTTTCAGCCAAGTGTTTGGCAAAACAGGAGACTAAATGGGCTTCTTGTTCTGGCCATCTTGACTTCATCATGATCACTTCTTCTTCTTCCACAGTCTCCTCACATTCCATGTCCAAAGTTTCTCCACTAGGTAAAGAGGGATAACAGTCTTCCATGGCTTCTAGTAATCTAGAATGACTTCTCTCAAACTATTGATTTCTATCGTATTATCGAATTCTGCATACAGGATGACGTTCACCGTTACATCAGGGTCTCGGTTTGCAAACTGGATTTCCACACGAATCTGGCCGGATTTTATAGGGTGGAAATGTCCCTCGTCGCTGCCTTGGTCAGGAGTGAAATCGAAAGCCCACAAAGCATAGCCTCCTATATAATCGTCGTACGTAATACCGTGACTGGTGTTGCTTCCTAACTGGCCGGTGGCTTCGTACAGGGACAAGTACGATCTCAAGTAATTCTTCTTCTCAAAGTTAGGTTCGAAAGGTCTGGTACACAAGGTCTTGCCATCGCGACTGACTTCGATCTTGGACACGCCAAAGTGTTGAAAGTAGAATGGATTTTTACCCAAAGCTCCGTTGAAGGCTTCATTCTCGACGATACCAACGATCAAACGTTTGGGTAACTGTCCTTGGAACAAATGATCTTCGATCATGGATCGCTGTCCCTTGGGAATGGTGAAGGTTTTCACTTCCACGCGTCGTATGGGATACTTAGCGGTCGTTCTGCTCAATGTTTGACTGATGTCGTTACCCACTTTAGGTAACACTTCCACGCGTCGTACGTAGAGCCTGGCTTCCTCGATGACAGTTTTGCAAGCACTAGTACCTATCAAATGGAAAGTGGCACTGCTACGATTCAGTCTCAGGCGAACATTCAAACCGTTTAGCAAATATTTCTCTTGTAACCACATGTCCAAATGCAAACGATCCATCAGTTCTAAACTCTGTCCATCTTTGATTCTGTTTCTTCGTTCTATAAATCCGTCATTGTTTTCTTTCTTTTCATCAGTTTCGAAATTTTCAAACTTTTCAGCTTCGTCAACTTCCCATAGTACAGAGGCATTGAGATGAGTGTTCTTGGCGTCTATTCCGTACGTCAAGAGATTTTCCAGGTACGCTCGATAAGGGTAAGTATCCATGCTGCTGCTGACCAGTTTGTTGTTCAAGTACAAGTCCACTCCGCTAAACAAGGAATGCATGAAATTGTTGACGGGAGCTATTACCTCATCGCCATCTAGGGTCGAATTGTCCTCATCGACAACTTTGACTTTCAAGTACAAGTAACTGCTATTCAGATCGATGTAATCTTCGGGCTGTCCTTTGATTTCAAACTCGATGGGAGCTGAGGCTGTCAATGAGGAGACGGGGTGAAATTCCACCCATTGGGATTCTTGCATGGTCATCATGGTGGGGGGCATGGCAAACAGATCCAGTTCCGTCTTGGAACAAGCGCAAGATTCTCGGTGCATCATTTTTTTCTGTGTTTCATTAATCGAAAACGTCTAAGTCTCGAACGGTTCTTCTTTTCTTGGCCTTTCTAGCTTGAAGTCTGGTGAAAGGGTGTTTTCTTCGTCGTCTCTTTCTGCCTTGTCCTTGCTGAATGCCTGACTCGGTAGCGTGCAGGGCATTTATAGGTGTGTCTCGTCGGCCCAAAATGTGTTTGCCCGTTTGCAGCAAGACATTTTTGCCAGCCCTCATGAAGGCTTCTTTAGGGTTTTGTTTGTCGATGATGACATTTTGGAGAAATTCTTTGCCTTGCGTCAGTGCCGCATCTTTCAAGGCGTGCAATTCGCGTGTCACCATCGGTTTCAACACCGGAGCCACCGAACGAAAGGCCGATTTCAGCATGTCTCCTAAACCGTGTCCTCGCTGTCGAGCAACCCCTCGGTACACTGGATACATGACTTACTTACGAGTCGTGAGAAAACCGTTTTCGAAAATGGAGTTTCACCGTGACTTTTCCTTTGGTGAATGGAATATTTTGTCCCAAATCTCCTTTTATAGTAATGTTGACCGTATCCAAATACGACTTGCTGACAGGCAAATAGTGAGGATGGACAAATTCGCGGTGGACGTGGTAAGTGTTTCCACCTTCCACGTCAGCGACCGTGGCAGAGTCCACTTTGAAAGGAATGCCACGCAGTAACGGTACGGAGGTGTGTCCCACCACGTTGTACTCCACCACATCGGAATACACAAATATCAAATTCAGTCCTTGATTCAGTTCTAACGGGGTACGAAAATACTTGGCAAAAGTATCGTTGTCGTAAATGATTGGTAATTCGTTTTTTTCTTTTTCTACTTTCTTCCTCAGCTCCATGTCTCCGCCCAACATGTCAAACAATTCAGGACAAAATACAATGGATACGATTTTACTCCGCTCAAATTTCATCAAGAAGCGACGAGCTACTTTGTGGTACTCCATGGTGACACTTTTGTTCTTGACAATGTCAAAAGCTTTCCCAAACACGCCATTAAACCTGGAGGCTATGGCGCTGACCAAATGATGACCACTAAAATAATAGCCTGGGAAAATGGACAAGTGGTAGGTCGACTTTTGAGTTTTCTCATTATAGGTTTTAATGTCAGATATGGTGGTTCTCTTATCCAACTCCTGTTGCAATTGCTCGTCAAGAACTTCCACATCAAATTTATTTTGATTGGGAAGGACAGCCACCTCCCAGTGGGCTTCGTGATCTAAGGGGATGGCCTGAGGTAATTTGGCCGTGTAACAGCACAACGTGTTGTTGGGAAACACCTCCATGGAACTGTCACTGGGTAAGGTTAAGTAAAATTGGTTTTGGTGACTCATAATTCCAGAGTTCTGTGGCTGTCCGAGGGGTTATTAATGGACGTCAGAGGCGTGTCTCCGCTCAAAATGGGGTTCTGGTTGTGGTTGGAGTGGTGACTGGCACTGGCACTGGACACAATGTTCCCGTTGGAAGAGAATTTTAGGGAGGGATTGGGAAGCAGGTAACCGATGCAACTGCTCAATAAAATGGTCCACAATTGTTTGTCTCCTTGTTGCAAACTCAAATTGGCAATGGCTGCCCCGATGACACAATACACCACGAAGATTTGGCAGAAAAAGACGATTTGCGTTTTAGGCACACGTTCTCCACACCACACCCACAAGGGTTGTTTTTGTAACTCTTGCACAGAAGAACTAGGTGAAGGAGGAGTGGTCGACGTAGTAGCTGCGTCTGTGTGAAAGGGCATGATGGTCACTTCTTCTTTTTATAGTCGATGACTTGCGAAGCGTCGATCCAAGAATCAAAACTGGGTGGATATCCTTTCCAACGTACTTTGACTTCTTTGACACGTCGTTTGCCCACTTTACGGGTTCTGCGTTCGAGAATGCTTTCGATGTCGTACACGTCGTCTTCTTTTTAGGGTGACACGTTGTAACTCGGGCAAATAAAACGTTCCTTTGAGTACTTCTCCGTTCATGTCTTCCAATTTATAGACGGCAGGATGACGACCATGCACTCGTCCAGTGACGCGAAACAATTCGGTCGTCCATTTAGGTAAGTAACCTTTGTCGAAAGTGCGTTTGGTTTTGCCAATGCGTACCCAATCTCCTACGGCCAACTCTCCACTTTTCTTGGGGACAGCCCTCGTCGGGGACGTACCAAACAGACGCTCAAACACCAACACTTCGTTGTCGGGAGTCACGTCTTGCGGGGCACGTCCGATGCTTCGATGGTAAGATTGGTTGTACGCTTGCACCAGGTGTGGTAAGATGTCGATGTACTTCAGAGTGTGGTGATGCGTAAAATATTTCCACATGCGTTTTTTCAAAGTGCGTTGAAAACGTTCCACGATGCTGGCTTTGGTTTCGGGATTCTCGGTGGTAAAAAAATGGATGTCACGTTTCTTTAATTCTTTTTGGAAAGCTTGGTTCAGAAATTCGGTGCCTTTGTCCGTTTGCCATCGAAGATGGTGACGACCGCTTTGTTTCAGCACTCGTTGCAGGGCTCGCACTAACTCACTGCTCGATTTGGAAGTCAAGGGCACGACCCAGGCAAATTTGGAAAAGACGTCGATGAGACGAAACAAATATTTGTAGCCACGATTGTAGCTGGCCAAATGAGAGACATCGGCTAAATCGGCTTGCCATTGATGATCGATGCCTTCCACTCGGGTGCGACTTCTGGCAAACTTGCGTCGAATGGGTTTGTGCAAAGTGTAGGTAGCTTGTTCTTGTAACCATCGTTGCACTTGAGGTAAACGAAGACTTTTCAGTTGACTTTAAGCAGCACGATACAATTTTTGAACTCCTGCGTAACCTGCAGAATGGGAGGGATCGTAGTAAATGCTGCCTAAGACTTTTTCCATTTTTTGTGTTTGTGTGTTAATAAGTCACCCACTCTTCGGTGATGCTACTTTGGGTGGGACGAAAGGGTGGTTTAGAAACGGATTTACGTGTCCGATGGGCTACGGGAGTAGAAGTCGAAGGTGGTGGTGGTGGAGGTGGCAACGGAATGGCTTTGGTTTTCTTTTCTTTTTTCGCTTCTGGTTTCCCTTCTTTCTTTTTCACTTCTGTCGAAGGAGGAGTGGACATCATCTTTTTAACCCAAGCTTTCATTTCCTCTCGTTGGGGTGTGGGGGACGGTGTCAACAAGGATGCTGCAATCTTACTCGAAATGGGAGCTGCTGACGGCGTTTGAAACACTTCTCGCATCTCTTCTTCCTCAGGTCTTCGTGGGGTAGCATCTCTGGTGACCCCTGGGGATGGTAGTAGTGGTGTTGGTGGTAATGATGATGGTGCTGGACTTTTCATCAAGGTCTTAAAATCTTTCAGAGTGGGTAAAGCTGTTTCGTCTAAAGCTTTCTGGTGAAAGAGTTGCAGTCGTTGCAAGAGTTGACCGTACTTTTGCGATTTTTCTGTTTCGGACAAATCTTGGCGATCCATCAAGGACTGCAATTCGTGTTGTAACTGGGACATCTAGCTCAAATTGGGATTGGGAGGTAAATGCGGGGTGCGTTATTCTTGCCACCGATGGTATTCCATCCATCGTTTGTAAGGCACTAAAGCTAGTTTTCGTCCTTCCATGGGATTGTCAGCGGTCGATTCTGAGATCTTGGGACTTCCGAGGGCCTTTTTATCTTGCTCCCATCAGTCCTCCCAACATGGTTCCCAAGACTCCTTTCAGCATGGGGCCTAACAAGAGAGGCAAAATACCTCCACGTTGCACTAACATCTTCTTTTTTTGACGAATGGGAATTTTCTTTCGAACCATTTGGCGAAGAACGTGACGATGTTTGCCTAAGCATTGTTTCTGGTGTTTGGACAAAGGGATCGTGCCTTTCAAAACGTTCAAACAACATTCGCACACGGTATCGATGACCTCTTTGGAGGCTGTTTGAATGAGTTTTTTTCGTAGGGGTGGAGAAGCTTTGGACAGGACAGATAACATGTCCCCATGTTTGGCTAAACGTGGTGTCAGTCCTTTCCTTTTCTTTCCTTGGGGTTTTCTGGAGGGTGACATCTTTGAGTCTTCAGGAGCACCAAAAAACACTGATACTCTACTTGGTCACAGGCCTTTTTTATACTGAAACGCGTCGCCACTGATTGTCTTTACGTCGTATCAACTTCATGACAGGCATGACACGTCGTGCAGGGGTACGCAACGGACTAAATCGAGCCAGTTCTTGCTTGGACAAATCCAGTAAACTTTGTAACATGCCCGATCTTTCATGGACTTTGATTTTGGGAGAAGGTGCTTTGTGAGCAGCAGCCACTGCCATTAAATTGGAGGGTCCTGCCACTGGGGAAGTTCTTTTTGGGGTCATCAACGGAGAAGTTCTTGGTGTGATCAACGTCTCCAAGTACTCTTCAGTTCCTGGTGTCATCAACGGAGAAGTGGATAAACGTGAGGCTGCCGGAGACAAAGTCACCGACGTGGCAGATCGTGGTTTGCGAGTGTAAGGTTGCGTCCTGGCCGAAGTGCCTCTCTTGCGACTAGTTTTCTTCTGTGGACTTTTCTTTTTCTGGGGACTTTTTCTCTGTTTCTTTTTCTGTGGGCTTCTTTTCTTTTTCCGGGGTGGTGTCTAGTAAGATGAGGGTCCCGCCAATGGAGAAGTTCTCCTTGGGGACTTGGTCTTTTTCTTCTTGGGGCTTCGTTGGACTTTTTTCTTGGGGATAACTTTGGGGCCATTAGGATCCCATCTTAAGAGTGAGAGAATGATGACGCCTCCTAGAGTACCGCTCCCTCCAGGTTTCAAAATGATTTGTTTTTGGTTTGAGCGTCGATGCGGGGATCGGCCAGTTGGACCAAAGCGACTTTGTTTCGATCGAAAAAGCGTTGGGTTTGATGAGGAATCTGAATGATTCCTTGGAGTAATTGACGTGCCGTCACCGTGAACCATCGTAAGACTTCTTTGAGACTAGCTTCTAAGACACGAGCTCGTGTTTGTGGATTTTTTTCTCGACTGATGCCATACAAGGCACGAATCAATTTGACGGGAAGATGCGACTGAAGGGACGTCATGTTCACACTGTGTGAGACAGACGAAAAAGGGTCTGAGGTTTTTATAGATTTTTTGATGGGGAGTGAAATGAAGTCGAGGACGGAGACGTGTACAGGACAGACCCTCCGTCTTGGCACCAATGGTGAAACAAGTGGGTACGAAATCGCAAATCCTCGGGGGTGATAGGTTTCAAATCGACGAGTAAATAGGCGTCTGGCGTTTGAGTGGCATCGTCGTACGCCTGAGTCAGCCAAGGCGTTCCTAACTGTTTGGCTAAGACTTGCACTTGCGATTTATCTCGAGGGCTTTTAAACAAGACCACGTAATGCGCATTGAGACTGATGGTGCGATGGGCTTTACTTTGTTGAAACAAATTTTGGGTGATGTAAACAACACTGGCATTACGGTGATGCCCTTTGCGCGTGAACCACAATTTAATTTCTTCTTCGTCTTCTCCTAACATGTCGTCGAAAATGACCAAATGGGTTTGACGGGAGTCAGAGACGATGCCGTCGTCTTCTTTAGGAATGCCTTCCACAAACACGATGGAATCGCCTTGACTTTCTCGCAAGAGGCTGTACGCCGATTGCCACTCTTTGTAACACCACACGATCCGTTGAGGTGGCCGATCGATCAAATGATGTTTATGTTCAATCAAACGTTTGACGAATTCGGTTTTGCCTGAACCGCTAGGTCCAGCAATGAGCATGTTAAAGGGATGGCGAAGATACAAAGCCTCCCAACTGGCACGATCTAAGTGTTCGTCGATGACTTTGACAGTAAAGGAAGAGGGAGCAGAGACAGCAGAGGTAGCCATTGTGTGCGAAATGTCACTTGTGACACGAAAACAAACAAGACAAGAGTTTATATACTTTTTCAGAACACGTTTATTGAATGTTTCAAACATGAATACGAAAGACAAAAATACATAAAAGCCAAAGGCTTAAGTAGAAGAATAAAAGGCACATGATAACCATGAACGTGGAATAAAAACAAGTGTCTGTACAACATGTTTTGGGTAATGTTCTAACCAGTTCTATAGTAGGGGGTAAGGTCACACAAGTGTCCTCCCGAAAGGGTCTTTCAGGTCTGTCCACGACAGTCCTGTCCTGGGTGACGGGTTCTTCTGGCACCGTCACTAACAGGGGTTGATAAGTAACTTTTTTCCTTGAACAACTCTCGTGCATACTGGGCCACTTCTTGGGTCCAAGCCTCAAAACCCCATTCTTTGCAGGCACGGACATCTGTCCAATGGGGATGTAAGTCACAAGCTATACACACATCGTCATACACGTCTTGGGTAGCTAAAAGTTGACGAATCTTTTTTTTCTGTTGAGGTCGAGAAGTATCCAGACAAAAACGCAAGGCTTTGAGCAAAAGGAGTTTTTCGTGACCATTTAAGGCCATGGAGGTATGGTAAGTACTGATCGTAAAGAGTCCACAAAGAATCGGCTGGTAAACGAAATCCCAGAAAACAAGTCACTAAGACACACACCACTTGTCGTCCCAAATTGAATGGATACAGTTCTTGTAATAATTGATGGTAATGATCCACGGTTTGAATATGGTCATTGAGTTCCTTCCACGGAATCTGTTGGATTACATACGACATAAGTCGTGGCATGGCAGCCTGATTTTATCGTCTCTTTGTTTCGGAAGCAATACACGTACTTTCTATCCAGTGATGTTCGTTCTCGAGATGGGAATGTAAATCTTGCATACTGTAACCTGAACTTCAGATTTCGATTAGAAGTTTCCTCTTCCACTAAGTAGATTCCACGGAAAATATGTTGGTAATCCTTTACCTCATCTTCCTCAATGCGTTGCTCTAGGTGAATCTCGAAGTAACCGAAATGATCAACACGTGGATCATCGGGGGCCTGGAAGTATTGAACAAGGTCTGACCACTGAAACAATTTCTGACGAATCAGTTCTCTTATACCATTCAGGTACCAGTGCTTAAAGATCTGGTGACGTAACGGATGCAATTGTTCTTTACGTTTGACTTGTATTTTGACCAGCTCTCGGTAAATGCATTCTCTCAATTCCACAGGCAAAGCACGAATGTTCTCTTGTAAAGTATCCATGAATAGGTCAGTCCGTACAATTCACAATCTTCTCATAGAGAGCAAAAGCAATCCACATAGTGAGTAATTTCTGACCACTGCCATTCAGGGTAACGTCCAAGAATGTCACTGAACTCTTTTGATGTAAACGGTCTAAAGCGATATAATAGGATGAATGCACCCTTGACCCAAATAAATCTAACACACTGGTTGACTTTTTTCACTTTCCTCTTGTGAATTTCTCGACACAAAAGTTCTACAGTGACCCATTGAGATTTCACTCTAGCAAACCCCTGCCAAACTTCTTTGTAAATCTTCTCTTGTAGTTCTTTAGGTAATGATTCAATATCGTTTTTGAAATGAAGTTTAAATACTGGTCTCGGTGATGTCCAACATTTGACTCCTAACCAATCTGGTTTCTTCTTCGTCAACGACATGGTAAGTTACTTCAATGTCTCGGTCCCACTAAGGGTAAGTAATGACAATTCGGTGACCATCGAGCATGTTCTACGTAGGCCAAATCTTGCGGTTCCCAGTGGTGAAGTGACACACCGCAACTGAAGCACTTGACTTTATCTCCTTCGCCCAAGTAGAAAAATCCGGATCTGGCTAATTCTTCGGGGGTCGGTTCTCCCAGAAACTTAGGCCATTTTCCTTTGAACGATTGAAGACGATTTTCAAAGTCGCAGTATTCCGACAAACGCACAGGAAACGAATATTCGTCTTTCACAGGTTCGTTTCAATGAGGGTTGGGTGACAGGAACAGGAGTTTGCTCAGGGCTGGATGACATCCGTAAGGAGGTAGACGTGAAGGTGAACATTCCCCTTTAAAACGAAACCCAGTAAAATGTCCAAGAGGACGAGCGGCATCCCTTTCGCATCCCTCAGGTTTGACACGCACAGCATCACTTTCCATGATAGGGGTAGGGACACTAAAGTTCCCATGATGCTTTACGGCATCGCTCAGGTCACAAGTTACAGCATCGTACCCATCGCAAGGCTCACAATCGCACTCGTCTGCAAACTCCGTTACGCAATTACAATGGTAACCACATGGACAATCGCAGTTTCCTTCCGGACATTTTCCGTCGCAATGCCTGGGTCTTATCCATCCAGTATTAGTCACACTAGAGGAAGATACAACTTTTTTACAATCCCCAAACTGGAACGATGTCTCTTTCAAAGTATTCATCTTGTTCGCTCGGTCTTGGTAGTCACAATGAACTATCGATCTTGCCTAGGGTTTCCTTTTTATATACAGACCAATACCGACGTGTCCATACGGCAACGTAAAGTGATTGGGAAGTCGCACTCGCTTCTGGTACACGATTTGATAGACTTTTTCCAAGGGCCGAATGACGATGTGGTGAGTGGGTAAACGTACAATCTTGTTCGGTTGATAGGTGGTCACTTTAAAGTTTCCATCCTCTCCCGATTGCAAGGCTTCTTTCAGTACCCCAAAGTTGACCACTCGACTGGTACGATGTTTCAGAGTCAGTCCTTTCACTTTGCACGTCGTGTGCACTTCTCCTTGTTTGTCCCGGTATTCGTAGCCGTAATTTTTGGGACCGCCACTGACGAAACTTAGAATCTTGTCGTCGGGATGCTCGTCTGTCCAGGCTCCTAAACGGTCTCCTTCGATGTCAGGGTGATGTTGAATCGGGTGATGGATGTAAATGCAACTGTCCGTGTCAAAGTACAGGACGCGTTCCCCTAACAGTTCTAAAGCTTCGTACAATTTTAAGCGAGCATGAGCTGTCACGTAAGCCGCAATGATGACATTTCCAAAAGGGTCGTCTTGTACAAAGTCCAGATCTTCTTCGTAATTGACCAAGATCAAATCCTCTCGAACGACGTCCACGTGTTTCATGTATTTAGTTTTGTCGTGAATCATCTGGAAGTAGCGGGAAGGTTCTGTCAAATATTCCGTCTTGGGTAAACACGGTCGTTGTGCCATTTTACCCCACAAGCAATTTAACATCACTTTGGCAAACGATCGCCTGCCTTCGTTTTTCTCGATGTGGTCTAAAGTGATGCCTTCTTGTTCATAGTATTTCTCTTTGAATTTTATTTGGTCTTCGGGAGTGTGACACCAGGAAGGATAGCCGCTGGCTTCTTGCTTCAGTTTCAAAAAGGCATCCACGTAGTCGGCGAAAATGCCTTTCTGAGTAGGGTCACCCTTGTGGTACTGTTGTGTCTTGGGAAAGTGGCAAATTTCGTACACTTCTAACAGTTGGTATCCCATGTCCAGAGCTTTGAACAATTCTACGCTGACCCAGGTTCCCGTCAAGGCCCGTTCTTCCTGGGTGTGATGACATGGCTGATCTTGGTTGCACGTTTCGGCACAAGTACGGCACAAGGGAAACATCAGTTTGCCTTGACAATGGTGAGGTAAGACGGGATGGTATAGGTTCGTGGGAGGCAAAACTTTGCACTTAATCAAGCCTTCGTATTGTCGAATGTTTTCCAGGTCGATGTGTTCCGTGAACAATTGCGGGTGCCCTACGGGAAAGCGACAATATTTGCACACGTAGGGATACAACTAACACACGTCCAAGTATTTGATTTCTTCTCCTTTCTCTTCGTCGGCTTGGTACAGCAAACAGGTGGCATTGGTTCTTCCTCCGTACAAACTATCCCTCGGGTTCAGCGGGTCCATGAACTGGTAACTTTCCACGAGGCGTTTAAACTCGGGATCGGTTTTCAAACGGTGATCGTATTCGTGTTCCCACATTTCCACCACTTGGTATCCTTGCTGTTCTAACTTTAGTCGCCGCTGACAAGTGTCCTGGTACAGGTCTTCCATGGTCCGTTGTAAAAACTGATTTTTAGTGTCTCGGTCAGGGTAGCAGACGGGACATCCGTGAAATAAGCAACCGTTAAACTCGTACACGATCTTGGGGTTTTCTAAGTCCCAGCCATCGACCGAATACGTTCCGATGGTCTTTTCACCCCCTCCGTTGCGGGCATGCTGAATCCACTTGTCTTCCTTGTCGCACAAGTAATGTAACCAACGTAGGGTTTTGACCGAGTATTGACGTTTGACAAAGTGGGTCGTTTGAGGGCTAATGACAGCTACGGTGTTTTCAGGCATGAATCGTTGTCGATACACTAAGGAACACGCTTTGGCAATGGTGCAAGCTTCTTTCAAAGGATCGACCCCTCCGTGTTCCATGAACAGTTCTCGAAATTTTCCACAGCAACGTCGTAAAATGTCCACGTCGGAACGACAATACTTTAACATTTCTTCCTGAAAGTCGAAGGGGTCAGAGGCATGAGCCTGGTACCAAGCGTAGAAATCTTCTCGTTGTTCGGTACGCATGTTGTCGGGGTCGTAATAGTGAGCCTCAGGCAAATGGGGTAGAACGGCATGTTGATTGGCTTCCGTATTGAAAAAGTGTGGAAAGTACCCTTTAGCCATTTCTGTCATTCCAAACGTTTTAGGCATTCGACTCAAAGGCATGGCCAAGTAACTCATCGAATCTTTAAACTGCACTTGTCCCACTTGCATGAAAATGATTTTGGCTCCGTTCAAAGTGACTTTAGGACGTTCGGTGCCATGTTCCGTATAGTACCTCAAAAGAAACTGTCCATCGTATCCGGAGAAATTGTGAGCCATCACCGTGGCATGACGATGACAATCTCCGTAACGTTCGATTTCCTCTTGGCTCCACGTCTTGTCGATGGGGTCTAAGACCCATCGAGCGAAATCGGCTAGCGTGTTCGGTCCCCGAAAGATTTTTTCACGTCCTCCAGGAATCTTGCTACAGTGAGGGCAATGACTGAAGATAGGTTCTTGAATGCACTTCTCGCACGCTCGATGAGCCACGCAGAAATTAGGAATGTGAATGCCGGTCTCTTGCATGCATTCGAAATCGAAAAAGGTGAAATTGCCTTTCTTCTTCATCTGACCGTCCTCTTTCTCTGGTGGGGGTTGGTATTTTTGCACGTAGCATTGGTGTTCCAAGACCACGATGTGGTGACAAATGTGACATTTTTTCTTTCCTCGACATACGTGTGCCTTGACAGTATTGGTAAGTATGCCTTGTTCACACGTAGGGCACAATCTCAGCAGTTGACAAGCACATTTCTGCTGTGAACCTTGTGTTTTCAAATGTTGTTGGTAACAGGTACGGCTGACAAACGTGCGCAGACAAGTTGAACAAGGCACTGGTCTTTCGCTCAGACAGGGTGGAGAGGCCAAACATCCTGAGCATTTCGATCCGCAATGTTTGTGTTGCTCTCGATTGTTAAAACCATAGTCACATTTCTCACAATAATAACTGTATCCCAGGAATCCGGTGATACTGGTAATGGTATCGAAATGTTCATCGTGATAATATACATGAATGTATTTTCCGTCCTTAAAATGTTGGCCTCGAAACAACAGAGGCCCGCGCATTTCTTGAGGGTGCACTTTCAAGGTGTATCGTGGAGCTAGGGCATCTTGCAATTTTTGCATCTCAGAAATGCCACAGGGTGAGTCTTTGGACAGTCCGGCTTGTTTAACAGGAGTTCTGCTTCGTTTTCGTTGTTTGGTTCGGTTCGATTTTCGAATGTTCTCCCAGGTTCTTTTCCATTCTACCGTGTCGTTCTTGTTGGCATAGGTTCGTCCCACCACGATGGCACGGGCTAAACACATCTGGTCTTGAGGGTTTTTAATTCGGACGAGACTTGTTTTGGTGTTGCGAAGGTCGTCCACCAATAACATCTTTTTGCGTCCTGTCCCTTGAGGAAGAGAGACGTGAGCCATTTTCAGTGTGGTTTTACCATCGGTGATGTCAAACTGGTCATTAGATTGTTGTACGTGTTGAATCTTGTCCATGATTTTGGAAGGGGTTAGTTCTGCGGGTCTGCTAAACTCGATCCAAACAGGGGATTTCAAACCGTCGTGATCTATGGATAGTGTCAAGCGATCGTCTTCTTTGGGTTGACATTGTCGCTTGAGTGCGGTGAGCAAAGAATCCCACATCTCGGTGATGAACCCTTCTGCTTTCTCCAACGGTACGTCGGACTTGAAATCTTTAAACTTAACCGTGTAGGTGTAAGCCGTGGTTCTAAATTTTCTAGAGGAGCGCTTTTCCGTCTCTAGAATGGAATAGTATTTTTCAGGGTTGACTAAGGGTGACGAACCTGGTTTAGCGGTTTCAAATTCTGGTTCACTCATGTCCTCTTCAAAATCACTGGCATGAATTTGTGCCAAGATTTCAGCTCTGGTCCGAGGCGATAGATCACGTTTCTGCCTCTTACTTTCTTCTTCTTCTTTCTTCTCGAATGAATGGGATCGTTTCATCTTGAGTGCAAAACGTCAAATGACTCAAGTGTAAACACCATAAACTAATTTATAGTCATGGCAGACCAGCGTATATAAAAGGTGCGTGTCTTGTCCTTGCACTATTCATTTCACTCTCAAGCCGAGCACAACGATGGAAGAGACTACGCAGATGGAACGTTTCGTCAGAGCTTTGCGAGGGGTCATTAGAAAATTCTCTTCAGACCAGCCGACGGACTACTCTCCTTCCTTTCGAGATAAAAGTCAAGATACTTGCTATATCTGTCAGAAGAAAGGGCATTGGTCAGAGTGTCCAGACCGTCAAAAAAGAAAAGAAACAGGGGCTAAAAAGGACAGAAGTCAAGATACCTGTTATTATTGTAAAGAAAAAGGACATTGGTCTCCAGATTGCCCCAAAAAGAAACAAGAGGAGTCAGAAAAAAAGAAGGATTCTTCAGAAGAAGAGAGGGATTCTTCAGAGGAAGAAGAGGAAGAAAGAAGACAATTCTATTTACAAGAGGCAAAGAAACAGGAGAAGAAAAGAAGAAGGGAAGAAAATGAGGAGAAAGAAGAGAAAAAGACGGTGAAGAAATTCAAAAAACAGAGAGACTAAACAAGGAGAAAGAAGAAGTCAATGAACTTTTTATTAAAGTGTTGTGTTGTGTTGTGAATTGTGAATTGGATTGTAAGAAATGGAGAAAAGAATAAATGAATGATATAAGGTAAGTGTCTTTGAGTTTTGATTTTAAAATAAGAACGTACACTCACGCACTCATACACAGACACGTACTATAAGGGTAAAAGGGGTGGGTTTTTTTTTGAGTCATTGGCAAATTGAAATTGTATTTCTTTTCGAGAAATGTGGGTGGCCCTGAAAAGGGCCTTTTTTTGGTGTAGGGGTGAGTTTAACCAATCAACTTTAACTGCCTTAAGCCTTTGCCACGGCCAAGGCCTACTTCTGAACTGCGTAACGTTGATGATGATGATTGAGTTGAAATCACTAAGGGTGGTACGGCAGGCTTAGTCACAGGGTTGACGTGTTTAGCTCGGGAAGGTCGTATTCTCTTCGGTCGTGATAAAGAAGTCTGATACATTTGTTTCAGACTTCTTAACTCCGCTAAAATGTCCAACAGTACCGTGACCGTTTGATTTTCACCCTCTTGTTTCTTTGCTGCTACTTCTTCTTGCTGTTGTTGCTGTTGCTTTTTTCTTACCTCTTCTTCTTCTTGCTGCTGCTGCTGCTGCTGTAGGAGAAAAGCTTGTTCCGCTTCCTTTTTATCGTTGCATAAATTTCTCCAATTCTTCTTTCTGTCTCTGTCTAAAATTCTCCACTTGCGGTAATGAAGAAGGTAACGAAGGTTCCGGAACAAATTCTTGCGAGGTAAGAAAATCCACAAAATCCCAATGTACCTCTTCTGAAAGTAAGTCCGGGTTCCCTTGGGCAGTCTCCCCTGCTGGTGCACCCCAATGGATCGTTTTCTGAGTTTCCGTCATGTTGAATCACTGTCGCATAGATTGACTGCACACAAGCGCTAGCGAATCTATATAGATCACGTGACGTCACAAACTGCTCTCTTCGGATTGGATGCGAGCTGACTGAATTTTGTAACGCGTGTTCGGATTGGTGAATGAACTCAATCCGTTTCAATCCTTCCTGTACCTATAAATAAGCGCAGTTCACTACATTGATTCACCTGTTCTCGTCGCTTCAAGATGTGGACCACAGTTGAGTCATCCACCCTTGTGTCTTCCATGATGTTTAGGACGGACATGCTCATGTATGTCCGGTCCAAGTGGACTGTTGTTGATAGGACAGATACTAGTCTATGGATGAGGAGAGTTTACATAGAAAGACAAGGATGTCTCAAGAGGGTACTTGTGTATGGACCGGCAGTTAGAAGGAGTTTAAGAAGAAGAAGAAGATGTGACAGATGCCATCTATGTTAATATTAATATTAACATAAACCCAAAGGCCCTTTCCAGGGCCAGCCATATTTCTCGAAAAGAGATAGCCTTTCAATTGCCTACCCTTTTTTAAATTTAAATTTAAATTTAAATTTAAAAAAACTTTAAAAAAAAAATCCCATATTCAATTCCCCTTGTCCCTAGACAAGCCCAAACTCTATTCCCATGTTAATTTCCCTTGTCCCTAAACAGACCCAAACTCTATGTTAAATTCCCATTGTCCCTAGAGTTGCCCACGATTTTTCTCCATGTTAAATTTCCATTGTCCCAAGAGTTGCCCAGGGGTCTTTTTAATGCTAAGTCCCATTGTCCCTAGGGTGCCCCACTTTACTACTTAGGTTAACGTCACGCTCGGGGCTGGAGGTCGGCAACAGTGTTTCAATTGACTGACCTCATTTGACCTCAATAGGCGCTACTCGGGGTAAGAATGGGAAACTCTATGTTAAATGTTTATAACCTCAAAAGGTTTCATCGGCTTAAAAGGGTTTTTAGCATCAAAAGGGTTTGGTTTAGGAAATCACACGGCAAGGGTAAAGGGGAAGGGTAAAAGGTAAGGGTTTTTAAGTTGGAGTTGTCATCATAGGTAAACGAAAACTTAAATAAAGACAAATTTGTTTAGTGATTGAAGTTGAAAACAGAGACAATTCATATAAAACACAAAACTTATTTTTGTGAGGCAATAGTCAAACAGTATATTGTTACAAGCCAGGGGTCTTTACTTAACCGAGCGGTGTCAGACCCTGGCGCGATTCTCGCTAGAAGTCATAAGTGTACTCCAAATTTCCAAAGACTTCCATACAGCTTCAGTTGTAAATTAGAAAGCCCGACGTGTCTGTTCTCTACAACAATTGTACACTAATCAATGCAAGACCACATATCTCACAACCTGTCCAATATATATCAACCGCAAATCTGCATGGTTTCTCTTCGTTAGGTTTCCCTACCACCAGACGGTCATGCCGTATAAACTATATGACTGTCACTTAATACATGGAACTAGTTTAGCTATGCCACCTTAGGCCAGTGAAACTATGGTGTCCAGGCACATTTTGCTAATACAACTGCATCACATTTGCCACCATGACGACACAAACGGTATCTGCCTTGTCCTTTCTTATTGATTCCATTGTGTAATTTACCGGTTTCCTACCGTAAATACCGCCACTGCAGTCACACCAACAATGTATACCCTTAGGTTCCACGAACATCCATTCGGATTTGACCCGAATTCACTACTAGTGAACCATGGCCTCATGGGAACTCACGAACACTTTATTCCGTGACGTTTGCTCCTAGTAATATTCTAATTATTTCGGGCAAAGGAATATTTATATTGCACCGAATTCCAATATTCAGACAAGAATCACAAAAATCTGAAAGAATTCCTTAAAACGGAGTCCTATATTCAAATGCGCATACTCCAAATTCAGTACAATATCCTGCCAAGCCAATGGGCAGCCCTGAAAAGGCTCTTTGTGGTTTGTTAACCAAAGACAATTAACATAATGTGCATCGCACTGGTCGTCTTCTCTTCCTTAAAATTCGTCTCACAGCGGGACCGTACATCAGGACTCTCTTCAGGCAACCTTCATTCTCCTCCAGATTGCTGCATCTGTAATTTTCTTGACAGCCTATGATGATTTCGCATACAATGGGTAGTCAGGGCTGAACAGCATTTCCGCATTTAGTGTAGGCGACGCAACGTTTGTCCACATCTTGTCATGAGAACAGGTGAATGCATGAGACGATCCACTGCTATTCATTGTCTAAGAAAGGATCGAAACGAAATGACATGTTTCACCAATCCAAAGTGGCGTTACAAATTTCAAGCGCAGCTCGGAGACTCTCTTCCAATCAGAAGAGAGATACGTTTGACGCCATATGTAGTAAATAGGTGAACCAGCTTGCGTGCGCAGTGAATTGACGTGACATAGTTTGTGCATGGCTGAACGTATGAATACATGGCACTATTGGACAACAGTTCTATGACTGGCCGTTCCCAATTGTAGCACTGATGATCAGCGAATTGCTCAAGCTTCATAGACAAAATCCACACTGATCCAACCGCATTATCATTGGGATCGTTCGGTGTGGGTGACCTAGTCCCACCATTAGATTACAAGAACCGGACGCGGGAAAAACTCGTCGTTTCTGAAGAGATCAAACAGTTTCTGTCATTGCCATCTGAGGTGTAACATCAGCCCTTTTTATTAGACTTAATGACCAATTGCTTGTTATAAAGGTATTTCACTTTGACCTAAAACCCGACTAGATAATACCAGCCATAACAAACATAATTTATTTGATCCACCGTTCTAAATTAAAAACGACATGCACATCCTAACTAGGCTTAAAAATTCAACCAGTCGCAAGGACTTTATTTAGGGATTGGATATTTGGAAACACACCGTGTGCACCAAATAAAATTATATGGATAGGAACATTTTAAACAATATATACACGACTCTAATAAGCAAAATGGCATACACTAATCTGGCAGTAAGTAATATACAATATAAGAAAACGGGACCGAATTTGATTTCATTACTATCTAGGCGATTCAGGTCACTTACCGGCCGACTATTGTGTCACCCATTCGTGTCCTTCTCCTCACTGTCCTGCTCGGACATTCAAGACCAGTGCGTTGACCTATTCCAACTTGTCAAATAAACAGGTACCCATATGAGCTTGTATACACATAACCTAGAGTAGGTGCGTCTCGTGGGGGCTTTAATCCCTGTATTAATGAGTGCGTTTATGGTTCGAAAGGAAAACCATAGTCTGGGGCTTTCTTGACTCGTCAACTAGTAACATGCTTTTGAGTTTAGCAAAGCTGAACGAAGTCCACGTTCATTTGTATTGTGTCAGACGAATCCTGATTAGAAAGGCCAGAGGAATTGGAGAACACGAATCTGACAAAATGGCCCAAGACCTAATAGAAGATATCTTGCATGCGGAAGTGAAGCAAAGAGGAAAAATGAAAGACGCAGACTTCAACAGATAATGAAGCAAGAGGAACAGACGAGACAGCAGCATCAGCAGCAGGTGAAGAACAGAGGAGTTTGGATTATCTAGTTGACACCAAGGAATTTTTCTTTCTCCTGCTGCAGAAGCAGGTCTTATCCTGTGGGAAATCCTGCAGTGAGAGGGGCAAACTAACCAGATGTTAAGAGATTTCCAAAACAAAACAGCCCTATTGAGGGTTAACCAGATCTCTAGAAAATAAAGACTGATCATTTTGCCAACAAGTTGAGTTTAGTATGTTTGTATGTTTTGATATTTGTATATCTTTCTAAAGAAACTCATTCTACATTGTGTCTATCAATGCATGCGTGTGTGTGTGTGTGTGTGTGTGTGTGTGTGTGTGTGTGTGAGAGAGAGAGAGAGAGAGATGTATGGTAGTATGTTTATAAACATTTACTTTTTTGCCTGTGAAAATGTGTGTGGGCTTTCTTGTAAGTTTGGTACATGTATACATTTTTTCTTAAAAAATAACCCACTCACTCAAAGTGTGTTTGTATGTAATAATGTTGAGAAAGAGTTTATTTTAGGTCCGCGCTACTATCTATTTTGGATAGTTTGTGTGTGATATGTGTTTGTGTAAGGAGATGTTTTCCCGCACGTCGGTGCTTTAAGCATATAAACAATAACTTCAGTCAATCGGGTTCCCATCTTGTACGCGTCAACATTAAAAAATGAGCCGTATACAGAAACTTTGGGAGCTCAAGATAACCTAAGTTATGCTCGTCGCGTCCTAGACGAACTGTCTATGTAGGTAATACAAGAAGCAGCAAATCTAGAGGAATAAAATAAAAAGGAGAAGGAGAAAAAAGGTCGATTCTACCCATCGGATGATGCTGCGGACCTGCGAGGTCATATAAGGCGTGATGGGTTTGTTATGCCGTCACCGTAGTAGGTGTCGGGTGCTTCCAATATTTTATTTAAATTATTTTAGAAGTCCAATCCAGGCTTGATTCTGTTTGGAAGCTAAATTAGTGAAAGATAGATGTAAAGCTCTGAGCCACCAGTCAGCAATACCGACGGTTAAATGACTGAATATACAAAAAATAAATAAAATAAAAATGAAATTCAGCTAATAACAATTTCATGACAATTTAATAAACAAATTATTACAATTTCCCACGTACTCTCCTTCGAATCGACCCTATGATAGCCTATTGCATCGTTAGATTAGTAATGTGTGATAGCTTGTCACTTGTCCTTTTATTCTACTCATCTGTGTGTTCTTCTCTCTTATTCCTCCAATTCATTCTCCACTTCCTCTCGACTTACTCTGAATTCCTTCTCCTCCTCGACTCCTCTATACTCCTTTCCCACTTTCTCCTCCTTGACTCCATTTCCTCCGCCTCCTCGACTCTCTCCACCAACTAGAAATGTCGACTCCGACTGCACTGCTAATCTCGCTTCCGTCTCGCATCGTAGAGACTCGGGACTAAACTGAAGCGGAAGATCTGTCTCCAAAAAAGCTTCTTTACGAAAATCTCCTCTCTATAACTTTTACCGCCAAATTACGAGTGGCTTTCTAAAAGTAATCATATTTGCTCAGCAATCTTCCCAGGATAACTAAATGTTTGCTTGCTAGTTAGAAGTTATAGCTCGGATCGAAACTGTTATCACACCCTTCGTCTCAATTCCGATTGGATGTCGCTTTAATTCGATCCAGTCAAACTTAGTCGTTTTCTCGCTGTCTGTTCACATGAGGACGGATATAACACTCCCAGTTCCCTCGCAGTTCCATTGATCTAGGACAAACCCATAGCACCTTGGTGGGAAGTTGCACTATCTAACGCTTGTGCTGATTCAAGATGCCGGATCTTCTCTCTGGTCACAGTAACCTTGTTTAAGAGATTATAACTAGCCTGCTGAAATGGCTTGTACTAATTTCTTAGTTTATACACGACTTTCGAACTGACGTTGAGCAAAAGTGACATCAAGCCCGTGTTAATGACTCAGAGCCAACTACCAGAACAAATGGTTGATGTCCCTCAAATTAAGAACTTGGACCTAGAACTGGAAGCAACAGCTCCAAGAGTATGAACATCAGCATACACATCACCAACTTCTGCAATCTCATCGCATACATCAGAGGGGTAGAATCGTGAAAGTTCACGCTGCAGTGGATTGGGACTCCGAAGCCACCCTGTATTTTCTAATTTCACCATTCTATGGAAGAAAGAGCCCACTGGATATCTAGAAAAGGGAAACTGATCAATTGACACAACCATCAAAACATCCCTTTACTTTACCCACAGTATGTTTGTATATGAAGATTTATTGGTGTGTCTATAAACACAAAACTTGTTTGTTTGATAGTGCGCGACTGATCTGTTTTTGGTGTATGTATCTGCATTTAAAAATCTGCCTTCCATGGTATACTACGTATTTGTAAAGTGTGTTTGAGATTGTCTTTACTACAAAGTCTGCTTCACAAAACTGTATGTTTGTATGAAGTAAAATGCGTTTCTTTGTAATAATTTTGTTTGAAAGATAGTTTCTTTTAGGTCAGTGCTATTATCTTTTGTATATTCCGTTTGTAATATGTATTGTGTGAGTGGGGATGTTCTCCTTCACGTTCATATAAAGGCATATAAAGCGGAGCGTTCGTCTATCGTACCATTTATCGTCAGTCGAAAAAGGGGAAAGTATGACCGTAAAGTTGCAAGACTCAACAGACATCCTGGTGGACATCGAGCAGCTCACTTGAGTAAGCAGAGGTTTCATGGTATATCTATGCAAGAGTGAGAAAAGAGTCTGCTTCCCTCAAAAGAGCGAATAACTCTTTTCCTATGTAATGAAATAGGAAAAGGGGAAGATGAAAACTTTACTGGATAAGGAAAGGATGGAAGAGGAAACTAAGAGGAGAAAAGAAGACTTTGCCAGGCTGAATGAGAACTAGATAAAGGTTCTGGAAATGTTTAGGTGCATGTGGTATCCAGACTGGATCCCCAAGGAAGAAACGAAGAAGAATAGTTTCCTGCAAAAACTGAGGAAATGGTGAAAGACCTGGAGGGCAGAGGGAAAGTAGAAGAGACACAACGCCCCTTTTCAGGGCCACTCATTTGCCTCGAAAAGATAATCTCTTTGACTCTTGCTTACAAAACTTATTTGAGCTTGTGTTGTATAAATAATAACAAATTTATCTTAAAAGCCCTTAATCCTACCCTTCCCATGTCACCCTATAAACACCTTTTGAACTTATAAGCCTTTTTTGAGGCTATAAATCCTTTTGAGGTTATGAAACCTTTTGAGACTATGAAACCTTTTGAGACTATAAACCCTTTTGAGGCTATAAACCCTTTTGAGGCTATGAAACCTTTTGACTATAAACCCTTTTGAGGCTATAAACCCTTTTGAGGCTATGAAACCTTTTGACTATAAACCCTTTTGAGACTATGAAACCTTTTGAGACTATAAACCCTTTTGAGGCTATAAACCCTTTTGAGGCTATGAAACCTTTTGAGACTATAAACCCTTTTGAGGCTATAAACCCTTTTGAGGCTATGAAACCTTTTGACTATAAACCCTTTTGAGGCTATAAACCCTTTTGAGGTTATGAAACCTTTTGAGACTATATGCGTTTGACACAGTTTCCCGTTCTTACATTGAGGCCAGTTGGGGTCAGATCCCACTGAGGCCACATATCACTCATCATATAGCATGCTCGAAAGTTTCAGGCGAATAGTCAACATTGTAGTTCAAGAACCACAAAGTATGTCGATTTTGTACGCCCTTAAACTGTAGTTGACCAGTTTGCATTATATGCCCCTAAACCGTAGTTGAAAAGTCCATATTGTAAGTCCCTAAAGTGTAGTTGAAGAGTTCCCACTGCATGACCCTAAACTGTAGATGAAGAGTCCATATTGTAAGCCCTTAAATGGGAGTTGCATAAAGTGAAGTAAAATGGTTATCACAGACTCTAAAGTTAACAAATGAGTAATACAAGCAGAATGGGGGAAACATTTTTATTTTTTGTATCGTACTTTTTCTGTTTTGCATAAAAAGAGTTTAGACTTTTCTGAGTAAATAATGATCATAAATTTAAATACATTAACATTGCTGTACTGCCTCGTCTGCAACGAACCCTACTGCGAGCTGTGCAGACCCATGCATAACATCTCATAACGTGAAAGAAGGTCAAGGTTAACGCTATTCGTTGATTATATGTTGTCATTCCAGTGTTGTATAATAATACAGATATACTTCATATATGGATGAGTTACGGTACATACTGATCGTTGTTACTGTAGTGGGGTTTAACGCCATTTTTCAGCACAAGATATGCTATACATGGCGGCCAGTATAAATGTACCCACGTTAGACGAATCTGAGACTCGAACCCACGCAGACAGAGCTAAGATGGCAGTAATTCGGAACGGCCACTCGGGGCCCCTACATAATGGTTATCATGGCGGGTTTAAATCATAAATCAATCATTTTTATGTACTTGACATGTTCATTCTATGATGTATCCACTCGGTACTTTGTTTTGTTGTAATAGGTGTAAAGATAATGGAATTAGATTATGGACACATTATTTTAAGCATGTTTTTAGGTTTGTTTGTTTGGATTTTGCTGGTTGTTTCTTGGTTTGTTTTAATAAATCATGGAAGGAAAGTCAACTCGGACACTGTTATCAACATACGTACACATGAATGGTCATTGAAGCCAAAGTGTAAATGTTGTCATCTGCATATCTCGACCTAGTCCGATCGGACTGTGGGCCTCGCATTATATCGATTCTTAATATACATATGGTAAATTCGATACAGCAATAATAATAATAATAATAATAATAATAATAATGAAATAACAAATGAAGAGATGTAATTCTCTTCAAATGTTCGGTGGCCATTTCAAAAAATTAATTATTAATGCAGGTATATATTAATAATACATTTATAACTTGTGTCAGGTGTGATATATTCAGTCCACCGAGTATACTAGAAATACGTTAGAATTTGTGTCGTGATATAAAAATGTAATGTGATAATATTATGCGCTTTTCGTCCAGGATGTCTATATAGATCGCTAATTATAGCATGCAGAATGTCAATCTGGATAACTTGTTATCATACTTACCATGCATAATGTCAATCTGGGTCACTCATTATCACACAGACCATGCATAATGTCAATCTGGGTCACTCATTATCACACAGACCATGCATAATGTCTTCCAGAATAGCTACATAGATCGCTCATTATCGCAATGATTTTGTAGAATATATATCTAGATTACTCCTTATCACATAGATCATGCCGAATGTTTACCTAGATCACTCATTATTACGCAAACCGCCCAGAACGTTTACTTAGATCACTCATTATCTCACATATCATCCAGAATATATGTCGTTGTTGTTGTTGTGGAAAGATCCACCGACCCAAGGGAAACTACTGGCAAGCTTTCTCACATACCCACATTGGCTGAATCCGAGACTCGAACCGGCGCAGACAGAAGTGAGATGGCAGTGATCCGTAACAGAGAGCGCTTTAGACCATTCGTCCATTCGCTCCCCCCCCCCCCAATAATATCAATCTGGATCACTCATTATGACATAGATCATTAGCTACAAATGAAAACACAGTTCAATGTATTCGCAAAGTCTCGGTCAATCCTTGTTTCGTAAACAGCCGAGTTAGTCCGAATACATTCGCGATAAGTTTTGAATATACCCGTAATTAGGTTAGGGTCTAGAAGTAATGAGCAAATCGTATTATTGCCAAGCATTTGAAACCAAGTCTGTCGTACGTGTGGAGCGGCTTTACGTTTGCAAATTCGACTTGCCGTTCTCGAACAGAGTTAGCAATTTCGATGAATTTGATTCTGGTTTCAGATTTAGTGAGAAAATAACTAATTTAAATCCTTACACGGTTCTGAACCACATAGCGAACCCATGACCTTAAATACAGTTTGGATAATTAATTTTACCCAGAATTCCTTCAACAAGATATTTCCGTGGCCATTTAAAGTACAATGTGCCGTGGTTGCTAAAGGTGTTGTTTTATTTTAGACCAACGCTTTAAGAGCTTTTATGAAGTTCTTGTCTAACACAGGCGGAATTCTTTTGTTAGAATATCTTATACGCACATGTTATTTAATTTGCTACACATATTATTTAATTTGTTACAAATGTTTTTTAATTTGCTACATATGTTATTTAATTTGTTACAAATGTCATTCACTGGTAACTGAATGATTTGAATTTCTTTGATTGGTCACGTCCTTTGTAGATTGGCTCCATATCCCAGTCCGTCGGAGTTTTCTTCATTTCTTTCTCGTTAAGAAACACAACCGTTTCCACGTCTTCTAAACGCATTTCTTCTATACTCCAGTTAGTCTTTTGCCTTGCCTTAATAAAAGCGATGATGAACAGGATTACCGGCAAAATTTTCAACAGTACTTGGAGTCCAACAAGTTTGTATCGAAGGTCATCGTTGTCATACAGTGCGCATGCGCCTTGTCTCAAGCAAGATTTCCGCCACAGGATACATGCTGTGTCGACAACTTTTCCGAATACCACTGGACCGGGAAACCAACCTAAAATGAGACAAATCAGAACATGCACGTGAATGCCGAAGACGTTATATTTTTCAGACTTTCTGTCTATTAACGGTATGTTCTTGTGAGCATTTGCTTTGTTTGCTAACAATATCAGTCGCGCCATAACTACTTTATATCGATGCACAAAAAAAGAGGAAATTTTGTTGAACATATTTCCAGCTCTGCCGGTATTAAACTTGTTTATAAATGACAGAACAAGTAGTTATGTGTTTGGTTGGTAGAAATCTCAAAATTTGCGTTAAACTGTTATCCCTCGAACTTAAAGAATTCATGGTTTGATTCCCAAATTAAGATGTATTTCATGTAAGATATTATTCGCTATTGCAACATTACTTAACAACAGTGAAAAAATATATATCTTGAGATCCTTGGCGACTTTAACATAGTGAATCTCCGTCAAGCAATTTAAAACTAGAAGTAGTAAATATATAGTCATTTTCTAGAGACGGGAAGGTGCAACCACATCGACTGCAAACACCGCGTTGTCCAATTACGTATAACATAGACTGCAATCACTGCGTTGAAGCATAGACTGCACTAAATACATTGTCCAGTTACTTAAAATACAGACAGCAAACACGACGTTGTCCAGTTTCATACAACATAGATTGCCATCACTGCGTTGTTCAATTACATAAAACATAGACCACAATCACTGCACTGCAGCATAGACTGCATTAAATGAATTGTCCAGTTACCTAAAATAAAGACAGCAAATACGACATTGCCCAATTTCATACACCATAGACTGCAATCACTGCGTTGTCCACTAATAAACATGCATAGACTGCAATCAAATATTGCCCAGTAACATAAATACATATTATGCAATCAATGCGTTGTCCAGTTACATACATACATATACCGCAATCATTGCGTTGTCCAGTTACACAAATACATAGACTGCAGTCACTGTGTTGTCCAGTTACATATATACATAGACTGCAATCAATCCGTTGTCCATTTACATACATACATAGACTGCAATCCATTCGTTGTCCAGTTACATACATACATAGACTGCAGTCACTGCGTTGTCCAGTTACATACATACATAGACTGCAGTTACTGTGTTGTCCTGTTACATACCTACATAGAATGCAGTCACTGCGTTGTCCAGTTACATACATACATAGACTGCAGTCACTGTGTTGTCCAGTTACATACATACATAGAATGCACTCACTGCGTTGTCCAGTTACATACGTACATAGAATGCAGTCACTGCGTTGTCCAGTTACATACATAATTAGACTGCATTCACTGCGTAGTCCAGTTACATACATTCATAGACTGCAATCATTACGTTGTCCAGTTACCTACATACATAGACTGCAGTCATTGCCTTGTCACTTATATACATACATAGACTGCAGTCACTGTGTTGTGCTGTTACATACATACATAGACTGCAGTCACTGCTTTGTCCAATTACATACATACATAGACTGCAGTCACTGCTTTGTCCAGTTACATACATGCATAGGCTACAGTCACTGCGTTGTCTAGTTACATACATACATATACTGCAGTCCCTGCGTAGTCCAGTTACATACGTACATAGCCTGCTATCATTGCCTTGCTACTTATATACATACATATACTGCAATCATTACGTTGTCCAGTTACATGCATGCACAGACTGCAGTCACTGTGTTGTCCAATTACATACATACATAGACTGCAGTCACTGCTTTGTCCAGTTACATACATGCATAGGCTCAAGTCACTGCGTTGTCTAGTTACATACATACATATACTGCAGTCCCTGCGTAGTCCAGTTACATACGTACATAGCCTGCTATCATTGCCTTGCTACTTATATACATACATATACTGCAATCATTACGTTGTCCAATTACATACATACATAGACTGCAGTCACTGCTTTGTCCAGTTACATACATGCATAGGCTACAGTCACTGCGTTGTCTAGTTACATACATACACATGCTGCAGTCCCTGCGTAGTCCAGTTACATACGTACATAGCCTGCTATCATTGCCTTGCTACTTATATACATACATATACTGCAATCATTACGTTGTCCAGTTACATGCATGCACAGACTGCAGTCACTGTGTTGTCCAGTTACATACATACATAGACTGCAGTCACTGCGTAGTACAGTTACATATATACATAGACTGCTACATACATACATACATACATACATACATACATACATAGACTGCAGTCACTTCGTTGTCCAGTTACCTACATACATAGACTGCAGTCATTGCCTTGTCACTTATATACATACATAGACTGCAGTCACTGTGTTGTGCTGTTACATACATACATAGACTGCAGTCACTGCTTTGTCCAATTACATACATACATAGACTGCAGTCACTGCTTTGTCCAGTTACATACATGCATAGGCTACAGTCACTGCGTTGTCTAGTTACATACATACATATACTGCAGTCCCTGCGTAGTCCAGTTACATACGTACATAGCCTGCTATCATTGCCTTGCTACTTATATACATACATATACTGCAATCATTACGTTGTCCAGTTACATGCATGCACAGACTGCAGTCACTGTGTTGTCCAATTACATACATACATAGACTGCAGTCACTGCTTTGTCCAGTTACATACATGCATAGGCTCAAGTCACTGCGTTGTCTAGTTACATACATACATATACTGCAGTCCCTGCGTAGTCCAGTTACATACGTACATAGCCTGCTATCATTGCCTTGCTACTTATATACATACATATACTGCAATCATTACGTTGTCCAGTTACATGCATGCACAGACTGCAGTCACTGTGTTGTCCAGTTACATACATACATAGACTGCAGTCACTGCGTAGTACAGTTACATATATACATAGACTGCTACATACATACATACATACATACATAGACTGCAGTCACTTCGTTGTCCAGTTACATACATACATAGACTGCAGTCAGTGTGTTGTCCAGTTACATACATACGTAGACTGCAGTCACTGCGTTGTCCAGTTACATAGATACATAGACTGCAGTCACTTTGTGGTCCAGTTATATACATACATAGACTGCAGTCACTGCCTTGTCACTTATATACCTACATAGAATGCAATCATTACTTTTCCAGTTACATACATACGTAGACTGCAATCATTAAGTTGTTCAGTTGCATACATACATAGACTGCAATCATTACGTTGTCCAGTTACATACATACATAGACTGCTGTCACTGCGTTGTCCAGTTACATACATACATAGACTGCAGTCACTGCGTTGTCCAGTTACATACATACACAGACTGCAGCGACTGCGTTGTCCAGTTACATACAAGCTACTTATATCTTAGTCCTCAAATATAAATATATGGTTCCATTGATTTGGGATTTATTTCTCTTATGAACCAATCAGAAGACAAAATCTGTACATTTGAGTTGGTGATACAGTCGCTACTTATACCAACCACACATTCTTGAGACTTCAATTTCACAATAGCATGGTTTCACTTGCTTCACATTGGTGTGATGTATTATTATGATTTTCTAAGCTTTAGATTGACATTCATGCCACGTACAAAAAAATGGACCGGAATGCTAATACAGAAAACTAGTCTTATTTCAAGTTACTAAATACTTTCCCCGAGAACACCATTTTAGGGAACCACTCTACGCTGCCATAATGCCTGGAGATTAATACTACTACTACTACTACTACTACTACTACCAATAATAATAATAATAATAATAATAATAATAATACTAATAATAATAATAATAATAATAATAATAAGGACTATGAATAGCGCCTAATCTTTAGAAGCTCTAAGCGCTTTACAACATTAGACAACACCTATAAGATAAGAAACATATAATAATATTATTACGAAAACAAACACCATGAAATTAGAAAAACATTTAAAAAACATGCTGAGAGTATTTAAGGTAGGAAACATTATTAGGTCTTTAAGTTAGTTCTCGCAGTCGAAATAAGTGAGTTTTGAAAGCACTCTTGAATGGGATCACTGTGTCTTTGTGTCTATGTTCAGTGGGCAATTCATTCCACGTTGCTGGGCCTTGGTATGCAAAAGAACGCTGTCCATATGACTTTGTTTTCATAGTAGGAATAATGAGATACGATTGTCAGAAGAGGAGCGTAAGTATCTTGCTGGTGTGTACACATGGGTGAAGTCGGATAGGTATGTTTTAGAGTCCGTCAATGGAACGTAGCACAGAGAACAAATTGTGTGTTTGATTCTGGATCGAATGGATAGCCAGTGTAGGGTACAGAGCAGCGGGGAGGTGTGCTCTGACGATTATTAGTATGACTAATAATGATTACTGTTCAAAGCATGCGCATAACTGTAAAATTAAGTTTTTAGGAGGGAGCGGGGTGGGGTTATTTTGAGATAAAGTCTCTCTTATGGCTATTCTTTTACCAATCATCGTAGAAAACAATAATATCACGAATGATAGATAGGAAGAAACATATTAAAAATGTTATGTTTGTCTTTCATAAATCCAAGATTATCTAGTTCGAAGCATTTGTTTCTAGCTCAAAATACACCTCAATAGGCGACGTGTCTCTTAATGCGTGATCACTTATAGGAAGATCCAGTCGACCCCTAATAACACATACTCCACTGCACCCCAAAATTATATCATACCGGCAGCAATATAACATTATCGACTCATAAAAGAATATGTATGCTCATATTTACTAAGAGTCTTTCTACAATCAAAGACATATGTATGATCATATTTGAGTATTATATAAATGAAATTACAAGCACGCACGCAGATAAAAGCCTATCTCGAATTACCCCCCCCCCCATAAATAAATAAATACAACAACTAACTTATTACTAAGCTATCCAATATCCCATCGCAGCCACCCTTATTTTGCTTTTGTAACAAGCAAAGCGGTCTAACAGCATTCACGTCCAAGTGAATGGAACAATCTCAAACACTTGCGTGAGGTCAACGTTTCCCTTATTTTTGTCGATCCTGAATCACCAGTTGTTGTGAACTGCAGATTTGTTAAACGCACTATTATCGCAACTAGTTCGCATTCAGTCAACGAACGACCAAACATTCCAGAGACTCAGATTCCACGTGTTTTTGTTTTTTTCTTCTCTTGCTTCACATTCGTATGATGTATGCGGACGCACTTCTGAGTTGTAGATTTGGCGTACACTACTTCGTAAAACTAAACATGACCAACATACCTAACAAGACCGTTTCGGTGGCCTGAGGGGGTTAGAACGCCCGCCTCGGATGCGGAAGGTCGCGGTTTTAAACACCGGCCGAATCATACGGAAGACATACAAATGGTAGGCAAATGTCTCGCTTGGTGACATCATTAGGATGTTAATGTAAGGACTGATAATGTGACTGGGTGTAACATCATGTTACATGTCTGCTGGACATCACTATTAACAACCCCACTGTAGTCATCTTAGCCATATGACTCAAATTGTTAAAGCTATATTAAAAATCTCAATCACACACACACACACACACACACACTATACATACAATGATTTATATATCAAATTACTAAAAGCTTATACGTGAAAATATCAAGAGAAGTTCTTATGTTAATATATTAGAAAAAGGTCCACTTTTACAAAACGAATCCATGCTGCCATAAAGTCACAGGAATACCGTTCATTATAACTACAATTCCGTTCAGGAAACACCGTTCTAATGATATGGAAAACATGGGAACCATCCTGGAAATGGGCGAATATAACATAGAGTATATATGGGTTTTGATGACCAGGATTGGTTAATAATGTAAGTTATGTTGTAAGGAAAAGAATATTTTGAGAGCTTATCCTAGTTGTAAGTGACAAAAATAGAAACATTGTTTTATTGATGGAATTTCAGTCATTTAACATTCTTAATTTATGACACTTATTACTAAAATTAGCACCTGACTCTTTGGTGCGGAATTGAAAGCACATGTTTCAAACACATGCAGGTCCAGAAAATGCCGCGGCGCATATCCTTTCCTCGACACAGAAACTGACATTCAGGATTCATCTATACTGACAAATATAGGTTTGATCATGAGCAATCAAAAATTTTAAGTTATAGAATTTTTAATATCATGGTGTTTGCGTAGGTTTACTATGGGAACTGAACTAGTACCGTGAGTCTTTCAGAAGGGACGCATATTGCTTTTTGGTACGTAACATATAACAAGCACGAGAGTTCGGTGCAGAAGGGATTGGTAATGCCTGTTCATATGTGACCCAGAACAGGCACAAAAACTGCGTGCAGATGGGATCAATATGGCCCATTCTTATGTGATGGAAATCAGACACGAAAAAACTGACTCTAGTAGGAAAGATTCATCAAAGCCTTTGTATGATCAAGCTCAAGATGGCAGCCGTGTCTAGTATAATCAGATGATTGCAAATAAATTTAAATGTGTACCCACTGACCATGAGTGTGTTGAAATGTTTACTTACAATCATTATCGTACCGTACTTACCCAACAGCGTGGCTAGAAATGCAGACAATCCCAATGCAAACGCTTTATCTGACTGTTGTACACATCTGCAAAAAGATAAAAGTTATTTAAGAAGAATTTCATTAGTTGCCTGAATAATCTGTAAATGATATCTCTATAAAGCGAATAAATTACCATCAAATATTTTATGAAATGACATTTGTTTTAATAAATAGGTTGCTGTTATAAAGAGCTGATACAATGAGACGTGGCAAAATATCCTTTCAAAATGTTTACAAAATCCTGTCTGAATGTTTAATGCTATATGATAGGTATCTGTGAATATATCTGAACCACTTGATGACAAGACGTCTGTTTAAAACCTTCAACCACACAATATTGTATAAATGCAATAGTCGAAAAAGATTTCAAATCTGCTTATTTGTTATTTTATGAAATTATATGGTGATTAACAGTTCTATCAAGCGTATTTGATTCAGCAGGAGATTGCGTGTTTCAGGGATTGATTCAGATATCAGCAAACCATAGAAAGAATGCAAACAATTTGTAACTTTCCTAAGTTCTTTCAACTCGCACTAACTCTTTGCTGAAGCAAATACAACCTTTGCAGATCTGATTGGATGACGAAGAAGTTGAAGAACAGTTTTCTTGATCTAGTCACACCGTCATTGATAAACTACTAACCGCTATTGCTAACAACCCCAAATGGGTTTGGGAAACCAGGAAAAAGAAATGTAATCTTGTTAGATACGCCGACTCTGAACACTGAAATCAAGTATTTTAAACCAAGAAGACTTCAGTATGTCATTCAGACGCAACTAAATTATTATCTGTTTACAGCCTCCAATGTTTTCAATTAAATAAGTAGTTCATTGTGTTCTTGCGCACTCACATATAATTAATAATGTTTTATCATCATCATCATCATCATCGTCGTCATCATCATCATCTTTTCATTATTCTTCTTCTTATGAATATTATTATTATTATCATTATTATTATTATTATTATTATTATTATTATTAGTAGTAGTAGTAGTAGTAGTAGTAGTAGTAGTGGAAGTAGTAGTAGTAGTATTGTTGTTGTAATTTCCATTATTAAGACATAATGCAATTTCCGGGATATAATCTACAATTGCATTAATTTATGGTAAAACAATTGATCGTTTTTATTGTTCCTACTAATGGTAGGCAATATCATCTATGTTCCCATTTTATCATTGAAGTTGAAACCAGTCAGACGTGGCATATAACTTTTTTAAACAAGACATTCATTTAACAGTCATTTCAACTTTCATAATTCAACGCTTTATTTTGTGTTATTGTTTGTCTTGTCACTGTTTGGTAATTGCATTTGACGTAGACACAATGATCGTGTGAAGCATTCCACAACACACACAATTTGAAACAAACAAATAGACGATACAGAAATTAATAGAATAGAATCAAATACACATATACCTGATGAAGACAGTAAACATAGGCATGATACAGAATGTAGAAAAAAAATTGGAGATGGCCCCTACTGCCAGTGCCGGGAACAGCATTCCACATTCCGACTTGCAGAGACCAGGGATAGCGGTACCATTAACACCTATACAGGAACAGCCTTCAAGGGTCTGCAGATTGTAAACGAAAGAAAATGGCGTGCACAGTTTGTATCTGATAGTAACCATATGCCTGAAATAGGGAAAATCGAAGAGTTTTGTGTCTTGAGTAAATAAATAATCTTATGTCTAGAAACCTTGGCTGTAATGTTTAATACACGTTGGTCAAAATGGAAAAAAGCAACAGCAAATGCGGAATTTCATTAAAATTAAAACTTTTAAACACAAGATATGCCCTTCACAAAGAAATAATTCGCAAAACATCACACACTCCTGCACATTTCAAGTTGTGTTCGTTTTAAATAACTGTATCAAATTTCATAATGGTTGGCGAAAAACGGGAGCAGTGAGCAATGGTCATTATATCAGGTCACGAGATTTAATTTAGCAAGAAACACAAATTTCTCTCACCAATTTATTCATTGTTGCACATCCGGCGTAGCAAGGAGAAAAGTAGTTTATACCGTCGGATCCACAAACAGGAAAGTAGTCCCTACTATCACAGTTACAGATACTTTCACAGGTTTGGGTTGCAGCTGTTGTGTTGACGGCTATCCGGCTGGAGAAAGACATTCTTGAATATTATGATATGGTTGCCAATTAAAAACGTATGTGAAAATAAATATATGCCAGTATTAATTATTCCATTTTCCAATCATTAATATCCTTCAATCTGTAGTATCAAAGGATCTAAAACGATATTAAAACGTATTAATGTGTATATAAAAAGACACAGTTAAATATATAATGACTAGTATCGCTCCGCGGTCATAGTGGGAGAAGAGATGACAGAAGTAGTAGTAGTAGTAGCAGTAGTAGTAGTAGTAGTAGTAACAACAGGAATGTTATTTTTAGTTTAGTATTGGTAATATTTTTTGTAGTGATAACTTTGAGTATGAAACCGTACCCATCATAATCCTTGTTCAATCCCACGAGTGACGGTGTTGGACATCCCAAGACGAAACCTACACAACTGAGAGCAAATACGACAGAATGCGAAAAGATTAGCAACTTAAAGCACGTGACTGGGTGGAGCCTGAACTTTGTTGCGACGCAACCGCCAATCACTGTGCCCATAGATGCTGATACCACAGTAACTGCACCTGGAAGAAGTAAAACAATATACACGTGATAGCAACAGGTAGAGCTATGAATATTCATTTCAACAATATTTCATACATTTTGTAAATCCATATATTTTAAATTTAGGAACATTATTTGCCGAGTGATATATATATATATATATATATATATATATATATATATATATATATATATATATATATATATATATATATCACATACAAAATACATATATTTGCCCTTTGAACGGAGTTATGATATGCTCCAGTCAACTGCATATTTACCGAGTGAATGAACTCCTCACATCATTGCGAGTGTGTCCGCTACAAAATGTAGTTCTATGCATTTTCTTGTTGTTCACAATCACATATGCAAATTGATAAGTTTATAGTTTTTTTAATAGTTTCTTTTGTTATTCACATTTATTAAATCAATATAAGACCCACTTATCATTTAAAGATGAAAACTGGTTTTAATAAAGAAAGTAATGCACTACAAACACAGTTAGCTTTTTGTACACTGAACATGAACTCTCAGGCATTCACGTTCTGGCGTATTGAAGTTAGCGTGGAATAGAAACTAAGCGAAATGACGAACCAACAAGAGGTAATTAAAATATTTTAATATATTTACAGATGATCTAATTCATTATTCTGCTTAATTAAGACTTATACGGATTATAAATGCTCTCTCTCTCTCTCTCTCTCTCTCTCTCTCTCTCTCCTTTTGGACGGTTTAACTTAACTTTACCATCATTAATAGGTCCAGAGACATCGTCGCATCACGTAAGCGAAATCGCCAACGCTCATGTTTTCTTGTATTATCGCCCGTATCTAGCTACGATAATCCAGAGAGAGAGAGAGAGAGAGAGAGAGAGAGAGAGAGGTTTAAGAACAACATCAGCGCATTAAATACGTTACAGTATGTGTACCTCGCAACCGACAAATTAAACTTATCGTATCGACAGGATATTAGAATTATGCATCATTGATATTATGAACACAGGAGACAGATCCCAAGGAAAGTGTAAACATACCGTTACGACGAACCATATTCTTGTTGGTTTTAATATTTTAATGTTTTCGTCAAGTGCAATTTGTTTTAATCTCTCACTCCAGGTTTTTGCATATTTTTTCCTTATGCACGAGAGAGAGAGTGCCGTGATGTGATGTGACGTGATTTGGACTTTTAACGTAGCTTTAATAATTTGTCAGCCAAATAGGCTACGATGTCTGCAATGTGGCAGCTTACAGTGATGTCTAGCACTGGGATATCATGCCGCAGACATATAGCATAATGTCCCAACCAGTAACATTATCCTGACACCAGGCCTACCAGTCCTTACACTGACCTCTTAATGCTGAGCACCAAGCGAGGCAGCTGTTAGTACTATTTTTGTATGTCTTTGGTATGACTCGGTCGGGGATCGAACCCACGACGTATCGCATCCGATGCGGACGCTCGAACCACTAGGCCACCGGAGGGGTGCGAGAGGGAGAGAGAAACAGAAAAAGAAGAAAGGATTCAGATGAAATTGTGTACCATTTTAATTTCATTATAAAACAGGGATTATTATTACTTGTTATAATTATTTTCATATTTCATTTATGATTAATAATTGATTGATATGCCTGTCATACAGAGAATCATAAATTCGTGTTCATATGGGATCTATAAAACTCAATGGCGGATGCAGAGGGATATGGGTGAGACTGAGTTAGCGCACCTTACATCCCTCCTCCCTCGCTGCAGTCGTTAAATTGTTTCCTAGAATAAGTTTTCCTTAAACTATTTTGTTTGAAGGTTGAAATTATAATAGTTTAGAAGCTTTTGTAGGTTTCCCTCCTTCAACTGCCACCAGGGGGTGTTATCCCACATACCACGTTTAGGCTTCACTGAAGGATATTTCTGGATCCGCCCCAAAACGTGCTATATAATATAGTTACAGTTTACTTGTCCTTGCAAGCATGTTATTAAACTTCTTTTAGACATTTTGTATAGAACTGAAATTCATATTTTGTAGGATTCATGAAATGATGAAGCTTGGAAAACTGAATACACAACAATGAACGCTGTAGCGACGCTTGACAATGGAATGCACGACAATAGCGAGCCTTCTTTTCTTTCTGAATCCTATAATCTTTAAAGATTAGTTCATATAATATAATTGTTGGCACTAGTGTTATTACAAATAGTTAGCACACTGGTTATTACAATAGTTATGAAGTAATGAAGTTTAAATTTTTTAGTAACATACCTGTAGTGTAGCCATTGTAAACAAATACTAACAAACGCATAGCAACGGAGCATGACTATATGAATATATCCTTTAAGATGCCATGATCGCAAAACCTCCAGACTTTGGCATGGCATGATGCGATTTGAACCGATCTAAATTATTGTTACAAAAGTTTGCTAAAATATGTAGTTATTGTCGAGTAAGCATTTCTATATGATCCCATAGTTAAGATCTTACCCATTAGAATGTTTGCCTTCCACGTAGGGACATAGAACTCCACTTCCATGTACTTGCTAGAGAATGCCACCATCCCGGCCACATTAAACATCAGCAGGCAGTTTCCCAGAACCAACAGCACGAAAATGGAGTTTAATGAAAGTCGGTGGAATATTTTCACAACATCTTGTAAAAAATAGAAACAAATTCAAACAAATATTTTTTAATTATACCTTAAAACTTCATGATAAAGACATACGTAAAAAGTACTTACAAATAATCACCCCAAAATACGTGCCATTGTTACATGATATATTTATAGAGTTTTTAAATGCATGTATGGTACATTTGTTATATGATATATTTTTAGAGCTTTTAACGGCATTTACGGTATATTTGTTACATGATATATTTATAGACTTTTTAAAGGCATTTACATATATTTGTTACACGCTATATTTATAGAGTTTTTAAAGACATTTATGGTATATTTGTTACATGATACATTTACAGAGTTTTTAACGGCATTTACGGTATATTTGCTACATTATATATTTACAGAGTTTTTAACGGCATTTACGGTATATTTGTTACACGATATATCTATAGTTTTTAACGGCATTTACGGTATGATATATTTATAGATTTTTTAAATGCATTTATGGTATATTTGTTACATAATATATTCGTAAGTTCCATCACATATAACTTATTGCAGAAACAACATTGAAATAACCATAGCAGATACGATAACACATTATAGCTGTTTGTATTTTTAGAGTACCACGATCAGAGCACACATCCCCGCTGCTCAGTACCCTACACTGGCTATCCATTCGATCCAGAATCAAACACAAAATTTGCTCTCTGTGCTACGTTTCACTGTCGGTCTCTAGTCCAACATACCTATCTAACGTCACCCATGTGTACACACCAGCAAGATACTTACGCTCCTCTTCTGACAATCGTATACTCATTATTTCAAGTATGAAAACAATGTCATATGGACAGCGTTCTTTTGCATACCAGGGCCCAGCAACGTGGAATGAATTGCCCACTGAACTTAGACACAAAGACACAGTGATCACATTCACGAGGGTTCTCAAAACTCACTTATTTCGACAGCAAGAACAAACTTAAAGACCTAATAATGTTTCCTAATTGGAATATTCTCACCATGTTTTTTTATTTAATTTTTAATGTTTTTTCTAATTTCATGTTGTTTGTTTTTGTATTAATATGAGTATGTTTCTTATCTTATAGGTGTTGTTTAAAGGTGTAAAGCGCTTAGAGCTTCTAAAGATTAGGCGCTATAAAAGTCCTCACTTTTATTGTTATTATTATTATTATTATTATTATTATTATTATTATTTAAACCAGAGAGCATTAAACTGACTCACGTGCTATAATCACGTGATTGATGTTAAACATTCCAAATTATTTTTGAGGTCTCAGCTGAAGAACTCTAGGTGGATTTCTTAAAACACAAAGAGTTCACGTCTCATAAAACAACATATTACAAAAAGAAGTCAAGTCGAGAATGCAGAACACGTGACTTGAGACTGTTATCAGTGACTTACTCATGCTGAATGATTGGATGACCTTTGTAAAATAAATTTAGAAATTTATAATAAAATTATATAAAATAGCGATTCACTTGTTTGCGTTTTAATTGAATAACATCTAATGGTAAACGTGAACGCATATTTCACTATACCATGAAATATAGGGTGAAAACAATGTCTGTGTAACGTTTTAATCGAAAAATATATAATGTCGAACATGAACGCCCTTCGCATTCTTTCATGAACTGAGGTGTGGATAATGTCTGAGAAACATTTTAGTCGAAACATATCTAATTTCGAACATGAACGCTCTATACATTCTGCCATGAACTGTCGTGTGAGGATTATTTATATGTAATGTTTAATCGAAACATATTTAATGTCGAACATGAACGCACATTGCATTCCGTCATGAACTGACGTGATGATAATGTCCGTGTGACGTTTCAGTCGAAATATATCTAATATCGAACATGAACGCACATTGCATTCCGTCATGAACTGACGTGAGGATAATGTCTGTGTGACGTTTCAGTCGAAATATATATATTATCGAACATGAACGTTCTTTCCATTATATCATGAGCTGACACGAGGATAATGTATGTGTAACGTTTTAATCGAAGCATGTCTAATGTCGAACATGAACTAACTTTGCATTCTGTAATGAACTTACGTGAGAGGATAATGTCTGTGCAACGTTTTAATCTAAATATATCTAACGTCGAACATGAACGCTCTTAGCATTTTAGCACGAACTGACGTGAGGATAATGTCTCATCATAATGCATTCTATCACGTACTGACGCCAAGATAATGTCTCATCATAATGCATTCTATCACGAACTGACGTTAGGATAATGTCTCATCATAATGCGTTTGCTGACGCTGTTTACCTTTCACTGTATCTTTAAAACGAAATGGTTTTGCCTTTTCTCTCTGTGGTTTTTGCCATTCTTTGAGTGGGGAAGTCCTTTTCATCCTCCTTGGGAAGAAGAGTAGAGGTATGGCTGATATTAAGGATAGCACGCCAAAAACCACGAAACCCAGCCACCAGGCCCCTATCCATTCAGGGTGGGTAGGTGTCATTCCAGTATCTATTGTAAATCAATTTGAAGTTAATACGTGCATAGTGAAACTTTCATTGCAATGTTACGGAATACGCACGTTAATGGTCAGGAATTGCAATGTCAGGGAATACGTAGGCAAATCTATCATCACATTAATTGCATTTGTATTCCCTTGTAGAATTCCAATTATGCTGATAAATAATTCCATTATAGTATATGATATTGACAAAGAAACAAGAGAGTCATTGACATAACGTCAATGAGAGAGAGAGAGAGAGAGAGAGAGAGAGAGAGACAGAGACAGAGAGAGAGAGACACAGAGAGAGATAGAGAGACAGAGAGAGACAGAGACAGAGACACAGAGATACAGAGAGAGATAGAGAGAGAGACAAATAGAGAGAGACAGAGAGATACATAGAGAGAGAGATAGACAGAGAGACAGACAGAGACAGAGAGAGAGATATATAGAGAGACAGAGGGACAGACAGAGACAGAGAGACAGAGACAGAGACACAGAGAGAGACAGAGAGATAGAGAGAGACAAAGACACAGATAAAGACACAAAGAGACAGAGAGAGAGAGAGAGACAGAGACAGACAGAGACAGAGACAGAGACAAATAGTCAGATACAGAGAGAGAGGCAGATCCAGAGAGAGAGAGATATATATATATATATTTTGTGTACGTATATACCCTCCAATGTGACATAGATGTTGCTGAAAAGGCCACCACAAGCAAAAGCTATTGCGGGACCAAATATACCAATTCCTGTTGTGATTCCTGTTAAATATAAAATTATAGGCACAAATCAATCAATCAATCAATCAATCAGTCAATCAATCAATCAATCAATTGACACAGATCGTATTATGGTAATACCGGAATGTTCTGATCTCAAAGCGTTGACTTTTTGACTGAATGCGGATTAAATTACATGTACTAATTATCAAGCAGATGAAATCAATATTGTATATTCTAAATACATTATTTAATCTTGGACAAGTCTATATTGTATATTCTAAATACATTATTTATTCTTGGACCAGTCTATCTTGTATATTCTAAATACATTATTTATTCTTGGACCAGTCTATCTTGTATATTCTAAATACATTGTTTATTCTTGGACCAGTCTATCTTGTATATTGTAAATACATTAGTTATTCTTGGACCAGTCTATATTGTATATTCTAAATACATTATTTATTCTTGGACAAGTGTATATTGTATATTCTAAATACATTATTTATTCTTGGACAAGTGTATATTGTATATTCTAAATACGTTATTTATTCTTGGACTAGTCAGAAAATTAAACAAACCAATCACTTTCCGGATTTTAACATCAAGCTTGTTTTGTAACCACCAGAATGGTATCAAAATGAAATGAAACGGAATACCACTTTATGTGAGAATTATAAGGGGAAGTCAGCTTTGTGGACACGTACTTATTCTACCACGTTTCATATCCAAGTCAAAATACTTTTCTCGTTATGCAAAATAACAATTTATTTTAAATCGCTTTCTTTTACGTCAGACAGATTGATATAAAACTGTCATGCTCATTACGTTTACTTCCACATTCCCATCACAGTTCAGTATCAAGAACAATACCCTGGGAACGAAACTCACCGACAAACATTGGCGTCTTGGTTTGCTTGACATTGTCGTCTATGTATGAGGCTATCATTGGATATCTGGGGGCCTTTCCTACCCCTTGTAGTATCATTCCGACACCTATAAGGACCATGACTGTCAGGGTGTACTCATTTGGGAGTCCGATGGAGAATTTCCCAATGTTGTCGGTACAGTTTAGTCCTGAATTCATTGGGTCGCTGGAACACATCGGTACAGGAAATGGGAGAAAATTCATACCTTTCTCTGGTGTCTTATTGTCATATTGGAAAGTGTTTGTAGATGCAGAACTGTTATTTAAAGAGATGTTGAAAAATTCTGAACTCGGAGATGACCTAGTATTTCTCCTCAGAGAGCCTTTTGAAACGAAATATGCGGTAGATGCCACAATTCCAGCGACACCGTAGAACACAGTACTTGCAAAAAGTATCCTGGGAATATGGACTCTTCTGGCTAGATAACTGGCAAAAAGTGTTGTAGAAAGGTAGCCGATATCGTTACAGCTTAGAAGGAAACCAGTCTGAGCACTGCTTAATCCAAACTGCTTCTCCAGCGTAGTGATCTGCGAGGCGATATAAATATTGAGTGTAGAGGTCAGGAGACTTGAAATGCTGTACACCCCAACAAAGGCGGCCATCTTGGCAAAAATCTGGAGGCATTTCGGTCTGCATCCTCCGATCCCGCATCTAGTATCTTCTTCATTCTCTTCATGAACCATCTCGATTTTTGGACGATCCATCAACAAGCCAGTCTTCCCTTGTAGTTTTTTTGAGAATTTGCTCCACAAATAAAGATGTTTCTACTTTTTGATTATGTGTCCAACGTTGATAGTTGTTTCGGTAGAATATTACATCTCTGAAATGAAGTAGTTTAGATTAGAGAAGATAACTCTTTGTAACATGTCAAATATGGAAACTGTTCTCTTTAGTGAATGCATTTACCTCAGTTGCTGAACACAATAACAAATTTGTCAAAAATTCTTGCGCATAGCCACAAAGGGGAGGGGGCTGATGAGGACTGTCGTCCACTACATCCTTTAGTTGACTGAACAAAAGGGTAAATTGTATGAAAAGAAATATATATTAAACATTTACCTTCACTATTTCGAAATCATCCTTTCCAATGAGAGTTGTTTTGAGTTTGTTCAGGTTATTTGTAAACAGATATAAATTGTGGATATTTTAATTGTTTCTAGCAGAGGGAATACGGGTTCATTACAGATTTTGCGCAAAAACGTGGCATTATCTTATTCCACAGTTAGGAAAGAAATATCACATTTAAAGGAAATCAACAAAAGTAATGATACCTGAAGCACACATATCGTGTTATCTTTTATTTCTATGGTATATCTGTGATCCTGCTCGCATTATCTTAAATAATAGAGATATCTTAAAAATAAAATCATCACACGCGCAGGATGTTGAAAGACAGTGTCAGTTTAACTTTTTTTGTTGTTATAATCATGAAAGTTTTCTGCACATTTTCTTTTACCCATTCGATACTCTTAACTATGATAAAGAATTCGTCCGCTTAATAGGGTGGATCGGTAAAAAGGGTCACCCTAAAAAATTTATTTCTACAAATCACCATCACTTCCCACTCCATGAAAAGCTTTAGCATAAGGCCATGGGTGGGAAAAGCACTTCCTGTCATAAAATTTGTCCGCATATTTAATTCAGTCAACTACCCACAATCTTTAAAATTTCTTTGTAGTTTTATTGACCACCCCCACCCCCCCAATTAGCTACATGCTGCTTATAACCAATTCTTTGGCAAATGGTAAAGGGTAAAACATAACGAGACACAATGACATTATTAAGACTAAATTCTGTATGTTTTCCTCTATTCATGTTGTAGGATACTGAATACACATGAACTGATAATTTCGACATATGCGCTACAACATTCTTGACGCCCGGTTCCGGTAGGGGAAAACATTTGGTTTACTCAGGTCTTATCCTTTATCTTGCCTTACGAATGCCTAATTTCGTCATCATATAGTTTCTTAAAGTGTATCTTGGAAAATCTTGAGAATAAATTTCACCATGCTATTGGAAGGAATTTCTTCACTTTCAAAGACAAAGGACTAAAAAGGATAAAAACTGAGTCACTCACGTACTTGAACGGGTCATCTAGCCGTCTTTGATTGATTGAATGCTAGGGATGACGTGATGTCAAAATTTCCAATATTTCTTTAGTTACATATTGAAATCATATACCATCCATTCTAACGTACAATAATGTCTCCGTTTAGTTTTCTACAATATTGTCGTGCTTGGGCTTTAGTTTAATAGCTTAGACTTTTCGACCCAAGGCTACTTTACAAAATCGGATTCTTGACGTTGCTAAGACATATGACATACATGAAAATAAACCTCGTTGAACGTGTATGAGGGATAAAGAGAGGTACATTTTTTACTTATTATATGCTCATTTTTTTCTGTTAACTTTACATTATCAGAATCGTTCAGTATTTTACGATATTGCACACCTCCATACTGCATCCACGTGCATAAAGAAGCTACTTTCTCTTGTACACAAGAAAAAGGACGCAGACGCCAGTACTTTTGATTTGTAAACAAATCATGTACACTCGCGTAGTAGGTGCTCTACGTTTTGGTAGGTGAATTTTGTTTCTGAATGAACTAAAGCAGATGTTTGGTGGACTGCCACATACCAGCTGCTTTGGCAGATTCCGCATTAAATTTTTGATACAATGTTTCGGATTTGAGCTAGGTATACAGTAGACGCAAGAAAGGGTCCTTACAAATAACATACAAGTGACAAGGCATGAAGTGTCGTTTTTAGCTGGTAATAAGCATGACAAAAAATATACTTACAGTTTTACATCCTGAAATTCCTCAAAATGTACTTTCTTAATTGTGCAAATCCGAATTACATGAGCCATGTCTGGAGTTCTCAAGTTTAATTACACATTTGGAAATTGTAATGTAATTTAGACCATATTCCATGTGCAATTATATCATCCTTACTGCACTCAAAATGAAATAAACATTAAATTCAATAGCGTCTTTTCGATAATTGCAACTGAAAGACTTCATATTTTCCCCACATTATTATTTCAAACAGACAATGACAGAACAAACGCACTTGCAGATGTCAACACGCTTCTCAATATGACTCCAAATTTCAATTTTAAGTAGACAAAAATGCCATTTTCTTTCGAAACGTATGTCCAGCGCGCGAAAAGTTCAAATTTATCTGGGCGGAGTTATGCGCGCATCGTTGTTGTGTAATGATGAATGTGCGCTTGTGTATTTAGTTTTGAATACGGCATGCATTCATTTACTTTGTTTTTTGTAGTGCATTTTGTTTATATAATTGAACCTTAGGCAAAATAACAAAAATTAGCATATAATAAAAAGGATACTGCATTTGTATGGGAAAATATGAACTCGTTTTGTCCGATGGATATACTGCACTCCCAATGTGTGAGAGAGAGAGAGAGAGAGAGAGAGAGAGAGAGATCTGCGTGGTTTGCATACTCTGAGCCTATCATCCCGTTATTTGTACTGTTTCAACGTTGGGCAGTTTCAATCCTTCTGCACAAGTGTATATGTGCAACAAAAATAATTGTTAAACACGAGTGCTAGTTACGCTGTCGACTACATTAGCCTCTTACGATTATACAATCAACAGACTCCACGAAAGCTATCCGCAGATAGAACAAATCATACCGATGAACGGCTTAAATGAAATCTAATCTTTCGGGGCAATGACATTATACATAGAACCATATTTTACCATTTAGGCACCAGGGGACCTAGGGTAGTGTTATTATGATAAGAGACTTCTTATGCATGTTAGCAAATCACGTGTCTGTCAGGTCACAATTTATGTGTGTTCCCTTAGTGAGATTGGTAATACCCGAATGTGGGTACCGCTGTTGTGCCTGTAATTATATACTCTGGGTAGGGTGGGTGGGGTCATTGTCGTGATATTAGTAGTTGGCATTGCATTGCATCTTGATAGATATACGTCGATATATTCTTGTGTCGCTTTTTAGCCTCATTTCTACTTAAGGCAGGTGGCTTTTGCAAGGCCGCCATAATTAGCAATAATCGGTGAAACCTTTCACGCATTTTGTATGAATTTAAAATGATGTGATCACCTGTGATATTATTATACCTGAAACAAAATCATGAGTATACACTACTCGCAATCACTTGATTATATTTTTGAATCGTCAAAGTTTAACCACGTAATGTTTTATTTTCTTCAAATTTTATGGTCATTTCAATAAATTTTTTAATAGAAAAAAGCAGTTTTTCGTTGTTCGTTGCAAATTCGGAGCATGTATGACACATACATCTGTTATTTCCATTTCAAAGACCAATCCGTGTGTACACTTGTACAGTATTGGTGTTCGTGTTGTATCGCGATAGGACCAGGCATGCATTTGTAAACTTGTACAGTATTGGTGCTCGCGTTGTATCGCGATATGGTCAGGCATGCATTTGTACACTTGTACAGTATTGGTGTTCGTGTTGTATCGCGATAGCTGAGGCACGCATTTAAGCAGAGCCTGTATCTAGGGAGGCAATGCGATCAGTGAAGTTTAATAATTATAGCATACATTTTGTTCAGCGCTGATGTTGATGAACTGGGTGAGAATCAGTTTTACGATGAAAATCTACTTTTAAAAATATTTATTTATAAACTGTATATTAGTTTTTTAAGGTAGGCAGAACAGAAATTTGACTAAAATCAGCAACAAGTTTCTCCGACGCCTATCCAAAGTTGTTCTGTCCTGATCTGTACGTATATGCTATACTTATTAGACCCAGACCTTTCGAACCTTGTTGTGTTGTCATGATCTGTACGTATATGGTATAACGGTACCAATTGCGCAAGTCCAGGTGGGCGGAGCTTAAGGTGTATGGAACATTGTATTCAGAATTAAAGAACAAAACTAGCTGTGATTGGTGCATTATGTAAGACTTGTACTTTCTGTTTGGCTTAAAAAAAAGTTGAGCCTCTTGGCAACATGTGAGTTTGTGTTAATTTCTATCTAGATCATATTTTGTATTTTTTATGATTTTTTTAAAATATGGTACACATGCCTGAAAATGTGCTTGTTGTGACTAGATAACTCTTACCTCTGTCTAGTTCCAGTAGAGTTATCTCTCTTAAATGCAATGGAGTACCTGGTTATGTCATTGTCAAATTGACAATCTAGCATTGTTCTATATGACAGCGTGTGACATGCATGCCCAAGTAGGACAGAAAGTATATTTATTTCACAAAACATTAGCATTGAGGTATATGGAAAAACAATTGGTACCGTGATACCTAAAGGAAAGAATAGCCTCACAGTGTTTCCATAGAAACGCATACATGTGGGCGGCATTTATGAACTATACTAGTTTGATGTAGGAAAACAAATGTATGCTGAACACTTTTGGTCAAATATTGAAAGTTCTTTAAGAATAAAATGTATGAAATCTTTAGAAAATAGCACAAGATGGCTTTGGATGGGGACTTTTGATAACTATAGCTATGATAGACTTGTGAGTAGTTAATGGGGATCTTATAGGGTCTATGGGATTTATCATTACAAATACCCTTGGGAACATATAGGGTCTATGTAAATTTAACATGGAGAAAAATCGTGGGAACATATAGGGTCTATGGGAATTAACATGGCCAAAAACCCTGGGACAATATAGGGTCTATGTAAATTTAACATGGACATAAACCCTTGGGACTGTATAGGGTCTATGTAAAATTGAAACAGGGAGGGTCTCTATTTTTTTTTTTTAAAAAAAATAAAAAATAAAATAAAAAAAAGGGGTAGGCAATTCAAAGACTATCTCTTTTCGAGAAATATGGCTGGCCCTGAAAAGGGCCTTTGGTTTATGTTAATATGCCCTTAACATAAAGGGCATTTGCGACATCTTCTTGTCCTCAAACTTCGTCTTACAGCAGGGCCGTACATCAGAGTCCTCTTGAGGCAACCTTGTCTCTCTATATAGACTCTTCTTATCCACAGGCTGCTGCTGGTCCTGTGGACAACGGTCCACTTGGATCGGACATACATGAGCATGTCCGTCCTGAACATCATTGTTGACACAAGGGTTGAAGATTCAACGTCGGTCCACATGTTGAGGCTCCTACAATAGGTGAATCAATGCAGTGAACTGCGCTTATTTATAGGGACAGAAAGGATTGAAACGGATTGAGTTCATTCACCAATCCGAACACGCGTTACATAATTCAGTCAGCCCGCATCCAATCCGAAGAGAGCAGTCTGTGACGTCACGTAGTCTATATAGATTCGCTAGCGCTTGTGTGCAGTCAATCTATGCGACAGTGATTCAACATGACGGAAACTCAGAAAACGATCCAATGGGGTGCACCAGCAGGGGAGACCGCCCAAGGGAACCCGGACTTACTTTCAGAAGAGGTGAATTGGGATTTTGTCGATTTTCTCTCCTCGCAAGAATTTGTTCCGGAACCTTCGTTACCTTCTTCATTACCGCAAGTGGAGAATTTTAGACAGAGACAGAAAGAAGAATTGGAGAAATTTATACAACGACAAAAGGAAGCGGAACAGGCTTTTCTCTTACAGCAACAGCAACAAGAAGAAGAGGTAAGAAAAAAACAACAGCAAGAAGAAGTAGCAGCAAAGAAACAAGAGGGTGAAAATCAAACGGTCACGGTACTGTTGGACATTTTAGCGGAGTTAAGAAGTCTGAAACAAATGTGTCAGACTTCTTTATCACGACCGAAGAGAATACGACCTTCCCGAGCTAAACACGTCAACCCTGTGACTAAGCCTACCGTACCACCCTTAGTGATTTCAACCCAATCATTATCATCATTACGCAGTCCAGAAGTAGGTCTTGGCCGTGGCAAAGGCTTAAGGCAGTTAAAATTGATTGCTTAAACTCACCCCTGCACCATAAAGAAAAAAGGCCCTTTTCAGGGCCACCCACATTTCTCGAAAAGAAATACAATTTCAATTTACCAATAACTCAAAAATAAACCCCACCCATTTTTACCCTTATAGTACGTGTCTGTGTATGAGTGCGTGAGTGTAGCTTCTTATTTTAAAATCAAAACTCAAAGACTCTTACCTTATATCATTCATTTATTCTTTTCTCCATTTTTTACAATCCAATTCACAATTCACAACACAACACTTTAATAAAAAGTTCATTGATTTCTTCTTTTCTCCTTGTTTAGTCTCTCTGTTTTTTGAATTTCTTCACCGTCACACTCTTTTCCTCTTCTTCCTCCTCGCTTTCTTCCCTTCTTCTTTTTTTCTCCTGTTTCTTTTTCTTCACCTGTCTTCTTTCTTCCTCAGAAGAATCCCTCTCTTCCTCTGAAGAATCCCTCTCTTCTTCTGAAGAATCCTTCTTTTCTTCTGACTCCTCTTGTTTCTTTTTTGGGCAATCTGGAGACCAATGTCCTTTTTCTTTACAATAATAACAGGTATCTTTACTTTTGTCTTTTTTAGCTCCTGTTTTTTGACGGTCTGGACACTCTGAAGACCAATGCCCTTTCTTCTGACAGATATAGCAAGTATCTTGACTTTTATCTCGAAAGGAAGGAGAGTAGTCCGTAGGCTGGTCTGAAGAGAATTTTCTAATGACCCCTCGCAAAGCTCTGACGAAACGTTCCATCTGGTTAGTCTCTTCCATCGTTGTGCTCGGCTTGAGAGTGAAATGAATAGTGAAAGGACAAGACACACACCCTTTTATATACGCTGGTCTGCTATGGCTATAAAGTAGTTCATGGTGTTTGAACTTGAGTCATTTGACTTTTTGCTTTCAAGATGAAACGATCCCATTCATTCGAGAAGAAAGAAGAAGAAGAAAGTAAGAGGCAGAAACGTGATCTATCGCCTCGTACCAGGGCTGAAATATTGGCACAAATTCATGCCAGTGATTTTGAAGAGGACATGAGTGAACCAGAATTTGAAACCTCTAAACCAAGTTCACCACCCTTAGTCAATCCTGAAAAATACTATTCTATTCGAGAGACGGAAAAGCGCTCCTCTAGAAAATTTAGAACCACGGCTTACAAATACACGGTGAAGTTTAAAGATTTCAAGTCCGAAGTACCGTTAGAGAAAGCAGAAGGGTTCATCACCGGAGTGTGGGATTCTCTGCTCACTGCACTTAAGCGACAATGTCAACCCAAAGAAGACGATCGCTTCAGACTTTCCATACAACACGACGGTTTGAAATCCCTTGTTTGGATCGAGTTTAGCACCCCTGCAGAATTGACCGCTTCCAAAGTCATGGACAAGATTCAACACGTGCAACAATCTAATGACCAGTTTGACATCACCGATGGAAAAGCCACATTGGACATGACCCACGTCTCTCCTCCTCAAGGGACCGGACGCAAAAAGATGTTATTGGTGAACGACCTTCGCAGCATTAAGCGTAGCCTTGTCCAAATTCACAATCCTCATGACCAGATGTGTTTAGCCCGTGCCATCGTGGTGGGACGAACCTATGCCAACAAGAACGACACGGTAGAATGGAAAAGAGACTGGGAGAACATTCGACAATCGGACCGAGCCAAACAACGAAGTGAAGCAGAACTCCTGTTACGAAAAGCTGGCATGTCCAAAGACACACCCTGTGGCATTCCTGAGATGCAAAAATTGCAAGATGCCCTAGCTCCACGATACACCTTGAAAGTGCACCCTCAAGAAGTGCGCGGACCTCTGTTGTTTCGAGGGCAAGATTTTAAGGACGGAAAATACATTCACGTTTATCATCACGATGACCATTTCGATACCATTACCAGTATCACCGGATTCCTGGGATACGGTTATTACTGTGAGAAATGTGACCATGGTTATAATAATCGAGAGCAACACAAGCATTGTGGATCGAAATGCTCAGGATGTTTGGCCTCTTCACCCTGTCTGAGCGAAGAACCAGTGCCTTGTTCAACTTGTCTGCGCACGTTTGTCAGCCCTACCTGTTACCAACAACATCTGAAAACGCAAGGTTCACAGAAGAAATGTGCTTGTCAACTCCTGAGATTGTGCCCTACGTGTGGACAAGGCATACGTACCAATAGTACCAAGGCACACGTATGTTCAGGAAAAAAGAAATGTCACATTTGTCACCACATCGTGGACTTGGAACACCAATATTACATGCAAAAATACCAACCCCCACCAGAGAAAGAGGACGGTCACAAGAAGAAAGGCAATTTCATCTTTTTCGATTTCGAATGCATGCAAGAGACTGGCATTCACATTCCTAATTTCTGCGTGGCTCATCGAGCGTGCGAGAAGTGCATTCAAGAACCTATCTTCAGTCATTGCCCTCACTGCAGCAAGATTCCTGGAGGGCGTGAAAAAATCTTTCGGGGGCCAAACACGTTAGCCGATTTTGCCCAATGGGTCTTAGACCCCATCGACAAGACGTGGAGCCAAGAGGACATCGGACTTTACGGAGATTGTCATCGTCATGCCACGGTGATGGCTCACAATTTCTCCGGATACGATGGACAGTTTCTTCTCAGATACTATACGGAACATGGCACCGAACGTCCTAAAGTGACTTTGAACGGAGCCAAAATCATTTTCATGCAAGTGGGACAAGTACAGTTTAAAGATTCGATGAGCTATTTGGCCATGCCTTTGAGTCGAATGCCTAAAACGTTTGGAATGACAGAAATGGCTAAAGGGTACTTTCCACACTTTTTCAATACGGAAGCCAATCAACACGCCGTTCTACCCCATTTACCTGAGGCTCACTATTACGACCCCGACAACATGCGTACCGAACAACGAGAAGCTTTCTACGCTTGGTACCAGGCTCACGCCTCGGACCCTTTCGACTTTCAGGAAGAAATGCTAAAGTATTGTCGTTCCGACGTGGACATTTTACGGCGTTGCTGTGGAAAATTTCGAGAACTGTTCATGGAACACGGAGGGGTCGATCCTTTGAAAGAAGCTTGCACCATTGCCAAAGCGTGTTCCTTAGTGTATCGACAACGATTCATGCCTGAAAACACCGTGGCTGTCATCAGTCCTCAAACGACCCACTATGTCAAGCGTCAATACTCGGTCAAAGCCCTACGTTGGTTACATTACTTGTGCGACAAGGAAGACAAGTGGATTCAGCATGCCCGCAACGGAGGGGGCGAAAAGACCATCGGAACGTATTCGGTCGATGGCTGGGACTTAGAAAACCCCAAGATCGTGTACGAGTTTAACGGTTGCTTATTTCACGGATGTCCCGTTTGTTATCCTGACAATGGCACTAAAAATCAGTTTTTACAACGAACCATGGAAGACTTGTACCAGGACACTTGTCAGCGACGCCTAAAGTTAGAACAGCAAGGATACCAAGTGGTGGAAATGTGGGAACACGAATACGATCACCGTTTGAAAATCGATCCCGAGTTTAAACGTGTCGTGGAAAGTTACAAGCTGATGGACCCCCTGAACCCGAGGGATAGTTTGTACGGAGGAAGGACCAATGCCACCTGTTTGCTGTACCAAGCCGACGAAGAGAACGGAGAAGAAATCAAGTACTTGGACGTGTGTTCGCTGTATCCCTACGTGTGCAAATATTGTCGCTTTCCTGTAGGGCACCCGCAATTGTTCACGGAACACATCGACCTGGTCAACATTCGACAATACGAAGGCTTGATCAAGTGTAAAGTTTTGCCTCCCACGAACCTATACCATCCCGTCTTACCTCACCATTGTCAAGGCAAACTGATGTTTCCTTTGTGCCGTACTTGTGCCGGAACGTGCAACCAAGACCAGCCTTGTCATCACAGCCAGGAAGAACGGGCCTTGACGGGAACCTGGGTCAGCGTAGAATTGTTCAAAGCTATGGACATGGGATACCAACTGTTAGAAGTGTACGAAATTTGCCACTTTCCCAAGACACAACAATACCACAAGGGTGACCCTACTCAGAAAAGCATTTTCGCAGACTACGTGGATGCCTTTTTGAAACTGAAGCAAGAAGCCAGCGGCTATCCGTCCTGGTGTCACACTCCCGAAGACCAAATACAATTCAAAGAGAAATACTACGAACAAGAAGGCATCACTTTAGACCACATCGAGAAAAACGAAGGCAGGCGATCGTTTGCCAAAGTGATGTTAAATTGCTTGTGGGGTAAAATGGCACAACGCCCGTGTTTACCCAAGACGGAATATTTGACAGAACCTTCCCGCTACTTTCAGATGATTCACGACAAAACCAAATACATGAAACACGTTAACGTCGTTCGCGAGGATTTGATCTTAGTCAATTACGAAGAAGATCTGGACTTTGTACAAGACGACCCTTTTGGAAATGTCATCATTGCGGCTTACGTGACAGCCCATGCTCGCTTAAAATTGTACGAAGCTTTAGAACTGTTAGAAGAACGCGTCCTGTACTTTGACACGGACAGTTGCATTTACATCCATCACCCGATTCAACATCACCCTGACATCGAAGGAGACCGTTTAGGAGCCTGGACAGACGAGCATCCCGACGACAAGATTCTAAGTTTCGTCAGTGGCGGTCCCAAAAATTACGGCTACGAATACCGGGACAAACAAGGAGAAGTGCACACGACGTGCAAAGTGAAAGGACTGACTCTGAATCATCGTACCAGTCGTGTGGTCAACTTTGGGGTATTGAAAGAAGCCTTGCAATCGGAAGAGGATGGAAACTTTAAAGTGACCACTTACCAACCGAACAAGATTGTACGTTTACCCACTCACCACATCGTCAGTCGACCTTTGGAAAAACTTTATCAAATCGTGTACCAGAAGCGAGTTCGACTTCCCAATCATTTCACCTTACCGTACGGTCACGTCGGTATTGGTCTGTATATAAAAAGGAACCCTAGGCAAGATCGATAGTTCATTGTGACTACCAAGACCGAGCAAACAAGATGAATACTTTGAAAGAGACATCGTTCCAGTTTGGGGATTGTAAAAAAGTTGTATCTTCCTCTAGTGTGACTAATATTGGATGGATAAGACCCATGCATTGCGACGGAAAATGTCCGGAAGGAAACTGCGATTGTCCATGTGGTTACCATTGTAATTGCGTAACGGAGTTTGCAGACGAGTGCGATTGTGAGCCTTGCGATGGATACGATGCTGTACGTTGTGACCTGAGCGATGCCGGAAAGCATCATGGGAACTTTAGTACCCCTACCCCTATCATGGAAAGTGATGCTGTGCGTGTCAAACCTGTCGGATGCGAAAGTGATGCCGCTCGTCCTCTTGGACATTTTACTGGGTTTCGTTTTAAAGGGGAATGTTCACCTTCACGTCTACCCCCCTACGGATGTCATCCAGCCTTGAGCAAACTCCTACCCATGTCACTCAACCCTCATCGAAACGAACCTGTGAAAAACGAATATTCGTTTCCTGTGCGTTTGTCGGAATACTGCGACTTTGAAAATCGTCTTCAATCGTTCAAAGGAAAATGGCCAAAGTATCTGGGAGGACCGACCCCCGAAGAATTAGCCAGAGCCGGATTTTTCTACTTGGGCGAAGGAGATAAAGTCAGGTGCTTCAGTTGCGATGTGACACTTCACCACTGGGAACCGCAAGATTCGGCCTACGTAGAACATGCTCGATGGTCACCGAATTGTCATTACTTACCCTTAGTGGGACCGAGACATTGAAGTAACTTCTTACCATAATAATCTGTTCATGGATACATTTACAAGAGAACATTCGTGCTTTGCCTGTGGAGTTGAGAGAACGCATTTACCGAGAGCTGGTCAAAATACAAGTGAAACGTAAAGAACAATTGCATCCGTTACGTCACCGGTGTTTGAACCACTGGTACCTGAAGGCTATACAAGGATTGATTCAATTGAAAGTGTTCCATCGGACAGACATTGATCAACGATCCTCTAGTTTTAAAAAGGATTGGTTTGGTATGGACGATTCTACCTACATCATTGTAAACGTACTGCATCGAATTCCAGAGGAAGAGTTAACGAATTACCAACATCTTGAACACAATGTCAACTTAGTGAAAGAGGAAACTTCTGAACGAATTGTAATGTGTAGATTAGTGACTCAACGATTTAAATTTGACACTGAAGTGAAACCATGTTTGTGCAAAGAGTACATTTCTTGTGTCAGACCAAAGAGGATTTAGTATGACCTATTCATGGATACTTTGCTAGAGAACATTCGTGCTTTGCCTGTGGAGTTGAGAGAACGCATTTACCGAGAGCTGGTGAAAATACAAGTCAAACGTAAAGAACAATTGCATCCGTTACGTCACCAGTTCTTTAACCACTGGTACCTGAATGGTATAAGAGAACTGATTCGTCAGAAATTGTTTCAGTGGTCAGACCTTGTTCAACACTTTGAGTTAGTGAATGATCGAAATGTTCATTATTTTGGTTACTTCGAGATTCACCTGCAGCAATACATTGAGGAAGACAAGTTAAAGGATTATCAACATATTTTACGTGGAATCTACTTAGAGGAAGAGGAAACTTCTAAACGAACTCTGAAGTTTCGGTTACAGTATGCAAGATTTAGATTCCCTACTGGAGAACGAAGATCTCTGGCTAGAAAGTACGTGTATTGTTTCCGAAACAAAGAGACTATAAAAACAGGCTGCCATGCCACGACTTATGTCACATGTCATCCAACAGATTCCGTGGAAGGAACTCAATGACCATATTCAAACTGTGGATCATTACCATCGATTATTACAAGAACTGTATCCATTCAATTTGGGACGACAAGTGGTGTGTGTCTTAGTGACTTGTTTTCTGGGATTTCGTTTACCAGCCGATTCTTTGTGGACTCTTTACGATCAGTACTTACCACCTCCATGGCCTTAAATGGTCACGAAAAACTCCTTTTGCTCAAAGCCTTGCGGTTTCATCTGGATACTTCTCGACCTCTACGGGAAAAAAAGATTCGTCAACTTTTAGCTACCCAAGACGTGTATGACGATGTGTGTAGCTTGTGACTTACATCCCCATTGGACAGATGTCCGTGCCTGGAAAGAATGGGATTTTGAGGCTTGGACCCAAGAAGTGGCCCAGTATGCACGAGAGTTGTTCAAGGAAAAAAGTTACTTTTCAACCCGTGTTAGTGACGGTGCCAGAAGAACCCGTCACCCAGGACAGGACTGTCGTGGACAGACCTGAAAGACCCTTTCGGGAGGACACTCGTGTGACCTTACCCTCTGTTGAACTGGTTAGAACATTACCCAAAAGATGTGATTGTTGTACAGACACTTGTGTTTATTCCACGTTCATCGTTATCATGTGCCTTTTATCCTTGTACTTAAGCCTTTGGCTTTTATGTATTTTTGTCTTTCGTATTCATGTTTGATAAAAAAACATTCAATAAACGTGTTCTGAAAAAGTATATAAACTCTTGTCTTGTTCGTTTTCGTGTCACAAGTGACATTTCTCACACCATGGCTACCTCTGCTGTCTCTGCTCCCTCTTCCTCTACTGTCAAAGTCATCGACGAACACTTAGATCGTGCCAGTTGGGAGGCTTTGTATCTTCGCCATCCCTTTAACATGCTCATTGCTGGACCTAGCGGTTCAGGCAAAACCGAATTCGTCAAACGTTTGATCGAACATAAACATCATTTGATCGATCGGCCACCTCAACGGATCGTGTGGTGTTACAAAGAGTGGCAATCGGCGTACAGCCTCTTGCGAGAAAGTCAAGGCGATTCCATCGTGTTTGTGGAAGGCATTCCTAAAGAAGACGACGGCATCGTCTCTGACTCCCGTCAAACCCATTTGGTCATTTTCGACGACATGTTAGGAGAAGACGAAGAAGAAATTAAATTGTGGTTCACGCGCAAAGGGCATCACCGTAATGCCAGTGTCATTTACATCACCCAAAATTTGTTTCAACAAAGTAAAGCCCATCGCACCATCAGTCTCAATGCGCATTACGTGGTCTTGTTTAAAAGCCCTCGAGATAAATCGCAAGTGCAAGTCTTAGCCAAACAGTTAGGAACGTCTTGGCTGACTGAGGCGTACGACGATGCCACTCAAACGCCACACGCCTATTTACTCGTCGATTTGAAACCTACGACCCCGAGGATTTGCGATTTCGTACCCACTTGTTTCACCACTGGTGCCAAGACGGAGGGCCTGTCCTGTACACGTCTCCGTCCTCGACTTCATTTCACTCCCCATCAAAAAATCTATAAAAACCTCAGACCCTTTTTCGTCTGTCTCACACAGTGTGAACATGACGTCCCTTCAGTCGCATCTTCCCGTCAAATTGATTCGTGCCTTGTATGGCATCAGTCGAGAAAAAGATCCACAAACACGAGCCCGTGTCTTAGAAGCTAGTCTCAAAGAAGTCTTACGATGGTTCACGGTGACGGCACGTCAATTACTCCAAGGAATCATTCAGATTCCTCATCAAACCAAACGCTTTTTCGATCGAAACAAAGTCGCTTTGGTCCAACTGGCCGATCCCCGCATCGACACTCAAACCAAAAAACAAATCATTTTGAAACCTGGAGGGAGCGGTACTCTAGGAGGGGTCATCATTCGCTCACTCTTAAGATGGGATCCTAATGCCCCCAAAGTTATCCCCAAGACAAAAGTCCAACGAAGCCCCAAGAAGAAAAAGAAAAAGACCAGGTCCCCAAGAAGAATAACTTCTCCAGTGGCAGGACCCTCCTCTTACCAGACACCACCACCCCGGAAAAAGAAAAGAAGCCCCCAGAAAAAGAAACAGAGAAAAAGTCTCCAGAAAAAGAAAAGTCCACAGAAGAAAACTAGTCGCAAGAGAGGCACTTCGGCCAGGACGCAACCTTACACTCGCAAACCACGACCTGCCACGGCAGTGACTGCGTCTCCGACATCCTCACGTTCATCCACTTCGCCGTTGATGACACCCAGAACTGAAGAGTACTTGGAGACGTTGATCACACCAAGAACATCTCCGTTGATGACCCCCAAAAGAACTTCCCCAGTGGCAGGACCCTCCAATTTAGTGGCAGTGGCTGCTGCTCACAAAGTACCTTCTCCCAAAATCAAAGTCCAAGAAAGATCGGGCATGTTACAAAGTTTACTGGATTTGTCCAAGCAAGAACTGGCTCGATTTAGTCCGTTGCGTACCCCTGCACGACGTGTCATGCCTGTCCTCAAACTGATAAAACGTAAAGACAATCAGTGGCGACGCGTTCCAGTATAAAAAGAGCCTGTGACCAAGTCGGGGTATCAGTGAACTTGTAAAAAAGATGTCACCTCCAAGAAGCCACAAAAGAAAGAGACAAAGGCAGACGCGTCATCTGACAAAGCGCTTAGCCAAGCATCGACATTACCCTAAGAAAAGACACAGTCGTTCCAAGAAAAAGAGGCGTCAACAAAGGGGAGGATTCCTTGGTGATTTTGGGAAAAACATTGTCACCTTTATGACAAAGCGATAGTCCCAAAAAAAAGATAAAAGTGCGTGCGTTAAGTCATCGACGTTAGTGTCTGTTCGGTGAATGTCCCGGAACCCACAAGCAAAATATGTCACCCTCCAGAAAACCCCAAGGAAAGAAAAGGAAAGGACTGCCACCACGTTTAGCTAAACATGGGGACCTGTTATCTGTCCTGTCCAAAGCTTCTTCACCCCTACGAAAAAAACTCATTCAAACGGTCTCCAAAGAGGTCATCGATACCGTGTGCGAATGTTGTTTGAACGTTTTGAAAGGCACGATCCCTTTGTCCAAACACCAGAAACAATGCTTAGGCAAACATCGTCACGTTCTTCGCCAAATGGTTCAAAAGAAAATTCCCATTCGTCAAAAGAAGAAGATGTTGGTCCAACGTGGAGGCATTTTACCTCTCTTGTTAGGCCCTATACTGAAAGGAGTCTTGGGAACCATGTTGGGAGGACTGGTGGGAGCAAGATAAAAAGGCCTCGGAAGTTCCAAGATCTCAGAATCGACCCCTGACAACCCCATGGAAGGACGAAAACTAGCTTTAGTGCCTTACAAACGATGGATGGAATACCATCGGTGGCAAGAACAATGCACCCCGCATTTACCTCCCAATCCCCATTTGAGCGAGATGTCCCAGTTACAACACGAATTGCAATCCTTGATGGATCGCCAAGATTTGTCCGAAACAGAAAAATCGCAAAAGTACGGTCAACTCTTGCAACGACTGCAACTCTTTCACCAGAAAGCTTTAGACGAAACAGCTCTACCCACTTTGAAAGATTTTAAGACCTTGATGAAAAGTCCAGCACCATCACCAGTACCAGTACCAGTACCGGTACCAGTGGTCAAGACAGAAAAAGGAAAAGAAGAAGAAGAAGAAGGGTTTCAAACTCCACCAGAAAAAGTACGCAAGTTAACAACACCACCTACCTCCAGAATTGGATGGATTAAAAAGATGATGGCCACCCCTTCTTCCTCACAAGAGAAAAAGAAAGTGAAGACAGAAGTGAAACAAGAACCGATATCCCCTGCTCAGACATCCTCCTCTTCGACACCTATTGCCGGTCGCACACGCAAAGCCTTGCAATCCAAGAAAATACCCCAAGAGAAAAAGAGTAGCCTCTTCCAAGAGTGGGTGCCTTATTAAGACACCAATCAACACAAAAAAAATGGAAAAAGTCTTAGCTAGCATTTACAACGATCCCTCGCATCCTGCAGGTTACGCAGGAGTTCAAAAATTGTATCGTGCTGCCAAAACGCGAATGAAAAGTCTCCGTTTACCTCAAGTGCAACGATGGTTACAAGAACAAGCTACCTACACTTTGCACAAACCCATTCGACGCAAGTTTGCCAGAAGTCGCACCCGAGTGGAAGGCATCGATCATCAATGGCAAGCCGATTTAGCCGATGTCTCTCATTTGGCCAGCTACAATCGTGGTTACAAATATCTGTTTTGTGTCATCGACGTCTTTTCCAAATTTGCCTGGGTCGTGCCCTTGACTTCCAAATCCAGCAGCGAGTTAGTGCGAGCCCTGCAACGAGTGTTGAAACAAAGCGGTCGTCACCCTCTTCGATGGCAAACGGACAAAGGCACCGAATTTCTGAACCAAGCTTTCCAAAAAGAATTAAAGAAACGTGACATTCATTTTTTTACCACCGAGAATCCCGAAACCAAAGCCAGCATCGTGGAGCGTTTTCAACGCACTTTGAAAGAACGCATGTGGAAATATTTTACGCATCACCACACTCTGAAGTACATCGACATCTTACCGCACCTGGTGCAAGCGTACAACCAATCTTACCATCGAAGCATCGGACGTGCCCCGCAAGACGTGACTCCCGACAATGAAGTGTTGGTGTTTGAGCGTCTGTTCGGTACGTCCCCGACGAGGGCTGTCCCCAAGAAAAGTGGAGAGTTGACCGTAGGAGATTGGGTGCGCATTGGCAAAACCAAACGCACTTTCGACAAAGGTTACTTACCTAACTGGACAACCGAATTGTTTCGCGTCACTGGACGAGTACATGGCCGTCATCCTGCCGTCTATAAATTGGAAGACATGAACGGAGAAGTACTCAAAGGAACGTTTTATTTGCCCGAGTTACAACGTGTCACCAAAAAAGAAGACGACGTGTACGACATCGAAAGCATTCTCGAACGCAGAACCCGTAAAGTGGGCAAACGACGTGTCAAAGAAGTCAAAGTACGTTGGAAAGGATATCCACCCAGTTTCGATTCTTGGATCGACGCTTCGCAAGTCATCGACTATAAAAAGAAGAAGTGACCATCATGCCCTTTCACACAGCAGCAGACGCAGCTACGTCGACCACTCCTCCTTCCCCTAGTTCTTCTGTGCAAGATTTACAAAAACAACCCTTGTGGGTGTGGTGTGGAGAACGTGTGCCTAAAACGCAAATCGTCTTTTTCTGCCAAATCTTCGTGGTGTATTGTGTCATCGGGGCAGCCATCGCCAATTTGAGTTTGCAACAAGGAGACAAACAATTGTGGACCATTTTATTGAGCAGTTGCATCGGTTACCTGCTTCCCAATCCCTCCCTGAAATTCTCCTCGAACGGGAACGTTGTGTCCAGTGCCAGTGCCAGTCACCACTCCAACAACAACCACAACCAGAACCCCATTTTGGGCGGAGACACACCTCTGACGTCCAGTAATATCCCCTCGGACAGCCACAGAACTCTAGAATTATGAGTCACCAAAATCAATTTTACTTAACCTTACCCAGTGACAGTTCCATGGAGGTGTTTCCCCACAACACGTTGTGCTGTTACACGGCCAAATTACCTCAAGCCATCCCCTTAGATCACGAAGCCCATTGGGAAGTGGCTTTAGTAGAAATGATTCACCCGACCCAAGTCCTCAATGTCATTGCCCAGCAAAATTGGTTTAAGGTGGAAGTTCATGACGAGCAATTGCAACAGGAGTTGGATAAGAGAACCATATCTGACATTAAAGACTATGATGACAAAACTAAAACGACCACCTACCACTTGTCCATTCTCACAGGCTATTATTTCAGTGGTCATCATTTGGTCAGCGCCATAGCCTCCAGGTTTAATGGCGTGTTTGGGAAAGCTTTTGAGATTGTCAAGAACAAAAGTGTCACCATAGAGTACCACAAAGTAGCTCGTCGCTTCTTGATGAAATTTGAGCGGCCTAAAATCGTGTCCATTGTATTTTGTCCTGAATTGTTTGACATGTTGGGCGGGGACATGGAGATGAGGAAGAAAGTAGAAAAAGAGAAAGGCGAATTACCCATTATTTCTGACAACGTGACGTTTGGCCAGTATTTTCGTACCCCGGTAGAACTGAACCAAGGACTGAATTTGATCTTTGTGAATTCCGATGTGGTGGAGTACAACGTGGTGGGCCACACCTCCGTGCCGTTACTGCGTGTCATTCCTTGCAAAGTGGATTCTGCCACGAACGCTGACGAGGAAGGTGGAAACACTTACCACGTCCACCGCGAATTTGTCCATCCTCACTATTTGCCGGTCAGCAAGTCGTATTTGGACACGGTCAACATTACTATAAAAGGAGATCTGGGACAAAATATTCCATTCACCAAAGGAAAAGTCACGGTGAAACTCCATTTTCGAAAACGGTTCTCTCACGACTCGTAAGTAAGTCATGTATCCAGTGTACCAAGGGGTGGCTCGACAGCGAGGACACGGTTTAGGAGACATGTTAAAATCGGCCTTTCGTTCGGTGGCCCCAGTGTTGAAACCGATGGTGACACGCGGATTGCACGCCTTGAAAGATGCGGCACTGACGCAAGGCAAAGAATTTCTCCAAAATGTCATCATCGACAAACAAAACCCTAAAGAAGCCTTCATGAGGGCAGGCAAAAATGTCTTGCTGCAAACGGGCAAAGACATTTTAGGCCGACGAGACACACCTATAAATGCCCTGCACGCTACCGAGTCAGGCATTCAGCAAGGACAAGGTAGAAAGAGACGACGAAGAAGAAAACACCCTTTCACCAGACTTCAAGCGAGAAAAGCCAAGAAAAGAAGAACCGTTCGAGACTTAGACGTTTTCGATTATTGAGAAAGAACAGAACAAAATGATGCACCGAGAGTCTTGCGCTTGTTCCAAGTCGGAACTGGATCTGTTTGCCATGCCCCCCACCATGATGACCATGCAAGAATCCCAGTGGGTGGAATTTCACCCCGTCTCCTCACTGACCGATTCCGCTCCCATCGAGTTTGAAATCAAGGGACAGCCCGAAGATTACATCGATCTGAATAGCAGTTACTTGTACTTGAAAGTCAAAGTTCTAGATAAGGATAATGGTGAAGTAACAGACACTGAGAATATAGCTCCCGTCAACAATTTCATGCATTCCTTGTTCAGCTCAGTGGACTTGTACTTGAACAACAAACTGGTCAGCAGCAGCATGGATACTTACCCTTACCGTGCCTACCTGGAAAATCTCTTGACGTACGGAACAGATGCCAAGACAAGTCATCTCAATGCCTGTGTGCTGTGGGTAGATGACGAAGCGGGCAAGTTTGACGCAACTGACAATGACGGCTTTGAGGCAAGACGAAGCAAAATCCTAAAAGAAAAGAGTTTAGAACTGATGGATCGTTTGCATTTGGACATGTGGTTGCAAGAGAAATATTTGCTAAACGGGGTCAATCTTCGCTTGAGACTGAATCGTAGCAGTACCGCTTTCCATTTGTTGGCTGATGCTGATGCTACTAAGACTGGCAATCCTAAAAGCACAATTTTAGAGGCCAAACTCTACGTACGACGCGTGGAAGTGTTACCCAAAGTGGGTAACGACATCAGTCAAACGTTGAGCAGAACGACCGCCAAGTATCCCATACGACGCGTAGAAGTGAAAACCTTCACCATTCCTGCTGGACAGCATTCCATGACCGAAGATCATCTGTTCCAAGGACAGTTACCCAAACGTTTAATCCTTGGTATGGTCTCGAATTCAGCCTTCAACGGAGCCTTCGCTCAAAATCCTTTCAACTTTCATCACTTCAACGTAAAGAAAATCGAAGTCAGTCGTGATGGCAAGACCTTGTGTACCCGACCTTTCGAACCTGACTTTGCCAACAACAATTACTTGAGATCGTACTTGTCCCTGTACGAAGCTACCGGTCAGTTAGGAACCAACACCAGTCACGGCATTGAGTACAACGAATATGCAGGAGGCTATGCTTTGTGGGCTTTCGATTTCACTCCAGACCAAGGCAGCGACGAGGGACATTTCCACCCTATAAAATCTGGCCAGATTCGTGTGGAACTTCAGTTTGCAGATAAACTACCAGCAACAGTGAACGTCATCCTGTATGCAGAATTCGATAATACCATAGAAATCAACAGTTTGAGAGAAGTCATTCTAGATTATTAGAAGTCATGGAAGACTGTTATCCCTCTTTACCTAGTGAAGAAACTTGGGACATGAAATGTGAGGAGACTGTGGAAGAAGAAGTGATCATGATGAAATCGAGATGGCCAGAACAAGAAGCCCATTTAGTCTCCTGTTTTGCCAAACACTTGGTCGACAAAATGACGGAATTGATCAAGAAAAATTGCTATGGATGTCAAAACGATCATCCCAGTCAAATTCAACACGATAAATGCCTGATGTTGAGTCAAGAAGAAAAATTGGACGAGTGTCTGGACGAAGCTTGGAGTCTCATCTCGAACAAAGACGTGTTGCACCAGTGGTATAAAGACTTGCGTGAACATTCTTGTCCACCATTAACCACTCAAGAGATCCATCGTATCGAAGCTCTCCTGAATCAGAGTGAGGAAACAGAACGAATAACCGTTTATTCGTCAGACATTTTCAAGCAAAAAGTCAGGATCGAATTGACGACTTATTATTACCTGTGAAGAAGAAAACAAACACAAATCAATGGATACCTGGGAACTTTATTACCTTTTGAACCACAGTTCGTATACGGCTTCTTGGAATCCTGTCGTCTGTGCTAAAGATGAACTCCCTCATCGCAAACCTAAAGACCATCAAGCTTACGTGATCAACACGGACGACAGTCATCTCCCAGGAACCCACTGGGTAGCCGTCTACTTTCCTCAAGAAGGATGTGTGGAATATTTCGATTCGTACGGATTGCCCCCTTTGGAAGACGATATCATCGACTTTATGAGAAGAAATGCTCAAACCACCCGATTCAATAACGTGAAATTACAAGGCACAGATTCCTTGGTGTGTGGACAATATTGTGTGTATTTTCTGCATCATCGCAGCCTGGGCTATTCCTTAGAACATTTAGTGACTCATTTTGATCCTCGTTCTTCTTCTAGAAATGATGTGAAAGTAGATCGATGGTTTTGTGACCATTATGCTTATCTTTTGTCTCAAGCTAGGAAACGTAGTGTCCATCAATGGCCTAATGATTTCCAACAGTGGAAATCACAATTTCATTCACAACGTTGTCAGCCTTGTTTAAAGTAGATTGTCCATTGAGAAAAAATGTTAGTGATTTGAAAAAAATGGTTTGATGTTATAGTGTTGGATTATTGTTAAAAAATGTTAGAGTTGTTGTTTAGTGTTAAGTGATTTTTGAATAAAAAATGTTGTGTTTTGAAAAAATGCTTTTGTCTTTTGTTTAGCTATAAGAATGTTGAATTGATGCTCTTTCATTTCTTACTATCCCTCTCATGACAATCACTGAACGTTGCGAATCGAAAACCGTGTGGGGGATGTTTTCCTTCACGTCCGCGCTTTCACTTTAAGAACCGGGGTTGTTTCCAGTCTAACCATCCATTGTCGACTCATCCTCCTACGAAAATGTGCTCCAAACTAGCTAAGCTCAACGAAGCCTACGTGAATTTGCATAGGGTCAGACACAGTCTGATACCGAAGCCAGAAGAAATAGAGAATGTGAGAATGTTAAAAATCACTGAAGACCTGATAGAAGAGCTCTTCAGAGAAGAAGTGAACAGGGAGAAAGAAGAATGGACAGAGAAGTACAGACTTCAAAAACAGCAACAACAGCAGCAACAACAACAACAGCAGCAGCAACCTGAACCTGACAGAGGCTTTGTCGATTGCCGTATCGACACCAAAGAGTTCTTCTTCTCTTTCCGAAGAAGCAGACCTATCGCCAGAAAGTCTATCCTCAGAGGACATCGCATTCTTAGAAACTAAAAAAGAATGCCATAGCAAACAAAAAAAACCAGCCCTTTTCAGGGCTACCCCAATACTCTAGAAAAGAAGTAACGATCGATTTGCCAGTGTGTGTGTAGGTAGAGTAGTGTGAAAATAAACACTAACTCTTTATTGATAGTGAAAGTGTATGTGTTGGTGTGTTTGTGTTTGTAAGAGCTCAAGTAAGTTGGTGTGGATAGTATATTAAAATGATATCTTTTCTTAGTGTTTGAGGTGTATATTTGGAGTTAGATTGAATTGCTTTGCGTATGTGGATAGTCTATTGAAGTGATTTATAAAAAATTTTTAAAATAGTGATGGGTAGCATAAAAAGTGAGTGAGTGTTTCTTTTAGGTCCGCGCGTTGTTGTTTTTTTGGTCATGATCTAGGTAAGATGAATTTTATGTTATTAGGGGGGATGTTTTCCATCACGTCCGCGCTTTCAGTATAAATTGAAACTCGTTCGGCAGTCCAGTTACCCTTGTTGATTGATCAACACCAAAAAATGAACACGAGACTGGAGAAACTGTTGGAGCTTCATGTGCATCTGGAATATGCCAGACGCATATTAAATGAACTGGCCGCGGAAGCCATTGTCGAGGAGGGAAGGATAAGAGAGGAGGAAAGAAGAAACAAAGAAGAGGAGGAGAGAAGATATAAAGAAGAAGAAGAAGAAGAAAGAAGATATAAAGAGGAAAGAAGAAACAAAGAAGAGGAGGAGGAAAAGGAGAGAAGAAAAAATTTCAAAATCCCAGAGAGCGAAAATTGGGATTCTGAATCGACATATCCTGCCTCTGCTCTCTCCCCCCAAAAGGTAAAAAGTAACTGGGGGATAAGATGCGTATGTGGCGCCAGGCCTGGAAGGTGCCACCATTAACCAGGTGTCCATGAAGTTCCAAACAAAACAGCCCTTTTCAGGGCTACCCCAATACTCTAGAAAAGAAATAACGATCGATTTGCCAGTGTGTGTGTAGGTAGAGTAGTGTGAAAATAAACACTAACTCTTTATTAATAGTGGGAGTGTATGTGATTGTGTGTTTGTGTTTGTAAATGATGAAGTAAGTTTGTGTGAATAGTAGATTATGGGTTTATTTATTGATTCTTAGCGTATGTGGAGAGTATAGTTGAGGTTTATATTATATGAAATGAGAAAAGTGGGGATGTTTTCCTTCACGTCCGCGCGTTGTTGGGTCATGATCTAGGTAAGATCAATTTTATGTTTTTTAGGGGGATGTTTTCCTTCACGTCCGCGCTTTCACTATAAGAACTCACAGTGTTCTTTGTTCAAACCATTCTGCAAAGAATAAAAAGAAGATGGCGTCAAACCAAATCGACAAAATTCAAACCTTGCAAGACGTTTTAGACAACTTAGGAATAATGGAACAGATGCTATTAAGACTGGTTGAAGACCATTATTCCTATAGTCCCCATCGTGTGAAGATGGAAATTAATAACTTAAGGAAAGCAAAGGACAAGATTAGTGGTGTCATGAAAGAGATCAAGGAGGAGAAGGAGGATGAAGAGGAAAGAATAAGAATAAGCAAATGGAACGAAAAGATTGAAAAAGAAGAAGAAAATGAGAAGAGGAAGAAAGAAGAGGAGGAAGAGAAGAAGAAAGAAGAGGAGGAGAAGAAAAAAAAGAAAGAGAAGAAGAGTGTAGGAGATAAAATAAGAACTTGGTGGAGGAAAAGAAGAAATTAGAAGAAGAAGAAGAAGAAAACCCAAAGGCCCTTTTCAGGGCCAGCCATATTTCTCGAAAAGAGATAGTCTTTGAATTGCCTACCCCTCTTTTTATTTTATTTTTTATTTTTTTTTAAAAAAAAAAAAATAGAGACCCTCCCTGTTTCAATTTTACATAGACCCTATACAGTCCCAAGGGTTTATGTCCATGTTAAATTTACATAGACCCTATATTGTCCCAGGGTTTTTGGCCATGTTAATTCCCATAGACCCTATATGTTCCCACGATTTTTCTCCATGTTAAATTTACATAGACCTTATATGTTCCCAAGGGTATTTGTAATGATAAATCCCATAGACCCTATAAGATCCCCATTAACTACTCGTGTGTTACCTGATGCCTTTATGTATGTGCTGTTACCTCCTAGATTGGAATGCATGCAACAAAATAAGTTATGTAAACATAATATAGTTGATTTTGGCCAAATATTGGCTATTGTACCTGCAAAAGATGAAAAATCATGTGTACAAAAACAACTATCTTGTTCTTGTAAGGCATGCCATAAACCAGGATAGAGAACATTCTAAGTACACTTGTAGATAGATCACTTGTACCATGTGGGATGTTCTGGCATGAGTAATTTTTAGGTAATTTATTAAGGATTTGGTATTCCTTCCCATTTTGATTTGAATTGTCCTGCTCTAATTGTCCCTTTTTTTTTACACTCTCCTGCTTTGAAATTGTTCATGTAGTTAGTTCAGTTCTCTTGCATTCCCTTTTGTTGAAGTAGCAGTGAATACCAACAAACAAGAACAGTTTCCTTAAGTCAGCATTTCCCATTGGCACTTGTATAAGCCCAATTATAATCTACTATTGACTTTCAATTAATCCTATTTCTTTCTGTCAAGCTGCTCCTGTGGAATTTCCATGTTTGGTCCAACATTACAGAATGATAACCATTTTAGTCACACAGTGCGTATTCATTCCATTCAAATCCACACTGTTCTTGAAACTTTGCATCCCATCGCAAGAATCCAAATTGGCATGAGATGATATCTGCATGGTTATGGAAGGCTGCACTCTACATGCCGGCATTGTAGAAAATATGAACTATGTGATATGAAAGAGCTGCGTCATCTTAGACATTAAAATTACATGACTCTTGAGGTCTCCACTAAACATAGGAGTCTAAATGTTAGGTTCTCACTTTGTCAGTAATGTATTTTGAGATAATTTAATTGCAATGAAGTTAATACAGGTTGTTGATGAACTCATTTATATTACATGGATAATGTATTCAAGGTTACCACACCTTATGTGTATCATTCAGTTATCTCCCTTACACCAGTCATAACATTTCAAGGAAATAAAATCTCACATTTTCAGTGACTGATTATGAAAATAAAGAGAAGATTTGTGAAGTATTATATTAGCCCTCAATCTTGATGCAAATGTAAGTAGAAGCAATTTGATAATTTCTCACAGTAAAGTTTACAAGTTTAAAAACTGATAAGGTATGTTCTGCTTGGCTCTGAGATAAGTTTCTCTCTATCTTATGCCAATTATTATTAAATTCTTATGTAGAAGAAATATACTTTATATATATCTATATTATCTAAATTATTCACCCTTTTATATTAGATGGAAATGAACACAACTTCACTTGAAATTTGGGTCCTGTAAGGGATGTTATAGCACAGTTGCCTTTGGGCTGTCCTTGGACCTGTTGGGCCCTGCCCCATATATTTGTCCAAGGTAAGGTCATCAAACTTTCACTTCTCATTTTTCGCATTGCTGATTTTGCCACCTTTAATTCCTTTATCATAAGCTACCTCTCCCTTTTAGATAAACACTTTCCTCCTGTTTTTAACTCCATTTGATGTGCTATACTTAGTGTTTATATTTGGCATTTTTCTGTATTTTATTCCCCTAATTTCACCTCCCAATCCAAACATAACCACTTAGAAGCTGCGATTTACTATATTTGGTGACTGACTGGCTTATTGAAACAATTTTATTCACATTACAAAGGAGGAAAGCTTACTATTTGTGTTACAAAGAGGATGGGTAGGTGGACCTTTGTGTGAGGACTGGTGGTTAGTGACCTCTTGTATCTGTAGATAGTGTAAAGTGGTCAAAGCTTATACTTTATAATAAGATTGGGTCATGTCCACCTGTCTCTGATGTTAAGTTCTGCACCTACCAAACAAATATAAATTCCTTTCTTTTAGGTGAATTGTACATTTTGAAGTAGGACAGGTGCATACTATTTGGTACATTGACCTTTGACCTAGTTATTACATAATATGATATAATGTGATTTATCCCATATCACCTATGTGAAGTTCAATAATTGCTGATATGAATAAGATACAACTCATAGTTGAAAGAATTCATTTTATTTCAAAAGATGATTTTGATGGTGAAGCAAAAGTATGAAAACAATAGTTCAAACAGCTCAATGACATTTCTATACACATTCATATAAGACATAGGTTAGTACCTCATCAAATTGTTTTTCACAAATGAGACTAAGTATATTTGTTACTTATACAGTCCCGAACTATTTCACAGATTATTGGAAAAATTAAGGTTTGCTATAGGTATAACGGTACCAATTGCGCAAGTCCAGGTGGGCGGAGCTTAAGGTTGTATTCAGAATTAAAGAACAAAACTAGCTGTGATTGGTGCATTATGTAAGACTTGTACTTTCTGTTTGGCTTAAAAAAAAGTTGAGCCTCTTGGCAACATGTTAGTTTGTGTTAATTTCTATCTAGATCATATTTTGTATTTTTTATGATTTTTTTAAAATATGGTACACATGCCTGAAAATGTGCTTGTTGTGACTAGATAACTCTTACCCCTGTCTAGTTCCAGTAGAGTTATCTCTCTTAAATGCAATGGAGTACCTGGTTATGTCATTGTCAAATTGACAATCTAGCATTGTTCTATATGACAGCGTGTGACATGCATGCCCAAGTAGGACAGAAAGTATATTTATTTCACAAAACATTAGCATTGAGGTATATGGAAAAACAATTGGTACCGTGATACCATATGCTATACTTAGTAGACCCAGACCTTTCGAACCTTGTTGTGTTGTCATGATCTGTACGTATATGCTATACTTAGTAGACCCAGACCTTTCGAACCTTGTTGTGTTGTCATGATCTGTACGTATATGCTATACTTAGTAGACCCAGACCTTTCGAACCTTGTTGTGTTGTCATGATCTGTACGTATATGCTATACTTAGTAGACCCAGACCTTTCGAACCTTGTTGTGTTGTCATGATCTGTACAGTTATTGTACACTTTGTAGACTTGTTGTTCATATCAGATTATGAGAACCTAGATATGAGATAACTGGTTATAGTTTGAAAGGTCAAGACTCTTATACAGGTTCGACCTAATCCATGCACATGATTATCATCGCACCATTTTGTCGTAGTATAAAACAATGTGTACAGTCTAATGTTAAGTGATCTTTCGTGTGACTTAGGTGCAAATTTGCCTCTCACTCAAAATCGTAATGGACACACTGTGTGTGTGTGTGTGTGTGTGTGTGTGAGAGAGAGAGAGAGAGAGAGAGAGAGAGTTTTAATAATTTTTCAGTCATATCGCTACAATTCGTCCAAATGGGTTATCATATCATGCGTGTGTGAGCGTGTGTGTGTGTGATTTGGATTTTTAATGTAGCTTTAACAATTTTTCAGTCATATCGCTATGATATCTCCAGTATGGCAGTTTATAGTGATGTCTAGCACAGGGGTATCGTGCCGCAGACATGTAGCATCATGTTCCACCCAGTCACATTATCCTGATACCAATCCAACCATTTCTAACACAAATATATAACGTCGAGTGCCAAGGGAGGCAGCAACTAGTACAGTTTGTATTAGCCTTTAGTATGACTAGTCCGATGATCGAACTCCGGACCACCGGTATCCGATGCGGACGCTCTAACCACTTAAACCACTGGAGCAGTTGAGAAAACTATAATTAAGAGTTTCTCAAAACATAAAATACAGCGTCTTTCGAAACTGAAAATATAAAAAACATCCCCAAACTTTGCTTTAAATAAAGATATAATGAGAAGGAAAACCAATACAAACATCAAGGACGGGGCAATTTCAAGAACATATACTCCACTTCTAGAAATGATTTATGAAGCTCAGTGCCCCTAAAGACAAACTTCAATACGTTTTTATCTACGGATGTTCTCTATTCGTGTTGTTCGAACAATACCTGTGATATCAAATTATTTTTTATGATGCCGAATGTAATATCCTATTTCGCAAAGTAGAGTGGGGGGGGGGTATTATATGTGAACTGAGTCTACCGTAGGAATTTTCCAGTTCAGAGTGATAACGTAAATTCGTATTACCTGTCGTGTCCTTTACATTTATCATCATTTGAAACTAACCTTCTTGGAATTAATCCTTTTGCTTGGTTCAAGTAACAAAGAATAATATGCTGACAATGGTAAAGAATATCTCTGTCTGTCTCTCTCTATGTCTCTCTGTGTATGTCTGTCTCTTTCTGTCTGTCTCTGTCTCTCTATATCTGTCTGTCTCTCTGTGTATGTCTTTCTGTCTGTCTCTGCCTGTCTGTCTCTCTCTGTGTCTCTCTATGTCTGTCTTCTGTCTGTCTCTCTCCATATATATATATATATATATATATATATATATATATATATATATATATATATATATATAGAGAGAGAGAGAGAGAGAGAGAGAGAGAGAGAGAGAGAGACTTGTCTTACTGGACCAAAAGACTTTCGAGATCCGTAGTTCTATTTTATCACAGACAGGCAGCACGAAAATAAATGGCGTATAAAATGAACGATGACACCAATGCAATTTAAATATTGTTGTTTCATAGCAAAGAAATACTCATATAATGAGTTTAATTAGCTGCTCTTTGATACAATTAACTGCGGATCCGGACAGTGTTTTAGTGGAGTACGACAATTTCCATTGCATACGTAAGTAGTAAGGTGGGGCACTAGAGCCTCAATGGGAATTAGCATTACAGAGACCCCTGGGCAAATATAGCCTCAATGGAAATTTAACATTGAGAAAAATCGTGGGCAAATATAGCCTCAAGGGGAATTTAACATGGGAAAAAAGTCTTGGGCCACTATAGCCTCAAGGGGAATTTAACATGGGAAATAGTCTTGGGCCACTCTAGCCTCAAGGGAATTGAACATGGGATTTTTTTTTTTTTAAATTTTTTTAAATTTAAATTTAAATTTAAAAAAGGGTTAGGCAATTGAAAGGCTATCTCTTTTCGAGAAATATGGCTGGCCCTGAAAAGGGCCTTTGGGTTTTCTTCTTCTTCTTCTGCTTCTGATTTCTTCTTTTTCTCCACCAAGTTCTTATTTTATCTCCTACACTCTTTCTCTTCTTCTCTTTCTTTTTTTCTCCTGCTCTTCTTTCTTCTTCTCTTCCTCCTCTTCTTTCTTCCTCTTCTCATTTTCTTCTTCTTTTTCAATTTTTTCGTTCCATTTGCTTATTCTCATTCTTTCCTCTTCATCCTCCTTCTCCTTTATCTCTTTCATGACACCACTAATCTTGTCCTTTACCTTTTTTAAGTTATTAATTTCCATCTTTACACAATGGGGACTATAGGAATAATGGTCTTCAACGAGTCTTATTAACATCTGTTCCATCATTCCTAAGTTGTCTAAAACGTCTTGCAATGTTTGTATTTTGTCCATTTGGTTAGAAGCCATCTTCTTTGTAGAATGGTTTGAACGACGAATACTGTGGGTTCTTATAGTGAAAGCGCGGACGTGAAAGAAAACATCCCCCTAAAACATAAAATTGATCTTACCTAGATCATGACCAAAGAAACAGCAACGCGCGGACGTGAAGGAAAACATCCCCCTACTTTTCTCATTTCATATAATAAAACCCAAACTATACTCTCCACCTACTCTAAGAAACCCATAATCTGCTATTCACACAAACTTACCTGAACAGTTACTAACAAAAACACACAAACACATACACTCCCACCATTAATAAAGAGTTAGTGTTTATATCCACACTACTCTACCTACACACATTGGCAAATCGATCGTTATTTCTTTTCTAGAGTATTGGGTAGCCCTGAAAAGGGCTGTTTTTTTTGAACTTCATGGACACCTGGTTAATGGTGACACCTTCCAGGCCTGGCGCCACATACACATCTTGTCCCCCAGTTACTTTTTACCTTTTTGGGGGAGAGAGCAGAGGCAGGATATGTGGCTTCAGAATCCCAATTTTCGGTTTCTGGGATTCTGAAATTTTTTCTTCTTCTCTCCTTTTCCTCCTCCTCTTCTTTGTATCTTCTCTCCTCCTCTTTGTATCTTCTTTCCTCTTCTTCTTTATATCTTCTCTCCTCTTCTTTATTTCTTCTTTCTTCCTCCTCTCTCATCCTTCCGTCTTCCACAATGGCTTCCGCGGCCAGTTCATTCAACAGGCGCCTGGCATATTCCAGATGCACATGAAGTTCCAACAGTTTAGACAGTCTCGTGTTCATTTTTGGTGTTGATCAATCAACAAGGGTAGCTAGACTGCCCAGCGAGTTTCAATTTATAGTGAAAGCGCGGACGTGAAGGAAAACATCCCCCAAGAAACATACAATTGATCTTACCTAGATCATGACCAAAAGAAACAACGCGCGGACCTAAAAGAAACACTCACTCACCTTTTTATGCTACCCATCACTATTTTAAATTTTTTTATAAATCACTTCAATAGACTATTTACATACGCAAAGCAATCCAATCTAACCCCAAATATACACCTCAAACACCAAAAAAAGACATCATTTTAATCTACTATCCATACCAACTTACTTAAGCACTTACAAACACAAACACACAAACACATACCCTCACATTTTTTTAAAAAAGAGTTAGTGTTTATTTTCACACTACTCTACCTACACACATTGGCAAATCGATCGTTATTTCTTTTCTAGAGTATTGGGATAGCCCTGAAAAGAGCTGTTTTTTTGTTTGCTATGGCATTCTTTTTTTAGTTTCTAAGAATGCGATGTCCTCTGAGGATAGACTTTCTGGCGATAGGTCTGCTTCTTCGGAAAGAGAAGAAGAACTCTTTGGTGTCGATACGACAATCGACAAAGCCTCTGTCAGCTTCAGGTTGCTGCTGCTGTTGTTGTTGTTGTTGCTGCTGTTGCTGCTGTCTCTGAAGTCTGTACTTCTCTGTCCATTCTTCTTTGTCCCTGTTCATTTCTTCTCTGAAGAGCTCTTCTATCAGGTCTTCAGTGATTTTTAACATTCTCACATTCTCTATTTCTTCTGGCTTCGGTATCAGACTGTGTCTGACCCTATGCAAATTCACGTAGGCTTCGTTGAGCTTAGCTAGTTTGGAGCACATCTTCGTAGGAGGATGAGTCGACAATGGATGGTTAGACTGGAAACAACCCCGGTTCTTAAAGTCAAGGCGCGGATGTGAAGGAAAACATCCCCCACACGGTTTTCGAGCCGCAACGTTCAGTGAGTGTCATGAGAGGGATAGTAAGAAATCAAAGAGCATCAGTCCAACATTCTTATAGCTAAACAAAAGACAAAGGCATTTTTTTTCAAAACACAACATTTTTTATTCAAAAATCACTTAACACTAAACAACAACTCTAACATTTTTAACAATAATCCAACATGATAACAGCAAACAATTTTTTTCAAAACACAACATTTTTTCCAGTCTCCTCACATTCCATCTTTAAAGTTTCTCCACTAGGTAAAGAGGGATAACAGTCTTCCATGGTTTCTAGTAATCTAGGATGACTTCTCTCAAACTGTTGATTTCTATGGTATTATCGAATTCTGCATACAGGATGACATTCACCGTTTCATCAGGGTCTCGGTCTTTAAACTGAATTTCCACACGAATCTGGCCGGATTTTATAGGGTGGAAATGTCCCTCGTCGCTGCCTTGGTCTGGAGTGAAATCAAAAGCCCACAAAGCGTAGCCTCCTGCATAATCCTCGTACGTAATACTGTGACTGGTATTGGTTCCTAACTGTCCGGTGGCTTCGTACAGGGACAAGTACGATCTCAAGTAATTCTTCTTGGTAAAGTCAGGTTCGAAAGGTCGGGTACACAAGGTCTTGCCATCGCGACTGACTTCGATTTTGGACACGCCAAAGTGTTGAAAGTAGAAAGGATTTTTTTCGGCAGCTCCGTTGAAGGCTGTATTCTCGACGATACCAACGATCAAACGTTTGGGTAACTGTCCTTGGAACAGATGATCTTCGATCATGGATCGCTGTCCCTTGGGAATGGTGAAGGTTTTCACTTCCACGCGTCGTATGGGATACTTGGCGGTCGTTCTACTCAACGTCTGACTGATGTCGTTTCCCACTTTAGGTAACACTTCCACACGGCGTACGTAGAGTCTGGCTTCTTGGATTTTGGTTTTGTAACCGTCACTATCAGCCAATAAATGGAAAGCGGTACTGCTACGATTCAGTCTCAGGCGGACATCCACCCCGTTCAGCAAATACTTTTCTTGCAACCACATGTCCAAATGCAAACGATCCATCAGTTCAAAACTTGTGTCGGCTCCCGTGATTCTCTTTCTTCGTTCTAGAAATCCATCATTGTTGTCTTTCTTTTCATCAGTTTCCAATATTTCAAACTTGGTAGGTTCGTCAGCTTCCCATACCACACAGGCATTGAGATGAGTGTTCTTGGCATCTATTCCGTACGTCAAGAGATTTTCCAGGTAGGCACGATAAGGGTAAGTATCCATGCTGCTACTGACCAGTTTGTTATTCAAGTACAAGTCCACTCCACTGAACAAGGAATGCATGAAATTGTTGACGGGAGCTACTGCTTCATCGTCTATAGCACCCCCAGTCTTATCTAGAATTTTGACTTTCAGGTACAAGTAACTGCTATTCAGATCGATGTAATCTTCGGGCTGTCCTTTGATTTCAAACTCGATGGGAGCGGAATCGGTCAGTGAGGAGACGGGGTGAAATTCCACCCACTGAGATTCTTGCATGGTCATCATGGTAGGGGGCATGGCAAACAGATCCAGTTCCGACTTGGAACAAGCGCAAGACTCTCGGTGCATCATTTTTTGTTCTTTCTCCATAATCGAAAACGTCTAAGTCTCGAACGGTTCTTCTTTTCTTGGCCTTTCTCGCTTGAAGTCTGGTGAAAGAGTGTTTTCTTCGTCGTCTCTTTCTGCCTTGTCCTTGCTGAATGCCTGACTCGGTAGCGTGCAGGGCATTTATAGGTGTGTCTTGTCGGCCCAAAATGTCTTTGCCCGTTTGCAGCAAGACATTTTTGCCTGCCCTCATGAAGGCTTCTTTAGGGTTTTGTTTGTCGATGATGACATTTTGGAGAAATTCTTTGCCTTGCGTCAGTGCCGCATCTTTCAAGGCGTGCAATCCGCGTGTCACCATCGGTTTCAACACTGGGGCCACCGAACGAAAGGCCGATTTTAACATGTCTCCTAAACCGTGTCCTCGATGTCGAGCAACCCCTCGGTACACTGGATACCTGACTTACTTACGAGTCGTGAGAGAACCGTTTTCGAAAATGGAGTTTCACCGTGACTTTTCCTTTGGTGAATGGAATATTTTGTCCCAAATCTCCTTTTATAGTAATGTTGACCGTGTCCAAATACGACTTGCTGACCGGCAAATAGTGAGGATGGACAAATTCGCGGTGGACGTGGTAAGTGTTTCCACCTTCCTCGTCAGCGTTCGTGACAGAATCTACTTTGAAAGGAATGACACGCAGTAACGGTACGGAGGTGTGTCCCACCACGTTGTACTCCACCACATCGGAATACACAAACATCAAATTCAGTCCTTGGTTCAGTTCTACCGGGGCACGAAATAACTTGCTAAAAGACTCGTTGTCGTAAACGATGGATAATTCGTTTTTCTTGATCATGGTCTTTCTCATGTCCATGTCTCCGCCCAACATGTCATACAATTCAGGACAAAATAAAATGGACATGATTTTACTCCGTTCAAATTTCATCAAGAAGCGACGAGCTGCTTTGTGGTACTCCATGGTGACATTTTTGTTGACATGCTCCAAAGCTTTCAGAAACACGACATTAAACCTGGAGGTTATGGTGCTGACCAAATGTTGACCACTAAAATAATAGCCTGGGGGAATGAACAAGTGATAGGTGGTGTACTTTTGATTTTGTGTACGGGTTTTCTTGTCATATTTGACATTGCTATCCATCCACTGTTGCATTTGCTCGTCATGAACTTCCACATCAAAAAAATTTTGATTGGGAAGGACATTGAGGACTTGGGTCGGGTGAATGATTTCTGCTAAAGCCACTTCCCAATGGGCTTCGTGATCTAACTGGATGGCTTGAGGTAATTTGGCCGTGTAACAGCACAACGTGTTCTTGGGAAACACCTCCATGGAACTGTCACTGGGTAAGGTTAAGTAAAATTGGTTTTGGTGACTCATAATTCCAGAGTTCTGTGGCTGTCCGAGGGGTTAGTGGACGTCAGAGGCGTGTCTCCGCCCAAAATGGGGTTCTGGTTGTGGTTGGAGTGGTGACTGGCACTGGCACTGGACACAAGGTTCCCATGGTTCCCGTTCGAGGTGAATTTCAGGGAGGGATTAGGAAGCAGGTAACCGATGCAACTGCTCAATAAAATGGTCCACAATTGTTTGTCTCCTTGTTGCAAACTCAAATTGGCGATGGCTGCCCCGATGACACAATACACCACGAAGATTTGGCAGAAAAAGACGATTTGCGTTTTAGGCACACGTTCCCCACACCACACCCACAAGGGTTGTTTTTGTAAATCTTGCACAGAAGAACTGGGTGAAGGAGGAGTGGTCGACGTAGCTGCGTCTGATGTGTGAAAGGGCATGATGGTCACTTCTTTTTATAGTCGATGACTTGCGAAGCGTCGATCCAAGAATCAAAACTGGGTGGATATCCTTTCCAACGTACTTTGACTTCTTTGACACGTCGTTTGCCCACTTTACGGGTTCTGCGTTCGAGAATGCTTTCGATGTCGTACACGTCGTCTTCTTTTTTGGTGACACGTTGTAACTCGGGCAAATAAAACGTTCCTTTGAGTACTTCTCCGTTCATGTCTTCCAATTTATAGACGGCAGGATGACGGTCATGCACTCGTCCAGTGACGCGAAACAGTTCGGTCGTCCAGTTAGGTAAGTAACCTTTGTCAAAAGTGCGTTTGGTTTTGCCAATGCGCACCCAATCTCCTACGGCCAACTCTCCACTTTTCTTGGGGACAGCCCTCGTCGGGGACGTACCAAACAGACGCTCGAACACCAGCACTTCGTTGTCGGGAGTCACGTCTTGCGGGGCACGTCCGATGCTTCGATGGTATGATTGGTTGTACGCTTGCACCAGTTGCGGTAAGATGTCGATGTACTTCAGAGTGTGGTGATGCGTAAAATATTTCCACATGCGTTCTTTCAAAGTGCGTTGAAAACGTTCCACGATGCTGGCTTTGGTTTCGGGATTCTCGGTGGTAAAAAAATGAATGTCACGTTTCTTTAATTCATTTTGGAAAGCTTGGTTCAGAAATTCGGTGCCTTTGTCCGTTTGCCATCGAAGAGGGTGACGACCGCTTTGTTTCAACACTCGTTGCAGGGCTCGCACTAACTCGCTGCTGGATTTGGAAGTCAAGGGCACGACCCAGGCAAATTTGGAAAAGACGTCGATGACACAAAACAAATATTTGAGGCCGCGATTGTAGCTGGCCAAATGAGAGACATCGGTTAAATCAGCTTGCCATTGATGATCGATGCCTTCCACTCGGGTGCGACTTCTGGCAAACTTGCGTCGAATGGGTTTGTGTAAAGTGTAGGTAGCTTGTTCTTGTAACCATCGTTGCACTTGAGGTAAACGGAGACTTTTCAGTCGCGTTTTGGCAGCACGATACAATTTTTGAACTCCTGCGTAACCTGCAGGATGCGAGGGATCGTAGTAAATGCTGGCTAAGAATTTTTCCATTTTTTTGTGTTGATTGGTGTGTTAATAAGGCACCCACTCTTGGAAGAGGCTACTCTTTTTCTCTTGGGGTATTTTTTTGGATTGCAATGCTTTGCGTGTGCGACCGGCAATAGGTGTTGAAGAGGAGGAGGATGTCTGAGCGGGGGATATCGGTTCTTGTTTCACTTCTGTCTTCACTTCTGTCTTCACTTTCTTTTTCTCTTGTGAGGAAGAAGTGGTGGCCATCATCTTTTTAATCCATCCAATTCTGGAGGTAGGTGGTGTTGTTAACTTGCGTACTTTTTCGGGTGGAGTTTGAAACCCTTCTTCTTCTTCTTCTTTTTCTGTCTTGGTCACGGGTACTGGTGGTACTGGTACTGGTGATGGTGCTGGACTTTTCATCAAGCTCTTAAAATCTTTCAGAGTGGGTAGAGCTGTTTCGTCTAAAGCTTTCTGGTGAAAGAGTTGGAGTCGTTGCAAGAGTTGACCGTACTTTTGCGATTTTTCTGTTTCGGACAAATCTTGGCGATCCATTAAGGACTGCAATTCGTGTTGTAACTGGGACATCTCGCTCAAATGGGGATTGGGAGGTAAATGCGGGGTGCGTTGTTCTTGCCACCGATGGTATTCCATCCATCGTTTGTAAGGCACTAACGCTAGTTTTCGTCCTTCCATGGGGTTGTCAGGGGTCGATTCTGAGATCTTAGCACTTCCGAAGGCCTTTTTATCTTGCTCCCACCAGTCCTCCCAACATGGTTCCCAAGACTCCTTTCAGTATGGGGCCTAACAAGAGAGGCAAAATGCCTCCACGTTGGACCAACATCTTCTTCTTTTGACGAATGGGAATTTTCTTTTGAACCATTTGGCGAAGAACGTGACGATGTTTGCCTAAGCATTGTTTCTGGTGTTTGGACAAAGGGATCGTGCCTTTCAAAACGTTCAAACAACATTCGCACACGGTATCGATGACCTCTTTGGAGTCTGTTTGAATGAGTTTTTTTCGTAGGGGTGGAGAAGCTTTGGACAGGACAGATAACATGTCCCCATGTTTGACTAAACGAGGAGGCAGTCCTTTCCTTTTCTTTCCTTGGGGTTTTCTGGAGGGTGACATCTCTGAGTCTTCAGGAGCACCAAAACACTGATACCCCGACTTGGTCACAGGCCTTTTTTATACTGGAACGCGTCGCCACTGATTGTCTTTACGTCGTATCAACTTCATGACAGGCATGACACGTCGTGCAGGGGTACGCAACGGACTAAATCGAGCCAGTTCTTGCTTGGACAAATCCAGTAAACTTTGTAACATGCCCGATCTTTCTTGGACTTTGATTTTGGGAGAAGGTACTTTGTGAGCAGCAGCCACTGCCACTAAATTGGAGGGTCTTGCCACTGGGGAAGTTCTTTTGGGGGTCATCAACGGAGATGTTCTTGGTGTAATCAACGTCTCCAAGTACTCTTCAGTTCTGGGTGTCATTAACGGAGAAGTGAATGAACGTGAGGATGCCGGAGACGCAGTCACTGCCGTGGCAGATCGTGGTTTGCGAGTGTAAGGTTGCGTCCTGGCCGAAGTGCCTCTCTTGCGACTAGTTTTCTTCTGTGGACTTTTCTTTTTCTGGGAACTTTTTCTCTGTTTCTTTTTCTGGGGGCTTCTTTTCTTTTTCCGGGGTGGTGGTGTCTGGTCAGAGAAGGGTCCTGCCACTGGAGAAGTTCTTCTCTTTGGGGACCTGGTCGTTTTCTTCTTCTTGGGACTTCGTTGGACTTTTGTCTTGGGGATAACTTTGGGGGCATTAGGATCCCATCTTAAAAGTGAGCGAATGATGACCCCTCCTAGAGTACCGCTCCCTCCAGGTTTCAAAATGATTTGTTTTTTGGTTTGAGTGTCGATGCGGGGATCGGCCAGTTGGACCAAAGCGACTTTGTCTCGATCGAAAAAGCGTTTGGTTTGATGAGGAATCTGAATGATTCCTTGGAGTAATTGACGTGCCGTCACCGTGAACCATCGTAAGACTTCTTTGAGACTAGCTTCTAAGACACGAGCTCGTGTTTGTGGATTTTTTTCTCGACTGATGCCATACAAGGCACGAATCAATTTGACGGGAAGATGCGACTGAAGGGACGTCATGTTCACACTGTGTGAGACAGACGAAAAAGGGTCTGAGGTTTTTATAGATTTTTTGATGGGGAGTGAAATGAAGTCGAGGACGGAGACGTGTACAGGACAGGCCCTCCGTCTTGGCACCAGTGGTGAAACAAGTGGGAACGAAATCGCAAATCCTCGGGAGTGGTAGGTTTCAAATCGACGAGTAAATAGGCGTGTGGCGTTTGAGTGGCATCGTCGTACGCCTGAGTCAGCCAAGGCGTTCCTAACTGTTTGGCTAAGACTTGCACTTGCGATTTATCTCGAGGGCTTTTAAACAAGACCACGTAATGCGCATTGAGACTGATGGTGCGATGGGCTTTACTTTGTTGAAACAAATTTTGGGTGATGTAAACGACACTGGCATTACGGTGATGCCCTTTGCGCGTGAACCACAGTTTAATTTCTTCTTCGTCTTCTCCAAACATGTCGTCGAAAATGACCAAATGGGTTAGACGGGAGTCAGAGACGATGCCGTCGTGTTCTTTAGGAATACCTTCCACAAACACGATGGAATCGCCTTGACTTTCTCGCAAGAGGTTGTACGCCGATTGCCACTCTTTGTAATACCACACGATCCGTTGAGGTGGCCGATCGATCAAATGATGTTTATGTTCGATCAAACGTTTGACGAATTCGGTTTTGACTGAACCGCTAGGTCCAGCAATGAGCATGTTAAAGGGATGGCGAAGATACAAAGCCTCCCAACTTGCACGATCTAAGTGTTCGTCGATGACTTTGACAGTAGAGGAAGAGGGAGCAGAGACAGCAGAGGTAGCCATTGTGTGGGAAATGTCACTTGTGACACGAAAAAACAAACAAGACAAGAGTTTATATACTTTTTCAGAACACGTTTATTGAATGTTTTTTTTTTTCAAACATGAATACGAAAGACAAAAATGCATAAAAGCCAAAGGCTTAAGTACAAGAATAAAAGGCACATGATAACCATGAACGTGGAATAAACACAGGTGTCTGTACAACATGTTTTGGGTAAAGTTCTAACCAGTTCTATAGTAGGGGGTAAGGTCACACAAGTGTCCTCCCGAAAGGGTCTTTCAGGCCTGTCCACGACAGTCCCGTCCTGGGTGACGGGTTCTTCTGGCACCGTCACTAACACGGGTTGAAAAGTAACTTTTTTCCTTGAATAACTCTCGTGCATACTGGGCCACCTCTTGGGTCCAAGCCAAACCAATCTGGTTTCTTCTTCGTCAACGACATGGTAAGTTACTTCAATGAACAATGAACTATCGATCTTGCCTAGGGTTCCTTTTTATATACAGACCAATACCGACGTGACCGTACGGCAACGTAAAGTGATTGGGAAGTCGCACTCGCTTCTGGTATACAATTTGATAGACTTTCTCCAAGGGTCGACTGACGATGTGGTGAGTGGGTAAACGTACGATCTTGTTCGGTTGATAGGTGGTCACTTTAAAGTTTCAATCCTCTCCCGATTGCAAGGCTTCTTTCAATACCCCAAAGTTGACCACTCGACTGGTACGATGATTCAGAGTCAGTCCTTTCACTTTGCACGTCGTGTGCACTTCTCCTTGTTTGTCCCGGTATTCGTAGCCGTAATTTTTGGGACCGTCACTGACGAAACTTAGAATCTTGTCGTCGGGATGCTCGTCTGTCCAGGCTACCTAAACGTTCTCCTTCGATGTCAGGGTGATGTTGAATCGGGTGATGGATGTAAATGCAACTGTCCGTGTCAAAGTACAGGACGCGTTCCCCTAACAGTTCTAAAGCTTCGTACAATTTTAAGCGAGCATGGGCTGTCACGTAAGCCGCAATGATGACATTTCCAAAAGGGTCGTCTTGTACAAAGTCCAGATCTTCTTCGTAATGGACCAAGATCAAATCCTCTCGAACGACGTCCACGTGTTTCATGTATTTGGTTTTGTCGTGAATCATCTGGAAGTAGCGGGAAGGTTCTGTCAAATATTCCGTCTTGGGTAAACACGGTCGTTGTGCCATTTTACCCCACAAGCAATTTAACATCACTTTGGCAAACGATCGCCTGCCTTCGTTTTTTTCGATGTGGTCTAAAGAGATGCCTTCTTGTTCGTAGTATTTCTCTTTGAATTGTATTTGGTCTTCGGGAGTGTGACACCCGGAAGGATAGCCGCTGGCTTCTTGTTTCAGTTTCAAAAAGGCATCCACGTAGTCGGCGAAAATGCCTTTCTGAGTAGGGTCACCCTTGTGGTGCTGTTGTGTCTTGGGAAAGTGGCAAATTTCGTACACTTCTAACAGTTCGTATCCCATGTCCAGAGCTTTGAACAATTCCACGCTGACCCAGGTTCCCGTCAAGGCACGTTCTTCCTGGCTGTGATGGCAAGGTTGGTCCTGGTTGCACGTTTCGGCACAAGTACGGCACAAGGGAAACATCAGTTTGCCTTGACAATGGTGAGGTAAGACGGGATGGTATAGGTTCGTGGGAGGCAAACCTTTACACTTGATCAAGCCTTCGTATTGTCGAATGTTTTTCAGGTCGATGTGTTCCGTCAGCAATTGCGGGTGCCCTACGGGAAAGCGACAATATTTGCACACGTAGGGATACAGCGAACACACGTCCAAGTATTTGATTTCTTCTCCTTTCTCTTCGTCGGCTTGGTACAGCAAACAGGTGGCATTGGTCCTTCCTCCGTACAAACTATCCCTCGGGTTCAACGGGTCCATGAACTGGTAACTTTCCACGAGGCGTTTAAACTCGGGATCGGTTTTCATACGGTGATCGTACTCGTGTTCCCACATTTCCACCACTTGGTATCCTTGCTGTTCTAACTTTAGGCGTCGCTGACAAGTGTCCTGGTACAAGTCTTCCATGGTTCGTTGTAAAAACTGATTTTTAGTGCTACGGTCAGGGTAACAGACGGGACATCCGTGAAATAAGCAACCGTTAAACTCGTACACGATCTTGGGGTTTTCTAAGTCCCAGCCATCGACCGAATACGTTCCGATGGTCTTTTCACCCCCTCCGTTGCGGGCATGCTGAATCCATTTGTCTTCCTTGTCGCACAAGTAATGTAACCAGCGTAGGGCTTTGACCGAGTATTGACGCTTGACAAAGTGGGTCGTTGGAGGGCTGATGACAGCCACGGTGTTTTCAGGCATGAATCGTTGTCGGTACACTAAGGAACACGCTTTGGCAATGGTGCAAGCTTCTTTCAAAGGATCGACCCCTCCGTGTTCCATGAACAGTTCTCGAAATTTTCCACAGCAACGTCGTAAAATGTCCACGTCGGAACGACAATTCTTTAGCATTTCTTCCTGAAAGTCGAAAGGGTCCGAGGCGTGAGCCTGGTACCAAGCGTAGAAAGCTTCTCGTTGTTCGGTACGCATGTTGTCGGGGTCGCAATAGTGAGCCTCAGGCAAATGGGGTAGAACGGCGTGTTGATTGGCTTCCGTATTGAAAAAGTGTGGAAAGTACCCTTTAGCCATTTCTGTAATTCCAAACGTTTTAGGCATTCCACTCAAAGGCATGGCCAAATAGCTCATCGAATCTTTAAACTGCACTTGTCCCACTTGCATGAAAATGATTTTGGCTCCGTTCAAAGTCACTTTAGGACGTTCGGTGCCTTGTTCCGTATAGTATCTGAGAAGAAGCTGTCCATCGTATCCGGAGAAATTATGAGCCATCACCGTGGCATGACGATGACAATCTCCGTAACGTTCGATGTCCTCTAGGCTCCACGTCTTGTCGATGGGGTCTAAGACCCATTGGGCAAAATCGGCTAACGTCTTCGGTCCCCGAAAGATTTTATCACGTCCTCCAGGAATCTTGCTGCAGTGAGGGCAATGACTGAAGATAGGTTCTTGAATGCACTTCTCGCACGCTCGATGAGCCACGTAGAAATTAGGAATGTGAATGCCAGTCTCTTGCATGCATTCGAAATCGAAAAAGATGAAATTACCTTTCTTCTTGTGACCGTCCTCTTTCTCTGGTGGGGGTTGGTATTTTTGCACGTAGCATTGGTGTTCCAAGTCCACGATGTGGTGACAGATGTGACATTTTTTCTTTCCTCGACATACGTGTGCCTTGGCATTATTGGTAAGTATGCCTTGTCCACAGGTAGGGCACAATCTCAGCAGTTGACAAGCACATTTCTTCTGTGAACCTTGTGTTATCAAATCATGACCATAGTCACATTTCTCACAGTAATAACTGTATCCCAGGAATCCGGTGATACTGGTAATGGTATCGAAATGGTCATCGTGATAATAGACATGAATGTATTTTCCGTCCTTAAAGTCTTGGCCTCGAAACAACAGAGGTCCGCGCACTTCTTGAGGGTGCACTTTGAAGGTGTATCGTGGAGCTAGGGCATCTTGCAATTTTTGCATCTCAGGAATGCCACAGGGTGTGTCTTTGGACAGTCCGGCTTGTTGCAACAGGAGTTCTGCTTCGTTTCGTTGTTTGGCTCGGTCCGATTGTCGAATAGTTTTCCAGGCTCTTTTCCATTCTGCCGTGTCATTCTTGTTGACATAGGTTCGTCCCACCACGATGGCTCGAGCTAAACACATCTGGTCTTGAGGATTGTGAATTTGGACAAGGCTACGCTTAATGCTGCGAAGCTCGTTCACCAATAACATCTTTTTGCGTCCAGTCCCTTGAGCAAGAGAGACGTGAGCCATTTTCAGTGTGTCTTTACCATCGGTGATGTCAAACTGGTCATTAGATTGTTGTACCTGTTGAATCTTGTCCATGATTTTGGAAGGGGTTAGTTCTGCGGGTCTGCTAAACTCGATGCAAACAGGGGATTTCAGACCGTCGTGATCTATGGACAGTGTCAAGCGATCGTCTTCTTTGGGTTGACATTGTCGCTTGAGTGCGGTGAGCAAAGAATCCCACATCTCGGTGATAAACCCTTCTGCTTTCTCCAACGGTACGTCGGCCTTGAAATCTTTAAACTTCACTGTGTAGGTGTAAGCCGTGGTTCTAAATTTTCTAGAGGAGCGCTTTTCCGTCTCTCGAATGGAATAGTATTTTTCAGGGTTGACTAAGGGTGACGAACTTGGTTTAGAGGTTTCAAACTCTGGTTCACTCATGTACTCTTCAAAATCACTGGCATGAATTTGTGCCAAGATTTCAGCTCTGGTATGAGGCGATAGATCACGTTTCTGCCTCTTACTTTCTTCTTCTTCTTTCTTCTCGAATGAATGGGATCGTTTCATCTTGAGTGCAAAACGTCAAATGACTCAAGTGTAAACACCATAGACTAATTTATAGTCATGGCAGACCAGCGTATATAAAAGGGTGTGTGTCTTGTTCTTTCACTATTCATTTCACTCTCAAGCCGAGCACAACGATGGAAGAGACTACCCAGATGGAACGTTTCGACAGAGCTTTGCGAGGGGTCATTAGAAAATTCTCTTCAGACCAGCCGACGGACTACTCTCCTTCCTTTAGAGATAAAAGTCAAGATACTTGCTATATCTGTCAGGAGAAAGGGCATTGGTCTTCAGAGTGTCCAGACCGTCAAAAAAGAAAAAAAAAACAGGGGCTAAAAAAGACAAAAGTCAAGATACCTGTTATTATTGTAAAGAAAAAGGACATTGGTCTCCAGATTGCCCAAAAAAGAAACAGGAGGAGTCAGAAAAAAAGAAGGATTCTTCAGAAGAAGAGAGGGATTCTTCGGAAGAAGAGAGGGATTCTTCGAAAGAAGAGAGGGATTCTTCAGAGGAAGAAGAGGAAGAAAGAAGACAATTCTATTTAAAAGAAGCAAAGAAACAGGAGAAGAAAAGAAGGGAAGAAAATGAGGAAAAAACGGTGAAGAAATTCAAAAAACAGAGAGACTAAACAAGGAGAAAGAAGAAGTCAATGAACTTTTAATTAAAGTGTTCTGTTGTGAATTGTGAATTGGATTGTAAAATATGGATAAAAGAATACATGAATGATATAAGGTAAGTGTCTTTGAGTTTTGATTTTAAAATAAGAAGCTACACTCACGCACTCATACACAGACATATACTATAAGGGTAAAATGGTTTTTTTTTTTTGTTGATTTTTGAGTTATTGGCAAATTTAAATTGTATTTCTTTTCGAGAGAAGTGGGTGGCCCTGAAAAGGGCCTTTTATTTTGGTGTAGGGGTGAGTTTAACCAATCAACTTTAACTGCCTTAAGCCTTTGCCACGGCCGAGGCCTACTTCTGATGATTGGGTTGAAATCACTAAGGGTGGTACGATAGGCTTAGTCACAGGGTTGGCGTGTTTAGCTCGGGAAGGTCGTATTCTCTTCGGTCGTGATAAAGAAGTCTGATACATTTGTTTCAGACTTCTTAACTCCGCTAAAATGTCCAACAGTACCGTAGCCGTTTGATTTTCACCCTCTTGTTTCTTTGCTGCTACTTCTTCTTGCTGTTGTTGCTGTTGTTTTTTTCTTACCTCTTCTTGTTGCTGTTGCTGTTGCTGTAGGAGAAAAGCTTGTTCCGCTTCCTTTTGTCGTTGCATAAATTTCTCCAATTCTTCTTTCTGTCTCTGTCTAAAATTCTCCACTTGCGGTAATGAAGAAGGTAACGAAGGTTCCGGAACAAATTCTTGCGAGGTAAGAAAATCCACAAAATCCCAATGTACCTCTTCTGAAAGTAAGTCCGGGTTCCTTTGGGCAGTCTCCCCTGCTGGTGCACCCCAATGGATCGTTTTCTGAGTTTCCGTCATGTTGAATCACTGTCGCATAGATTGACTGCACACAAGCGCTAACGAATCTATATAGACCACGTGACGTCACAGACTGCTCTCTTCGGATTGGATGCGAGCTGACTGAATTTTGTAACGCGTGTTCGGATTGGTGAATGAATTCAATCCGTTTCAATCCTTCCTGTACCTATAAATAAGCGCAGTTCACTGCATTGATTCACCTATTCTCGTCGCTTCAAGATGTGGACCACAGTTGAATCATCCAGCCTTGTGTCTTCCATGATGTTTAGGACGGACATGCTCATGTATGTCAGGTCCAAGTGGACTGTTGTTGATAGGACAGATACTAGTCAATGGATGAGGAGAGTTTACATAGAAAGACAAGGATGTCTCAAGAGGGTACTTGTGTATGGACCGGCAGTTAGAAGGAGTTTAAGAAGAAGAAGAAGAAGATGTGACAGATGCCATCTATGTTAATATTAATATTAACATAAACCCAAAGGCCCTTTTCAGGGCCAGCCATATTTCTCGAAAAGAGATAGCCTTTCAATTGCCTACCCCTTTTTTAAATTTAAATTTAAATTTAAAAAAATTTAAAAAAAAAAAATCCCATGTTAAATTCCCTTGAGGCTATAGTGGCCCAAGACTTTTTCCCATATTCAATTCCCTTGAGGCTATAGTGGCCCAAGACTATTTCCCATGTTAAATTCCCCTTGAGGCTATATTTGCCCACGATTTTTCTCCATGTTAAATTTCCATTGAGGCTATATTTGCCCAGGGGTCTCTGTAATGCTAATTCCCATTGAGGCTCTAGTGCCCCACCTTACTACTTACGTAATTTTTTCGAAGTTGTGAACCAATTGATTTTAAATGTATTAACTTGTGTATCATACCAATCAAAGATTGCGTTTTTTTAAATGTACTTGCATTTACCCAAAAAGGACGGCATGGAACATGAATAATTATTATACTCGCTTTCCTGTTTATCTGTAATCTACCATACTAATTTGACTTATAACGGTAGTAAGAGGAAAACGACAAATTTTCCGTCATGTATGTTAAGCATAGATCTAATTCACATTATCTTTTTAACTTCACTTAAATCGCAATATGCAGCACAGACAATAGCCCCATTCACAACACGGAGTGTCATCACTACTCCCCGCCGCGGAATACATGCTGGCGTTGGAACGTAACTCGACCTACGGAATAGATTTAACAGGTAAAGTTGAACTTCTACACATGTATTCACAGTCAGTCCTGATCATGCTTTGTCGAATCAACCCAACGTCCCAAGAAACTGTGCAAATTGATTTGTCGATTTCACAGCTGATGGTCTTTGTGTCTTTGTTTTTTAGGACCACACAAGCAGCGCTAAGAATCCACGGCTGGATCTCTGATGGCATATATAGGTCGACCGATGACAAAATAAGTGATGACTTTCTCATTATGTGCATGGAAAGAACAGCCGTACAGAGTTCATGCAATTTACCCAAGTAAAACAAAAATCTCTGTGTTGCTTCTTTACCAGTGTGTGCATGATCATCAGTCATTTTCAAGGAGTCATCAGCATCAAAGGAACTAACTAGCGTCATCCCCAACAACACAGATAAATACAGCTGCAGTTCGCGGACACTCTCTAGTTCCTCAACTTCAGCCTTGACAAGCTAGTCAGTAATCTTGCAGAGATATACAACGAATGATTGACACTTACCAACTGATATGGTAGAATTGCCACCCATAACAGCGTCCTACTCATCTCTGACTCGGGAAGGTATCAGCAGTCAGGAAAATAAACACCCAAACAAGGTCTGGGCTGAGTCAGCGTGTACAAGTCTACACCGGCGAATACATGTGCTTCTACTGTCAGACGAATCTGAAGCATTCCGAGAGACACAGCCCTGCATATGTACAATCTGGAATCTTTGCATTTGCACGTGAAAACCCACTGTAGAAAATAACAAAAACATAGCCAGGCATAAAAAACCCCACAGGAATTGTTTCTACAACGATGAAGTGGAGTCTACGGACAAATCCACCTCGGTTGCCTTCGCCGTTGATTATGTTGCACAAACATTAACACAGCCAAGGAAAGTAAAATATCGACTCTTATTCAACAAGAACGCACATGTCCATGGGCGAAGATGACGACGATCTTTGAAGTATTATTCAATGGCGCAATAAATCTGGTTCTACATGAACGCATTGCTAGGCTCCGAGAATGCACAATCGCCAGAGATTTAATATTCACCGACGGATATTTACTATGATTTTGTGACAGTTGTAACAATAAAAAATAATAATTGGTTAGCAGTGCAAGCACGTGCTGCACCTGAGGAAGTCCAGCCCGTCAAACAGTTATACTTTCCGATCACATTTTTAATAGAACGACTTTGATGGAGATTCAGTGTTACCCACTTTAGAAAATAATGCAAGTGTAACAACAGCTGCGAGATGAATCAGCAAAAGCGCATCGGTACTCGGGAAATACAAACGTATGTGCGTGCGTGTGCGCACGTGTGTGTGTGTGTGTGTGTGTGTGTGTGTGTGTGTGTATGGTTGTGGATACTCTTTTCGTAATCGCCTCGGCAACCGTCGTTGACCTTGGAGTGGCGGGAATCGCATCCACAACAACTATTATAGGCACACCAGTCGGAATTATTGTTGGAGCAGTGTCAATAGTAACCAGTGTGACTGGCAGCGCTGATGGAATAATCTTGTGAAGGCTACGTTCGCGAATACATGTTTATTTAGAAGTTCTCTCAGCAGTACAAAGCAGTCTTAACACAATTACCAAGCGACACTCAATGTCTATTGATGATAAAATGGTTAGCATGGCGGAGTTCGAGATCATGTTGGCTAAAATGGAAAATCCCAAGCGACTTCAGCACAGATACGGAACCCGGGCGAGCCAGAAAGGATAGTTGATGTACAGCCAGTAAAAGTCGAGTAATTTCCTTTTGAAACAGAAAAAGTATATAGAAGCCAAGAAAACAAGCAGAACCTTTACTGCATATGATTGCGGAAATATAATAATTGCAGTTCCATCCTTGCAAAGGAAGTCCCAGAAATATATGGAATAGCTCAACTAGATTATGTTAAATACGGAATGCTCGCAAATATTGCCTGATCTAAAAATAATCTGGTATCAACCTGAAAGATATACAGCCTCTGTTTGATAATGTACAGTATCTAAAACATCTAATGATACAAAAAGACCTGCAACAATTTCAGCTGTATCCGGATACTTTATTGTAAATCACATAGAGTATTTGATAACACAGTGCATGACAAAGAAAGCCAGTAGATGGCAGACGATATTGTAAATGAAATAGGGAAATAAATTGAGTTTGAATAGCTAGATTACTAATCGGTCAATCGACTAGTTAGTTTGTGCCCGGTTGGTCCACCGATTTTCTTGTGCCCAGTACAATTTATGAAATAATGATCGCTTTGCCTACCATTTGAGTATTGATGCAAATCATGACAGTGATCAGTGGATAGTTGATGTATATATACTCGCGTCGTAACAGCGCTGTCTTTGTATTTTTCTTTGCATTTGTATTTGTGACATGGGTGGACAACATCTGAGACGTATTTAGTAGTATGAAGGTCAAAGGTAAAATTATTCTATCCCACACGACTATCCTCTGATATGCGTACCTCATGGAAATGTTTGCAGATTACAATCGCGGATTAGCGTTGGTTTGGATGCATGCTCGTGTAATCTGATGACAAAACTATGGGGGAGGGTAAAAGGTTTGATCATGATCAGTAACAAAAAATGCAAAATCCCCATTATCATACTACTGATGTATTCGGTAGTAATCCTCGATACCTTAACTTTAATAACAAACAAAGCTCTTAATTTGAGTAGATGTTTGTTGATGAAGAAATTTTGTGTCACTTAATCATGTCACTTATTTACATTTTATTGTCATAGCGGTATGCAAACTAATTGAGGCATTAGTGACAGTGACATTTGTCGTTCATAACATGTCTATGTAAACCAAATGATTTTTGTTGTTCATTTTTTTATAATGCGAAAGTAGGGTTTTGGAGAAACAACCTACTTGACTTCGTATCTGATTATTCAAAACAGTATTCGTTGCGTGACCACAGTACCGTTGATATCCTAGCTTTTCCCCAACATGCATATGTCTGTCAATTCGGTAAGAAATTATTTTATTCTGCAGTTTACTGTATGGTATATAACTGTGGTGTGCATGAGCGAGGTAATAATTCACTTATACAATATTAAATTGACAGTATGTCCCTATTTAATTTAGACTTACACAATACTGAATTGACGGTATGTCCCTATTTCATTTACACTTAAACAATATTGAATTGACGGTATGTCTCTATTTCATTTACACTTACACAATATTGAATTGACAGTATGTCCCTATTTCATTTACACTTACACAATATTGAATTGACAGTATGTTCCTATTTCATTTACACTTAAACAATGTTGAATTGACAGTATGTTCCTATTTAATTTACAATCACACAATATTGAATTGACGGTATGTCCCTATTTAATTTTCACTTACACAATATAGAATTGACAGTATGTCCCTATATAATTTACACTTACACAATATTGAATTGACAGTATGTCCCTATCTAATTTACACTCACACAATATTGAATTGATAGTATGTTCCTTTTTTAATTTACTGTGAAACAGACTCGGAGGCGTTTTAAATGCAGTCAAAGCACGCAAGTCAAACAGCGGTGAATGACACTGGGTATGTTAAACAGGGTATTTGTAACATACAGAGATCTAGACTCCACAGAAAGTCTGATGTTAGCGTTATATATCCATCTATACGTATATATGCTTGATTGTATACTCAGCCTCTTAGCGATATATATATATATATATATATATATATATATATATATATATATATATATATATATATATATATTGTATATGAAAAATATTTAAGACTTCCATTACTAACAGAAGATTTATAAACATTTTGAAGTCTCTTATCATTCGTCAGACACTGAAATGTTATTTACGGGCAATTTTGAACTCCTTTCATTGTAAAACCTAGGTAGAATATAGGATCCCTAAAAGTCTAGAAAATGTACTTACGTCCAACTTAAATGCCACGTATTTGCAACTGCATGTTCTTATCTTATAGCTGGAAGGCTTCGTTCGCTAGTCATAAACAAAATAACGTGTCTGGATTTGGTTCTACGTCTTCGGTCAATACTGTTTTTGTTTGATGTACATGTCTTAAAAAGTACGGGTAACTGAATAGAACAAGAATCACTGGACCGTTTACTTACAAAACCTACCGTCCTGGTTATAACCTGGTCACATGTATTGTTGGTCCTGGTTTGGTATATTTATAGCGATTTTTTTAAATGTTAGTCATCAGTTTCAACAGCACGATACGAGGGAAAAGGTCAATATATTTGGTTAGATTATTACAACTAGAGAAATCGTCTGAACATACTGTAAAGAAGCTGTTACGTTAGTCAATAAGCAATTATAGTCATTGATGGGTGGCAGTACAATGTAAACAATAGGACCTTTTCCTCGTTACAACGCATAATAAAAATAAATAAATAAATACATACATTTAAAAAAATGTTTATACCAGGACGGTATCAACATATTCTACAATTATACCATATATTCCCACTGCCTTGAAATCTTACTTCTACAAATAAATGTTATCGAACAATCAGCAAACGAAATGGGGAAAGAAATACTTGATGAAAGCGTTTTAGATATTACTCATTTAACATACGACTTGAATGGAGATAACCAAATGCTTCCTTTGATATTCTAAGAATCTGATGATCACAAACTGAAATGTTTATATGGCAAAACCATTACATATTGTTATGTTTATTTAGTTTATATTCGGTACTTAACCTTTGTCCATAATTTTTAATTTTAAATAGGATGTTCACATAGTTACCATTTGCATATGTGTATACGCTATATAGAGAATGTTTACATATTATGTGGGCTCAATCCCAGTCTTGTTTATAATTAAAATAGGTTTTTTATTTGTTGGATTGCTGCACATTCTTTCACGACATAAGCCAAGTCAAAAGTTTGTTACGATTCTATGGTCTTAAAATAATAAAAAGGAGAAGCAAATCAGAAGTGTGATAAGATCAACAAATAAACTTGTTTCTCTCAGTTAAACAATTAAAATTTTAGATTAACTTACAGTATTGTGAATTAAATCCCAAAGAATGCTAATTGTTCTGTCACAAGTCCCAAGGTATATACTATTCCGAATGAATTCCAATAGTACTGAGTGTCTTGATGTACTATGACTCATGAATGTACCAAAATGATACAATCCAGAATATCTTTGAATGAGTCCTCAATAATCCCAAAATAGTATTTTAGTCCAAAACGTTAACGAGCACTTTGTAATTCCAATGTATAATTTACATAAATAATTCCGCTCGTATTATATCTGAACACAACAGTAAATAATACCACAGGCTAAAATTAAGATAGGAATGAATAATTTGTTTACTTAGTCAACAGATTCGCACCTGACTTAGGATACACTAATATGACCATTTCTAGTGAAAAATAAATTCCCAGGGAAAACTCTAGATTATCTGTAGGCAAAATCAGACCTTCACCTCAATTTTTAGTAAACATCCCCTTTTTCCACACTTAACAAGATAAACGTCAGGTATGTAAAAATCTACCCTCAGTTACTGACAAATGTTGAGCACACAATATGACTTAAATATACATAACCTTTTTAATAAATAGGGATTAAATACACAAATAGTTTCTTATCGTTTTAGATCAGTGATGTAATCAATTTGTGACCAGAGTTTATAGCTTTGTTGTTGAAATCAGATATGATTCGAGAGGAATAATTTATTTTAAATATTCATTGGAATTACTAACGTGCTTATTGACTTTTGGATTAATACATTACTTTGGATTTTTGTGAACTTATTCAACGAAATTCTATATGTCTTCGTTTTGTTGTATCAAAACATTCAAGATTATTGTAATTCGTTCGTAATGTTATACATTTTTGAATTTGTGATAAGACATTTAGGACTATGAGGAATTTAATTTGCAATATTGTAAGTGTCACTTGAGTTTTCACATTGTATCGTAGGGAAATAAATTGATTGTTTAATTTGCTTAAAATATCTCTTTTAGTGTCTTTTTGCTACATATTTTTTTGTCATAGAGTTGTGACAATTTTTATAGTCACCATCATAGTAAAATTCTTGTCCACACAAAATTCGGGCAAAGAAATGTAGAATACATAAGAAGCAGTATTGGAAGAAACAAAGGTGGAAATAAGGACAAACACTAATCCAGTATTATCCAGTCACTGTAAGCAACAACAGACAACAAATGTGCCATAGTGTACGACCAACAACAGACAGCAAATGTGCCATAGTGTACGACCAACGACAGACAGCCAATGTACCATAGTGTACGACCAACAACAGACAGCAAATGTACCATAGTGTACGACCAACAACAGACAGCAAATGTGCCATAGTTTACGACCAACGACAGACAGCCAATGTACCATAGTGTACGACCAACAACAGACAGCAAATGTACCATAGTGTACGACCAACAACAGACAGCAAGTGTACCATAGTGTACGACCTGATTAATTTAAGTGAATTACTACGAGCGAAGAGAAACAGCAACTGTGAAGTCAAGATGGAACACGCTTTGTCACTCAGCAAGACGATAATCGAGTGAACACTAAGTTAAACATGTTTACAAAAAGTAATTAACGGTACCAAGCAATTCTAATCAACAATTCCTTGAGTGATGGTGAAAACATTTCACGAATTTAACATGAAATAACCATATTGGTGTCTTGAGATAAGGATCATATCTTTTAACATTTGGACGTAGGTAATGTGAGATCAAATATGGCTGTGTCGAACGTTTTTGACCGTACAAATCCTAAATGTTTTTATTTTAAGGATCAAACGAGATATAATTCAAAATGTTCAGGAAAGATGTACCAACAGAATACATAGTTTTTGACAGAGAGATGAGTAATAAAAATAAGGTAGTTATAACAGCACATTAGATGGATGAATGAATAGCATACTTGATGTAGGTTAATGTTGTACTTAGTATGCGGCTAAATTTTACAGCGTATCCTGAAGATATCTTAAACTTTACAGTGTCAATTACAATGACTGTGCAGAAAGGTGATACTAACGGAAAACGTTATTAGATTTTAAACAACACGATGATAACCCAGTAGTAGTATATGGGGGCAAATGGGGTATAAGGGACCTCTATGTTAAAAGAGGTGATTTGCACTATAGGGTCAGAGGGAATTTAACATGGGAATGTTACCTGGGGGTATATGGAAATTAAACATTTGTGAGGTCATCGATTTATGGAATCAAAACTATGCATAGGGTGAAATGTATTTATAGGAGCAAAGGTTGATAGGGACAAACATAGACATACAGAAACAAACACATACACATGCAAACAAAGAAAATGGAAACAAATAGGAAAGGGGACAGTGATGTTCTAAAGAAAGACAGACAGAACAGAGGATCCAAAGAGAAAAGTCTATTTATTAGTACCAAACAAGTATTCAAATATATACATGGGTTCTATGTCTTGTTCTTTGGTAAAACCACTATCCATTTAATACATAAAAATTTGGACATGGAAAAACCTATTTACAAATTATTTATTTCTTGGTTGTAGAAAACTACTTTAAAAAATTAAAGTTCATGCCTTCAAAAAAACAACATACATCATATATACATCTCATAAACGAATGACAGTTTTCATACTACAATTGATGTCCATTTTTAAGAAAAAGCTACAACAAGAAACAAAAGATCAAATAGGACAAAGTTTGTGCTGCTCTTTATATCCGTTACGTACGTTGTTTAAATCTGGTCAGCTACCACTTGTGTCGCAGCGTAGATGTTTCCCCATCACGTACTCCCTTTCATTTCTAGATCTTTTGGTATATCCATTGTGCTAGGTCAACTTTTCTAAAAGCAAATCAATGGTGGTCATTATCTTCTTCCCGTGGAGGTAAAACGTATGCTATATGAATGGTCACTTTTCCATTGGTGATTTCAAATTTTTCTCTCATCGTCTGCACGTTTTAAACAGCCCTCAAAAGTCTGGATACTGTCATGATACATATATAGTCTCAAACAACCTCGATATTTGACTTGGCACTGACGTTTGAGTTCCTCTAACATACATTCAAATAAGTTCGCAATGAAACCTGCTGCTTCCTCGGGTGGAACGTCTGACGCGAAGTCTTTAAATTTCACCGTGTATATGTAAGTTCTAGTCCTACATTTTCTCGAAGTCACTGTCTGAGTCATATGGATGCTAATATACTCCTTTAAATCTACTGAATCCTTTTCTTTCTCGGACGCACTTTGCTGTGACGGTATGGTGGTGAAACGGGTCAATGATGTTTGTTCCTTCTCCTTTTCATCTGCGTAGAGTGATTCATCTATTTCGGCGTTTGAAGTGTCGATTTTTGGAAGTCGTCCTTTTTAAACTGGATTAGATCAGCGTGTCCTTGAGATAAACTCTTGTAGTCTGGAAGTCGCACTAGTAGCACATATATTTCCATGGAGTTAGTAAATAAACAACATATATTTGGTACTGCACTGGTGATGTGATCGTGAGGCACAGCATCACATACGAGTTTTCTCTCGCTGGATACTTGCTGTGTAAAAGGATTCATCGTTCTCGATTGACGTTTGTAGTCACAATGACGTATCGGTCTTAGAGGTTATCCCCATTAAATGCTGACCAGTATCGGCGTGTCCGGACGGAAAAGTGAGGTATTCGCGAAGCAGTACTCTCTTCTGGTATACGATTTGATACAGTTTTTCCAAGGGCCGACTGACGATTTGGTGTGTGGGTAAACGTAAATTCTTGTGCGGTTTTTGTAGGTGGTCACTCTGACGTTTTGATCCTTTCCAGACTGCAATGCTTCTTTCAGCACGTCAGAGTTCACCACTTGACTCGTGCGATGATTTAGAGTCAATCTGTTCACTTTACACTCGGTGTGCATTTCTCCTTCTTTGTTTTAATATTCGTAGCCGTAATTTGTAGGACCACCACAAGCAAAATGTAGAATCTTTTCGTCGGGGTGCTAGTCCGTTCAGGCTCAAAAACAAGATCATCAGGACGTTCAATGTAGATGCAAATATCCGTGTCAAAGTATAGGACGTGATCGCCTAGTTGGTGTAAGGCGTCGTACAGTTTTAATTGAAAATGGTCTGTCACGTAGGCCGCAATGATGACATTTACAAATTCGTCAGCCTCTACAAACTCAAGTTCCTCTTCGTAATTGACCAGGATCAAGCATTCACGAACGACGTTCACGTGTTTCATGTATTTGGTTGTGTCGTTAATCATCTGGAATTAGCGGGAAAGTTCTGTCAAATATTCCCTCATTGGTAAACACGGATGTTGTGCCATTTTGACCCACAAGCAATATTCAACATCACTTTAGCAAACGATCGCCTTCGTTAGTTTTTCTCGACGTGGTCTAAAGTGATTCCTCACTGGTCAAAGTATTTCTCTTTGAATTTCTCTTGGGCTTCGGGAGTTTGGCACCAGGAAGGATAGCCACTAACTTTTTGTATCAGTTTCAAAAAGGCATTCACGTAATCCGTGAAAATGCCTATCTGAGTCTCATCACCCTTGTGGTACTGTTCTGTTTGGGGAATGTGGTAAAGTTCGTACACGTCTAACAATTGGTCTCCCAGGTCCAGAGTTTTAAACAATTCCGCGCTGACCTACGTTCCCGTCAATGCCCGTTCTTCCAGAGTGTAATGACAATGTTGGTCTTGGTTACACGTTTCGGTACAGGTATGGCACAAAGGAAACATTAGGTTTCCTTGGCAATGGTGATGTAAAACGGGATTGTACAAGTCGATGAGAGGCAAGGCTTTAAATATAACCAATCGTTCGTGTTGTCGAATGTTATCCACGTCGATGTGTTTCGTCAGGAATTGTGGGTGACCTAATGGAAAATAACAATATTTGCGCACGTCCGGATACAGCAAACACACGTCCATGTATTAGATTATTCTGCTTTCTCCTCGTCGGCGTAGTAGAGCAAATAGGTGGCATTTGTTCACCTTCTATACAAACTGTCCCGCGGTTCCAGAGGTAACTTTACACGATCTGTTTAGGGGCCCCGAGTGGCCGAGTCGTTTAAAGCGCTCTCCGTTACGGATCACTGCCATCTCACCTCTGTCTGCGTGGGTTCGAGTCTCGGATTCGGCCAATGTGGGTATGTGAGAAAGCTTGCCAGTAACTGCTCATGGGTCGGTGGTTCTTTCCTGGGTTTCCCTGGGTTCTTCCTCAACAATTAATACTGGCCGCCATATATAGCCTATCGTGTGCTGAAAAATGGCGTTAAACCCCACAACAACAACACGATGCGTTTAAACTCTGGATCGGTTTTCAAACGGTGACTGTACTCGTTTTCCCACATTTTAACGACTTTGTAACCTTGCTGTTCTAACTTTGAGTGCCGTTCACTAGTGGCCTGGTATAAATCTTCCATGGTCCGTTGTAAAAACTGATGTTTAGTGTCACGTTGAGGGTAGCAGATCGGTTATCCGTGAAATAAGTAAGCACTTTCCAACTGTGAACCTTGCGTCTTGTTGTTAGTATCATGTAGGGTTGACAAAAGTTCGCTGACACTCAGAGCAATGCACTCGCTCTTGTCCTTCGTCAAGACAGGGTTTAGAGGCCAAACATCCCTCACATTTCGATCCGCAACGTTTGTGTTTCTCTTGAGTTTTATAGCCATAGTCACATTTCTCTTACTAATGACTGTATCCGAGCAATCCGGTGATACTAGTAATTGCATCGAAATGTTCATCCGTTTTTGAAATCGTTGCCTCAAAACAACAGTTCTCTACGTACTTCTTGAAGGTGCACTTTCAAAGTGTAGCGTAGAGCCTAGACGTGTTGCAATTTTTTCATTTCAGGAATGCCACAGGGTGTATCTTTGTGTAGTACCACTTGCTGTAACAGGAGTTCTGCTTCACTTCGTTGTTTGGCTCGGTCCGATTGTCGAATGTTCTCCAAGAATCTTTTCCATTCTGCCGTGTCGTTCTTATCGGCATGCGTTCGTCTCACGACGATTGCACGGGCTAAACACATCTTGCCTTGCGTGTTATTGATGCTGCAATGTTCGTTCACCAATAACATTTTCTGCGTTGTCCGGTCCCTTTGTACAGTGTCGCTTTTCCATCTGTGAGGTTAAATCGTTAGATTGCTGAACGTATTGATCTTATCGATGACTTTGGAAGGTGCCAATTTTGCTGGGCCGCTAAACTCAATCCAAACAGGTTACTTCAAACCGTCGTGATAAATGGAGAGTCTCAAGACTTTGGTTTGGAGAAGGCTCTCTCGTTCTGGTCAACATATGTGGAAGGTGTTCGTTCAGGTTAGCTCATGTCATCGACTTGAATGAACACTTCGTTTAGTGTGTGGATCGATACGTCACCTCGCTGCCTCTTACATTCTTCTTCTCTCTCACTGAAATCGTAGGATCGTTTTATCTCGATTGCTCATTCAGAAATGATTTAACCAAGTTCGTTCTCTCTGTATATATACTCCTCTTTACCTCTTGTTGTGAAAATGACTTGGCTGACTTATGCGAACGACAATGGTGCTTCTTAAACGCCTCATTCATCTTGACGACGCTTCGATTCAACCTATACAACGAAAGAAAAAAGTTGCAAGCCTCCCCCCCCACTCCGACAGTTGGTGTCATGTGTCATCAAGAGAGCTAGAGACGGTACTGTCCCGTACTCAAGAAATACGTTTGTCACTATACTACAATTTCATTGCTACAACAAATGGGCTAATTCGACATAGGATCGTAGGATTTCCCGTGTTTCCACCAAGAGCCACACCCATATAAACATGTGGGCTAATGCTAATTCTCTTTTGTCCCCATAATCACTTTTGCTCCTTAAACACTCTTATCCCAATAAACACCTTTGTATTTATAACCACTTTTGTCCATATAATACCATTCCCATGTTAAATCCATGAATACATTTAAATATGTAATACTAACAGTATTATCCATTTTGGTCTACATTAATGTAATCTAATGCTCGGAGATATGTTTAGTCTCCTTTAAATCCTGGGACAATTTCGTCATTTTAGCGTTACTTTTAGTCACATCCATTTTGGCTTGGTCTTTTCCTTGATTATAGCTATTTACATCATCATAACAATGATGCAAATGTATGAACACCACCAACATAATTTCGGTCTAGGTAATGCTTTATATATAAATCTCGGGCTTGTATTAGTATATGTCTGTCTCAGTATGTGTTGTATTTGGCCTTCTGCCATCCTTGTTCCTAGATAGGCCCATCCATGTTCAAGGTCCCCTTGTCCCTAGATAGTCCTATGTTCAATTCCTCTTGGTCATCGAAATTCTAATCCATTATCGCTATACATTCCGTATGTTCGATTCCCTTTGTCCCTATACAGTCCCAACCTATATTAAACTTTCCGTTGTCCCGCTATATTCCCACCCATGTTAAAATTCCTAATGTTAAATTCCCAGTGTCCCTATTTGTTCGACGGTATCAATCCATGTCTATGTCTTGTATGTGTTATATATGTATATGTCTATATCTCTCCTGTATTTGTCTCTCCCTAGAGTAGCGTGTAGTCAGGTCCCTTGCTACATTGTTGCAAATATCCAGTACCGTGACGTTACCCACCTGTTCCATTTATATCGTCCCTATTCAAAACCAAACCTTTTCCCATTGAGGTTATATCGTCTCAGGGTGTGCTAAAATGGTTGAGGCTATATCGTCTCGGGTGGTGGGTGGTTTGTAATGTCTTTTCCACTGAGGCTATATCGTCCCCATTAACTACTATTGTATCTAAGGAAATATCCCTTGTACCTGCTATTGTATCTAAGGAAATATCCCTTGTACCTGCTATTGTATCTAAGGAAATATCCCTTGTACCTGCTATTGTATCTAAGGAAATATCCCTTGTACCTGCTATTGTATCTAAGGAAATATCCCTTGTACCTGCTATTGTATCTAAGGAAATATCCCTTGTGCCTGCCCATCTTAACCTTAATTATAGTCAGTACGACCATCATTCGCGTCTAAACATCCTCCAATACACAACACATTTGATATAGGTCATGTCTGGATTTCTTTTTAACCTTAATTATAGTCAGTACGACCATCATTCGCGTCTAAACATCCTCCAATACACAACACATTTGATATAGGTCATGTCTGGATTTCTTTTTAACCTTAATTATAGTCAGTACGACCATCATTCGCGTCTAAACATCCTCCAATACACAACACATTTGATATAGGTCATGTCTGGATTTCTTTTTAACCTTAATTATAGTCAGTACGACCATCATTCGCGTCTAAACATCCTCCAATACACAACACATTTGATATAGGTCATGTCTGGATTTCTTTTTAACCTTAATTATAGTCAGTACGACCATCATTCGCGTCTAAACATCCTCCAATACACAACACATTTGATATAGGTCATGTCTGGATTTCTTTTTAACGTGTTGCTCCAGTTGAGTACGGGGTATTATACATCTTTGAATGAGATCATTAAATATAAAGCATTTTCGTCAACTAGCAACCACAACACATGTATACAGCACATTGTATAAAGCTGGTCGTGACATTAGTCGATATTAATGAAAAATTGTAAAAAGAAAACGAGAAAGACAGTTCTTCCAATTTGAAAAACTGAATCGCGGAAGATTTTCCAAAGAAATTTAGAAGAAAAAACAAAACTAAACAGAAAGATCTTATAGTATACAGTGTACGCATACAGTTATTTAAATTATCGGCATACAATCATCGTAACCAGATTTGACTAGTCCGTGTCGTGTGCATTGCCAGTAGACTGGTCAAGACTTTAAATTTCACTATGAAAGTACAATCGAGACTAGTCTGGCGATCATACTCTTGTTTTCCCAAAATTGAAAAATAAAATAGAAAACAAGAAATTAAGACATATAAAAACAGTGGGATGTTGACTCCATTTTGAAAGCTATTTCACTTAGTACTGTTTAAGCTGCCTTCAAACTAAACATGCCTGACCAATCGCGTTTTTTATTTTTTTATTTAGCCACTTTTTCAGACTTAACAAACCTAAAGTACCGGAAAGATGTACCTCTGTAAATCTGATCTTAAGCAAACATGCATCATGTTTAAAAACAGACGTTCACAAAAACAAGCTAGTCTGTATATTGATTTTAACGAGCCCAATGCTGATGACATCCTACCGTAGCCCCTTGCAGACAATGAAAATTTAGCCGATGTAACTGGAGCCTTTTTAAAGTTTGAAATTTCCCTTTGTAACATTTAAATCGACGTCAGTTCCACCAATTTTGAAAGTAACATAATATCTCTGAAACTGTCATATCAATATGTCATATCAATATTACAGTTAAATTGGCGAAGTTGAGCCACAATAGATTTCTACGCAGACAGTCCACTGTCAAGTAACTCTAAATAAATTACTATAATCAATGTATCATCACAGGTTATTACTTTCAAATTAAAGTTAACAATAAGATAGACAGTTCATTACCATGTAATATGCGTAAATCATCTCTTTCAAATGATACAAATCAAGAATGAAAAGAAACATATTCCATCTGAAGAAGAAAAAGAGAAGACATTTGCATATTAATGCATATTTAGTCGACCTTCGCGAACATTTTGTAGACTATTACATATATTAAAAACTCATTCGTTGACATGATGAGATGAACTGAATACAATCGAAACTTCAAGTTCATACAAGCAATGTTCAGTCCGTTCTGTGTGGCACTCAATATTTGTTGTTTCTATCCAAATTAATTCTCATTGTGCATCACGTGATGTCCAAAATGGCAGTTAACCTCACTCGAGTACGAAGCGAAACTTACGTTTCTAATATTTCATCTTTTCTTGAAAACAAGATAGGAAACTTTCACTCAGAGTGAACGAATTTGTCCGATTTCCGACCTAACCTACAATACAAATGAAATAAACTAAATCACTTTTATGCCGTCACGAGAAATGATTTCATCTTAAAACATCGTATCATATAGTCATTGTTTACATGCTTCACTTAATTCGAATTAACAAACGTGGGAGAGGTCCAGTCTTTATCGTGGGAGTAAGTGGCCATAAGTAAGTTCCCAATCTTGAAAATGCCCTAGCGTCAGCAATATTTCTCTAGGTTTATCAGAATAGAGAGACACACACGTATCACTGTACCACTATAAAGTTTGTACAACATACAAGTTACGATGTAAGCATCATTACGCTCTTTCAGAAAAACAGATATGTACGCTCACTAAAACAAAATGGAAACGAGATTGGTATAATTGTATCGTTAATTGTAAAAATGGCATTTAGATAGTTGGATTTGTAGTTCATTCGAAGTGTTCGTTGGTATACCGTGTGCTCTTATAATTAGGCCTTTGAGACTTGAACGATGAATACAATTGGTCTATGATGCATGTTTCGTTTAAAGGCCAATTATTTGTATAAAACATCACGTAAAAGATTAATCATCCTACATACGATTAAGTCTGAGAAACTGTATGAATATAGCATTGAAGGATCAATGCCAAGACATGTGTATTAAACTGGATCTTCTAATATATACTTAAAATCCGAAGCTTACGAAATTTTTGATTTACTGAATATATGGCTATTATATTATATTTCTATATAAACTATGGTTGTTAAACTATATTTTTGTAGAAACTATAGCTATTTTATTATATCCTATAAAAATGAAGCTTTTATAATATGTTTCTATGGAAACTGTTATGTATATTTATAATGTGTGGTTAATTTGATCCTTGAACGTAGATTGCAACTGGTAATCAAAATATTACATATGGGTTGTTTATAACCTTGATAATGAACTCGTGTGCAGTATATGGTAGGTTTCCATTGGTATGATTGATTATTGCAACATATGTCACGTGAGGATATATTGTGAAATATATCAAGAGGGGATGAATTGCCACAGAATCGTAATAATAAAGTCATCGAGATGTATGTAAAGTGGTAGAAGTGAACCATTATTCCTCTTCCTATATCATTATTCTACAAACGCTCTGGCTATTTGACTGAGATTATTTAGACAAACGATGAAATTAAACAATTTTAATGCTTAATATCAAAGTACCTTCCTCAAGATGTTGAAACTATTACCCAAAATTGCAGATCGGGATTCCTTCTTTATATCCACTGCCATGTTATTGAAATTAGTTCTTAATGCAATTTTTAGAACAAGTTCGTCGAGGATATTCAGGTTAAGAAACTGTCAAAACCTCTTGTACCGGATTCTAAAGAGAAACAGACTCTGGACATTATAAAGGGCCAGTAGCATGGGAAGAACGAAACATCCTACGAATACTAGTAACACAGCAAGGCGGATGCCTGGCATGGCAAGAACAAAACATCCTACACATAATAGTAACACAGCAAGGCGGATGCCTGCAATTGCTTACGTAATGGATGCAGATGACGCTTAAACTTCACAATCTGACAATACGACAATACGATATTAAATATGCATAATTTTATGTCGCTTTTGGATTATCTTTATTTACTACGCTAACATACGATATCTTGAAGTAGTTATTTTGTATGGTGTTTGCATGTTTGCAAATAGGTTAGAAAAGTTGTAGTGAGTGGTTCAGTAATTAGTAAAAAAGTTGAGAAGCTTGTAAGTCTGCTGTTCGTCCATTAAGAATTGTTGCGTTCCGTTATCTGAATATTGTCATATATATCCGAATGTATTGTTAATTGTGTTTTCGAGTTGTATCCTCAACTTGCATTCATTTCTAGTATTATAGGATACTTATTGTATAAATCATTTTATATTGTTAGTTTGGTTTATCGAGTTGCATCCCTCGATTAGTTATTCAGTTCTACATCTTGTGATCCGTTATGGAATCATAGCCATGTACATTCAGAGTCATTTCCATAGTGGTATACCTTTAAATATATTTCCTTAGAAATATGAAACTTCCATTATCCTTTATCAGGAACTCTAGTCCATGTTCATTCTGCGTCGTTTCCTGTTTCGATATTTATATCGGGTTGTATTCATATATAAATTGTAATATACTGTTTAAATATTATGATTCATTCTACGTGCCGTTAATCAATCGCGAGAATATTCGCAAGACTCCACCCCACAAGAATGAGTAATAATATGTCCTGTATCCGTTGTCTTGAATCCTAGTCCGTGTCCATTCCAAGTCGTATTCATTTTAGTATAGTGTTAATTATATAGTCATCGTCTTATCCTAGTCATTGTTCGTTCAGAGTTGTTTCCTTTATAAATATTTCATGTAACCGTTGTGTTGAATCCTAGTCCATGTCCGTTCAGAGTCGTTTCCTTTGCAGTTCACTGTTTCATATGAAAAATGTGCAAGTCTTTAAGTGGACCGCTCACTGACAAGACGTTCCGTAATGTGAAGATTTACTCTTACGGTGAGGCATTTACACACAGACGAAGTCGTCATACAGTGTCTGTGCGCTGGAAGCATTCCGGTTTTCCCATTGAAAGCACTTCGCACGTGCAGGGTAGGATGAACCGAGCTCACTATTTCTAAATATTGTACTATATACATAAAACACCCTCGGGGATCGTTGTACACAAAAAGCGAAACCCGAGTACATGTATTTAATAAATAAAATGATTTATGCAATTCCGTTACAACTATCTTACACATTTAACGTATACATTGCAATTCATCTAATTTGATCTGTGACGTGATCCTGCACGAGCATGGGAAGCCCTTTTGTAAAACTAAGCCGGATTACATGATTTTTTTCGCCTGCTAGATGGAGTTATCCCTCGTTTGAACGGGTTTGATGAATATATTTTATCTTATGTATTGGTGTGAAGTAGCGAAATCCTAAGCAAGCACAGAAGCTAGTTTTTCCACCGCCCTCATCAGTATAGAAAGATAATTGTCTACATGGTACATCAGACGTAAAGTCCATTATCCTAAAGTACGTGATTACAATTGCACCTCACTTAACTTAAAAAAACACATATTCCTCACTGTCGGTTACCTCCCTTTGAAAAGTACAGAGGATATCTACATTCTTGAAGTGTGAAACATTGTGTTGTCGCAAGTGGCTAAGCCACAAATAACGATACATTATGTAACCAACTTCAGAAGTCTCTGGAGACGCAAGAAATGAAATTACAAAATGTTTCCACATTCATGAGTGAAATATGTCCTTATGTCGACTCAAAACAGCATAGTAAAGTAACAATATGTTTTAGAATTTTCTTTTTATATATGTTAACGTCTTCTATCTCCGATGATCACACTTGTGTGCATACAAACTTATCGACTGTGAAAGTCACCAATATACGTCCATACATGAGGATAGTTGCCCTATATCAGAAACCAACAAAACCGTTTTAATAAAATTTATATCTTTACACGTCTTTGATATTGTGGCATGATAAATACAACTCATAAGTACAGCAACGGTGCTTGTATTGTTTGTACTTATATTAGCTTTTTTTTTTAAAGGAAATTACTCGACTTTAATGTCTACAAATTCACTACCCATCGGACCCGTATCTGTTCTCGGACTCGTCTGTGGTCTTCCATTTCCCCCAGCGCCATCTCGAACTCGGTCGATTTCCGCCTCACCCAGATAAACAGTTGTTACTAAATTCACTGGTTACAAGACACACGCTTTGATATTTCACCAGTAGTGCGGTTCTCGTCGTGATTTCATCTTACACTTGATGACCCGCTTCTTATATTTTCACATCGGTACAATTGACGGTCTATCGTAGTTTTTCTATTAATAATGCAATCGGTTGGTACAATTGTTCCAACATCTGGCGTGTATCGGGTACAACAAGCACTGGAACGTCCAGCTAATAACTTTATTTATCTCGTAAACTATCATACCATCATGGAAATCTGAGGAATTTGTTGTCTCTGACAATTGTACGTTCTGGGGCTTAGCACCACGTTCATATAAAAACAAACCAATTACACCTCTGAAAAATGTTTGAAATGAGTGTGCTTGTCTTATATGGTATTTGGTTTTCGTTATCTACGAGATGATCGATAACGGTGTTATTGCCCTGATCGAGCAAACAATAAATAAAATGTGAAATTACCGGATGGAATAACAGATCTGATAAGAGATATATATTAGAACAACATGAACCACAGTATGTAAAAAAAACATATTTAATTAATTTCGTAAATTGAAATTGAGCATGACATTTGAATTATTCACTTTCTCTAAGAAATATATATTTTTCAAATAAATGAGGAATTCAATTAGCCGGTCTGGTATACCAATAAACGAATTTCTTCCTATAATCGAGTGACTTCGAAACACAATTTGTCGTCATATTAGGATGACATGGTTACTTCGTGTCTTTGTTAGTGGCGAGGCTTTCTGCGAGTTATATCGGGTAGTCGAAGATCTCGGCCTGTAGTAACTCTGCAACGTCTTTCCTGCAATCGAGGACCTTTGGCTTTTACATTTTTCATTGAGCGGCTAAGAGTCCTCCAACTGTCCTTTCAAAGTTATTTCCACAACCTATAACGTGGCGGCTTTTGCAACCGCTGTTACCGCATCTCCTAACAACGTTGGACCTGCTCGGAGGAATAGAAATATTCCACTGTCTTTTGCGTTAGTATTTTTTGTGTGGACTCGAATGATTTTAATGTCACTGAGCAGATTAAGTTGTGCTTGGGTCAACAACAAGGAGTACTTCCAATTAACTCTTTCGGAGAAAGCCTTGAAACCGCATTAGTTGTTTATTGCTCTTTTTATTTGTCGCAATCTAGTTCAAGTAACAGGTCTAATCGATTCTCACATGCCCGTCATGGACACCCGTTCGACCACCTGTGCTACAGGAAAAATTGCAGTAATACATCTGTAACCACCTTAAACGAGGTAAATAACGACGAGAATGTCGGCAGTAATGGGCCGATCTACAAGGGCATGAAAGTACGTGTCTACCACTGATTTCTTAAACACCTTTTGTTGTTCCAAAGTAATTAATTGGGTACAAGGCATGAAAGCCGTGCTGAGAAATTTGCGGAACTGTGTTACCGTGTTGATGCCCGCTAAGTATGATCCATAACTAGTAATATGCACTCTGATTAGAGTTAAATAAAATGTATTCGGAGGGTTCCTGATGATCATTTTATAGCAAAGGAATCCCGTATAATTCTAGCTTGTCACATATCATATCACTTTTATGATATTTTTTATTTTCTTTCTGTAACAGTATTTGTAAAGACTGCAATCACGTTGTCTGGAGCGTGCGACGATGCCATGTTTGGTACCTTTTGCTAAGTAAACTGTCTCTTAATATTACTTCTTGGGTGCGCATCTGTGGTGTGCACTAAACATAATACAGCTGACGCGATTCCAAAATACAAAAAGCCTGAAACCGTATCTAATGAAGGGATTGATGCTGACTACGCAATGTTTATGTTTTCAACTCAACTTTGCCAGCAGCTGCACCTAGATCACACCATAGTCAGACTTTGGCGGTGTCCTTTGGCTGTAAGATGACTGTATGGTTCACCTTAAAACTAATCATGCGAACATCTTTGCAAAATGCAAATATATGACTGAGACGAATAGCACACGAAATCTCAAGGTTCTTTCATGAAGTTATTTTCAACAAGTAAAATTCCAACGTTAAAATTCAGGTTGCCAATAAGGATTACGGCTCTGTGACCATAAAGAAGCAGCCCAGAAACATCATGATGAACAAGAGCTGTTGCATACGGGGAGATGATCCGCATGATTGGAAGGACCTTAGTTAAACACCATAGTCAGGTCAGCAAACTTCGCATAATTGTCGCTGAATCTGACTAGATCAGTAATCGTTTTGACAATGTCAACGTTGTCAAGAATTACCTCGATTTCCTTTCCGTCGATGGAATATTTGACTCTGTTATACAACGGCTTAGTGCCACTGTTGACAAATCCAACTCGAGTGTTAGCAGGTTAATTTTTATTATCGAAATGTATAGTTCCCCCTCATTGTTCTACAACACCTCATATGGAAAAAAGAACCTGGCTTTCTCCTGCACTTGTACTTCTAGTTTATGTTGATCGGGGAAACTAGCCTGACAAAAATGATGCTGAAAATCATTGGTGCTCCGATCTATCAATACAGGAACGCCCACGGCAAATGCGATAGGATGTATTTCTGAATGGAACCATGGTAAAAAATCACGCCGCGTCGATGTTAAGGATCTTTTTCACGTGGTCAAGAAAACTTACCCCTTTGTGGTTAAAGATTTAAATTAGCAAGAGTTTTGTCTCTTTCACATATTTTGTTCCATCTATTTACCTATCCAGACGATAAATTATGGGAATGAAGCTAGTAGTATTTACTTTTCAATCTTAAGATAATGTCAGAATTTGGCGACATTTTTTAATGTCACGTGCAGTTTGATTCAGAACTTTCATATTTTGCAGTGTTTGGAACTTTGTACTTTGAACGCTCACATAAGCACTTTGTTGAACGTATTTGACTATGTAAACAGTATTCCCTCTTCCTATAAACATTTTTTAACAGGCATTACCAATTTGCCAATTCTGTGTTAAATTATAACAGTTATGAGACTTATTAATATGGAGATTGCATCGTAACTGTGAGTTTCAGCACCACGACATATATTTATAGCTATTCAAGATATCCTACGACAGAATTCTCAAATACGAAATCATATGGTATTTGACCCATTAGGGGTTAGAGAAGTTTCTTTAATGATAAATGGACATCAACAACCGTCTGAGGAAGTGATGCTTAATTTTGAAAATAATCATGTTGCACGTGGTTATTAAAGTTTGATGACGTTCATGTTATGTGATCAGAATGTAGATTCTGGTTTGCAAATGTATCAGCGGGATTTCTCGACGTTGTATCCGATCGACTACTTCTCGCTGGAACATCCAGATTTGTTTGGAGAGTCAGTCGTTGACATACATGTTCGAGCTCTAGTAAGTGCATACCAGCCGGTGTTACTGAGTATAGTAATCGCTGTTATACTCTCAGACAAATCAATGTTGCTTGAATGTGTTGGTGGACGGATGAGAGTCGTTGACGCCCTAGTAGAAAACATGTAATTAAATCACTCATGATAATATAATGTCATATCATCATGTTAGTTTTATTCTGACTCATGGTCAGAGTAAAAAGTTACAATAAGTATAAGAAAAGAATTCTAGAATACAAATATTGCTGAAATCAGATCGCAGGTGGTCCAAATAGACTATCACTATCAGAACGTCAACTCAAGCACTTCAATGACGCAAAACGATTAAAGACCGGCGTTAGATTTGACCTTTCTGCGGGTGCCATTAAAGACGCAATCAAAAAGGGTGGTATATATTTCCGATTCTTGCAGCTATACCAGCGTTGATAGTCGCTGTAGCCCCAGCGGTTGAAAAAGCAGCTGCACGTGGTGCTGTTGGAACTGCTGTTGGGATGGCACTAAAGAAAGCAACAGGTCACGGAATCAAGACTTCCAAGAAAAAAGGGAATGGTCTAATACTGTCAGGAACTTCCCATTCATGGTACGGTCAAGGTATAAGACTCCCCGGGACACTTCGTTGATGCTTCCAATGTCCAATTTCAATTTACTTTATGCTGCTAAAAATTAAAATAAAGTTTCAGAGGTGTTTTTATGTGTGATCAGTCACCAAAACAATCAAACCGTGTTGAAGTCGGTATTATTAATCTCGATGGAAGTTCTGGTGCAGGTACTCATTGGGTTGCATACGCGATTGATTCACGTGGAGTTGTTTGTTTTGAATCGTATGGATTGGTGCCACCAACATTTTTTTTAACGATATAGTGGTTTAACTGCTGGCATACAAGTATGGTATTCAACATTACCAACAGAGACAATAATCGATCCGCCAATATGGCCATGAAGTAATTGCTGTACTCGACGCTGTGTCAATGTCGCTGACACCACTTCATAAAGTTGTGCACGATTATACAACGTCGTCCAACGTTTTAAACGGGTCTGAGTGAATACACAGTGGTAGATATTTACGGAAGATCTACTCTGATTAAGACTCAGGACCCAAGGTGACTTATCCAAATATGCAACCCTTGACCAGGTCAAGAATGAATTGCTGATCTTTTGAGTCTCGCAAATGTGGTCCGAAATGAAGTCGTTGATTTTCAGGATAAACAAGGACGTTTACAGACCAGTAATATCCTGTTAACATATATTATTCAGCGAGTTCCAGGTGCAACCAAAGATAACTTGGTGGTGTTTGCTAAAAACGGTAAAATTAAAAACTCGGAGGAATTAATTTTAACACTCATGGGAGAGATTACTGGACGCATCAGAAGAATTTGATATATTATGCATGACTATTTCAACATGAGTAAACGTAAAATTGTTCTTGTGATAGAACCAAAATCAGACGAAGAAATGGCAACAAAAAGATACGTGTACAACAACAACAACACGACCAGAACTGGGATAAATGATTATTTATTATCTGCCGGTGATACAATGACTGATAGTAGTATATGGGGTCACCCTAGCGTCAAGTGGACTTACCATGCAAAAACAGTCGATTCACTCTGGCGTCAAGGGGAATTTAACATGGGAAATTTTAACATGGATGGAACTGTAGAGCGTCAAGGGGAATTGAACATGGAAATTGAACAGGACCGGTACTTTAACGTCAATGGGACTTTAACGTTAAAATATGGGGTTTGCACTTTGTCGTAAATGGAAATTGAACATGGGAATGTCACCTGGATGTCAATGGGAATTGAACTTTGGGTGACGTCATGAGGTTTATAGGGTCAAAACATTTTATAGGGATTTTAATGTATTTGTAAGGACAAAGGGTAGATAGGGACAAACATACAAATACACATTTAAACACACAGAAAAGACGACAGAAATGTTCTAAAACAAACCTCACAGAGAGAATAATGGCTCAAAAAAGAAAAGTCTATTGTATGGGTTCAAAACATTTATTCAAGTATATACATGGGCTCTCTGGCCTGTGCTTTGGTCTAAGCACTATCCATTTAATACATAAACATTTCTACATCAAACAAACCTATTTACTAGTTATTTAGTTCTTGGCTCTAGTAAACCTGTTTACATTTAATGTTCATTTATAAGAAAAAGCTAACACAAAACAAGTAACATGCAATCAAATAGGACAAAGTTCATGTTTCTCTCTCTCTATTCGTCTCACACGTTGTTAAAAATCTGGTCAGCTAGCACTTGTGTCCCAGCGTAGATATTTCCCATCACTTAATCCGTTTCATTCATAAATCGGCTGTTATATCCATCGTGCTAGGTACACTTATCAGTAAGCAGATCAAGTGCAGTCATCGTCTTCTTCCCATGGAGGTACAATGTATACCATATGAATGGTTACTTTTCCTTCGTTGATGTCAAATTTTCCTCTCATCGACTGCACGTCTTCAATAGCCCTAAAAAGTTTGGACGAAGTTATTTCTGCAGGTGTGCTAAATCCGAGACATACAGGTGAGTTCAAACTGTCGCGATACATAGATAGGCTCAAACGACCTCGATCTTTGACTTGGCAATGACATTTGAGTTCCTCTAACAGTGAGTCAAGTAGGTCCGTAATGAAACCTGCTACTTCCTCGGCTGAAATGTCAGACGCGAAGTCTCTAAATTTCACCGTGTAGGTGTAAGTTGTCGTTCTAAATTTTCTTGAGGTCGCTGTCTGAGTCATTTGGATGCTAAAATACTCCTGTAGGTCTACTGAATCCTTTCCCTTCTTGGACGCACTTTGCTGTGACGGTATGGTAGTGAAAGAGGTCAGTGATGTTTGTTCCTTCTCTTTTTTCATCTGCGTAGAGTGATTCATCTTTCTCGTTGCTTGTCCTCGCAATGAAGTGTCGTTCTTGGAAGTCGTCCCTTTTTATACTGGGTGATATCAGTATGTCCATAAGGTAAAGTTTTGTGGTCTGGAAGTTTCACTAGCTGCACGTAGTTTGTCATGGCGTTAGTACATAAATAACTAAGATGTGTTACTGCATTGGTGATGTGATAGTGAGGCAAAGAATCACACCCGAGTTTCTCGTTGGACTTGAGTCTTACGCTCTATACTTGCTGTTTGAAGGGATTCATTTTTTCTCAATTGGTCTTAGTAGTGACAATGAACTGTTGGTCTTGGACGTTGTCCTTTTTTATATGCTGACCAATGTTGATGTGACCGTACGGCAAAGTAAAGTGGTTGGGAAGTCGCACTCGCTTCTGGTACACGATTTGATAGACTTTTTTCCAAGGGTCGACTGACGATGTGGTGAGTGGGTAAACGTACAATCTTGTTCGGCTGGTAGGTGGTCACTTTAAAGTTTGCATCCTCTCCAGACTGCAATGCTTCTTTCAATACGCCAAAGTTGACCACACGACTGGTACGATAATTCAGAGTCAATCCTTTCACTTTACACTCTGTGTGCACTTCTCCTTGTGGGTCCCGGTATTCGTAGCCGTAATTTTTAGGACCGCCACTCGCGAAACTTAGAATCTTGTCGTCAGGATGTTCGTCTGTCCAGGCTCCTAAACGGTCTCCTTCGATGTTAGGGTGTTGCTGACCCGGTCGATCGATGTAGATGCAACTGTCCGTGTCAAAGTACAGGACGCGATCCCCTAACAGTTCTAAAGCTTCGTACAATTTTAAGCGAGCATGACCTGTCACGTAAGCCGCAATGATGACATTTCCAAAAGGGTCGTCTCGTACAAAGTCCAGATCTTCTTCGTAATTGACCAAGATTAAATTCTCTCGAACGACGTCCACGTGTTTCATGTATTTGGTTTTGTCGTGAATCATCTGGAAGTAGCGGGAAGGTTCTGTCAAATATTCCGTCTTGGGTAAACACGGGCGTTGTGCCATTTTACCCCACAAGCAATTTAACATCACTTTGGCAAACGATCGCCTGCCTTCGTTTTTCTCGATGTGGTCTAAAGTGATGCCTTCTTGTTTCCGGTATTTCTCTTTGAATTTTATTTGGTCTTCGGGAGTGTGACACCAGGAAGGATAGCCGCTGGCTTCTTGCTTCAGTTTCAAAAAGGCATCCACGTAGTCTGCGAAAATGCCTTTCTGAGTAGGGTCACCCTTGTGGTATTGTTGTGTCTTGGGAAAGTGGCAAATTTCGTACACTTCTAACAGTTGGTATCCCATGTCCAGAGTTTTGAACAATTCTACGCTGACCCAGGTTCCCGTCAAGGCCCGTTCTTCCTGGGTGTGCTGACAAGGATGATCATGGTTGCACGTTTCGGCACAAGTACGGCACAAGGGAAACATCAGTTTGCCTTGACAATGGTGAGGTAAAACGGGATGGTATAGGTTCGTGGGAGGCAAAACTTTGCACTTGATCAAGCCTTCGTATTGTCGAATGTTGACCAGGTCGATGTGTTCCGTCAGCAATTGCGGGTGCCCTGTAGGAAAGTGACAATATTTGCACACGTAGGGATACAGCGAACACACATCCAAGTATTTGATTTCTTCTCCTTTCTCTTCGTCGGCTTGGTACAGCAAACAGGTGGCATTGGTCCTTCCTCCGTACAAACTATCCCTCGGGTTCAGGGGGTCCAACAGCTTGTAACTTTCCACGACACGTTTAAACTCGGGATCGATTTTCAAACGGTGATCGTATTCGTGTTCCCACATTTCCACCACTTGGTATCCTTGCTGTTCTAACTTCAAGCGTCGCTGACAAGTATCCTGGTACAGGTCTTCCATGGTCCGTTGTAAAAACTGACTTTTAGTGTCACGGTTAGGGTAGCAGACGGGACATCCGTGAAATAAGCAACCGTTAAACTCATACACGATCTTGGGGTTTTTTAAGTCCCAGCCATCGACCGAATACGTTCCGATGGTCCTTTCGCCTCCTCCGTTGCGGGCATGCTGAATCCATTTGCCTTCCTTGTCGCACAAGTAATGTAACCAGCGTAGGGCTTTGACCGAGTATTGACGCTTGACATAGTTGGTCGTTTGTTCAGGACTGATGACAGCCACGGTCTTTTGAGGCATGAATCGTTGGCGGTACACTAAGGAACACGCTTTGGCAATGGTGCAAGCTTCTTTCAAAGGATCGACCCCTCCGTGTTCCATGAACAGTTCTCGAAATTTTCCACAGCAACGTCGTAAAATGTCCACGTCGGAACGACAATACTTTAACATTTCTTCCTGAAAGTCGAAGGGGTCAGAGGCATGAGCCTGGTACCAAGCGTAGAAAGCTTCTCGTTGTTCGGTACGCATGTTGTCGGGGTCGTAATAGTGAGCCTCAGGCAAATGGGGTAGAACGGCATGTTGATTGGCTTCCGTATTGAAAAAGTGTGGAAAGTACCCTTTAGCCATTTCTGTCATTCCAAACGTTTTAGGCATTCGACTCAAAGGCATGGCCAAGTAACTCATCGAATCTTTAAACTGCACTTGTCCCACTTGCATGAAAATGATTTTGGCTCCGTTCAAAGTGACTTTAGGACGTTCGGTGCCATGTTCCGTATAGTACCTCAAAAGAAACTGTCCATCGTATCCGGAGAAATTGTGAGCCATCACTGTGGCATGGCGATGACAATCTCGGTAACGTTCGATGTCCTCTTTGCTCCATGTCTTGTCGATGGGGTCTAAGACCCATTTGGCAAAATCGTCTAGCGTCTTTGGTCCTCGAAAGATTTTTTCACGCCCTCCAGGAATTTTGCTGCAGTGAGGGCAATAACTGAAGATAGGTTCTTGAATACACTTCTCGCACGCTCGATGAGCCACGCAGAAATTAGGAATGTGAATGCCAGTCTCTTGCATGCATTCGAAATCGAAAAAGATGAAATTGCCTTTCTTCTTGTGACCGTCCTCTTTCTCTGGTGGGGGTTGGTATTTTTGCACGTAACATTGGTGTTCCAAGTCCACAATGTGGTGACAAATGTGACATTTTTTCTTTCCTGAACATACGTGTGCCTTGACACTATTGGTACGTATGCCTTGTCCACACGCGGGGCACAGTCTCAGCAGTTGACAAGCGCATTTCTTCTGTGAACCTTGCGTCTTCAAATGTTGTTGGTAACAGGTAGGGCTGACAAACGTGCGCAGACAAGTTGAACAAGGCACTGGTTCTTCGCTCAGACAGGGTTGAGAGGCCAAACATCCTGAGCATTTCCATCCACAATGTTTGTGTTGCCCTCGATTATTATAACCACAGTCACATTTCTCACAATAATAAACATATCCCAGGAATCCAGTGATACTGGTAATGGTATCGAAATGTTCATCGTGATGATAAAGGTGAATGTATTTTCCGTCCTTAAAATGTTGGCCTCGAAACAACAGAGGCCCGCGCATTTCTTGAGGGTGCACTTTCAAGGTGTAGCGTGGAGCTAGGGCATCTTGCAATTTTTGCATCTCAGGAATGCCACAGGGTGTGTCTTTGGACAGTCCGACTTGTTGTAACAGGAGTTCTGCTTCATTTCGTTGTTTGGCTCGGTCGGATTGTTGAATAGTTTTCCAGGTTCTTTTCCATTCTACCGTGTCGTTCTTGTTGGCATAGGTTCGTCCCACCACGATGGCACGGGCTAAACACATCTGGTCATGAGGGTTGTTAATTCGGACGAGACTTGTTTTGGTGTTGCGAAGGACGTCCACCAATAAGACCTTTTTGCGTCCTGTCCCTTGAGGAAGAGAGACGTGAGCCATTTTCAGTGTGGCTTTACCATCGGTGATGTCAAACTTGTCATTGGATTGTTGCACCTGTTGTATCTTGTCCATGACTTTGGAAGGGGTCAGTTCTGCGGGTCTGCTAAACTCGATCCAAACAGGGGATTTCAAGCTGTCGTGTTGTATGGATAGTGTCAAGCGATCGTCTTCTTTGGGTTGACATTGTCGCTTGAGTGCGGTGAGCAAAGAATCCCACATCTCGGTGATGAACCCTTCTGCTTTCTCCAACGGTACGTCGGACTTGAAATCTTTAAACTTCACCGTGTAGGTGTAAGTCGTGGTTCTAAATTTTCTAGAGGAGCGCTTTTCCGTCTCTCGAATGTGATAGTACTTTTCAGGGTTGACTGGTGAACTTTGGTTTGGAGTAGACTCTCTCTGTCTGGTCGCAGACGTGGAAGGTGTTGGTTCAGGTTCGCTCATGTCTTCTATTTGAGCGAACACTTCTTTTCGTGTGTGAGGCGATACGTCACTTCGCTGCCTCTTACGTTCTTCTTCTCTCTCACTGAAATCGTGCGATCGTTTCATCTCGATTGCTGATTCAGAAATGATTTAACCAAGTTCATTCTTTCCATATATACCCTCTCTACCTCTCGTTGTGACAATGACTTGGTATATTTCACAAGGCAAGTGAAAGCCAAGCATATAGGAACCCAACGACAGCGTTGCGTCTTAAACACCTCATTCATCTTGACGACCCTTCGATTCAAACCCTACCACGAAAGAAAATAGTTGCAAGAAAAATAAAACAGACAGTTGGTGTCTTCAAGAGAGCTAGAGACGGCACTGTGTCGCTGAGACACGTACGTACGTACTCCAGAAAACTACGCTAATCGACAACGTGAGTGTGCTTGTCAAAATGTTTGAATAAGATTAAAAATGTTTGTCAGTTTCAAAACGCGAACCAGTACTGTGTCCGTTTAATATTTGACGTGGCAAGAAGAAATGGTACAATACGCAACAAAGGGTTTGTACGTTTACACTCCAATCTGTCTGTACTGCAATGGTAACAGCGCTCTTGCGTTGGCATTATTTTGCCACACTACCTTTTAAATAAAACAATACATCACTCATCATAAACGATTTCATTGGCTATACTTATTTTCTTACCGCTTTCGCTTCGAATTGACTTCAGTACCTTTTCGCACAGCGACAAGATCGGACGTGTTTTTTTTATTCTGCGTCTGGTCGCTACACTACTTGCCCTGAATTTACAACCAAACAATGTGTTACACATTGTAATTGACTTCATTGGCTAACCGATATTTTACACTTCTGTCTCTGTTGATGTGAGTGTGCTTGTCAAAATGTTTGAGTAAGATTAAAAATGTTTGTTAGTTTCAAAACGCGAACCAGTACTGTGGCCGTTTAATATTTGATGTGGCAAGAAGAAATGGTACAATACGTAACAAAGGGTTTGTATGTTTACACTCCAATCTGTCTGTACTGCAATGGTAACAGCGCTCTTGCGTTGGCATTATTTTGCCACACTACCTTAAAAAAAAACCCCAATGCATCACTCATCATAAACGATTTCATTGGCTAAACTTATTTTCTTACCGCTTTCGCTTCGAATTGACTTCAGTACCTTTTTGCACAGCGACAGGATCGGACGTGTTTTTTTTATTCTGCGGCTGGTCGCTACACTACTGTCAACAAGCCCTGAATTTACAACCAAACAATGTGTTACACATTGTAAGTGACTTCATTGGCTAACCGATATTTTACAATTCTGTCTCTATTGATGTGAGTGTGCTTGTCGAAATGTTTGAGTAAGATTAAAAATGTTTGTCAGTTTCAAAACGCGAACCAGTACTGTGTCCGTTTAATATTTGACGTGGCAAGAAGAAATGGTACAATACGCAACAAAGGGTTTGTACGTTTACACTCCAATCTGTCTGCACTGCAATGGTAATAGCACACTTGCGTTGGTATTATTTTGCCACACTACCTTTAATAAAACCCCAATGCATCACTCATCATAAACGATTTCATTGGCTATACTTATTTTCTTACCGCTTTCGCTTCGAATTGACTTCAGTACCTTTTCGCACAGCGACAAGATCGGACGTGTTTTTTTATTCTGCTGTTGGTCGCTACTCTACTTGCCCTGAATTTACAATCAAACAATGTGTTACACATTGTAAGTGACTTCATTGGTCAGTCGATATTTTCCACCGCCTTAGCTTCAAATTGGTTTCACTTGTTATTCGCACCGTGAGATGATCAGACACGTTTTTCTGTACCTGACCATTAGTCACTTCACAAACAATAAAACTAAAACACAGATGATCACGCCATGAGCGGCTCATGGAAATTATGTTAGTCATGTTACGAAATATAGCACGACTTGTTTGGATGTACTTTTCTGTGGTCACTCTTTAATTACATGCGTCTTCAGTTCACTCTTGTGATATTTTTTGTAAAGGGTGTATTTTTTCTATGGATGTGATTGTGTTATGTTCTATATGTTCTTTTATGTTTTCAGTGATTTTACTTTATATCTATATTTTAATTTAGATGTATAGACTATGTAGTCTGAAATAAAGAATTCTTATCGTATCTTATGTAAATGGAATTATGTGTTTCTTTGAAACTTTCATAAGGAAAATGTGCCATAAAAACAAACGTACGTGTCGTCATATTTTTAAAGTAGGAATACATGATCTCTCTCTCTCTCTCTCTCTCTCATTGTAGTTTTGATTTATACCCTAATGGAATATGTTCCCGTTTGAAGATACCTCTCCAAAATTGTGATCAGTAGTCACCATAATTACGTGAACTGTTCGTCATGTCATTTTTTTCAAAAGTTTACACTCTAAAAAATTGTAGAACGATTTTTTTTTCTTCCATCAGTAAATCTTTGTATGAAATAAAAGCTTGAGTTTGCACAATTCTGGTATCTTAACTTTATCCGGTTTTGGAACTGCAATATGTCACGCAATTTTTTTCTTTTAACGTTAGATTTACAGTTTTTCAGAAAAAAGACAATCACACGGCTTTTTTAAGAATGAAACAAATGACATTGCACTGTATAACCCTGCCTATGGTTAACTCTGAATTCTAAAGTCAAAACATGGGTTCAGGAAAAAATGTAACAATGTTCGTCCTATATTCTCTCAGTTTACACTGAGGATAGGACGAACATTGTTACATTTTTTCCTGAACCCATGTTTTGACTTTAGAATTCAGAGTTAACCATAGGCAGGGTTATACAGTGCAATGTCATTTGTTTCATTCTTAAAAAAGCCGTGTGATTGTCTTTTTTCTGAAAAACTGTAAATCTAACGTTAAAAGAAAAAAATTGCGTGACATATTGCAGTTCCAAAACCGGATAAAGTTAAGATACCAGAATTGTGCAAACTCAAGCTTTTATTTCATACAAAGATTTACTGATGGAAGAAAAAAAATCGTTCTACAATTTTTTAGAGTGTAAACTTTTGAAAAAAATGACATGACGAACAGTTCACGTAATTATGGTGACTACTGATCACAATTTTGGAGAGGTATCTTCAAACGGGAACATATTCCATTAGGGTATAAATCAAAACTACAATGAGAGAGAGAGAGAGAGATCATGCATTCCTACTTTAAAAATATGACGACACGTACGTTTTTTTTAAGGCACATTTTCCTTATGAAAGTTTCAAAGAAACACATAATTCCATTTACATAAGATAAGATAAGAATTCTTTATTTCAGACTACATAGTCTATACATCTAAATTAAAATATAGATATAAAGTAAAATCACTGAAAACATAAAAGAACATATAGAACATAACACAATCACATCCATAGAACAAATACACCCTTTACAAAAAGCATCACAAGAGTAAACTGAAGACGCATGTAATTAAAGAGTGACCACAGAAAAGTACTTCCAAACAAGTCGTGCTATATTTCGTAACATGACTAACATAATTTCCATGAGCCGCTCATGGCGTGATCATTCGTGTTTTAGTTTTATTGTTTGTGAAGTGACTAATGGTCAGGTACAGAAAAACGTGTCTGATCATCGCACGGTGCGAATAACAAGTGAAACCAATTTGAAGCTAAGGCGGTGGAAAATATCGACTGACCAATGAAGTCACTTACAATGTGTAACACATTGTTTGATTGTAAATTCAGGGCAAGTAGAGTAGCGACCAACAGCAGAATAAAAAAACACGTCCGATCTTGTCGCTGTGCGAAAAGGTACTGAAGTCAATTCGAAGCGAAAGCGGTAAGAAAATAAGTATAGCCAATGAAATCGTTTATGATGAGTGATGCATTGGGGTTTTATTAAAGGTAGTGTGGCAAAATAATACCAACGCAAGTGTGCTATTACCATTGCAGTGCAGACAGATTGGAGTGTAAACGTACAAACCCTTTGTTGCGTATTGTACCATTTCTTCTTGCCACGTCAAATATTAAACGGACACAGTACTGGTTCGCGTTTTGAAACTGACAAACATTTTTAATCTTACTCAAACATTTCGACAAGCACACTCACATCAATAGAGACAGAATTGTAAAATATCGGTTAGCCAATGAAGTCACTTACAATGTGTAACACATTGTTTGGTTGTAAATTCAGGGCTTGTTGACAGTAGTGTAGCGACCAGCCGCAGAATAAAAAAAACACGTCCGATCCTGTCGCTGTGCAAAAAGGTACTGAAGTCAATTCGAAGCGAAAGCGGTAAGAAAATAAGTTTAGCCAATGAAATCGTTTATGATGAGTGATGCATTGGGGTTTTTTTTTAAGGTAGTGTGGCAAAATAATGCCAACGCAAGAGCGCTGTTACCATTGCAGTACAGACAGATTGGAGTGTAAACATACAAACCCTTTGTTACGTATTGTACCATTTCTTCTTGCCACATCAAATATTAAACGGCCACAGTACTGGTTCGCGTTTTGAAACTAACAAACATTTTTAATCTTACTCAAACATTTTGACAAGCACACTCACATCAACAGAGACAGAAGTGTAAAATATCGGTTAGCCAATGAAGTCAATTACAATGTGTAACACATTGTTTGGTTGTAAATTCAGGGCAAGTAGTGTAGCGACCAGACGCAGAATAAAAAAAACACGTCCGATCTTGTCGCTGTGCGAAAAGGTACTGAAGTCAATTCGAAGCGAAAGCGGTAAGAAAATAAGTATAGCCAATGAAATCGTTTATGATGAGTGATGTATTGTTTTATTTAAAAGGTAGTGTGGCAAAATAATGCCAACGCAAGAGCGCTGTTACCATTGCAGTACAGACAGATTGGAGTGTAAACGTACAAACCCTTTGTTGCGTATTGTACCATTTCTTCTTGCCACGTCAAATATTAAACGGACACAGTACTGGTTCGCGTTTTGAAACTGACAAACATTTTTAATCTTATTCAAACATTTTGACAAGCACACTCACGTTGTCGATTAGCGTAGTTTTCTGGAGTACGTACGTACGTGTCTCAGCGACACAGTGCCGTCTCTAGCTCTCTTGAAGACACCAACTGTCTGTTTTATTTTTCTTGCAACTATTTTCTTTCGTGGTAGGGTTTGAATCGAAGGGTCGTCAAGATGAATGAGGTGTTTAAGACGCAACGCTGTCGTTGGGTTCCTATATGCTTGGCTTTCACTTGCCTTGTGAAATATACCAAGTCATTGTCACAACGAGAGGTAGAGAGGGTATATATGGAAAGAATGAACTTGGTTAAATCATTTCTGAATCAGCAATCGAGATGAAACGATCGCACGATTTCAGTGAGAGAGAAGAAGAACGTAAGAGGCAGCGAAGTGACGTATCGCCTCACACACGAAAAGAAGTGTTCGCTCAAATAGAAGACATGAGCGAACCTGAACCAACACCTTCCACGTCTGCGACCAGACAGAGAGAGTCTACTCCAAACCAAAGTTCACCAGTCAACCCTGAAAAGTACTATCACATTCGAGAGACGGAAAAGCGCTCCTCTAGAAAATTTAGAACCACGACTTACACCTACACGGTGAAGTTTAAAGATTTCAAGTCCGACGTACCGTTAGAGAAAGCAGAAGGGTTCATCACCGAGATGTGGGATTCTTTGCTCACCGCACTCAAGCGACAATGTCAACCCAAAGAAGACGATCGCTTGACACTATCCATACAACACGACAGCTTGAAATCCCCTGTTTGGATCGAGTTTAGCAGACCCGCAGAACTGACCCCTTCCAAAGTCATGGACAAGATACAACAGGTGCAACAATCCAATGACAAGTTTGACATCACCGATGGTAAAGCCACACTGAAAATGGCTCACGTCTCTCTTCCTCAAGGGACAGGACGCAAAAAGGTCTTATTGGTGGACGTCCTTCGCAACACCAAAACAAGTCTCGTCCGAATTAACAACCCTCATGACCAGATGTGTTTAGCCCGTGCCATCGTGGTGGGACGAACCTATGCCAACAAGAACGACACGGTAGAATGGAAAAGAACCTGGAAAACTATTCAACAATCCGACCGAGCCAAACAACGAAATGAAGCAGAACTCCTGTTACAACAAGCCGGACTGTCCAAAGACACACCCTGTGGCATTCCTGAGATGCAAAAATTGCAAGATGCCCTAGCTCCACGCTACACCTTGAAAGTGCACCCTCAAGAAATGCGCGGGCCTCTGTTGTTTCGAGGCCAACATTTTAAGGACGGAAAATACATTCACCTTTATCATCACGATGAACATTTCGATACCATTACCAGTATCACTGGATTCCTGGGATATGTTTATTATTGTGAGAAATGTGACTGTGGTTATAATAATCGAGAGCAACACAAACATTGTGGATGGAAATGCTCAGGATGTTTGGCCTCTCAACCCTGTCTGAGCGAAGAACCAGTGCCTTGTTCAACTTGTCTGCGCACGTTTGTCAGCCCTACCTGTTACCAACAACATTTGAAGACGCAAGGTTCACAGAAGAAATGCGCTTGTCAACTGCTGAGACTGTGCCCCGCGTGTGGACAAGGCATACGTACCAATAGTGTCAAGGCACACGTATGTTCAGGAAAGAAAAAATGTCACATTTGTCACCACATTGTGGACTTGGAACACCAATGTTACGTGCAAAAATACCAACCCCCACCAGAGAAAGAGGACGGTCACAAGAAGAAAGGCAATTTCATCTTTTTCGATTTCGAATGCATGCAAGAGACTGGCATTCACATTCCTAATTTCTGCGTGGCTCATCGAGCGTGCGAGAAGTGTATTCAAGAACCTATCTTCAGTTATTGCCCTCACTGCAGCAAAATTCCTGGAGGGCGTGAAAAAATCTTTCGAGGACCAAAGACGCTAGACGATTTTGCCAAATGGGTCTTAGACCCCATCGACAAGACATGGAGCAAAGAGGACATCGAACGTTACCGAGATTGTCATCGCCATGCCACAGTGATGGCTCACAATTTCTCCGGATACGATGGACAGTTTCTTTTGAGGTACTATACGGAACATGGCACCGAACGTCCTAAAGTCACTTTGAACGGAGCCAAAATCATTTTCATGCAAGTGGGACAAGTGCAGTTTAAAGATTCGATGAGTTACTTGGCCATGCCTTTGAGTCGAATGCCTAAAACGTTTGGAATGACAGAAATGGCTAAAGGGTACTTTCCACACTTTTTCAATACGGAAGCCAATCAACATGCCGTTCTACCCCATTTGCCTGAGGCTCACTATTACGACCCCGACAACATGCGTACCGAACAACGAGAAGCTTTCTACGCTTGGTACCAGGCTCATGCCTCTGACCCCTTCGACTTTCAGGAAGAAATGTTAAAGTATTGTCGTTCCGACGTGGACATTTTACGACGTTGCTGTGGAAAATTTCGAGAACTGTTCATGGAACACGGAGGGGTCGATCCTTTGAAAGAAGCTTGCACCATTGCCAAAGCGTGTTCCTTAGTGTACCGCCAACGATTCATGCCTCAAAAGACCGTGGCTGTCATCAGTCCTGAACAAACGACCAACTATGTCAAGCGTCAATACTCGGTCAAAGCCCTACGCTGGTTACATTACTTGTGCGACAAGGAAGGCAAATGGATTCAGCATGCCCGCAACGGAGGAGGCGAAAGGACCATCGGAACGTATTCGGTCGATGGCTGGGACTTAAAAAACCCCAAGATCGTGTATGAGTTTAACGGTTGCTTATTTCACGGATGTCCCGTCTGCTACCCTAACCGTGACACTAAAAGTCAGTTTTTACAACGGACCATGGAAGACCTGTACCAGGATACTTGTCAGCGACGCTTGAAGTTAGAACAGCAAGGATACCAAGTGGTGGAAATGTGGGAACACGAATACGATCACCGTTTGAAAATCGATCCCGAGTTTAAACGTGTCGTGGAAAGTTACAAGCTGATGGACCCCCTGAACCCGAGGGATAGTTTGTACGGAGGAAGGACCAATGCCACCTGTTTGCTGTACCAAGCCGACGAAGAGAAAGGAGAAGAAATCAAATACTTGGATGTGTGTTCGCTGTATCCCTACGTGTGCAAATATTGTCACTTTCCTACAGGGCACCCGCAATTGCTGACGGAACACATCGACCTGGTCAACATTCGACAATACGAAGGCTTGATCAAGTGCAAAGTTTTGCCTCCCACGAACCTATACCATCCCGTTTTACCTCACCATTGTCAAGGCAAACTGATGTTTCCCTTGTGCCGTACTTGTGCCGAAACGTGCAACCATGATCATCCTTGTCAGCACACCCAGGAAGAACGGGCCTTGACGGGAACCTGGGTCAGCGTAGAATTGTTCAAAACTCTGGACATGGGATACCAACTGTTAGAAGTGTACGAAATTTGCCACTTTCCCAAGACACAACAATACCACAAGGGTGACCCTACTCAGAAAGGCATTTTCGCAGACTACGTGGATGCCTTTTTGAAACTGAAGCAAGAAGCCAGCGGCTATCCTTCCTGGTGTCACACTCCCGAAGACCAAATAAAATTCAAAGAGAAATACCGGAAACAAGAAGGCATCACTTTAGACCACATCGAGAAAAACGAAGGCAGGCGATCGTTTGCCAAAGTGATGTTAAATTGCTTGTGGGGTAAAATGGCACAACGCCCGTGTTTACCCAAGACGGAATATTTGACAGAACCTTCCCGCTACTTCCAGATGATTCACGACAAAACCAAATACATGAAACACGTGGACGTCGTTCGAGAGAATTTAATCTTGGTCAATTACGAAGAAGATCTGGACTTTGTACGAGACGACCCTTTTGGAAATGTCATCATTGCGGCTTACGTGACAGGTCATGCTCGCTTAAAATTGTACGAAGCTTTAGAACTGTTAGGGGATCGCGTCCTGTACTTTGACACGGACAGTTGCATCTACATCGATCGACCGGGTCAGCAACACCCTAACATCGAAGGAGACCGTTTAGGAGCCTGGACAGACGAACATCCTGACGACAAGATTCTAAGTTTCGCGAGTGGCGGTCCTAAAAATTACGGCTACGAATACCGGGACCCACAAGGAGAAGTGCACACAGAGTGTAAAGTGAAAGGATTGACTCTGAATTATCGTACCAGTCGTGTGGTCAACTTTGGCGTATTGAAAGAAGCATTGCAGTCTGGAGAGGATGCAAACTTTAAAGTGACCACCTACCAGCCGAACAAGATTGTACGTTTACCCACTCACCACATCGTCAGTCGACCCTTGGAAAAAAGTCTATCAAATCGTGTACCAGAAGCGAGTGCGACTTCCCAACCACTTTACTTTGCCGTACGGTCACATCAACATTGGTCAGCATATAAAAAAGGACAACGTCCAAGACCAACAGTTCATTGTCACTACTAAGACCAATTGAGAAAAAATGAATCCCTTCAAACAGCAAGTATAGAGCGTAAGACTCAAGTCCAACGAGAAACTCGGGTGTGATTCTTTGCCTCACTATCACATCACCAATGCAGTAACACATCTTAGTTATTTATGTACTAACGCCATGACAAACTACGTGCAGCTAGTGAAACTTCCAGACCACAAAACTTTACCTTATGGACATACTGATATCACCCAGTATAAAAAGGGACGACTTCCAAGAACGACACTTCATTGCGAGGACAAGCAACGAGAAAGATGAATCACTCTACGCAGATGAAAAAAGAGAAGGAACAAACATCACTGACCTCTTTCACTACCATACCGTCACAGCAAAGTGCGTCCAAGAAGGGAAAGGATTCAGTAGACCTACAGGAGTATTTTAGCATCCAAATGACTCAGACAGCGACCTCAAGAAAATTTAGAACGACAACTTACACCTACACGGTGAAATTTAGAGACTTCGCGTCTGACATTTCAGCCGAGGAAGTAGCAGGTTTCATTACGGACCTACTTGACTCACTGTTAGAGGAACTCAAATGTCATTGCCAAGTCAAAGATCGAGGTCGTTTGAGCCTATCTATGTATCGCGACAGTTTGAACTCACCTGTATGTCTCGGATTTAGCACACCTGCAGAAATAACTTCGTCCAAACTTTTTAGGGCTATTGAAGACGTGCAGTCGATGAGAGGAAAATTTGACATCAACGAAGGAAAAGTAACCATTCATATGGTATACATTGTACCTCCATGGGAAGAAGACGATGACTGCACTTGATCTGCTTACTGATAAGTGTACCTAGCACGATGGATATAACAGCCGATTTATGAATGAAACGGATTAAGTGATGGGAAATATCTACGCTGGGACACAAGTGCTAGCTGACCAGATTTTTAACAACGTGTGAGACGAATAGAGAGAGAGAAACATGAACTTTGTCCTATTTGATTGCATGTTACTTGTTTTGTGTTAGCTTTTTCTTATAAATGAACATTAAATGTAAACAGGTTTACTAGAGCCAAGAACTAAATAACTAGTAAATAGGTTTGTTTGATGTAGAAATGTTTATGTATTAAATGGATAGTGCTTAGACCAAAGCACAGGCCAGAGAGCCCATGTATATACTTGAATAAATGTTTTGAACCCATACAATAGACTTTTCTTTTTTGAGCCATTATTCTCTCTGTGAGGTTTGTTTTAGAACATTTCTGTCGTCTTTTCTGTGTGTTTAAATGTGTATTTGTATGTTTGTCCCTATCTACCCTTTGTCCTTACAAATACATTAAAATCCCTATAAAATGTTTTGACCCTATAAACCTCATGACGTCACCCAAAGTTCAATTCCCATTGACATCCAGGTGACATTCCCATGTTCAATTTCCATTTACGACAAAGTGCAAACCCCATATTTTAACGTTAAAGTCCCATTGACGTTAAAGTACCGGTCCTGTTCAATTTCCATGTTCAATTCCCCTTGACGCTCTACAGTTCCATCCATGTTAAAATTTCCCATGTTAAATTCCCCTTGACGCCAGAGTGAATCGACTGTTTTTGCATGGTAAGTCCACTTGACGCTAGGGTGACCCCATATACTACTACTGATTCTCTCAATATGGTAAGTCATAAAATTACTGCTCTTAGAGAACTAGAATCAAACGATGACGTTACAAGGAAGAAATATGTCGACAATAGCTACATCCCGATGATGATCTCGTTAATCACAATCAGTGATGGACTGATCACATTTAAATATGAATATTCGAATCATGTAATCGCGTTTATAAATTTTCGCAAAAAATAAATTGAATTATTGGGGATTTCTTTGGAAAGCTAATAGTTGTCGGCATTGAACTTTCTGACATTAAAAATACTACCGATGGTGTAGAATATACAGTAGCGTCTGGATCAGCATTATGGACAAAACTCGAGAAATTCATTAAACACCGTGCTAAGGTTGCCGGCATATGCTGGTTCTAAGTATTTGGCCTTACAACATTTACAATATCTACCTCAATTTCACGGCGCTATCCATTAACTGGATCATCTGGATCTATATTAGCAATATTGGAAAACGACGAGAAAATATGTGGGCCGGAACCCTAAGAAAAAGGCAACCCCGTAATGTATTATTTTTGGTGTCTTTAATTAGTCGCTAAACTACCACCTGCTTAAAATATAATGAACTCCCCAATCGACGTTCAAAATTTCAGATACGAGCAAGTGTGTTCGTGGCATACCCAACTGAAAAATATCATCGATGATTATACATTCAAAACAGAACAAAATAAGGCAGACGTGTTGTTACTGATATAATTGTACACTCTGCGTCTGCGGACATCGTTGGAACAGTGACGGTCATCGGCGCAGTGACAACGTCTTACGCGATAGCACCAGTGATAGGAATTGGTGTTCCAGTTGCAACAGGAATTGAAGGTATTCTTAGTATCATCGCAAAAAATATCCACGTGCGCCGTTGATAAATTACAAGAGCATACGATACAGCTTCATATAGCGACGCTAGCATATTCCTAATTATCTTCGTTGATATCATCATGTCTTAGCGATCGAATACTATCAGATCAAGAGCTCACATAAATGATAAAGATTTACTACGAGGCCCTGACTGTGTCAGAATCTACGAAAAACAATGTTAGATCCCCGGTTTAAAAAATCGGTTTTAAAAAAATCGGATTTAAAATCAGGGTTTAAGAAATAATAATGTCGTCATCGCACGAGTTACTACAACATATCGTCACTAATACAACCACGATGATAACCACGATGATAACCACGATGATAACCACGATGATATTAGCAAGCTTAACTAATCCTGATTTCAGCGTTCTCTTTCCAACTGCAATTTCATCGAAGGAAATAGCACTAGTACAATTACGAGTATATCATAGTTCGCCAAATATTAGATCAAAACTATTGTGTGGGTTGCAAGCAAATACTTCACTGGTATTTGCGCATAACAATAAACCCGATGGAACCATCGATTGGCAAGGTTGTGAGTGTACCTACAGGCAGTTATCAAATGGAACAAATCAACGATGAATTCCAGCGCAGACTCAAATACAAAATAGCTATCATTGTTCAGGAACCAACTTTATCGGCCGCGATAGAAATAATATATATATATATATATATATATATATATATATATATATATATATATATATATATATATATATATATATATATATATATATATATAATATCGAAGGTATCATCTAGCGAGTTTATTTCTATAGCGGCTGATAAAGTTGGTTCGTGATTCGTAGATCCGAACTGTGTTAGGATGGCCAGAGATAGCACTGTTTATCAAGCACTACCCGAACCTCAGTGTGTCAACTTCTTCACGGTCAAACGAATATTTTTAAATATTCCAGAGTATCGAAAAAATCTTCCATGGAAATACATAGAAGCATGGGTAAACAATGAAAGGGAATATTTTATTGGGTCTGATGGTGAAAGGCTTCCTAAATTATCGATGAATTTATATACTCTTGACGACAATAAAAAGCTAATCGTCGATGCAACGTTTATTAAATCATTCGCCGACGCAATCAAGCCTGAAGAAGATTGAACGTACACTGATCTACAAAATATATTTTCCAGTATCATACAACATTACAGCGATGATACCCATCATTAGCTTATTGAAACGATACAAATAAACCAATTTAGATCAGACTTACCTTATATTAATCAAGTTATTGAAGAAAGCGTAGTATGCGACAACCGAAGATAATATCAGAGATGTATATTCGATGCTAGCCGATCTTGAAAGTCACGAATCGCAGACATCAGTTGGTGATATCATCGATAAATACTATCTACAGGTCTTTGACGCGTGGAGAAAAGTAGCGATACCGGCAAACATCCTCAAGTGCAGTAATGATCCATACGGCGTAGGTCGTCATATATCAACATATGTTGACACTATTACATCAACAATCGCAGTCATTCTTGTATGTGATGCGATTGATGATAGCTATCAAGTAGATATTGCACAATCCAGTCAGGTCTATCGGCTATCAAATGGACTGCGGCACTGCAACTTTTCAGTCTGAGGCGGACATCCGCACTATTCAACAAATACTATACTTGCAACCACATATCCAAATGCAAACAGTCTATCAGCTCTAATCTTCGGCTCTAGCAATTTTCTTTCTACGCTCGATAAATATCGATAAATTATGATCGTCACCGGCAATTGTAGTGCTGTTTAACTTGGTCGCTGTATCAGGTTTCTATACCACGCAGGTATCGAGATGGGTGTTCTTTACTTCTTTTCCGTACGTCAAGAGATTTTCCAGGTACGCTTGGTAAGGTTAACTATTGATGCTACTGCTGACCCGGTTGATATTCAAGTACTCCACTTAGCTGAACAAGGAATGCATGAAATTGTTCACGGGAGCTACTCTGTCATCGGCTCCTAGAAGGTCGTTGTCCGTTTCCGTCACTTGGACTTTCAAGTACAAGTAACAGATCGAAGTAATCTTCTGGCTGCCTTTTGATTTCAAATTCGATGGGAGCTGAGGCTGTCAAAGAGGAGACGGGATGAAATTCGACCCATTCGGATTCTTGCATAATCATCCTGATGGGTGGCATGGCAAACAGATCCAGTTCTGACTTTGAACAGGCGCAATACTCTTGCTGCATCATTTTAGTTCTTTTTTTCAATAATAAAAAACGTATAAGTCCCAGACGGTTCTTTTTTTCGTAGTCTTTCTAGCTCTATGGGTGTGAGGGCTTCTCAAGGGATGATTTCGTCGTCTCTTTCTGCCTTTTCATTGTTGTGGCGTCAGGGAAGCAGGAATGCCTGACTTGGTAGAGTCCAGGGTATTTATAAGAGTTTCTCGTCGACCAAAAAAAATATCTTTATCCGTTAGATGCAAGCTATTTTTGCCTCCTCTCAGGATAGATTCTTCGGGGATTTGTTTGTCGATGATGTCAACATCGATTTCAAAACGGGGACCACCGAACGAAAGGCCGATTTCAACATATCTCCTAAACCATGTCCTTGCCTTCGAGCGAATCCTCAGTACACAGGATACATGAGCCGTTAGAGAATCGTTTTCGAAAATGGAGTTTTACCGGGACTTTGTTTTTGGAGAATGGAATATTTTGTCCCAGATCTTTTATAGCAATGTTGACAGTGTCAAAATACGACTTACTGACCGGTAAATAATGAGGATGTACAAATTCGTGGTGAACATGATAGGTGTTTCCACCTTCCTCGTCATGGGCCTTGGTAGAATCCAATTTGAAAGGAATAACAAGCAGTAATAGTACTGGCATGTGTCCCACCACGTTGTACTCCTCCACATCAGAGTATACAAACATCAAATTGAGTCCGTCGTTTACTTCTACCAGGAATCCAAAAGCTCTGTGAAAATCTATATTGCTGTTCATTTTTGGGCTCAAATTCTCTGCTACCATCTGTGGATGTCCACCCAAAATTTCCAACATCCTACAATTACAAGTAATGGTCAAAGTTTTTGGTATCCGAAAATTTCATTATTAGGCGACGAGCCACTTTATAATACTCAATCGTAACAATTTTTTATGCTCTGAACAGGGCTATGGAAAACGCTTCCTCTAACCTGTCAGCAACTGTATCCACCAAATGTTATTATTTTACTGGTTGTGGGTGACAAGAAAAACCGATTTTAATCATCTCTTGTAGCAAGTGAACGTTCAGGAATTCGACATGGGGAGGTCATTGCGTTTAAGTGATGTTTTGAATTTGTGTGTGGTGAATCGTTTCCACCAAAACAACTTTCCAACGGACTTCGCAATCTAAATGAGGTAATTTTGCCGCGTTACAGCACATAGTGTTTTGGGGAAACACCTTCATTGAACTGTTACTGGGTAACGTTAAGTTAAATTGGTTGTTGTCGTTCACAATTCCAGAGCTCTGTTGGAGTGTTGACTAATGGGAGGGTGACTGAGGTTGGACGGAAGACTCTTGTTGTTCCGGTTTGAGGAGTATTGCAGGAAATATTGGATAATAAAGGTAACCGATACAACTACTCAGTAAAATGGTCCACAATTGTCTTCTTGTTGCAAACTCAAGTTGGTAATGTCAGTACGGATGACAAAATAAAGCAAAAATATTTGGCAGCAAAAGATGATTTGCGTTTTAAACAAAGTTCTCCACATAACACCCACAAGGGCTGTTTTTGCAGATCTTGCACAGAAGAAATGGGTGTCAATGGCATCTGAGGTTGTGTTGAAGTGCATGATGGTCACTTCTTTTTATAGTCGATTACTTCCAAAGCGTCGACCCAAGAATCGAAACTGAGCGGAGATACTTTCCAACGTACTATGACTTCTTTGACAGGTTGTTGCCGTGTCGATTCCACAAATAGCGTGTTACACATTAAGTTTACCAGTTCGATCTTCAAAATTCACAAGCTCACCTGGGTCAAGGTCAGTAACAATGTGGCTGGTAAACTCAGCCAAATATGCTTTGGCGGAAAATCTGTTAAGATTTTCATCAGTACCACATCTAATCTGAGTAAATATTAACGTACATTTTGTATAATATTAAGCACATTTTAACGTAATTTCGATACGCATTTGCTGGGACGGTGAACGCTCAAGTGCATGCAATTCTTTAACAACAACATGACCACATATTGGCCCATCTGACAGAGATTGCAACAGCAGAGTTAAATAAAATGGTGGCTGTCAGTCTGGGCCATCGCCATGGATTCTAGCTCCTCGGGTTAAATAATCAACAATTTTAAGTGTTGGTGCAAGTCAATAGAAGTCAAAATATAAAATATGTTTGGGTGTTAGTATGTATGTTACCCAATGCGTTCTAGGTCCCGTTGTCAAAACTAGGTTAACAATGCTGTTTTGCATTATTTGTGGAATCATCGATGCATGTTCACCCGCATAAAAAGACACCTCGAAAATGTTTGATTTTACCATTGCAAATAAATTAAAATTGGTTAGCAAAGAGGTCTTCTGCAAGTTGTACTGGGCAGTAGAAGACATATGAGGGTATTCTGTAAGTTGTTCCTGGTAATCGAACACCTTTACCTTTTCTTATTCATTTATCGCTTATGTTTCCACCAGCAGCCTTTCTTAAAGACATTCCAGATGCAATTCCGACTGCCCTAGTACAATCGGTTTTGCAACCACTGGAACTGCAGCTGCTAACAGCACTGAAATCTCTATGACGAATTGAAATATTCTACTGAAATCTTTTATTTATTGATTTGGATATTTTAACAAAACAGATGTATCCTTTCATTGGCCGCATTAAGCTCATCACGTTGTGTTTGAGTCAACCACAGGTGGGCAATCACAATCAACATAGTAAAAGAAAGACTAAAATGAGTCTGGGATCATGTTTTTATATCGTTTTTTATTCTCGTTTGCTGGTTTTCATTAAGATCAACCTCTTAACTTCATGATGGGACATTATTATTAAAAATGCGACAGGTCTAAATACTTAATGTTCCAAAAGGGTGTCAATGACCCTCATCTGTAAATTCATGACCTCCAACAACATAATTTTGTCAGAGTGGATCATAACTTATCATTTGTAACCACTGTCAAGTGATGCATGTCCAAGCGCTTGAATGTATATGTCGACTACGGACCATTTAAACATTTCAAGTGCAGGGAAATCTGCATATCTATCATTGTTTTGATACGAACACAGATGATACATCAAAATGCAATATGTTTGTGAAGTCAAGCAACATTTTGTTCAGAGGGTTCCTGATAACTCTTTAACCGACGAGAATCTTCAGTTACTTCCAATTCGTCAAATATCATCTTGCTACAGGTTTGGTTATTGTCTCAATTTATAGTTTTGGAAGGCAAGGAGTATGTATTTTGGTAAGAAGCAAGGTCGGGTACTTATTTGCCTTATGAACTGTCCCATAATATAAGTTACTTGATGCTTGTATGTGGTAAGTGCGAGGAACGACAGAGTTGACATGGCTCCAGACGTCACACGAAATCCTTAATGAGCCTCCCAATCTGATTAAAATCAGATCTCTACTGTTATACACGAAGATCAGACAGCGACCACTTTGGGACCTTGTTCTGGTTGCCTATGTTATTAGCATAATCGCTAATTTTATCAGTCAATCAGGCGAAGTCTTATATCTATGCGTTTGGAGACTGAGCAGTGTGGATGAACAGCATCAATGTTAACCGAGCGATTTGATTCACTTTCAGATTTTTGAAAGCCACATCTCCATTGGATAATTCAATGATCACCAGAGAATGACCCCTAAGTGGTTATCGTCAGATCTTCAAGTAGGACAGCGGAGATCTGATTTTAATTAGATTGATGAACGTCAATGAAGTTGTACTTCACACTGCTTAAATCCATCATTAAAACTGTTGTTCGTACTCGTGACTAAAGGTCATGTATCTACATCATTGACAGAAGCACTTCGTAGTGTATGTTTCTGATATGTATATAGTCGAGAATCGGCATTATCAGAAGTATCTTTGAAAACATGATAGTTGGACCCGTGGATCTCGCGGAATCATCACTGTATCTAGGCGAGTCCAATAATCATTGTGGTAATGTCAAAGTTGTCAATAATAGCTTTGATTTTCTTTCTGTTGATGGAATATTTTGCGCTGCTGAACAATGCCAGGATGCAATTGTTAATATATCCAACTGTGGTATTGACGGGATAATAATTACTGAGGGCATTGTCTTGTGTTAGTTATCCGTCAATTTCCAAGAAAGGCTCATATGGAAGAACAAACCCAAATGTGTGACACAATTGTAATTCTATTTGTTGGTACCTTGGGACTCCTAGCCAGGTATGAATATTACCTAATATTCCATATTACCGAAATTGAGTTTACCCAAATATTGATGATATTTCCAATCGGTTTGTGTTGCTACTCAAGGGATGCAACTTGGACAAGATCGCCCATTCAAAACAGTCTGGCAAAATGGATCAAATGGCAACAAGCGGAAGTATGCACTTCAACTAGCACGCATCTTTGAAACGTCCATTCAGACAATGTATGGGTTCATTTTTGCAATGTGTCATAGATCATCATCCAGCGTCTCAATTTTTCCAATGTCTCAAGAATCATTGTAAAGCTTTTGTAGATTTTGTCATTAACAGCCCTGGTGTCTTTACGGTTTAGCTTATAAGTGGATCACCATAAAGCTATAAGGCTGTTATTTATAATCCATTTTTAAGATGGTTAAATGTCTGATTCAAATGCACATGGAGGACATTATATGCTTTAACTCCATAGGTGCCTGTCTGCTGTAACATCAATACGACTTTTAAACACATCTTTGAAAAGAGTTCAACCAGGTCTTTACCTGGTTCAAATTCAATCTGAATAATTGCCTTACAGCTTTTAACAGTCTTTACGTTACCATGACACTTGTGAAACTTATACATGTACTAGGGTACTTGTAATTGCTGTGGTTTTGAAGCAGCCTAAGTAACAATGATATGTACACTACAATGATGGCAGTCTTGTTCATGAACATATGATGCAGCTTCGGCTGCAATACGACAATGGTTTTGTTCATCCACAACAACGCATACAGTTTCATTTTTGGAAGAATTTTGATAATTAACTGTACTGCAGTTTCTCAGTCCGACGCGGTTTGGCTATAATACCTGATATTGAAAATGTCAGGTTTTCTAGTGCCACATGGCATTTGTATATTTTGCTTAAACGCGACTTGTTTTACTTGTAATGCTCTCAGTGCATTTGGTTGATCCTGGGCAACCAGTTGTGGAAATTGTTGCACAACCAGTCGTGGTCCTAATAACGGATGCCATTCAGTTTCTTACATACGGTCTGGTATTCGTATCCCACACTCACGTGCGAGTTGCCTTAGCTGAATCAGTCGGCATACTGGTATATAAAGAAAAATGTTTCTCTAATTGCAAATTCCATCAATAATTTTGTTTTACTTTGTTGACTCTATTAGGGTTATAAACTGCAAAAGCTTCAACCCTGACTATTACTTCATCAACATATGTGTTTCCTCAACAGTTAAAATTTTCGAAGGCTAACACCTCTACAGTCATTACATATCAATGCCACTGAACTTTATATATTTACAAATTGTATTCTAACAGAAATAATCAACCGTGTTTTCAAACAAATTATAATTTATGTTTCTAATTGTTGTTTTAGGTTGAACGCTAATTTTTAGCACATTATCGGATATATAAATAGTGACCAGATGAAGTACCTGGGAAATCCCCGATAAGAACAGCCAACTCACGGAACTCTACTGGCAAGCTTTCTGATATACCCACATTGGCCAAGCCTGTGACTCGAACCCATGCAAAAGATGAGATGGCAGTAATCAGTAGAGGTAAGCCTTTTTGACCAGTATGTCACCCTGGGCCCGTCATTCTTCTGAATGATGGCGTACTTATTATTAGGCGTATGTCCTTCTCAGCATATACATATAGTCTTAAATATACTAACAGTGGACATTATTTGATTGTATGGTCATTAACTGCAAAATACACCGCTGTGAAAGTAATTTGCAAACCTAGGGTACTGCATTTTAAAAACATGAACCAAGGATCAATGTCAAATATAATTTTGTTTCTGGACATAATTTTTCTTTAATTCAGTATCTGATCACATCACTGCATGCTGATTATTATGGTCACAATGTATTATACCAATAGGTTAGTGACCACCGCTTGTACAATTACATCTGAAGTTCTTAAATGTCAAGCACTGCTTGTATATTGACACTATAGCTTTTCTCCTTGCATGTGAATCTCATTCCACAAAAATTGCAACAACGCTGCATTCGCTTAGATTCTCCATTGTCGAGAAACGTCTCATATTCATGTAAAGGCGTTGTTCTTAATTCAATATATTAATGCTAAAGACACCTCTCTCTCATTAATTCATTCTTGATTATCTTCATTATACGGCTACTATATTCACGTAATGTTATCAATGTCATCACTATCACCATCATTGCAGTATTTATTCAGTTTGGGTTGTCTAAATGTCAGCTGCTTCAGTTTTCTCATGTACAATATCAAAAAGGACTTTCCAGGATTTTTTCTTCAAATTATTGTTTACCGGTATATCGTTGCTGCTCCAAGACAGTTCATAAGTTGAATAAATTATCAACATGTACAGGCTATATTTGTGCAAGTGTCTGACTAATCTTTATGATACATTTAAGCGAAATATTAATTTCATATTTTTCTGTAACATTGTGCACAATTCACTGATATGGTAAAATGAAGCCACAATTTGATCTGTCAATACATTCTTTCAAAATACTATACATGTCAATCTGTGACTTTTTGCCATTTATATGCAGTGCACTAATTGTTTAATATAAAAATATCCTTTGCTGCAGTTGGTCTAAAATAATTTCAGACTATCTCTGCCACAGAAAATAAAATCAGTGTAGTGGTGATCAATATTCCTATTTCTGCAGTTACACAAGAATTTGTAGTATAGCCACAATCAATAATATAGGCCTGATTAAAAACCTCAGCTATGTGTGTATTGCAGAAGGGGTCACTTTCTTTACCACACACGAAGTGATGCAGATCATGGTCATAATGGAAAATTGCTTATGCTAGTAAATTCATGGGGGTATTCTTGTCCATCTTCTGTTGAACAAGGCTCAACTAATATACTAATTTTATTTGGTTCATGAGTCAATGATTGGTGGTAAGACTAATGAAAGTACCGCTTTACATGGGAAAAGCACAGATGTGAAGGAATACAACCTTCCGATTGAAGATAATGATGAGAAAGATAACACTGCCAAGATTGAATGAAAGAAATGTGAAAGAGCACGACAATTTGTTTTCAATAAAAAAGGCCTTTTCTTTTTTCAAAAATCACCATATTTAATACGAAGAGTAAGAATCTCTAACTCAAAACCATAAAACAAACATACAGTGTTTTAAACCTGAACATATTTACAAGGTTGACAAGTCAGGTTGAAATTATTGTCAGATTAATATAGCAGTTGCTGACGGACACGAGATGATGCAAGATGGACGAAACTCAATACCAAAGTACAAACAAAAGGCGTTAATAGCAAAAGCCATGCTATGTAAAACAAGAGCTCCTTCAAGCTGACCGAAATTAATTTCCAGGAATCAAAGATAGTTTCATTTTATTAACTGATGGATGTGGAATCTATCTTTGATATTCTGGACAAAAAGACAATTTCAAAATGGCCACCATGACATCTATAATGGACGCAAAATTTGGGCCATTTGTTATGTAAAATCTTCTGGTGAAAATCCTATGTTGATATGACCATTCATTTAGGAAGAGTAGAGATACAATGTTTGTCAACATGGTCATTGTAGCAATCATACTGTCTGTGCAGATTGGCATCATTTAAGACCAAAGTTACGTCATAGGGCTTGAACTTAAGTAACAAGACCAGGTAAAACCAAACAAGCATTCAAGTATTCCAAAATATAAATTTTCGTAAATAAAATATAAAATCAAACAATGTGAGAGAATTAAAAATAACTTAGAATGATTGAATTCCTAATATGTAATCCTAATTATCCTAATTATACTATCAACTTCTCACCAATCCAGAAACTGTTCCAAAGTAATCTGAATGAAGGTTTTAAGGTGCTTATATGCTACCATGATAACATCACTGAATTTAACACAGTTATTAATCCAAATGTTTTACGTCAATGTAATCCCGTGAACTTAGATTATCACTTAAGTCCTTGAAGATTTCGCATAATCTGATAGAATTAGTTATATATTCAAATCCATGAATAAATTCACATAATCTTCAAAGTACTAACTGTTTAAAGTAAATATTATCTACTCTGCTATATCCAACGAAAATGTTATAAATAAATTACAAGTTGCTTTCTGACTTTTACAAAACTGGAATAACTGAAGAATATAATAAGTTGTGTATATTGTCATTATATTGTAATATATATGCATCAAATCAAAAATATCTGATTCATAATAATTTCGCAAATAATTAAATCTGATTATTTCACAATACATATAATGCAAACAGCCATAATGTGTCATAGGGCAAATGCACTTCTAATTCCATGTGATGTTTATGTAAATTCCATTCATTTTGGCATGACATTCTTTACTGACTTAGTTGTTGATTTGAACTTAGCAATTGGCCTTGTTATGAATGAAATTCCTACGACGTTCTGTACATGTACTTTACTATAGTGCCAACTAGTCACTGAATTAAAGAATTTAAAATATAAATGTCATAGGCTCAAATGGCTTACATAAAAACTATATTTTAAGTTTATAGATGATACAGAGAGCTGTAGCACCAATGAGACATCTTATGAAGAAAACCCATGCTGATATGATCATCCATTCAGAAGTATTAGTGATTACAAGATTTTTAAGATGGCCACCATGGTGGCCATATTGTACGTCAGATCTGCATCATTTTCACTTTGGAACAACTAGACAACACAAGGATGTCTTTTGGTAAAATGCCGCTACGACTTTCTGTTTAGATGAAGAAGCAATAATAAGATTTTTTCGATGGCTGCCATAGTGGTAATTGTGGGTGTCACCTCCGCAATGTTTTCATTTACGATCATTAAAAGCCTTTTGTCTACATAACTTTCCATTCAGAAGATTGCGAAAAACAGATTCAAGATGGCTACAATGGTAACCATGCTGATTGCAACATTGAAACCATTGCCATTTAGTTTCATATAGGCTTGAAAATAAGTCATCTGGTGCAAACCACATGTCAGCGTGGTTTTCCGTTTATGAGATAATAGTAACAAGATTTCTGTGATGGCTGCCATAACAGTCACATATGATGTCGGATCAGCACCACAAACAAAATAAATAGTTCTTTGGTAAAACAACAATATGCTAATATGACCATCCACCCAGAAGTAGGAACCATAAGATTTTCAAGATGGCAACCATATTGACTGTCAGATCGGCACACCTTTCCTTTAAAACTGACTATATATAGACATCATAAACCTCTTCTGGTGAAAACCCCAAGTTAATAGGACTTTCTGATTAGGAAGAATTGCAATAAAAATGAATTGATCAGAGAGAAAATACATTGTAAGGATGACAATTCTAAGTCCAACTAGCCTAGGCAAGTGAAACTAGTTGGTAGGCAAGAGAAATCTTGGATGAATTGTTCAATGTATTGAGAATTTTAGAGCAAAAACCTCTGACATGATAACCTTCATCATTTGTGCTAGGCTATGGGCTAACATATCTTCAATACGCCCCGCCCCAACATATTGGCTAAAGAAACCTAGAAAAGTAACTCACATTCAGATCCACATAAAATATACAATGCCTAAAAAGTACTTAAGTGGTAACATGATTCTTACACTTTAAGTATATCCAAACACTACATCCCCTTAAACTCCACCCACCATAAAATCCTCCTTTATTGCAATTATATCCAATCTTTACTCTGTCACGTTTATACCCACTGCTCCAGCAATAAAATCCTCCTTTAAAATTATCTAAACATAACTCCGTATCGTCTATACCCCCTCCACCCGTCAAAAAATCACCAATTTATGTAGATATATCTAAACTTTCCTTTTTCTTATATTTACCCACTCCACCCACGATTAAATTTTCTCTTATGGTAAGTATATCTAAACTCAGCTCTGTCTTGTATATACCCACTCCACCAACCATAGCATTATTCACGGTATATCGAAACGTTCGTCTTTTCTTTCTTCCATACCCATTACACACCACCTAAATCATCCCATATTATAATTATATCAAAACTTTACTCTGTATTGTCTATAAACTCTCCAAACAGGATAAAGTCCTATATTATTGAAAATGTTTCCAAACTGTATCTTCTCTCGTCTAAACCCATCCATCTACTATGCAATCCACTATTGTTGTAATTGTATCCAAACTGTATACTGTCTCGTCTATGTTCACTGCACCCTCATAGAATCCTTCATTGTTGAAGTGCATCCAAACATTACTCTTTCTATCCTATACACACTCCTTCCACCATAAAATCCTTCATTATCGAAAGTATATTCAGACGTTACACTGTGTCGTCTATACCCACTCCACCCACTTTAAAATCCTCCATTATTATACAGTTACCAAAACTTTATTTTTGTCTCATCTATACCCATTCCACATAACATAAGATCCACAGTATTGTATAACCAAATTATATCTCGTATATACCTACTACACCCATCATAGAATTCCCCATAATTGTAAGTATATCCAACCTTTGCTCCGTTTTGTCTATACCTACTCCACCCATCAGAAAATCCTACATTATTGTAAGCATTTCCAACATAATATACGTAATTAGAAAACTTCAAAAGGTTTATAAATTTAACCATTTACACTAATCATATAAACCCTTATCCTTCTTTTTATGTTCATTGTTGTTTATTTCGGGGCATTACAATTGTATGTGCATTATCCTTTGGTTAATTCTCATTAGGTGACGCGAAGACAAGATACTGAAAAGTGCGAAAGTCAACAGTGAAATAAATAAGATAATGCGGTTTTAGTAATGTCGTAGTGTGCTTAATTGTGTAAGTGACTATCTTGAGTATAATGTACTTCTTTTGTCCACTGCTGGTTTTGCCAATCTGCCTGCTAGACAAACTCAGGTTTAAAATTTATATTCAGTGTAGTTATCCAGAGATTTGTTTATTCCACATTTTACAGTAACCTAGAATGTTTTTGTCGCTTTGCCAAACCTGCACCAGGTTTAACAAATACCATTTGTTATGAATGCACCTGATTTAACACATATCATTTAGTATAATAGGGTCATAGTTTTCCTGACGCCGTGCCAATAACGTCTCTGACACATCTTATCTAAGTCTGACTAATGTTGTAGATTCCACTGTTGCCACATATGTTCATTCTAATGAAATTTGGCATTCGTGCATCAAGTAATATATTTGTGTATATGTGTGTGAGAGTGTGTGTATGAACGTAAAGGTATGTGAGCGTACCTGTATATGTTTGTCTCTACACCTACCTACCTACCTATATGATAATTTGGATGTAATGTCAAGTTGTGCGGAGTTTACATAATGAGTTCATGCGAGGAAAAACTATATTTAGTTGATATTGTATTGAACTTATTTAGCAGTTTTAATACTAGTTCAAGTCTGTTGTAACTATTAGCTCAATACATCGCACTACTTGTATGTCAAACTTAGAAACAAAACATTTTAATCATGAACAACTTGAAAACATATTCTCATTTATTGATTTATTTTTCTCTTTATCAGTGTTTTTTTTTCTTCTCTTCCACCGGGCAAAATATCTGTACCACGGTGTTGTACATTTAGAATTTTATCTTGTCTAAGTGCGATTACCCCTAATGGAGAACACAGACGACAGAATAAACTTGTTAATGATTATGGATAACTCAATAAAGCAGTACAGAATTTTCATCGGGATATTGAGCAATCGTTTAGTTTTGTTCAGTGGAAAAGGAATAAAAATAAACTACACAAATAAATCTAGAAACATGTTTTTATTTCAATTATACGCATTTGCTGTACTGACACTTATCGTTATTGACTTCAGTCTTACTGACTTTGGGCGGGGATACTGAAACTAACCCGACGATAATTAAATGTCTTTACTTTATTTAAATATTAGGTGAATCCAAGAGAAATTTGATTATTTGCAAAGTATAGCTCAGGATTGTTCAATGTTCTGCTTTATTGAAACACATATAAATTCTAGCATCGATATAATTAGTTTAAAACTCAATAATTTTATAAAAGAAAATTTTAGAAAAGACAGAAATGTCACAGAGGCGGCATCAACGTTAACGTTTCCAATAAACTATTTAGCAAACATCTGAATGCTTCGAACTTTGGATCTCATGACATTGAATTAATATGGACTGAGATTAAGTTATACTCTGATAAAGTAGTCTTATGGGTAGGTTATAGAATAACACTACTCTCCTACCAATGTATGGGAATATTTTAAAACTTCGATTTATGTCATTAGTGACATGTATAAACATATTATTATTATTATGGATGACTACAACACACATTTACTCAAACCTTCTATTTCTGCATAATTAATCGATGTTATGTCAAGATAATAGGTTCGAAATGTGATAATCAACTATAAGCAAATACTTCTACTACCAAAACATTGCATGGCCCAATCTTTGTAAGTAGTGGTATAACCATACTTCACCCTGACATTTTAATCACTGGTAGAAAATTAATTGCTCCTAATATAGCAGTCAGTGTTTGCACATCCAACAAGTCCTTAAGCGTTCTGTCTGGATTTACAGCAAAGCTGAGCTCAAACGATTCAACGTTCTGATAACAGGACCTAACTGGATAGACTTATTGCTAACTCAAGATATTGTGATTGCCCAACTGATATATTTACCAAGAAACTATTAGAGTTCATATCATTGTGTATTTCTTATAAAATTGGATATATTCGCCTAAGTGATAACCCATAGTCAGATTCCCATTAAATAATGGAAAAGGGACAAGGTACACAAATTTGCCATCAATCGACTGGAATAAATACATACAAATCAAGAATGATGTAAACCACGTGAAAAAGTATGCTAAGTGAGCAATATATCAGTAGTATTGATTCTTCTCTTTCTAAAACATTTTTTAAAATTACAAAATATCATTTGAAAGAGATAAATCCTTCAACGTTTAAGAAAATGCGAACTTACTAAATATGATTTCCCTTCGATTTCAACTATAAATGATTATGATTTTACCCTCCCAAATTTGAAACGAAAATTACGCTTTGATACCTTAAACGAAATTACAACCTCTGAAAAATTAAATATCGATATTATTAAATCACCTTTGTTAGTAAAGCCACTCAGCCTGATAACCTAAGCCACAAAATGCTTAAAGCATCAGTAAAACTATAAGTGTCATAGCCATATGCTACCTTAGATTTATTTCTCTGAGGAAAGAGCGATGCAAACCATAAATATTGGTACCTAAAATATCTTTGTAAATGTATAACTGATAACGGTCGATTTCAGTAACTTATTCAAGCCCCGAATGGCATCAGTGTGACCCTCCCGATAAACATAATTAATGACTTTAAACTTGCCATGTCTTCTTCGTCATAAGACTTTCTCTTTTCATATTTTCTCAGGTAGTATTGTGATTGACTTCTGCCTCAATCTGCTCTATCATAATAATTGCACCCATATTGTATAGCAGCAGAGGGGCTGTACAGACCGAAACTTTTTGCACAATAAACCCCTCCAGGAAACTATTCCTCGATAGAGGGCTTATTTCGACGAAATAAACCCTTCTATTCAGAATACAGGACAAAAAAAAATGTCCCCCGAAAACTCGAAGAGTTTCCAGGGACAAACTCGTTGAGTTTGCACTGACAACTTGGGTTACTTCAATAAATCTGAAACAGTTTCCGTGGCGGGGTCGTTATTGAAAAATCCATGGGTCGGGTCCATCCCCTCTGCTGCTCTACGAAATGAGTTTCCAAGGAAAAACATTTTTATGTTGCAAATAGTGTATCAAGTCCAATACGGTATCTTGTTCTGGGATCGTGTAAATTTATTGTCACAAATCCGTGAGGTTTTCTTTGAGCATGACTGAAGAAATTTTTAAATTTATTTAAATCCATATCGCCACCACACCAGGTTTGATGAATATTTCTCAGTGTATGTGTATCAACTCCATTGAATATCGCAAGAAGATTACAATTATCCCTGATTACTTTAGGAATTTGTGTATAACGCTGAGTAACATAAATCACATCAGTGTTTTTGTGACGTCCCCGGGAAAATATTCTTGCGGGATTTTTTTGCTTGTCCAACATAACATCATCATACACTACTAGGTTGTTAATTGATTCATCAAGATCCTCGACGCTGGGGGCTTCCTCGATATCAGTGATAAATTCAACAACATCCTCACCGTCTTTACTCAGCGCGCTTGCACTCTCATTAAAATCTTTTATAACGTTATAGCATCGTTGATCATCTACAGATGGAGCTATCAAATACAGTTTATCCCATTTCATCCACTTCATTATCAAGTTCAGCAACAGCTGTGTTTTACCTGAACCGGATGGCCCAATTATAATCGCGCGGATAGAGTTTGGTAGCACTGAATTATGCTTAACTGGCTCTTTCTTTTTTGTCGCAGAAAAATCTGTAATTTCCATTTGTATATAAAGAATAATAATTATGGATCTATATTGTGTGAAGTGTAAGGCACGAACCCCTACGAATGATCTAACAACCATTACAACAAAAAATAACAGACAAGCACTTTCTGGTAAGTGTACGCGATGTGGCACAAAAAAATTTAGATTTCAAAAAAAAAGCGAGAATTTAGCGGAGGTGACATTGCAGCCAAACTTGGAAAGCTCCCCGGAACTCCCTGGGCAAAGTATCCCGGAGAAAAACATCTCCCAGGATACAATTACTGCGGTCCAGGGACCCGACTAGATATCAGACTTGATGAACAATCTAAACCAAAACCGGGAGAGTATCCGATAAACGCTATCGACGCAGCGTGTCACATACATGATGTTGCTTATCGAAGTAAAGATCTACAAGACAGGCATATCGCGGATGTGAAATTAGTTCATGCACTAAGCGCCATAAAAAATAAATCATTTAAGGAGTCACTCGTTAATTGGTTAGTAAGATCAGCGATGAAATCTAAATTAGTATTAGGCGCTGGATAATTAAATAAAAATGCAAGCGATTTATTATTCCCCAATCGGATACTGGAGAGGTAACTCAGCAATTAATAAACTCGCCAACGCGGCATCAGTAACACGCGAGGTTGCCAAAAATTGGCTATCAAAACAAGCAATATGGCAAATCTACTTACCACCACCTCGACAAATCAACTTTGCACATTTTGATGTTAGTGTGCCCAATGAAGTTCATCAGGCTGACATACTATTCCTGCCTCATGATACTGTCCGTAGAAAAATATACAAATACGCGCTAACAGTAGTTGATGTTGCCAGTAGATACAAAGAAGCAGAACCGTTAGCGACTAAAACAGCGTCCGAAGTCGCCTCTGCGTTTAAACGAATTTATCAACGAGGACCTCTAAACTGGCCACGATTATTACAAGTTGATCCTGGCAAGGAATTTCAGGGCGCGGTGTCATCACTGACAAAGCAGCATAACGTTACCATACGACGAGGACATACTGAAATTCATCGGGATCAGGCAATTGTTGAGCGATTTAATAGAACACTCGCTGAGAGATTATTCGGATACCAGTACGCGAGGGAATTCATTTACGATACGAGATCTCGTGAATGGGTTGCAAGACTGCCAAACGTGATAGCCGCACTGAATAATGAAATTACCAGAACAACAAACATGAGACCTGTAAATGCAATCACAAAAAAATATATACCCCGCGTCAGTGAACGCGGACAACAGCAACAAAATGTTTCAACGCAGCCAGGGACGCTAGCGTCCCCACTGCTGGGTAATGTCACCGTTAGGTATTTATACGAACCAGGCGAACTAGAAGGAGGAAAAAAAAGAGCAACCGATCCCACATGGAGTGTTACTACACATAAGATATCCAGCATAACCAGATCAACTGGGAGAAACGCAATCTACAGATTAGATTCGACTGCTCCTCAACGCGGATTTAAACGCGAGCAACTTCAGGTGATTCCCGAGGATACACAATTACCACCCCGATCACTAAAGTGATCCGCACTGAAGTGATTCAATCATTTAAATAACTGCAGCAACACCTCTGCGTCGGTTACACTCAAGACAGGTCAACATCACATTTTCACGTGTATGACCGCGACTGCTATCTATTCTATCTACGGTGAATTGCCTTGGGTCGTTTTTCGAATACTGCCACAGCAATAAACAATTACAACTCGCACAGTGATTATTCTGCTGTTGTTGTAATTGTATTACAAATTCAACATCCAAACTTTGTTTGGGATCAAACTCTCTACCATTTTTTTTGTCGCTCTGTTTGTAACCGGCTAATTTCTTTCTTATTGTATCATCAGCGATTGATCTGTTGATGCTGTCGTTGATAACATCATCTAATACAATTCTTTGTAACTGAGCTATCCTTCTTACTCTTGACACGGCTAAATAAACTAAATTTGACCACTCGATGCGATCATCAACAATCCAAACTGTTGTATCTGAAATAGTTAGTCCTTGCGAACTGTGGATGGTCATAGCGTATCCTAGCGTCCACGGGGATTTGCTCATTTTCAGTGCCTGTTCGACAGCATCAACATCAACGATAACAATATCATTTAATACTAAATTTTGTTTTTCCGTCCCTGACGCAGTCAGGCGTCCTGGAATATCAACATCAATATTCTGCAATCGCGTATCAGCTGGTCTATAACACAACGGCACTGGCAACATGGGAAATTTCTTCTGATGTAACTGAAATAACCGCTGCTGAAGTGTGTCCCTGACTATCTTTCTACTTGCCACAATTAAATCACCTGGTTTCCACGTTTCCCAAAAGTCGCTCAGCGAAGTCTCTGGAATTATTTCACGCATTATCTCACACTGGACTTTATTGGTTTGTAGCCTGATCAGTGTCTTAAACTCTTTCAGCGTTTCATCGAGTGCTCTAACATCGTTAGTTATTTCCTCATAATAATCTACAAAAGTTTTCAGCCACTCGTGTGGAGATTCACCTGTAAATGGCGGTGGTTGACCATGATCGCCGCACATCACCACTGCGGTATTTTTCTTTAGCAACCAATCCAGAAACTGTTTTAATATATCTAACGGCACAGTGTCTATCTCATCCCAGATTATTTTCTCGGGAATATATTTCGTTCCCATTCGTTCAGGTGTCCACGTGCCGCCGCTGTATTTGAAAAAACTGTGATACGTGCACGCGTTAACATCCCGTTGTCTCATCTCCCTGGCAAGTCTGTGTGTGGGAGTCAGCACGACCAAGTCAGAACCGCGAAATAATTCAATCGCCCGAGTTGTCTTACCAGAACCACCAGGGCCGTTTAGATAAACTGTTTTGTGTCTTGTAACAGGATCGTGCACCGGCGGAGACAACGAAACCGTCGAAGACATTTCTGCGCTGCGATACTCATCCACGATTTCAACGTCAGCTGATTCACAATATCCTTGTAACATTTCATTCTTTATTCTCCACGAGCCCCACGATGGATCATCCGATATAACATTATCCAACAGCGCTGAGTATTTTTTATTAATATAAAATGAATCCGTTGCAACTCTCACTGCGACAACAGGGAATCTATTAATCATCGACAACAAATTTATGGATACATAAGCTAGCATCGAAGATCTCAAATGTGTGTACTGAGATGATTCTCCGTCGATATAACTAAAAACAGTCCCTAGTTTTTCCCCGTTTGACAGAAACACATCTTCGCGGTTACAGAACATGTTGTTCGTGGCTGCATCAGCGACAACAAGATCCAATTCAGTCTTGTCCATGATTAATCGACTGTGATGTTGTTTATGATCATACGCTCCACCTTGAGTGAATTTCCCTATTATTCTTCGTCCTAGATCTTTTGCTGTGCTTTCGTCATTTCTGAGTTTGTTTTTAAGTACTTCAGGAGCTTTCTTGATGATAGCGTCGATAGAAGTTTCTGGATATTCTCGTGACCAATCTTCGATGACTTCTTCTAACGTAACCGGCGTTGGAGTTGGCAACCAAACTTCGGTTTGACGACAATAACATATAATCGCTTCGCTGACCGTCAGCGACAACAGTATTCGACTGTCAAGCATGTATCGCAATAACACTATCGGTGCCCATCGCTTCTCAACGAAATGTCTGCCAAACCAAACATAACACACAGGATGTAAATCCTTAGCGAATTTAAACGACGACACACAAGCAAATCCGGTCAAGTCAAAATCAGGCAATGGTCCGTTTACAGCAACTCTTGTCATCGAGTTTGTAACGTGGCCAAATCGTTTAAAATATTCGCTGCATTCTCCACGCCCAAGGAAACTTCCTGGATAACACGCCGTCATGTCGACGGATATCATACCGCGGTGATCATATCGAGTATTCCACAAACCGCCGTGTCCGTATTCAACACAGCTCTGTTGGATATCCGCAAGAAAACTTTTCGGAGTTGGTCTCCATGAATTTCGTTCCCGGGCTACATGCGCGACAACACCCGGGACAGTAAAACAGTGTGTCAGTAACGTATCAGTGTTGCCAGCATGATATTTTTCTGCGAGTTTTTTCATTTCCTGCTGTAACGCCATTGTTCTGTATATTTCCCCGTTGGGTCTCACAAACTGATCATATTCTCCATCTTCGCTACTTCTGAATAACCACACAGACACTGGATCGGTTTTACTTATCTGATAAATAAAATCAAACATGCTCCCAGAATTGCTTTGCAATTCCGGATAATACTTCACAACACGGTCTTGCGGAAATATCCTAACCGAGTCAGTCCAGGCGTGACTGTTATGATCGATAATAGTTATTGGTGTTCCACGGGAATTGTATTTACACTCATACAATACCTCACCGGTTAACGATGAAACCGTTATAGGAAATTTTAGTAATCGCTCTAGCTCAGCAACATCATTTATTGACGCTCCTTTATCCGCTACTCGTGTCGCCCACGCTGTTATTTTAGTTTGTCTTAGCGGTGTTAGGCCGTTTCCTCGCATTGCATTTTTAAAATGTTCCATTACTCGCTCAGCTACACAATTCATCCTTGACTCTGTCAACGGCGACACCTTCATCGGTTTGAGTTTATCAACGCGTGGTTTCTTCATCGGATAAATTCCATAAACAACTGCGGTCACAGGATACGCTCTGGCATAATATGGTATATCAATCCCAACAAGTACTCCCGGTTTTGAGTCTTTACTTAACAGAACGGTTTTTCCACGAACGCCTCTGGCATCAAGAACAGGGTCTAGTTTGTCTCTGATAATCCACGTTCCCTCGCCGACTCCAACAATAAATTTTATCTGTACGAAATATCTTCTATCGTCGAGATACCCAATTATGTTACGCGCGATTGTATCGTTCATGGTAGCATCAATGATACGGTCACGAGAAATGCTTGCGTTTCCGAGGATAATTTTATACGAAGACCACGTGTGTGCGGCACCATCACGACGAAACTCTTCTTTGGCATTCTTGATAACACCAATTACCTCTGCTAACTCTCTTCGTCGTGGATCAGCGGTTAACCGGTCAAGATCGAATCTAGAACCTGATATGGGTTTTATTCTGGATAGTCTTTCAAAACCCATTATTATAATTAAGACAAATATTTAAATAGACAAAAATATTATATATAATGAACGGAAACTCAAAGAGTTTCTCATGCAAGTGGATCAAACTAAATTCATCAGCGCCGTGTAGCAAACCCTGCAGAGGCGAATACTGTGGACAACATGCTCAACAGGTCCGCGGTGGGAGTCTAGGACCGATACCGTGTATCAGATGCGGCATTGGAGTACGAGGAAAAACGCAATTATGTTCAGCGTGTGGAGGAAAACGCTATCGAGAACTAAAACGGTATTATGATAAAAAAAATCCAGACTGTGATAACGCTCTCTCGGAGCGTGATTACATAAATAAGTTTTCAGACAAATTATGAATTAGACAAATGATTTGCTTATAGTATAATGAATCAAGAATTCGTCCGACATCCAACTATTCCAAATTATGAGGCAAACCGAGATGGCATAGTACGACACTGCACGCGAAGACGACCAGTTGGTGGAGTTGATAATGGTGGCTATTCAAGATTTACTGCCACGTGCGGAAAGAGGTATTTATGTCATCGTTTTATTTACGAATGTTTCTTTGGAGTGATCCCTAAGGGTTTTGTCATTGATCACATTAACGGTAACATACTTGATAACTCTATAAACAATCTTCGCGTGGTCACTCAGAGCAAGAACTGCCTACTGGGTAACACAGGGCGTTGTAAAACAGTTGCAAGAAGAGCTATTAAATCTATAAACGCAATTACAGGTGAAGAAATTGTATTCCAGTCAATAAACGCCGCCGGTAGGTATTTCGGTATTTGTCCACCTTCTGTACAGCATGTCGCAGATGGGATCTACAAAACAGCATTTTCAAAGAAGCTCAAACAGAAGATTTCATTCTGTTATATAACTCTTATCGTTGACACAAACGACGATAACTCCTCCGAGAGTGTGTAACGCTTTGCAGAGTTGTCGTTGCTGGTCAGAGGATTAGCTCCCCCTAAGAAAGCCACCTTGATAAAATATTTTATCGAGTTCATAACATGTAATCATTTATTTACCGTAGAATATATATTTTTTTACAAACAATATCCTCGTTTTACTGAATATATCCGACTGTTTTGCTCTTCTGTGCTTGTTATATGACCGCGCTTAAGAAAACATACAATTAAAATATTTTAAACAAGTCCCGCCCACTGCTAGAGCGAATTTCCAACTCGCAAGTAACAGTTGGGTTATATACGAAATCGCTCCCTAAGACCTTTGGGTCGATCGAAAGTCAGCACGCGCAAGCAAAACCATAAATTTAATCCGCCAATGGCGGGTGTCTTTTGTGCACCATCCAATGGTCGATTCAATGGATGGTTTTGCTCTGCTGCTGACCGTAGAAAATGACCCACCTGTGTATGTTTGTGTCGTCATAGGATAAGGTCTTAGGATAAGTTAGGATAAGATTACATGTTCATTGTGCCTTTACTTGCTGTCATACTCGAATCAGAGGTTAAAGGTTGTCTGTTCTGTACCGTCTCTTAGGATAAGATTACATGTTCATTGTACCTTTGCTTGCTGTGATACTCGAATCAGAGGTAAAGGTTGTCTGTTCTGTACCGTCTCTTAGGATAAGATTACATGTTCATTGTGCCTTTACTTGCTGTCATACTCGAATCAGAGGTAAAGGTTGTTTGTGTTGTCAAATAAATGTTTGCCGGGCCTGCTAGAGAACTCGATCCTAGAAGCCAGGGCTGTCTCGTCTTGTAAATAAATGTGCCTCTGAGTCACTTGGCAGTCAGAGGGGTCCGTCCTTAGGATAAGTTACGTGTTATATGTTTGTCCTTGTTAATTCACTAAACACGTTCTCTTGAGCCTATAGAACGTTATTTTACGATCTAGAGACTCTTGCAGGGGATAAAGTGTTTCGTGTTACATGTTGTATTGTCATGTCGGAAGCAGTCCTCGTGGGGTTCTAGAACGTTATTTGACGATCTAGGCCCTTGCAGGGGATAAATGTTTCCGACTGTCTCGTTTTGTTTTGGAAAGCTAACGTTTCTCATGCAAAGTGTTTCTATTAAAAATATAAAAATATATAATAATATGAATCACGAAAATATAAATACCATACTTGTTGAAATTAAAGAATTACAACAGCGAGGTTTTAATATTTTACTAGACACTGAAACAATTATGTCAGATTTTGAATCCTTGAATGAGCTATCACGCTTGGGGAAGAACAATCTCCCTGCTCGTTATAGGTTCATTAAGGGTTTGCAAGATCGTGTTTACAGATCACTTGCCGGGATAACTGAAAATCAGGTATCTGAATTTATTCCACTGTGCCGTGCAGTTGAGAAGATTCGTCTTGGATTGTCACAAGAGTATGAGACTCGAAAATTAATTAGCACCAGGGTGAGACGGTTAAAAGGTTATATAAAGAATCTAGACACGGAAATGCCTTGCATTTCTGACAAAAATACTAGTGTTTCTGACTACGAGGCCGACAAGGAAGTATAAACCGCATAGCGTGTGACTCACAGCACAAAGTGAAAGTAGAACCTGAGAACGCTAGCGCCCCCCCCCCCCCCGCTTGGAGTGTAAAGCACATTTCCACGGGTAAAAAAAAAAGTGTATTATTTTTTTTGCCCTTGGAAACTCAAAGAGTTTCTCAAGTGAAGGGCGCTTTCAGATTTTCAGGATTTGCTTAAGCGTTTTAACATCAATACAGGAATGAGAATAGTTCATAATCTGTTCTCGTTGACACCAAACTATGATCATATGATTTTGCTGTAGCTCTGTTAATTGTGACGGAGTTAACAAGAAGTCTTCGTCACCATACACGTCAATAACTATTTTAACGGGGAAATACTGTTCTGGGAATGTCTGTATTTGAAATGCGGTTTTTATTGCCTCGTAAAGAATTTGCTTATCATGAATATGAACTCGTGCATGAATGTACTCGGGTTGATACATTATACACAACCGTTTTTTTTTAAATGCGTGCTAGCACTTTCAACGATAACTTATGCTGGTTTTGATAGGGTATTTGCACGATAAAATGACGAAAATGGATCAGTGCAGAAAAAAAAACTGTTATAAATATTATGGATCCCTTGACTTAGGACTTCACCAGTAAGTTTATACTAACAGTCTCGTCACGCAGGTCCAACAAATTCCCCCTCTGGTCGGTGAGTTTGAAATTTATCGTTGACAACCACGGGTTATGACACCGTAGATAGACCGGATTGATTGGTTCTTGCACAATCAGAAAACCAGGGGGGTCTCTTGGTGTGAACGTATACAGGATAAACCCCTGTTGTGCCGTCGTAGTATCTGATGCGCTGTAACTGCCATCGATGACGTCACATACAAGATTGACCGCAATAACATCTGTGATATTTACGATCCCGGGTGAGATGTGTCTGCCATCGGATGCTGTACTGTTGTCGTGCTTGAGAATAACAGGTTGTGGTTTTATTCGTTCGTACGCGGCAAGAATATCTTCGAAAGATTGATCGATGAGATCAGAGACTGATTTTCTCAGCTCGGGCACGTTATATCCAGGAAATTTAAAATCTGAAATATCATTCACTTGAATACCATATTTAATTGCAAAATCTGCTCTGGCTATCTGTCTATAATTATCATCGATATAGTCTTTAAGATCCAGTAAAGCCTGAATTATTCTTAGATTTATAGTTTCCATGGCCGATGCGAGTTTGTTTAGTTTTTCTATGGTTGTGATAATATTATCACGCGGACTTGTTAAATCAGAAATATAATCTTGGAAATATACTCGCAGGAGTTGTAGCTGTTGTTTATGTACTAGATTGATCGGAATAAATAATTCAGATTCTATATCATCTAGACGGTAAACACGGAGCTCCTGCCCCCCCTTAACACGTGGAGCTTCTATACTCCAAGTATCGGGCATTAAAGTACTTTTTCTTGCTAGTAATTGATCTGCAAGGAGTAAATAATAATTGTACTCGAGGTCGTGTAGTGCTTCTTTATAGGTCATAAAATCCGATTTTTCAGGTTTTGGTGGACGAGGTTTAACCTCGGGGGCCTTTGGCCATCCTAATAATGTTCGGATTGAGCTGTTATAAATATCCACGGCGTATCCTGGCGTTGAGATTTCAATGACCGCAGACAGCGTTGGTTCATGAGCTGTTATAGATATTTTGGCTTCCTTGCCGGTGATTCGTTTTATTTGGCGTTGTATCTCATTATTGATTTCTTCGATCTGATAACTCCCAGTGGGAAGTGTAATTGTATTCCAGTCAAGTTCACCCTGTTCGCCGGAGTCGGCTTTGCTTTTCCCGAACACGAATGAATTATTTGGCTGCAGACCACCAAATGATGCCGACCTAACATTGGGCCAGCTGTGATACACACTGAGCTTTGCTAACGCGATTTCACTCACTGGAATTGGAGTTCGAAAATTAATACCGAATTCTGGTGTCGTCGAGGACACTGAGATCATTGTGGTCCTTACCGGTGTTGTGTTTGTGACTATTTGTTGAAGCAGTTCTATTGACATTATTTATTTGTTTAGTTTTCAAATAGTCATTGTACGCATCTGACATTAGTTTGAATTCAGAATCTGATATCGTAGCGTCGCTACTTTGCACGTCTAACGATGATGATATCAGCGATGATAATTTCTGATATGCGGTCGTGGCTGTATTTAATTTTGTCGTGTAATCGTGTAATTTTGTGTTAGCACATGATGATATTTTTTTTGCTATGATGCCGAAAACTTCAGCTGTTGTTGTGGCCGCGGAAACACAGATCGTGGCGGCGACTGCTGCAGTTACCGGAGTGACCGCTGATAGTATTGCTCCGGCAGATGCAACAACGGCAGATACTGAATAAACCATAATATCCAGCACTGTTATGCGGCGCTTGTATTTTTTTACTTTTTGACTAGTTACTTCGATGACAGTTTTTAACTCAGATTGCCACTCACGGACTTGATTGTATCGATATTGTTGAGCATCTGGCGTCGTTGACATTATTCAATTACGCGGTAACCAATTGAGGCGTTGCAGCGACGAATTCCAAACAAAACCAGTAAGATGTTGCTGTTAAACTATCGTCCTCGGCTTCAAGCATAAATGTTTCCTCGGTTCCGCTGTTTAGTATTACAGTGCAAACCCCGGAATACTTATCGGTGGAATGTCTCCAAGGATATGTTGTGAAGATTTCAAATTTAGCGGCTGAAAACACAGACAACCTGTAAACACCGGTGGCTGTTGCTGTATATTTGATAGTGTTATTTTGTCGTGACCATGTTGCGAATCCCGATGATACCGTGAATACGATGTTGGTGATATGCCCCGGAGTAACTCCAGTGGGAACTTTAATCAAACTGGTTTTGTTAACGATATCAGGAATACCCGATACGATATCCTGCTGTGTTTGTTTGATCGTGTTAATGTCGGTCTTTACATCAGCGAGTTTTACATCGACGACTGGAGGAGTCCCAAAGAACTTATCCACGACCTCATCAGTTTTTACGAAGTTTCTTCGAAATCTTGTAAACGCGCCCACGTGAACATCATGCTCTGCACGCAGCGTATTTAGTTTACCGTTGACGATGTCCACGTATTGTTTGTTTGACGCATCCTGGTCGGATTCGGGATTCGCTAACGCGGTTATTTTGTTGCCGCTCATGCTGAGTTCGCCTGTCATCGTGTCACCGGCTTTTTTCACACATTTATCAACACCTTTATCAATACTGTCTTTGATGCTTGCGATTGATATATTCGAGTCCTTGATCCGGCCGCCATCACTAAATGCAACGAAGTTATCCTTGGTAGCTCCAAGAACTCTGCGAATTATATCATTCCACTTAATGTTGCTCGTTCTTAGTTTTCCTTGCCTGTCTTGGAAAATAGCAACTTCATCTGGGTCAACTCCAGCTATATTCAAAAGATTATCGACTTCATCTTTGGTCGCATATTTTGAGAGATCAGCATCTGTGCTTGGTTTACCTCCTCGTGTGAAAGGTCTTCCGTAAATATCCACCATTATTCTTATTGCTGTTTTTCAAATGCTAGCATTTCTCGATGCGGTATATTCATACACTACTTTATGAGGAGGAGTTGCTGGATTTCTTGAGATTGCATCAAGAACATTTAAAACCTCCCTCCCACAAATGGGCGGATCAATTAATGTTTGTGTTGGTAACGTCGACTGCCACACTGGAACATTAGAAAATCTGCTGACATACTTGAGAAACTCAACTGGCGGTGCTAAACCGTACGAATCAAAATAGATAATTCCACGTGGATCGATCGCGTAAGCAACCCAGTGAGTTCCCGGACCATCTTTGTTGTCGAGATTGATAATGCCAGTTTCTGGATTATTCGGTCGTTGGGGTAATTGATCTCGCATAAATACGCCTCTGAAATGTTTTACACGCAATTTTTTAACAGCATCGAGTAAATCAAAATTGCTCAACGGCGTTAGAATTTTTTTGGATACCATGATGGTGGAGTTCCTGGTAGTCTTAGACCGCGTCCCTTTTTTTTCTTGTATCCTTTTCCCGTTGCCTTTTTTAGTGCCATTCCAGCTGCAGTTCCAACTGCACCGAGTGCTGCGGCTTTTGCTACGGCTGGTGCTGCCGCGGCAATCAACGCCGGTATTGCTGCGAGAAGAGGAAATATTCCACCGGTTTTAGTCATGTCCTTGATAGCTGCAGCAGAGAAATCAAGTCGGACACCGGTTTTTGCTGTTAGTGCCTTATTAAAATGTTTAAGCTGAGTATTAGTCAACGACAATTTGTTTGGACCACCAGTAATCTGATCTCGTTTTAGTGTTAGTGATGTCCCGCACGTGCTTGCGTTCTTTGATTGCAATTTCTTCGTTTGACCGGAAGTCAAGGTGACATTAACATGACTGTATGACATTATATCCTAAGTTTGATTTTAATTGCGTTACATATTCTCGATTGGAGCGTCGATGACCCTCATTAGTCCGCCAACACCTTCAAGCAGCATTGCTTTATCGGAGAGTATGACAGCAATCGCTCTGTAACCACCAGCAGGAACACCTACACGAGCTCGGAAATGTAGGTCGACAACAGATTGTTTAACCAGATCAAGATGTTCCAGCGAAAAGTAATAAATCGGATATAAACTCATAAAGTCTCGCTGTGATATTTGCAGGCCAGTGTCTACATTAAGGTCGCGCCCCATAAATGACATCAGACGATGATACGCGCGTGCGACACGATGATGTTCGAAATCTATTAATATATCCTCAGATGGCTCCTGATGCCCATTTATTCTCAACGAAACTTCAGAAACTCCAAGTGTATCAAATACCATTGGATTTCTTTCCTGGCTATCTGTTCTAGCACGGTATTGAAATGCAATGAAAATATGTCGTGGTGCTGATACTCCTTGTTGCGATGATATATGCCATGTAAACAACCCACCATTATCACCCTGAATAACGTCTGTGGTTGTTGTTTTCCAGGATAGCAGTGATTTACCGCCCGTGTCCATGAAAGACAACAGTCGTTGTTCTTCGGTGATTGACGGAGACAACACTGGCATCCACAACCACAGTTTAGTTAGTATTACCTGACCAGGGGCAACAGCAGCATCTCGCCAGATAGCGTCATTATCATCAGGTTTTCGCACAAGTACAACTGTGTGTTTGGCACCGAATATGACCTTGTGGACATCTCTGCAGAATCCAAAGATGTGAGACAATGGAATCACACCTGAGAACTCTTCATCTCCACTTAACATCGATCTACGTGTTGCAAAACCCAAATTAAAATTTTCGTTCATCGATGCAACTGCGTCACCGGCATTATTCATTGTTACATTCCTGTTCTCGGGGCTGTCGGTTATATCCTTTGCAAACATCATTGATGGTCCGGCTGATCTGGTGTAATCATCCGAGTATCTCGCCAACCCGAGAATTGTTGTGGCAACGTCGACGTTATCATGAATTGTTTCAATTTCTTTTCCATCTATCATGTAAATAGCGGATTTAAATAACGCCATGATGCCGTTGTTAACAAATCCAACTCGGTCGCCGATTCCGTAGTTAGTGTTATCATTCTTTAAAAGCCTACCTTCAACTTCCATGAAGGCCTCAGCGGGCAAGAAGTATCTACTTGTATCCTGGACCTGTAGTTCAATTCTTCCGCGTTGGTTAGGATCACGTGCTTCATAAGAATAATATTGAAAATCACGTACAGAATCATCTTTAAGTACTGGTTTGGACATATCAAACGCGTCATTGGATTTTCGTGCAAACATTATTATTATTTGTGATGATCTAATTAAAATGTTATCGTCACCGGAAACCACTACCAGCTATCAAATTAGCAGTTACACTATCTTGCAACGCTTTGGAGGTAATTCCTGCTGTTGCGATCTCAGCTAATTTCTGATTTACGGCCTTATTTACTACGCTACTAACATTTGCCGGCATAGCTTCAGTGGATGGTAGTTTTACTGGCACCAACCTCTCGACTGGGTTTTTTTTTCGTATCAGCTGTGCTAGTCGATCCTTGATTGATTGAAATGCTTTCCCGGCAAGACTACCAACAGTGCCAATGGCTTTATCCTTGACAACATCAGCGGCTTTCATCGCGAATTGTTTTGCTAACGGTCCAGCTTTCGGAGCGATTCTTGTGACTAAATCCCTAACAACATCACCGACTCCATCTCCGTAAACAACCTCGTATACTGGTAATCGTGAGTTTACTACTCTGACACTTCTTGGTCTGCGAAAAGAATCGTGTAGTATCATTTTATTTAATTATTGTTTATCTAACTGAATTTGCTAGCAAATTTAATTATTAGTCGCTGTGGTAACCGTCTGCGAGTTCATCAATGAGCCCCCGGTAGATGCTGATATCCATGATGCCACGCTGAAATAGTCTCTGACAGATATCTGCGGCTTCATTTATAATTTCCGGAGAATTGTTTCCGGCACGTCTTCCTCCGATGAGAACTTCCAACCGTGATACATCATCGATGATATTATTAGGGCAGGCAATAAAACCGGATCCTAAACCCTCCCCTGTTGATGGTACAATTCTTGGGGATAAAATGTCTTGAGGCAAACTTTCAGAAGATGTTGTTAAGCTAATTATCGGCGACCTAGTTTGTTTGAATTTTTGGCCCCGCGGACTTCCTTCAGATGCAGCCTCGTATTCACTTAACGGAGTTAGGTCAGGATCTATTGCTCTTCGCCGTGAAGGATATTGTTGTCGTTCTGTGTGTTGCAACGGTGATTTTTCTTCTTGAGGTTGCGATGGTGGAATTTCAAGTTTACGTATAGCATCTACAAGTCTATCGTATTTTGTATCGTCCCTGCTGATTTGTTTTTTATTTTCACGTATACGATACGAATATTTGATAAAATTATCATCTGTCATAGAACCGTGTTCTGGGTTTAAAGACACATCTCTTCTAATCAATCCTAACAGTATTGTCTCAGGTAATTTCTCTTCTGGTACATTTTTAAGAAGTTCAATATAATCCGGCGTAAATCTTTTGGCGGGGTCAGTAATTCTCCCTGTTACTCGCTTACCAGCAGGTACTGACACAACAACTTCATCGGGTGGAGGCGGGGGTTTAAGTCCAGCTGAAATATCCTGTAAAATTTTCCTTTGCTCTATTAAAGCCTCTTTGGTAACAGCTGCGGATTTTTCAGTAGCTTTGGTCACGGGTTTAAATAATTCCTCCGTAGTCTCTGCAAAGCCTTCCCGTGCTTGCTGTCTTAGTTGTAATTTTTGTCTGACACTATCACGGACAGGAAGAAATTTCTGAATTGCTTCGAGACGTTCTCGAGCTAATCTAGTCGTATGTGCTTCTCCAATATTTGCCATTATTTATTTGTCAATGATTTAATTCCGCTAACATAAAAATGTTTTTCCTTGGAAACTCATTTCGTAGAGCAGCAGAGGGGATGGACCCGACCCATGGATTTTTCAATAACGACCCCGCCACGGAAACTGTTTCAGATTTATTGAAGTAACCCAAGTTGTCAGTGCAAACTCAACGAGTTTGTCCCTGGAAACTCTTCGAGTTTTCGGGGGACATTTTTTTTTGTCCTGTATTCTGAATAGAAGGGTTTATTTCGTCGAAATAAGCCCTCTATCGAGGAATAGTTTCCTGGAGGGGTTTATTGTGCAAAAAGTTTCGGTCTGTACAGCCCCTCTGCTGCTTGTATTGTCAGTCAAGAAGAACATAACATAGCTTATTACAAGTTGCTAGTTCATTAAACATATCTTTCAATATGTATCATGCGCTATTCATGGTGATACTATAATAAGTAGGTTCTATTTTATAATCTTTTAAAGCACGAAACTCTTGAAAATGTCACACTATATTTAGATTTTATTTCATGATATAATAGTCACGTACATCTCTAGTTGAGTAGATGTTTTGTTAAACTGTTCCATGACATCAAGCACATGTAACGAAGTGTGTGATGATCTTGCAATGAATGTCACAGAGTGCAAGATCCATTTCAAGAGGCGACGCTACAAAATTAGTTAATAACACTCCTTAATATTTGGCCCAGGTGATACTAATAAAGAGACGGAAAAAAATAAGGTTAAATAATTTCTTTATTATTGTATTACATACACATTATATTCCAATGACTTAAATTTTTAATATGTGTTAAGATTACGTAGCAAAGAACAGGTTTACTTCACAGAAAAGAAAACCACGAATCAGCTCCAATCTAACTAAACGAACATGACTGTTCAAGCAATAGAATAGAGACTCCACCAACGTCGTTAGGACACACCGGTCCAGCCACCCATACATGTATGCTGGAGCTCGGTAAAACCAGTCCAGGTTGAAATATACCGAACCCCATACGGTTTAAAGCTACTAAAAGTAACTATATCACAACAAACACGCATTGGAATAAAAATAAAGGTAGCCCTGCATCGCTAGATATACTAGGAAGAGCTCGGTAACTAGGCTGAGTTCTCTGTAACCTTGGTAAAACTCCGTAGCGTTACCAATCGGGAATATGGCGAGCAAAGTGCAGACGCTGAAGTAAAGGCAGCATTCTATGTTCAATCAACAATGTATGCATACCGAACTGTGTTGCATTTGGTGTATCTGTGATTCCAACATGAAGAGTCATTTTCACTGAGCTTTACCTAGTTGGGGAGGATTCCTTTAGAACAATCTGATTAAAATCAGATCTCCATAGCCATACGTAGAGATCTCATGGGCACCAATATGAGAATATAGTATGCTCACCTTCTGGTTCAAAAAATCAAATCACAACTTTCAAATTTCTGAACGTGACAAACGTCACACGGAACATATCATTACTCACGTTACCTTTCCATAACATGAATTTGCATTGCTTCTGATAGGATACTAAATATAAGTAGACTGGAAATTCAAAATATCACCAAATTATGAACATTAATCGGTATATCAGATCTACAAGCTGCACCGTGGAAATTTGATTTTAATCAGATTGGATTTGGAAATTTGTGTTTTCAGCACAAACTCTAAAGGAATCTCTCACCGACCCCCTGACTGATATTGGATTATATTCGCGTATGACCAGTGGGCCATGTGTGACTGTTATCGACCCTCTAAGCGCAGCGATATTTCTGTCTTGTATATACCCACTCCACCAACCATAACATCCTTCATTAGTAACGGTATATCCAAACATTCGTCTTTTCTTTCTTCCATATCCATTACACTCCACCTTAATCTTCCCATATAATAATTATATCCAAACTTTACTCTGTATCGTCTATAAACATTCCAACCAGGATAAAGTCCTGTATTATTGAAAATGTTTCCAAACTGTACCTTCTCTCGTCCGAAAACATTCATCTACTACGCAATCTACCATTGTTGTAATTGTATCCAAACTGTATACTGTCTTGTATATGTTCACTGCACCCTCATAGAATCCTTCATTGTTGAAGTGCATCCATACATTACTCTTTCTATCCTATACACACTCCTTCCACCATAAAGTCCTTCATTATCGAATTTATATCCAGACTTTACACTGTGTCGTCTATACCCACTACACCCACTTAAAAATCGTCCATTATTTTATAGTTATCCAAACTTTATTTATTTTGTCTCGTCTCTAACCATTCCACATGAGACAAGATTTCCATTAGAGTATAACCAAATTTTATCTCATCTATACCCACTACACCCATCATAGAATTCCCCATTATTGTAAGTATATCCAGCCTTTACTCTCTTTCGTCTATACCCACTCCACCCATCATAAAATCCTACATTATTGTAATCATCTCCAGCATAATTAGAAAACTTCAAAAGGTATATGAATTGAACCATTTGCAGTAATCATATATAATCTTATGCTTCCTTTTGTGTTCAATATTGTTTTATTTCGGGGTATTGTAATTTTATTTTCATTATCCTTTGGTCAATTCTTATTAGATAACGCGAAGACACGATACAGAAGATAACGTGGTGCCAGTAATGTTGTAACGTGCTTAATTCTGTGGGTGAATATCTTAAGTATAATGTATCTCTTTTGTCTACTGCTGGTTTTGCCACTCTGCATGCTAGACAAATTCAGGTTTAACATTTATAAGTAGTAAGGTGGGCCACCTTACGTACAATGGAAATTAGCATTACAGAGACCCCTGGGCCACTTTACGTACAATGGAAATTTAACATGGCGAAAAATCGTGGGCCACTTTACGTACAATGGGAATTAACATGGGAATAAATCGTTGGTCACTTTACGTACAAGGGGAATTTAACATGGGGGAATAGAGTTTGGGCTTGTCTAGGAACAAGGGGAATTGAACTTGGGATTTTTTTTTAATTTTTTTAAAAATTTAAAAAAAGGGGTAGGCAATTGAAAAGTCATTCTCTTTTCGAGAAATATGGCTGGCCCTGAAAAGGGCCTTTTGTTTTTCTTCTTCTTCTTCTTCTGCTTCTAATTTCTTCTTTTTCTCCACCAACTTTCACCTACACTCTTTCTCTTCTTTTTTTCTCCTCCTCTTCTTTCTTCTCTTCCTCCTCCTCTTCTTTCTTCCTCTTCTCATTTTCTTCTTCTTTTTCATTTTTTCATTCCATTTTCTTATTCTTATCCATTCCTCTTCATCCTCCTTCTCCTCCTTTATTTCCTTCATCACACCACTTATCATGTCCTTTGCTTTTCTTAAGTTGTTAATCTCCATTTTTACTCTATGCGGACTATAAGAATAGTGGTCTTCATTGAGTCGTACTAGCATTGTTCTATCATGCCCAAATTGTCAAGGACGTCTTGCAATGTTTGAAATTTATCGAGGTGGTTCGAAGCCATCTTCTCTGTAGAATGGTTTGAACGACGAATACTGTGGGTTCTTATACTTAAAGCGCGTACGTGAAGGAAAATATCCCCCTAAAACATAAAATTGATCTTACCTAGATCATGACCAAACAATGCGCGTACGTGAATGAAAACATCCCCCACTTTTCTCATTTCATATAATAAAACCCAAACTATACTCTCCACATACGCTAAGAAACAATAAAGAAACTACTATTCACACAAACTTTACTTGAGCAGTTACAAACACAAACACAAACACTCTCACTATTAATAAAGAGTTAGTGTTTATATTCACACTACTCTACCTACACACATTGGCAAATGGATAGTTATTTCTTTTCTAGAGTATTGGGGTAGCCCTGAAAAGGGCTGTTTGTTTTTAACTTCAGAGGCCCCTGGTTAATGGTGGCACCTTCCGGGTCTGGCACCACAGACACAACGTCTACTCCAATCATTAGTCCAATTCACATAATTCGTTTGAAGAGCAGACGGGGAGTGAGTGGCTTCACTATCCCACTCCTCCGTTTGCGGAATAGTGAACACTTCTTCTTCCCTCTGTCTTCTTTGTCTTTGTCTTCGTTGTGATTGTGGTTCAGCTACAGGCTGGCGAGATGTCCTTGCCTCAGGTGTCACCTTGCACACAGGGTTCATCATAGGGTGACACCTGATCTCTCTCTTTCTTTCATTCTCTTCTTTCATTTTTCTCTCCTCCTCCTCCTCCTGTTCTATTCTCACTTCTTCCACAAGGGCCTCTGCAGTCAGCTCGTTCAGTAGGTATCTGGCATACTCCAGATGCATCTGAAGTTCCATCAATTTAGTCAGTCTGCTGCTCATTTTTTACTGTTGATCAATCAACAAGGGTAGCTAGACTGCCCAGCGAGTTTCAATTTATAGTGAAAGCGCGGACGTGAAGGAAAACATCCACCTAAAAAACATAAAATTGATCTTACCTAGATCATGACCGAAAAACAACTCGCGGACCTAAAAGAAACACTCACTCACTTTTTATGCTACCCATTACTATTCTAAAAATTTTTTGTTATTAACCACTTCAATAGACTATCCACATACGCAAAGCAATCCAATCTAACCCCAAATATACACCTCAAACACCAGAAAAGACATCATTTTAATCTACTATCCATACCAACTTACGTGAGCACTTACAAACACACAAACACACAAACACATACCCTCACATTTTTTAAAAAAGAGTTAGTGTTTATATTCACACTATTCTACCTACACACATTGGCAAATTGATGGTTATTTCTTTTCTAGAGTATTGGGTAGCCCTGAAAAGGGCTGTTTTTTTGTTTGCTATGGCAATCTTTTTTAGTTTCTAAGAATGCGATGTCCTCTGAGGATAGACTTTCTGGCGATAGGTCTGCTTCTTCGGAAAGAGAAGAAGAACTCTTTGGTGTCGATACGACAATCCACAAAGCCTCTGTCAGCTTCAGGTTACTGCTGCTGCTGTTGTTGTTGTTGTTGTTGCTGCTGTTGCTGCTGTTGCTGCTGTCTCTGAAGTCTGTACTTCTCTGTCCATTCTTCTTTCTCCTTGTTCACTTCTTCTCTGAAGAGCTCTTCTATCAGGTCTTCAGTGACTTTTAACATTCTCACATTCTCTATCTCTTCTGGCTTCGGTATCAGACTGTGTCTGACCCTATGCAAATTCACGTAGGCTTCGTTGAGCTTAGCTAGTTTGGAGCACATCTTCTTGGGAGGATGAGTCGACAATGGATGCTTAGACTGGAAACAACCCGGTTCTTAAAGTCCAAGCGCGGACGTGAAGGAAAACATCCCCCACACGGTTTTCGAGCCGCAACGTTCAGTGAGTGTCATGAGAGGGATAGTAAAAATTAAAGAGCATCAATCAAACATTGTTATAGCTAAACAAAAGACAAAGGCATTTTTTTCAAAACAACATTTTTTATTCAAAAATCACTTAATACTAAACAACAACATTTCTAACATTTTTAACAATAATCCAATATAATAACATCAAACATTTTTCCTTCAAAAAAAATGACAAACATTTTTCTCAATTCACACTCTACTTTAAACAAGGCTGAGAACGTTGTGATTTCCACTGTTGGAAATCATTAGGCCATTGATGGACACTACGTTTCCTAGCTTGAGACAAAAGATAAGCATAATGGTCACAAAACCATCGATCTACTTTCACATCGTTTCTTGAAGAAGAACGAGGATCAAAATGAGTCACTAAATGTTCTAAGGAATAGCCGCCCAGGCTGTGATGATGCAGAAAATACACACAATATTGTCCACACACCAAGGAATCTGTGCCTTGTAATTTCACATTATTGAATCGGGTGGTCTGATCATTTCTTCTCATAAAGTCAATGATATCGTCTTCCAAAGGGGGCAATCCGTACAAATCGAAATATTCCACACATCCTTCTTGAGGAAAGTAAACGGCTACCCAGTGGGTTCCTGGGAGATGACTGTCGTCCGTGTTGATCACGTAAGCTTGATGGTCTTGAGGTTTGCGATGAGGGAGTTCATCTTTAGCACAGACGACAGGATTCCAAGAAGCCGTATACGAGCTGTGGTTCAAAAGGTAATAAAGTTCCCAGGTATCCATGTTTTTTTTTTCTTCTTCACAGGTAATAATAAGTCGTCAATTCGATCCTGACTTTTTGCTTGAAAATGTCTGACAAATAACCGTTTCTTCGTTTCGTCTCCTCACTTTGATTCAGGAGAGCTTCGATACGATGGATCTCTTGAGTGGTTAATGGTGGACAAGAATGTTCACGCAAGTCTTTATACCACTGGTGCAACACGTCTTTGTTCGAGATGAGACTCCAAACTTCGTCCAGATACTCGTCCAATTTTTCTTCTTGACTCAACATCAGACATTTATCGTGTTGAATTTGACTGGGATGATCGTTTTGACATCCATAGCAATCCGTCATTTTTTCGACCAAGTGTTTGGCAAAACAGCAGACTAAATGGGCTTCTTGTTCTGGCCATCTTGACTTCATCATGATCACTTCTTCTTTTTCCACGGTCTCCTCACATTTCATGTCCAAAGTTTCTCCACTAGGTAAAGAGGGATAACAGTCTTCCATGGCTTCTAATAATCTAGAATGACTTCTCTCAAACTGTTGATTTCTATGGTATTATCGAATTCTGCATACAGGATGACGTTCACCGTCTCTGTTAGATTTGTAGTAAACTGAAGTTCCACACGAATCTGGCCGGATTTTATAGGGTGGAAATGTCCCTCGTCACTGCCTTGGTCTGGAGTGAAATCGAAAGCCCACAAAGCATAGCCTCCTGCGTAATCTTCGTACGTAATACCGTGACTGGTGTTGGTTCCTAACTGACCGGTGGCTTCGTACAGGGACAAGTACGACCTCAAGTAATTCTTCGCGACACCAAAGTCAGGTTCGAAAGGTCGGGTACAGAAGGTTTTGCCATCGCGACTGACTTCAATCTTGGACACATTGTAGGGTTGAAAGTTGAAAGGATTTTCGTTGTAGGCTTCGTTGAAGGCTGCATTGCTTACGATGCCAAGGATTAAACGTTTGGGTAGCTGTCCTTGGAACAGATGATCTTCGATCATAGATCGCTGTCCAGTGGGAATCGTGAACGTTTTCACTTCCACGCGACGTATCGGATACTTGGCGGTCGTTCTGCTCAACGTTTGACTGATGTCGTTTCCCACTTTAGGTAACACTTCTACGCGACGCACGTAGAGCCTGGCTTCTTGAATGATGGTTTTGTAAGTGGCATCAGCAGCAGCCATCAAATGGAAAGCGGCACTGCTGCGATTTAGTCTCAGGCGAACATCCACCCCGTTCAGCAAATACTTTTCTTGTAACCACATGTCCAAATGCAAACGATCCATGAGTTCTAAACTACGACTTATATGAATTTTCTTTCGTCGTTCTACAAATCCCGTTGGATTTGAAGCATCCCCAGCAAGTGTAATGCCGTTGAACTTAGTCGCTTGGTCAGGTTTCCATACGACGCAAGCATCCAGATGAGTGTTCTTGGCTTCTTTTCCGTACGTCAAGAGATTTTCCAGGTACGCTCGGTAAGGGTAAGTATCCATGCTGCTGCTGACCAGTTTGTTATTCAAGTACAAGTCCACTTCGCTAAACAAGGAATGCATGAAATTGTTGACGGGAGCTACTGCATCATCATTGTCTAGGTTAGCGTTGGGTGGTTCGATCACTTTCACTTTCAAGTACAAGTAACTGCTATTCAGATCAATGTAATCTTCGGGCTGTCCTTTGATTTCAAACTCGATAGGAGCGGAATCCGTCAATAAGGAGACGGGATTAAATTCCACCCACTGGGATTCTTGCATGGTCATCATGGTGGGGGGCATGGCAAACATATCCAGTTCCGATTTGGAACAAGCGCATGACTCTCGGTGCATCATTTTTTTGTCTCTTTCTCAATAATCGAAAACGTCTAAGTCTCGAACGGTTCTTCTTTTCTTGATCTTTCTCGCTTGAAGTCTGGTGAAAGGATGTTTTCTTCGTCGTCTCTTTCTGCCTTGTCCTTGCTGAATGCCTGACTCGGTAGCGTGCAGGGCATTTATAGGCGTGTCTCGTCGGCCCAAAAGGTCTTTGCCCGTTTGCAGCAAGACATTTTTGCCTGCCCTCATGAAGGCTTCTTTAGGGTTTTGTTTGTCGATGATGACATTTTGGAGAAATTCTTTGCCTTGTGTCAGTGCCGCATCTTTCAAGGCGTGCAATCCGCGTGTCACCATCGGTTTCAACACCGGGGCCACCGAACGAAAGGCCGATTTTAACATATCTCCTAAACCGTGTCCTCGCTGTCGAGCAACCCCTCGGTACACTGGATACATGACTTACGAGTCGTGAGAGAACCGTTTTCGAAAATGGAGTTTCACCGTGACTTTTCCTTTGGTGAATGGAATATTTTGTCCCAAATCTCCTTTTATAGCAATGTTGACCGTGTCCAAATACGACTTGCTGACAGGCAAATAATGAGGATGTACAAATTCGCGGTGGACGTGATAAGTGTTTCCACCTTCCTCATCAGCGTTCGTGGCAGAATCCACTTTGAAAGGAATGACACGCAGTAACGGCACAGAGGTGTGTCCCACCACGTTGTACTCCACCACATCGGAGTACACAAACATCAAATTCAGTCCTTGGTTCAGTTCTACCGGGGCACGAAATAACTTGGCAAAAGACTCGTTGTCGTAAACGACTGGCAATTCCTTTTTCTTGAGCATGGTCATTCTCATGTGCATGTCTCCGCCCAACATGTCAAACAATTCTGGACAAAATAAGAAAGACATGATTTTACCCCCCTCAGGAAAAAATTTCATCAGGAAGCGACGAGCTGTTTTGTGGTATTCCAGGGTGACACTTTTATTGGCATTTTCCAAAGCTCTCAGAAACACGACATTAAACCTGGTGGCTATGGCGCTGACCAAATGTTCACCACTAAAATAATAGCCTGGGGGAATAAACAAGTTGTAGGTCCACTTTTGAGTTTTGTCATTATAGGTTTTATTGTTCTATTTCACAATCTTATCCAACTCCTGTTGCACTTGCTCGTCATGAACTTCCACCATAAAAAAATTTTGATTGGGAAGGACATTGAGGACTTGGGTCGGGTGAATGATTTCTACTAAAGCCACTTCCCAATGGGCTTCGTGATCTAAGGGGATGGCCTGAGGTAATTTGGCCGTGTAACAGCACAACGTGTTGTGGGGAAACACCTCCATGGAACTGTCACTGGGTAAGGTTAAGTAAAATTGGTTTTAGTGACTCATAATTCCAGAGTTCTGTGGCTGTCCGAGGGGTTACTTGACGTCAGAGGCGTGTCTCCGCCCAAAATGGGGTTGTTGTTGTTGTTAGAGTGGTGACTGACACTGGCACTGGACACAAGGTTCCCGTTCGAGGAGAATTTCAGGGAGGGATTAGGAAGCAGGTAACCGATGAAACTGCTCAATAAAATGGTCCACAATTGTTTGTCTCCTTCTTGCAAACTCAAATTGGCGATGGCTGCCCCGATGACACAATACACCACGAAGATTTTGGCAGAAAAAGACGATTTGCGTTTTAGGCACACGTTCTCCACACCACACCCACAAGGGTTGTTTTTGTAAATCTTGCACAGAAGAACTAGGTGAAGGAGGAGTGGTCGACGTAGCTGCGTCTGCTGTGTGAAAGGGCATGATGGTCACTTCTTTTTATAGTCGATGACTTGCGAAGCGTCGATCCAAGAATCAAAACTGGGTGGATATCCTTTCCAACGTACTTTGACTTCTTTGACACGTCGTTTGCCCACTTTACGGGTTCTGCGTTCGAGAATGCTTTCGATGTCGTACACGTCGTCTTCTTTTTTGGTCACACGTTGTAACTCGGGCAAATAAAACGTTCCTTTGAGTACTTCTCCGTTCATGTCTTCCAATGTATAGACGGCAGGATGACGGCCACGCACTCGTCCAGTGACGCGAAACAATTCGGTCGTCCAGTTAGGTAAGTAACCTTTGTCGAAAGTGCGTTTGGTTTTACCAATGAGCACCCAATCTCCTACGACCAACTCTCCACTTTTCTTGGGGACAGCCCTCGTCGGGGACGTACCAAACAGACGCTCAAACACCAACACTTCGTTCTCGGGAGTCACTTCTTGCGGGGCACGTCCGATGCTTCGATGGTAAGATTGGTTGTACGCTTGCACCAGGTGCGGTAAGATGTCGATGTACTTCAGAGTGTGGTGATGCGTAAAATATTTCCACATGCGTTCTTTCAAAGTACGTTGAAAACGTTCCACGATGCTGGCTTTGGTTTCGGGATTCTCGGTGGTAAAAAAATGAATGTCACGTTTCTTTAATTCTTTTTGGAAAGCTTGGTTCAGAAATTCGGTGCCTTTGTCCGTTTGCCATCGAAGAGGGTGACGACCGCTTTGTTTCAACACCCGTTGCAGGACTCGCACTAACTCGCTGCTCGATTTGGAAGTCAAGGGCACGACCCAGGCAAATTTGGAAAAGACGTCGATGACACAAAACAAATATTTGTAGCCACGATTGTAGCTGGCCAAATGAGAGATATCGGCTAAATCGGCTTGCCATTGATGATCGATGCCTTCCACTCGGGTGCGACTTCTGGCAAACTTGCGTCGAATGGGTTTGTGTAAAGTGTAGGTAGCTTGTTCTTGTAACCATCGTTGCACTTGAGGTAAACGGAGACTTTTCAGTCGCGTTTTGGCAGCACGATACAATTTTTGAACTCCTGCGTAACCTGCAGGATGGGAGGGATCGTAGTAAATGCTGGCTAAGACTTTTTCCATTTTTTTTGTGTGTTAATAAGTCACCCACTCTTCGGTGATGCTACTTTGGGTGGGACGAAAGGGTGGTTTGGAAACGAATTTACGTGTCCAATGGGCTACGGGAGTAGAAGTCGAAGGTAGTGGTGGAGGTGGTAATGGAATGGCTTTGGTCTTCTTTTGTTTTTTCACTTCTGGTTTCCCTTCTTTCTTTTTCACTTCTGTCGAAGGAGGAGTGGACATCATCTTTTTAACCCAAGCTTTCATTTCTTCTCGTTGGGGTGTGGGGGACGGGGTCAACAAGGATGCTGCAATCTTACTCGAAATGGGAGCTGCTGACGGTGTTTGAAACACTTCTCGCATCTCTTCTTCCTCAGACCTTCGTGGGTAGCATCACTGGTGACCCCTGGAGATGGTAGTAGTGGTGGTGGTGGTGGTGCTGGACTTTTCATCAAGGTCTTAAAATCTTTCAGAGTGGGTAGAGCTGTTTCGTCTAAAGCTTTCTGGTGAAAGAGTTGCAGTCGTTGCAAGAGTTGACCGTACTTTTGCGATTTTTCTGTTTCGGACAAATCTTGGCGATCCATTAAGGACTGCAATTCGTGTTGTAACTGGGACATCTCGTTCAAATGGGGATTGGGAGGTAAATGCGGGGTGCGTTGTTCTTGCCACCGATGGTATTCCATCCATCGTTTGTAAGGTACTAAGGCTAGTTTTCGTCCTTCCATGGGGTTGTCAGGGGTCGATTCTGAGATCTTGAGACTTCGGAGGGCCTTTTATCTTGCTCCCACCAGTTCTCCCAACATGGTTCCCAAGGCTCCTTTCAGTATGGGGCCTAACAAGAGAGGCAAAATGCCTCCACGTTGGACCAACATCTTCTTCTTTTGACGAATGGGAATTTTCTTTTGAACCATTTGGCGAAGAACGTGACGATGTTTGCCTAAGCATTGTTTCTGGTGTTTGGACAAAGGGATCGAGCCTTTCAAAACGTTCAAACAACATTCGCACACGGTATCGATGACCTCTTTGGAGGCCGATTGAATGAGTTTTTTTCGTAGAGGTGGAGAAGCTTTGGACAGGACAGATAACATGTCCCCATGTTTGACTAAACGTGGTGGTAGTCCTTTTCTTTTCTTTCCTTGGGGTTTTCTGGAGGGTGACATCTTTGAGTCTTCAGGAGCACCAAAAAACACTGATACCCCCGACTTGGTCACACACCTTTTTTATACTGGAACGCGTCGCCACTGATTGTCTTTACGTCGTATCAATTTGAGGACAGGCATGACACGTCGTGCAGAGGTACGGAACGGACTAAATCGAGCCAGTTCTTGCTTGGACAAATCCAGTAAACTTTGTAACATGCCCGATCTTTCTTGAACTTTGATTTTGGGAGAAGGTACTTTGTGAGCAGCAGCCACTGCCACTAAATTGGAGGGTCCTGCCACTGGGGAAGTTCTTTTTGGGGTCATCACCGGAGAAGTTCTTGGTGTAATCAACGTCTCCAAGTACTCTTCAGTTCTTGGTGTCATCAACGGAGAAGTGGATGAACGTGAGGATGCCGGAGACGCAGTCACTGCCGTGGCAGGGCGTGGTTTGCGAGTGTAAGGTTGCGTCCTGGCCGAAGTGCCTCTCTTGCGACTAGTTTTCCTCTGTGGACTTTTCTTTTTCTGGGTACTTTTTCTGTGTTTCTTTTTCTGGGGGCTTCTTTTCTTTTTCTGGGGCAGTGTCTGGTAAAAGGAGGGTCCCGCCACTGGAGAAGTTCTTCGTGGGGACCTGGTCTTTTTCTTCTTAGGGCTTCGTTTGACTTTTTTCTTGAGGATAACTTTGGGGGCATTAGGATCCCATCTTAAGAGAGAGCGAATGATGACCCCTCCTAGAGTACCGCTCCCTCCAGGTTTCAAAATGATTTGTTTTTTGGTTTGAGTGTCGATGCGGGGATCGGCCAGTTGGACCAAAGCGACTTTGTTTCGATCCAAAAAGCGTTTGGTTTGATGAGGAATCTGAATGATTCCTTGGAGTATTTGACGTGCCGTCACCGTGAACCATCGTAAGACTTCTTTGAGACTAGCTTCTAAGACACGAGCTCGTATTTGTGGATTTTTTTCTCGACTGATGCCATACAAGGCACGAATCAATTTGACGGGAAGATGCGACTGAAGGGACATCATGTTCAAAATGTGTGTGAGACAGACGAAAAAGGTCTGAGGTTTTTATAGATTTTTTATGTGGAGTGAAATGAAGTCGAGGATGGAGACGTGTACAGGACTGGGCCTCCGTCTTGGCACCAGTGGTGGAACAAGTGGGTACGAAATCGCAAATCCTCGGCTAAGACTTGCACTTGCGATTTATCTCGAGGGCTTTTAAACAAGACCACGTAATGCGCATTGAGACAGATGGTGCGATGGGCTTTACTTTGTTGAAACAAATTTTGGGTGATGTAAACGACACTGGCATTACGGTTATGCCCTTTGCGCGTGAACCACAGTTTAATTTCTTCTTCGTCTTCTCCTAACATGTCGTCGAAAATGACCAAATGGGTTTGACGAGAGTCAGAGACGATGCCGTCGTCTTCTTTAGGAATGCCTTCCACAAACACGATGGAATCGCCTTGACTTTCTCGCAAGAGGCTGTACGCCGATTGCCACTCTTTGTAACACCACACGATCCGCTGAGGTGGCCGATCGATCAAATGATGTTTATGTTCGATCAAACGTTTGACGAATTCGGTTTTGCCTGAACCACTAGGTCCAGCAATGAGCATGTTAAAGGGATGGCGAAGATACAAAGCCTCCCAACTGGCACGATCTAAGTGTTCGTCGATGACTTTGAGAGTAGAGGAAGAGGGAGCAGAGACAGCAGAGACAGCAGAGGTAGCCATTGTGTGAGAAATGTCACTTGTGACACGAAAACGAACAAGACAAGAGTTTATATACTTTTTCAGAACACGTTTATTGAATGTTTTTTTCAAACATGAATACGAAAGACAAAAATACATAAAAGCCAAAGGCTTAAGTACAAGAATAAAAGGCACGTGATAACTATTAACGTGGAATAAACACAAGTGTCTGTACAACAACATGTTTTGGGTAATGTTCTAACCAGTTCTATAGTAGGGGGTAAGGTCACACAAGTATCCTCCCGAAAGGGTCTTTCAGGCCTGTCCACGACAGTCCCGTCGTGGGTGACGGGTTCTTCTGGCACCGTCACTAACACGGGTTGAAAAGTAACTTTTTCCCTTGAACAACTCTCGTGCATACTGGGCCACTTCTTGGGTCCAAGCCTCAAAATCCCATTCTTTCCAGGCACGGACATCAGTCCAATGGGGATGTAAGTCACAAGCTACACACACATCGTCATACACGTCTTGGGTAGCTAAAAGTTGACGAATCTTTTTTTCCCGTAGAGGTCGAGAAGTATCCAGATGAAACCGTAAGGCTTTGAGCAAAAGGAGTTTTTCGTGACCATTTAAGGCCATTGAGGTGGTAAGTACTGATCGTAAAGAGTCCACAAAGAATCGGCTGGTAAACGAAATCCCAGAAAACAAGTCACTAAGACACACACCACTTGTCGTCCCAAATTGAATGGATACAGTTCCTGTAATAATCGATGGTAATGATCTACGGTTTGAATATGGTCATTGAGTTCCTTCCACGGAATCTGTTCAATAATATGTGACATAATCCGTGGCATGGCAGCCTAATTTTATAGTCTCTTTGTTTCGGAAGCAATACAGCTCTCGGTAAATCCTTTCTCTCAACTCCTCAGGCAAGCCCAAAATGTTCTCTTGTAAAGTATCCATAAGTATATACACTGTTTTTGGAATCCTTGGGTGGTGGCCAATAGCCTCGTTTAACTTTGTGCCTGATGTAATATCCACTCATAATCAGTCTTCTTATACTTTGGAACAGAGCATAATTTAAAAACGGTTGAATAACTTTGCGTTTGCGTTTCACTTGTATTTTGATCAGTTCTCGGTAAATGCGTTCTCTCAACTCCACATGCAAGGCACGAATGTTCTCTAGCAAAGTATCCATGAATAGGTCATACTAAATCCTCTTTGGTCTGACACAAGAAATGTACTCTTTGCACAAACATGGTTTTACTTCAGTGTCGAATTTAAATCGTTTAGTCACTAATCTACACATTACAATTCGTTCAGAAGTTTCCTCTTTCACTAAGTTGACATTGTGTTCAAGATGTTGGTAATTCGTTAACTCTTCCTCTGGAATTCGATGCAGTAAGTTTACAATGATGTAGTAGATAGAATCGTCCATACCAAACCAATCCTTTTTAAAACTAAGGGATCGTTGATCAATGTCTGTCCAATGGAACACTTTCAATTGAATCAGTCCTTGTATAGCCTTCAGGTACCAGTGGTTCAAACACCGGTGACGTAACGGATGCAATTGTTCTTTACGTTTCACTTGTATTTTCACCAGCTCTCGGTAAATGTGTTCTCTCAACTCCACAGGCAAAGCACGAATGTTCTCTTGTAAAGTATCCATGAACAGATTATGGTAAGTTACTTCAATGTCTCGGTCCCACTAAGGGTAAGTAATGACAATTCGGTGACCATCGAACATGTTCTACGTAGGCCGAATCTTGCGGTTCCCAGTGGTGAAGTGACACACCGCAACTGAAGCACTTGACTTTATCTCCTTCGCCCAAGTAGAAAAATCCGGCTCTGGCTAATTCTTCGGGGTCGGTCCTCCCAGATACTTAGGCCATTTTCCTTTGAACGATTGAAGACGATTTTCAAAGTCTCAGTATTCCGACAAACGCACAGGAAACGAATATTCGTCTTTCACAGGTTCGTTTCGATGAGGGTTGGGTGACAGGAACAGGAGTTTGCTCAGGGCTGGATGACATCAGTAGGCGGGTAGACGTGAAGGTGAACATTCCCCTTTAAAACGAAACCCAGTAAAATGTCCAAGAGGACGAGCGGCATCACTTTCGCATCCCTCAGGTTTGACACGCACAGCATCATTTTCCATGATAGGGGTAGTGACACTAAAGTTCCCATGATGCTTTACGGCATCGCTAAGGTCACAACGTACAGCATCGTACCCATCGCAAGGCTCACAATCGCATTCCACTTCCGAAGCCTCACATTTGAATTGTGCCTTTCTAAACAACTTGTTCTGTGTTTCTCTGAAAGTATTCATCTTGTTCGCTCGGTCTTGGTAGTCCCAATGAACTATCGATCTTGACCATAGCCCCCTTTTTATACTAGTCGCAATGCAGTCTCCAGCTTGTACATCTTTCCTTTTTTCGTTTTTTATGTCTTGTTCTGGACGGTACCGTCTCTAAGGTACCGTCAACATTGTACCGTAGTGTGATGGGTGGAAAGGCCATAGAAAGGTAAGGGCAGTGCGGAGACCATCGAGTATGTTCCAGAATAGCTGAATCTTTATAGATGCATAGATCCATTCGTAACTTGAGTCCGCAAGCGAAACACTGTACCTCGTATCCCAATCCTGACTCAGGTCCCAAGTAGACAAATCCTGTTCTAGCTAAAACATTCGAAGAAGGTAATCCTTCCCTATCTGTAGGCCATTTGTGAAACGTGTCCAATCGACGGGCACAATCACAATAGTCAGGTAAGAAGACTGGAAAATGGTAGGGTTTGAACTTGGAGTTCTCATCGGGTTTCTCACTCGATTCTTGCTGTGGCGAAGTCATCTTTCTGGTGGGTGACTATCCTCTTACAACCAGTGTTTTATACCAACGTGTCCATACGGCAAAGTAAAGTGGTTGGGAAGTCGCACTCGCTTCTGGTACACGATTTGATAGACTTTTTCCAAGGGCCGACTGACGATGTGATGAGTGGGTAAACGTACAATCTTGATGGGTTGATAGGTGGTCACTTTAAAGTTTCCATCCTCTCCGGATTGCAAGGCTTCTTTCAATACCCCAAAGTTGACCACACGACTGGTACGATAATTCAGAGTCAGTCCTTTCACTTCGCACGTCGTGTGCACTTCTCCTTGTGGGTCCGGTATTCGTAGCCGTAATTTTTGGGACCGCCACTGACGAAACTTAGAATCTTGTCGTCGGGATGCTCGTCTGTCCAGGCTCCTAAACGGTCTCCTTCGATGTCAGGGTGCTGTTGACTCGGGTGATGGATGTAAATGCAACTGTCCGTGTCAAAGTACAGGACGCGTTCTCCTAACAGTTCTAAAGCTTCGTACAATTTTAAGCGAGCATGAGCTGTCACGTAAGCCGCAATGATGACATTTCCAAAAGGTTCGTCTTGTACAAAGTCCAGATCTTCTTCGTAATTGACCAAGACCAAATCCTCTCGAACGACGTCCACGTGTTTCATGTATTTGGTTTTGTCGTGAATCATCTGGAAGTAGCGGGAAGGTTGTGTCAAATATTCCGTCTTGGGTAAACACGGTCGTTGTGCCATTTTACCCCACAAGCAATTTAACATCACTTTGGCAAACGATCGCCTGCCTTCGTTTTTCTCGATGTGGTCTAAAGAGATGCCTTCTTGTTCATAGTATTTCTCTTTGAATTGTATTTGGTCTTCGGGAGTGTGACACCAGGACGGATAGCCGCTGGCTTCTTGCTTCAGTTTCAAAAAGGCATCCACGTAGTCTGCGAAAATGCCTTTCTGAATGGGGTCACCCTTGTGGTATTGTTTTGTCTTGGGAAAGTGGCAAATTTCGTACACTTCTAACAGTTGGTATCCCATGTCCATAGCTTTGAACAATTCTATGCTGACCCAGGTTCCCGTGAAGGCCCGTGCTTCCTGGGTGTGCTGACAAGGCTGATCTTGGTTGCACGTTTCGGCACAAGTACGGCACAAGGGAAACATCAGTTTGCCTTGACAATGGTGAGGTAAGACGGGATGGTGTAGGTTCGTGGGAGGCAAAACTTTGCACTTGATCAAGCCTTCGTATTGTCGAATGTTTCTCAGGTCGATGTGTTCTGTCAGCAATTGTGGGTGCCCTACAGGAAAGCGACAATATTTGCACACGTAGGGATACAGCGAACACACGTCCAAGTATTTGATTTCTTCTCCTTTCTCTTCGTCGGCTTGGTACAGCAAACAGGTGGCATTGGTCCTTCCTCCATACAAACTATCCCTCGGGTTCAGCGGGTCCATGAACTGGTAACTTTCCACGAGGAGTTTAAACTTGGGATCGGTTTTCATACGGTGATCGTACTCGTGTTCCCACATTTCCACCACTTGGTATCCTTCCTGTTCCAACTTTAAGCGCCGCTGACATGTGTCCTGGTACAAGTCTTCCATGGTTCGTTGTAAAAACTGATTTTTAGTGCTACGGTCAGGGTAACAGACGGGACATCCGTGAAATAAGCAACCGTTGAACTCGTACACGATCTTGGGGTTTTCTAAGTCCCAGCCATCGACCGAATACGTTCCGATGGTCTTTTCACCCCCTCCGTTGCGGGCATGCTGAATCCATTTGTCTTCCTTGTCGCACAAGTAATGTAACCAACGTAGGGCTTTGACCGAGTATTGACGTTTGACAAAGTGGGTCGTTTGAGGGCTGATGACAGCCACGGTGTTTTCAGGCATGAATCGTTGTCGATACACTAAGGAACACGCTTTGGCAATGGTGCAAGCTTCTTTCAAAGGATCGACCCCTCTGTGTTCCATGAACAGTTCTCGAAATTTTCCACAGCAACGCCGTAAAATGTCCACGTCGGAACGACAATACTTTAGCATTTCTTCCTGAAAGTCGAAAGGGTCGGAGGCGTGAGCCTGGTACCAAGCGTAGAAAGCTTCTCGTTGTTCGGTACGCATGTTGTCGGGGTCGTAATAGTGAGCCTCAGGCAAATGGGGTAGAACGGCGTGTTGATTGGCTTCCGTATTGAAAAAGTGTGGAAAGTACCCTTTAGCCATTTCTGTCATTCCAAACGTTTTAGGCATTCGACTCAGAGGCATGGCCAAATAGCTCATCGAATCTTTAAACTGTACTTGTCCCACTTGCATGAAAATGATTTTGGCTCCGTTCAAAGTCACTTTAGGACGCTCGGTGCCTTGTTCCGTATAGTATCTCAAAAGAAACTGTCCATCGTATCCGGAGAAATTGTGAGCCATCACCGTGGCATGACGATGACAATCTCCGTAACGTTCGATGTCCTCTTTGCTCCACGTCTTGTCGATGGGGTCTAAGCCCCATTGGGCAAAATCGTCCAGCGTCTTTGGTCCTCGAAAGATTTTTTCACGCCCTCCAGGAATTTTGCTGCAGTGAGGTCAATGACTGAAGATAGGTTCTTGAATGCACTTCTCGCACGCTCGATGAGCCACGCAGAAATTAGGAATGTGAATGCCAGTCTCTTGCATGCATTCGAAATCGAAAAAGATGAAATTGCCTTTCTTCTTGTAACCGTCCTCTTTCTCTGGTGGGGGTTGGTATTTTTGCACGTAGCATTGGTGTTCCAATGTGGTGACAAATGTGACATTTTTTCTTTCCTCGACATACGTGTGCCTTGGCATTATTGGTAAGTATGCCTTGTCCACAGGTAGGGCACAATCTCAGCAGTTGACAAGCACATTTCTTCTGTGAACCTTGTGTTTTCAGATGTTGTTGGTAACAGGTAGGGCTGACAAACGTGCGCAGACAAGTTGAACAAGGCACTGGTCCTTCGCTCAGACAGGGTGGAGAGGCCAAACATCCTGGGCATTTCATTCCACAATGCTTGTGTTGCTCTCGATTGTTATAACAATAATCACATTTCTCACAGTAATATCTGTATCCCAGGAATCCGGTGATGGTGGTAATGGTATCGAAATGGTCATCGTGAAAATAAACATGAATGTATTTTCCGTCCTTAAAATCTTGGCCTCGAAACAACAGAGTCCCGCGGATTTCTTGAGGGTGCACTTTCAAGGTGTATCGTGGAGCTAGGACATCTTGCAATTTTTGCATCTTAGGAATGCCACAGGGTGTGTCTTTGGACAGGCCAGCTTGTTGCAACAGGAGTTCTGCTTCGTTTCGTTGTTTGGCTCGATAGGAACGTTGAATAGTGTTCCAGGTTCTTTTCCATCCTACCGTGTCGTTCTTGTTGGCATAGGTTCGTCCCACCACGATGGCACGGGCTAAACACATCTGGTCATCAGTGTTGTTAATTCGGACGAGACTCTTTTTGGTGTTGCGAAGGTCGTCCACGAATAACATCTTTTTGCGTCCAGTCCCTTGAGGAGGAGAGACGTGGGTCATGTCCAGTGTGGCTTTTCCATCGGTGATGTCAAACTGGTCATTAGATTGTTGTACGTGTTGAATCTTCTGCAGGGGTGCTAAACTCGATCCAAACAGGGATTTCAAACCGTCGTGTTGTATGGAAAGTCTCAAGCGATCGTCTTCTTTGGGATGACATTGTCGCTTGAGTGCAGTGAGCAAAGAATCCCACACCCCAGTGATAAACACTTCTGCTTTCTCTAACGGCACTTTAGCCTTGAAATCTTTAAACTTCACCGTGTATTTGTAAGCCGTGGTTCTAAATTTTCTAGAGGAGCGCTTTTCCGTCTCTCGAATGGAATAGTATTTGTCAAGGTTAGCTAAGGGTGGCGAACTTGGTTTAGAGGTTTCAAATTCTTGTTCACTCATGTCCTCTTCAAAATCACTGGCATGAATTTGTGCCAAGACTTCAGCTCTGGTACGAGGCGATAGATCACGTTTCTGCCTCTTACTTTCTTTTTCTTTCTTCTCAAATGAATAGGATCGTTTCATCTTGAGTGAAAAACGTCAAATGACTCAAGTTTAAACACCATAGACTAATTTATAGTCATGGCAAACCAGCTTTATAAAAGGGTGTGTGTCTTGTCCTTTTCACTATTCATTTCACTCTCAGGCCGAGCACAACGATGGAACAGACTAACCAAATCGAACGTTTCGTCAGAGCTTTGCGAAGGGTCATTAGAAAATTCTCTTCAGACCAGCCCACGGACTACTCTCCTTCCTTTCGAGATAAAAGTCAAGATACTTGCTATATCTGTCAGAAGAAAGGGCATTGGTCTTCAGAGTGTCCAGACCGTCAAAAAAGAACAAAAACAGGGGCTAGAAAAGACAAAAGTCAAGATACCTGTTATTATTGTAAAGAAAAAGGACATTGGTCTCCAGATTGCCCCAAAAAGAAACAAGAGGAGTCAGAAGAAAAGAGGAATTCTTCAGAAGAAGAGAGGGTTTCTTCAGAGGAAGAGAGGGATTCTTCAGAGGAAGAAGAGGAAGAAAGAAGACAATTCTATTTTCAAGAGGCAAATAAACAGAAGAAGAAAAGAAGAAGGGAAGAAAATGAGGAAAAGAAGGTGAAGAAATTAAAAAAACAGAGACTAAAAAGGAGAAAGAAGAAGTCAATGAACTTTATATGAAAGTGTTGTGTTGTGAATTGTGAATTGGATTGTAAAAATGGATAAAAGAATACATGAATGATATAAGGTAAGTGTCTTTGAGTTTTGATTTTAAAATAAGAAGCTACACTCAGGCACTCATACAAAGACACGTACTATAGGGGTAAAATGGGCTGTTTGTTTTTTTTTTGTTTTTTTTTGAGTTATTGGCAAATTGAAATTGTTTTTCTTTTCGAGAAATGTGGGTGGCCCTGAAAAGGGCCTTTTTATTTTTGGTGTAGGGTTGAGTTTAAGCAATCAACTTTAACTGCCTTAAGCCTTTGCCACGGCCAAGGCCTACTTCTGGACTGCGTAATGTTGATGATGATTGGGTTGAAATCACTAAGGGTGGTACGGTAGGCTGAGTCACAGGGTTGACGTGTTTAGCTCGGGAAGGTCGTATTCTCTTCGGTCGTAATAAAGAAGCCTGATACATTTGTTTCAGACTCCTTAACTCCGCTAAAATGTCCAACAGTACCGTGACCGTTTGATTTTCACCCTCTTGTTTCTTTGCTGCTGCTACTTCTTCTTGCTGTTGTTGCTGTTGTTTTTTTCTTACCTCTTCTTCTTGCTGTAGGAGAAAAGCTTGTTCCGCTTCCTTTTGTCGTTGTATAAATTTCTCCAATTCTTCTTTCTGTCTCTGTCTAAAATTCTCCACTTGCGGTAATGAAGAAGGTAACGAAGGTTCCGGAACAAATTTTTGCGAGGAGAGAAAATCCACAAAATCCCAATTCACCTCTTCTGAAAGTAAGTCCGGGTTCCCTTGGGCAGTCTCCCCTACTGGTGCACCCCAATGGATCGTTTTCTGAGTTTCCGTCATGTTGAATCACTGTCGCATAGATTGAATGTACATAAGAGCTAGCGAATCTATATAGACTACGTGACGTCACAGACTGCTCTCTTCGGATTGGAAGCGGACTGACTGAATTTTGTAACGCATGTTCGGATTGGTGAATGAACTCAATCCGTTTCAATCCTTCCTCTACCTATAAATAAGTGCAGTTCACTGCATTGATTCACCTGTTCTCGTCGCTTCAAGATGTGGACCACAGTCGAATCATCCACCCTTGTGTCTTCCATGATGTTTAGGACGGACATGCTCATGTATGTCCGGTCCAAGTGGACCGTCGTCGACAAGTCAGACACCAGTCTGTGGATACGTAGGATCTACGTAGAAAGACAAGGATGCCTCAAAAGAATGCTGATTTACGGGCCAACAGTGAAACGCAGCCTAAGGACAAGAAGAAGACCAATGCGGTGCCCTTTATGTTAATGGATACATTAACATAAACCCAAAGGCCCTTTTCAGGGCCAGCCATATTTCTCGAAAAGAGAATGACTTTTCAATTGCCTACCCCTTTTTTTAAATTTAAAAAAAAAAATCCCATGTTCAATTCCCCTTGTTCCTAGACAAGCCCAAACTCTATTCCCCCATGTTAAATTCCCCTTGTACGTAAAGTGACCCACGATTTATTCCCATGTTAATTCCCATTGTACGTAAAGTGGCCCACGATTTTTCGCCATGTTAAATTTCCATTGTACGTAAAGTGGCCAAGGGGTCTCTGTAATGCTAATTTCCATTGTACGTAAGGTGGCCCACCTTACTACTTTTATATTCAGTGTAGTGGGGAGGAGTTGGCTCTAACCATGAAACATAACAAGCATATAATATATTCAGACCAAAACTATTCTGAAATGACAAATGTTGGGATGTAACATTGCATAATGGACGACACAAGAATTTATGATATAAAACAAGAATTATGATAATTAATACATAATAAGCTGAGTTGTTAATTTTAAAATAACGTTCATAAAATTAGTTTATGTTGACATCCCTACAATAACTGATTATATGGAATTCACAGGCTCTGTGCATCATAGACTAAATATGACTGCTAAAGTTAATACTTGCAAATGTATGAAAATAACCCAACAAATGAGACTTTATGTCAGATATGACAATTTGGTGAATGGTCTAAAACACTTCAAATGATACCATAATAGGCCAACAATCAATTCAACTTCAAATTCCATCAACATCAAGATCTCCCAGACATTGTGTTGTATGTAAAAGACCATATGGGCATCAAAATTATCTTGTTAATATCCCAATGTTTGCCATAACCCAGTCTTTTGCAGAGTGTAGCATTTCTATAAAGTCAAATAGTAGATGTTGAAAATTCCATTTGGAAATCTCCTACTTCACTAACGAATGCCTGCGATCTATCACTGCAACAAAAGAGCCTGAAAACTGTTCAAGAACAGATATTAAATCACTTTTAGAAAATGTGCATGAGCTAATTAAAACAAGTCATACCTTAACTTTGATGTTTCTTCTTCCTTATTCGATGATGACCATTTCCATCTTTTTGGCTTGAAAATTAATCAATTCATGTAGCGAAGTAATGTTTAAATCCTGGTTCAAGAGAACTACTTGCTGAATAAGCAAAAATTGTACTTCAAGATGGATGCATCCACTTGGAAACTGAATGAATTACACAGGATATCAGTTGATTACCTGCGTGACATCACTATGGCATTTGGCAAGTAAAACAGGCTCCAAAGTATACAAATGAGCATCTCACATGGGAGGGGCACTAAGAGGTTATGGAATGTATGAATTTTCCAGGTCTGTTACATGTAACAATCCAGTCTGACCACTCTAAAAATAAAATCAATTTGCTGTGGATCCAATACAAGCCGATCTATTCCATGGACTCCACCAAGGGATGGTATTGTATCTGCAATGTTGGTGCTCGGTTTGTTGGGTGTTGTGCCCATGTGTCTAGTTTCGCATGGTTTATTGGCTGAAAAAGATGGGTAAATAATGAGTTGACAATGACAGCATCTTTAACTAGTCATCTTCAGGTTGCATCATTTATTCCAGAATGTGAATATGACAATGGGGAATCAAATGAGTTGTTTTTCTACGGAGACAATTACTTTCATCAGTAGTCATCTGGCTCCTTTTATGTTTATATGACTTTTGTATAATTTGAATTGTCATCCATACCATGATGTCTCCATTATTATGGCATCTTATTTGTGTGATACTGACGAAGAGAGAATGATAATATAAAACAGTTGCCAGATTAAGGCCTTCCAGGGCTCTTATCACTGAAAATATTGTAGCACCCCATCCCCACTACTAAATGTCAAATAAATAAAAAAACAAATATCAGAAGCTAACAAATGCTGGAAAATACCAGTGCTGCCACCGTTCCAAATCAAAATACTCTTACATGCATATCGAAATGGTCATATATAATTCATTATATTTTATCATCAGCAGATAATTAAATTTTTTTATGGTGCCCTAAGCGCATGCATAGTTTGCTTAATGGGTAATCTGGTAATGTACATACCACATTCAAATGAATACAAAAATGTCTATGTTGGCCTGAATAGTTTATTTTTAATGCTTTGTGTTCTCTCTGATGACTGTGCAGTCATTGCAAGTTCTTTCTGGTCACTTCCCAGTGAATCTAAGAGGGGTCTAAGATTAAATACACAAGTAATGGCTATTATAGTAACAGTTGCTCATCTCAACTGTACAGCCGGCTGGAGTGCATCACCCCTAGGTCATATTGCTTGCATAGATTTTCATTTTAACACTTCTCTGAACCTCCATTTAGGCCGACATGCGTGTCCGTATTCCTACGCAAATATCTGGAGGTTCAGGGTTTTACTGCTTCTTGAATACTTTGTATAATTCATAAGATTTTATCTTATGTGATGCATAATTGACTGATAGCAGAAATAAAGTTTTATTGAATAAATAATTATTTTTCTTTATGAGGGGATGTGTTATGTATAATTAACTCGGATTGATGGCAGCTATATATGACGGAAAATAACTAGTAGCAATATATGTTTGATTTTAAAAATCGTTTGGTTTAGCAGAGCATGAAATATTTATGACACTCAACGCAGACACAAATATATGATAATTCGATTGCTTGGTTTGATTCTTGCCTTATGAGAAGGCAAATGTGTATATATGTGTTCTCTTTCGACCTCTCAACACGTCTAAACAAAGCAGTAACGTATAAGGTGTCGAATGGGTTCACAAGTGCTTCCGCCTTTGGTGGCTGCTCTCACATCATTGCACTTATGTGTTCTAAACCTTCTGGCAATTGCTGTATTGGTAACAAAAGAACTATGGCATCCAGCTGGCTGCAGAATAACTTGAAATTTTGATCACCCATGGAGCGGTTGATTAGTCAAAAAGTCTGCATCTTATGCCATATTGCTTGCTTTAGATAACCGAAACAGCTTGTGTATTCCATCTGACGTCCAACTATGGCAGATACTACTCTCAGCATACTGTCCTCAAAGTCAGAGAATACACTAGTAACGTTGAAGTTTTGACCTAATCTGTGGTGGAGCAGTGTCAAAGATACTCTGTCAATGGCGATATTTGCAGCTGCAGGTAAGCGTTGTGGGCTGTCTTCCCTAGCAAAGGCAATTCATTTTTTAACATGCATCGGAACCATTCACATAAATCAAAATTATCCGCGTTTCGTCATCAACAGTTTTCTTTAGGAATATTAAGATTTAGAAGTGTGATTTTGTGTCCTGTTGCTTTTTGTAAAACATGTCTACCATTAACATAATAATTCTCATTGTAACTTTATGTCCTGTATGCGTATGTGACTATCAGTCTCATTCGTATTTGTGAATCTTTCTTCATGACTATTTGTTCTGTGACTTTATGTCCCTTTACCCATCTTTCTGTCACCCAGAACGACATTTATATCTTGTGTATGGTTGAACTCATTAACCGCACATTATAAATACATAAATTTAGTGACTAAATGTCGCAAAGCCAGTGATTTTGTTTTTAATGCAATCAATAATTTTACATGTGCAGTTAAACGGGATCTTTTTATGCAGTTCCCGTCTCGCATGTTTTCCCTTTATACCCAGTGGCGCACGTGAAGTTAGATGTGTTATACTTTGAGTCCGAGTTGCAGTTGCGAAATTTCTTTCATGGTGATTCGTTGCATGTGGGTAATTCAAGTGACAGGAAAATAAATAAACACCAGCTTATCATCAGTTTCTAAAATAATTTCATATTGGCAAAATAAGTAATGTGCGAACAGTATTCGGCTCATTTCTTGAGGTTATTGTAGCTTCAATAACACTTATGTTTAGTAGTGAAGACATGAAGAAGTGGTTTTAAATGCCTGTTCAACCTTTCCTTGTGGTAATTTGCAAAGGAAACAATTTCTTTTTAAAATTTTAACATGAATTCGAATATAATTTTAAAATCATTAACCGAAATCGTTTTCAGAATCTGTTTTACACCTTTCTAATTTCTTTTGACTATAGGAACCCGGGATGGCCGAGTGATCTAAAGCGCTCGCCTTTACCAACCGATGCCATCTTACCTTTGTCCGCATAGTTCGAGTCTCGGGCTTGGCCTATGTGGTATGCGAGAAAGCTTGCAAGCAGCTTCCAGTGGGTCGGTGGTTCTTCCCAGGTGTTTTCCTGGTTCTTCTTCCCACCAGTTATACTGGCCGCCATGTAAACCTATCATGTGCTGAAAATGGCGTTAATCCCACAATAACAGCTCTCTTTGACTATACCTAGCATTTGTGCGTGCGATCTGCACGTAGTCAACGATGCATGCATTCGGAATGACCACACCTGGTACAAGACATATCAGTCGCACGTGGTATTTATGTGGTGTGAATTGTTTTCCTAATTATGTTTAAATTGTTTGGATGTTTAAATACTGAAATACTCCAAAATTGCTATTCCTCTTCTTGTTGATGTTCTTTGAGACAAATATAGGTTTAAATAAATGAGCAAAATTTATTTCATACCTATACTGGAGTTAGCGCCATACATCATTTTAATTGTAGTTGATTAAATTAAAAATGGGAATAAAATGAGTAAACCCTATCGTGGCAATCTATGACGAGTTTGATGAGGGGTCAGGATTCGAACTAGTCCTTATCTTTTATATACACTCCGCCATGCAGTCGTCCATTTGTTTTGAACAAACCATTTGCTTTTAAGATTATTTGGACACTTTTTTTTGCTTTGCTATATGACTGGCTTATAAGAGAAATAAACAGTATCACATATTTATTTAACAAATAGACAGTCTGTGATAGTTGCTGTTAACTTTGCGTCTCAATGTATTTATGACACTATGCACGGGACTCAAGTGCAACATCAGCTAAGCGTGTTGACACTCGAGTTAGCAACACCATCCGCAAGGAATTAGGATTCGTGAAGAAAAATTTCTTCCTAACACAACCGTGTAATCTACTAGAAATTGATCAATACAAGCTGACCCCAAAATGTCTTTATTCAAGCCAATTGTGTAAATAAAAAATTGAAATGCCTAACAAAATACCTTTTGCACCAGGTAAGGAATCAATTTATCATTTGTGACAACAAAATGTGCTCCATGTATATTTGCACATTCAATGCTCACTTACAAGAGCTTTTAATGCAAACAATAATGGATGATTACTTTGAGATCAATCCGGCCACCCGTTCTTCAAAATCACGAGCTTGAAACGATTCAGGCCTAAATTGAATATAAATTATGAGTATATCTCCCGAAACACGGGGTTTATCATACGATGAAATACAGCTGTTGTGTTGCTTTTCAATTACATTAGCCCCAATTCTATTTGTTTGGAGTCATGGAAAGAATTTGTTTTATACTGTGTCTAAATACACTTCGGCTTGTTGGCCACGACCGACTCGGACGCCTTACTTTTACATTCCCTTACCGCAGAATAGAAATAAAACGCTTGCACTTTAGCTTTCTTATGTATGCACTGTTAGTTCATAAGCCCGACAACGAAATTCCAGTTAAACTATTTCATAACAATACCTTAATTAGCATAATGGATGACCGTTGGATGAAAAGAGTTCAATTTTTCATGGATGATAAAAATAAAATTCTGACTCTCTTTCGTTCAGATAAAACACCTTCATAAATAACCCCTAATAACCACGAGAAACGAAAAACTATTTTAGCATATCCACAAGACATTATATTCATATTACAGTGGACATAGATGCGTTAAACATTATCGTATATGCAGAAGCACTATAACACAACCTTACCATTCGTTGCATCTGGTTTTTTTACCAGCCGTGTTTAACTTTATTTCAATTTTAAAATGTCTACTATAGTTAACATTCAGAAAAGTTTAACCTATGACAAAACGTTAAAATAGAGAGGGAGATTAGCTACTAGTGCGCAACGGCGGAAGTTTTTATGTTTTTAAATATAGATACGTCTTAGGACTGTCGATCTTTTAGGGATCAAACATGCAAAACTATGTTTAAAATATTAAACAGGTATATTAAAAAATAAATCAAACTCGTGATTTGCCTGATAAATATGACATTTGCGACACATTTTATGAACTGGATTTTCAAAAATAAAAAAAATTGTAAGAATTATAATATAAAACGTTTAACAGAGATTATAAATAAAATTGATTTGTTGTTCCAAAGTTCATGTGGATATATCACCGCTCCGGTGGCCTCGTGTTTAGAGCGTCCGCCTCGGATGTTAGAGGTCGTGGGTTCGATCCCCGGTCGAGTCATACCAAAGACTTACAAAAATGGTACTAACAGCTACCTCGCTTGGCTCTCAGCATTAAGAGCTTAGTGTTGTGACTGGTGGGCCTGGTGTCAGGATAATGTGACTGGGTGGTACATCATGCAACATGTCTGCGGCATTATGCCCCGGTGCTAGACATCCCTATAAAATGTCACACTCCAGACATCGTATTGATATGACTAAACGCGTGTTAAAGCTACGTTAAAAAGTCAAAATCACACTCACAGTCAGACATGTGGATATATATATATATATATATTCAACAAAACCATAAACCTACTAGTACACATCATGCTAGTTGTATGACAGAATGTGCGATGAAATAGGCTCAAACATAGATGGGTTGGCTATTCATTTGACCCATATTGATAACTATATTGTTTTAAATGTTTCGTCAACCAAAGTGTATTCAAATCAAATTATGAAACTTTGGTTCAACGAACGATGGGCCAGTCAAGGGTTAATCAACAGTGGATTAACTTTAAACATCAGGAGAGAAAACGTTTCAACAAAATTTCTTATCGTTTTCAACAGGAAAAATAGTTGTTATTCCATTTTAATATCCGAAGAAGAATGGCCAAAATTCAGAATGATGGTTTACCTGGTAGCGGATCCCCTGACGAGCCATAAAATATCAGCTGTCAGCAGGTTAAAGTTTCGTTAAAGCAAGTATTATATATTTTGGTGTTTAAATGATTACACCGACTTCAGTAGCCTCAGTTCCTGGCAGAATTTCCAACGGCCATGAAAATTGTATATGTTTTCTTTTAAAATATTACATAGCAGTCACGTGCTGTCCTCTTTTACAAAATATAGATATTGGTCAGGCTACAAAATGGCTACCACATCTAGAACTGTATAAACAAACGTATATAGCAGGATAAGATAATTTAGCATTTTATATAAGTTATTTTTTAATTTGATACAATTATTTACTTTTATCATTTTATATTATATGCATGCATAATTGCAATAAAGTCGCCAATTGCAATAGTGTTATTATTAGTTAAGGACATTTTACTCAATAGGGCATCTTTCAGCCAGGATTACCTATTCCATTTGTTTTGTTTTCACTCGGGTCATTTTGGTTACCCTGATTGCTTTTCATGTTTCTTCAATAAGCAACTTTCCAATCATGTAAAGAAATGCTCGTGTAAACATTACATAATGAACAGTATGTTAGTGAAAAAATCATATTCAGCTTAATCCTTTCTTTTCTGAAGTGCTCTTATTGTAAGATTCTAAAAAATATTTTTAAGGCATGGATTGCAATGAGGTAAGTACAAGTTTATATTCTGCATTTACTGTCCTAATTGTGTTTTTGTTTTTTTAATATTTACATTTTCCTCATATTAGATCATTTTTTATCTTAATTTATAAGATGTTAAGGATGAAATATGTTATAAATTTAAATCATTACTCGTGACGTCTTGGCAATATTCTCGCTCAGGTTAATACGTTGTGGAGAAGTTTTTTTAAGGAATAAGAACGCAGATAAAATATATTACATTTTATTTAATTGATGTGTGATCGTTAAATCTACGCCACATATTTGTGCAGTACAAAATTACATGCTTGGTAATTATTATTTTGGTTTTTTTTGCATAAGAACAGAGATGTAGATGATAAAGATTATTTATATATTCAAAAGGAATTACTGTATGTCATTCAGTTTTGAGTGTACTTATTGGGGTATAAATCTGCCTATTCTTACCTGGTTCTTCCGTTCGGTCGATGTACCTGATAGTTTTACTCCTGTAATTTGTACCCCTGCGTTTAGATTTATTTGTTTCACTATCTCTTTATATGAAGAATTAAAGAATATGACAAATTACGTTACTCTTATGGAATGTACTGGCAAATGGATTAATATTCAAATGCTAAACAAATTAATGCGCTGCTGCTGGTATTGTCATGTATATTTTTATCAATTATTTCTGTTTTCAGGGTGAAATAATACGTCATGACTTATATTACATTCTCCGGCACAATAAACTCATTTTTAAACGCCTGTTGTTTTTGCCTGTTTCTATAAACCAGAGATTACTCCTTTAACACACCTATCAGTAGTGATCGTATTGACCCAGTTACAATGTTAGTCCTATTTTGACAACCGCGCGCTGAATGACCCCCTCATCCTCTAAGCGGATAGTGATAATGGCCACCATCTACATTCCAGTCCCCTTTAGCTAAACTACCAAGGGTTGTTACCCCACCCCCACCCCAGGAAAAGGTCTCCGTCAACTCTCTCCACCCACCCACCCACCGGTAACCTGAAGGCCAAATACACGATAAAGGTAGTAAGAACAATACAAAACAGCATTGGCTGGAAACGCTTTCTGGCAGCCTTGGCAAGTCTTACACTGCTCAAAGTAGACTTTCATACTGACGTTATTCTGACTGGCAAATCAATCAAACAAAATGAATTCCTCCGTTTTCATGGAACGACCTACCAAGCCATTCTTACGTACGAGCAGAAAAATCTAGGGGTATCCGCTTATTATGTCAGTCCACTATAGCAACCAGCCAATATTGTTTGTCTTTCCTTAGCGTTAAGCGCATCTTTTTTTGCAACCAAAAACCATCAACTTTGCTAGCAACCTAGGAGTCTTCGAGACAAGCTGCGCACTGTTTGTGCGCTCAAATGCATACAGTGTTGACCGCGAAAACTACATTTTTTAGCCGCTCTAACGTCTTCGACACACTTCATTTGGCAATAACATCATATGTTCTTTTTTCTTCAATGAACATGGTCATAGTTTTAATCTCTTGCATAAGCCTGCGCATCTGTAAAGTTTATTGCTATTGAGAACTGCACTTTCGGAACACAAATAAAATAACTGAACAGCGGGTTTATAAGTGGAGCTCTGTCTTTGTACAACCCAATGCGACAGAAGGGGTCTTGGTATAATGCCACTATTGCGAATAAAGAAACTGGGATTGCCACAATTATCAAATCAGCACTATAAAACATGCTTTTTCCAAATCTAAAGATGTTTCTCTTTCAAGACTCTCCAAAACATATATGGCAGAAAAGAACTGATCATCTACAAAACCACAAAATAGGTGACACGAAACAATCTACATTCCAGCCCCCTTTAGCCAAAATACCAAGGGTTCAAACCCCCACCCCCCAGGAAAAGGTTCCCGTCAACTCTCTCCACGCCCTAACGACCGGTAGCCGAATACTTGATAAAAGTTTACAAGAAAATAGAAAATAATATTGGCTGAAAAAACTGTCGCGCAGCCTTGGTATGGCGTACACTGCTCAAAGCAGACTTTCGAACTGTCGTTATACTGATTTGCAAAGCAATCAATCAGAAAGAATTCCTCCGTTTTCATGGAACGACGGACCAAGCCATTCTTACGTACTATCCACTTTGCAAATCAACCTAGGAGGCTATTAGACAAGCTGCGCACTGTTTGTGTGCTCAAATACATACCAGTGACCGCGAAAACTAACATTTTTGGCCGCTCTAATTTCTTGCACACACTTCCTTTGGCAATAACATCATATGTTCTTTTTTCATCAAGGAATATGGTCATAGTTTTAATCTCTTGTATAAGCCTGCGCACGTGTATATATATTGCTATTGAGAACTGCACTTTTTCGAACACAAACGAAATACATCAGTACCCAATGCGACAGACGAGGTTTTGTTTTAATGCCACTACTGCGAATAAAGAAACTGTATTTGCCACAATAATCAAATCAGCACGTATTGTTACACATAACCATGGAAAGTGAAAGGATATTGCAATTGGGTTTTGTTTTTAATAACTAAACGGATTTCGTTTGTTTAAATGGATATTACGCAAACAGCCGATTACGTATTCCAAGTAAAGAGGTTTCCTTTCCCACTTGCACTTATGCTGTAGTGCCGACTGCTCTTCAACCTGCTTGTATGTTTGCTGTCGTGACTTGTATTTGGATATTACATATTGTCGAGGTCATCATCCTAACAAAAAGCCCCCACAGTGCAAGATATATTCACCGTTAGCCTTGCCTTACAATATGCTCAGTATTTCTCAGCTGGTCTTCTTGATTCACCTCTCACAAGATGTCATACGCGCAGATGAGATCTTCCGCCAACTATACTTGTGCTTTCTATACCGACGTCATTTCGCTGTCTTGAGAACTGAGATGAGTATTTGAACAGAACAGTCATTCGGACACTTCGATCAATTACTAAAGAGTAATTAGTAAAGAGCTATTGTTTGCTACAGCCTCTTGTATTCTTTGTTGCTAGCCTTCAACACAAGTTTCTGCTGTTTGCGCTGTCTGAATTGAAGCCGCCAGATTGTTCATTATGTAAGTGATTAACGGAGCCATATTTTTGCCATGTCTTGCCATGGAGGGTCTTTTTTTCTAAGATTGCATAAGTGTTAGCACGCTTCGTGGTGGAATATTGGTTTCAGTATTTTGCCTATTTCTTCCACTCATCCCATATATTTTTTGAAATCATTGACTTTTGTTGCGTCATTGGTGACTTGCCATTATATTTGCATGGCGAACAAGGGATTTTACTACATAAGTGATAAATTATTGCTTCATGAATGTTTTGCAAACCTTATATTTTACTGGCTTTATGGACAAGCATGGCCCAACACTTTTATTTGCAAACTTTGTGCTTATAAGAAATTACAAGCAAAAGACTGAATAGATACAGTAGGGTGAAGATACAACCATAGGGCTAAAATGTCAAGCATATTGCTGTCGCATATAATATCTAACATTGCTAAAATCACTAGTTGTGATTTATTAATGTGTTTAACTTGCTCTTGGCCTGATCTTTTCTTCATGGCAGATTGCTTCCATGTGTGGCCAAAAATTTCAAGCATATTGTTCTGGCATGTCATATCTACCATTGCTAAACTTACAAGCAGTCAATTATCAACGTATTTAACTGGTTCGTGGCCTCATCTTGTTTGGATGTCGTTGTTGAGCTAATGTTTCTCTGTAGAGTTCTAACTGTAGCTTCTACATGTATTATGCTCTATAACATCCTAGACTGTTGTAATGCAGCTTCATTCATCCTTGCCTTTGCTGCGTCTACGAGATACTTGTCAACTCTTATGACGTCACAATTAACTCTCCTATCCTGCTCATATATTAGGCTAGACGTATTCATGACACTTTTCTTGGTAGCCATCCTCCTCTACATACTTTGCTCACGGTATGCTTCATTTTTTCATTGCTTGTTGTTTTCCAACAGCGCTTCTGAATCTCACTTTCCTGTCAATATGCAGCAAAACAACGCCTGTGCAAGCCAGATTCGCGACTTGCCTATTCATGTCCTAAGGGGATGCATGGGCAATATACAGTTTTGCAAGAAGCTGTTGGTGCTGATTATGAGGCTTCTTAATATCCGTTATTGATAAATGATGGGTGTATATGCGGGGTAAGTTTTGTGTAGCATTGGAAACCCTGGCACGGAAAAAAGCAAATACATTTTCTATTCGATTTTTATGAGACATGTTGATATCCTGTGTTCCTAAAGGTTGGGTGTAACCATTATATAGCCATATATATATATATATATATATATATATATATATATATATATATATATATATATATATATATATATATATATATATATCCTTGATTATACACGATAATGCTTGATAATACTAGGCATTATACAGAATTAATATTGCTTTAAAATAATACAATCATACAGGTTAGAAAATTTTAATTCGTTAATACAAATAATACTATCATGGGATCATGGTGTATATGTGTAATTACGTATAATTTATCCTACATACCTTGATTTCTTTCATAGGTATCCGGAATGACCACGTAAATAGATAGAGAATTAATTAATGATTCGTCATACGAGTGTGTCTGCTACGCACGAGTAAAAATAACACCAATTGCGTTGCATCATTTGTGGTGATGTGTGCTTAGTCGTGATGGAATATGGTCTGGAGCCTGCATGCAAGGCAATGGGTGCCGTTTACCAGCGGACCTGTGTTCGAATCTCCGTAGAGTACCTATTAAAATTATTTAACTGTATGATATTATTTGCAATCGTGAGCATTATGGTCATATAATAATACTGTTGCAGTAAAAGAAGTGTACATAGAGTACTTCTCCAACATATGGTATTCATGCTAATTACTAATGTATAATTAAGGGTGTCTTACACTTCCGTTTTATTGTCACCAATTTACATTTGTATATTTATTGCTCAAATTTGTAACATCAAACATGAGACGTGTCAACGTTTGGAGCATGAAACATTTGCCTTCTACAACAAGGTAATACTCGTCCAGAAATAGTGTTCCCTAAAATCCACGTGAACAAAAAGAATCCTTTAATTTTGATTTGTATGCTCATTTGCACAAGTTTTGTAAACATCAAAAATGAGCCATATCAGCTTTTATTACGTGAAACATTTGCCTTCTAGTACAAGATACCATTTGGCTGGAAACGTTGTCCGCTACAATCCATATAAAAAGTCCATTCATTTTCTTCTCGTCGTCAAAGCTATGGCGAGATGAATTATATTTGCCAAAACACCTTCAGTTCTTCTGTATTGTAAGTCATCTCCTATAACCACTCTTGCTTCTGCATCTACAATCTCAGAAAAATAGAAATACTTCCAACTTGTAGAAGTGAAATTAACACATCCATTGTATGTCTGATTAGTGAGAATCGTAACGGAGAGTGTCCAGTGTCTCATGGAGTTCTTGCCCCAGAATTAAATTGACATAAACGTTCATTCCTGTTCCCTACCAACCCCATTGTGGGACCTCCTTTGGGTCATCAGCTTACTCCATGTCCCTGCGGGGAAGCCAACTCTAGCTCCAGGTACGCAGGTTCACTGCTTTGGAAAACTGTATGTACCTGCACTTTCTCTAAATAATTGATTGAACACTTTCTCTCCTCCAACGTTAGGTAATCGGACTTTCTTGCCAATGTTAAATATTTAGCACACAAATAATTAATGGGAAAATAACCGTTATCCTTTATATGTACTTTATATAGCATCTCTCAAGCCAGAAATGTGTATGATCAAAATTTCATCGGTTGAAGTGTTTCCACAAGACAACTAATATAATCTTTTGCCATTGCATATCTTTGAGGCCTACATCGTGTGTATAGTTTTATTTGTATCAAATCTTTCGTAGGATGTTAGAAACATCAACAAAAAAAAATATATTTTAATATAACCAGATGCTAGATGTAATTTTTGGGACGTTAATCCCAATCAAACATCTTCTACGTAATTTTGAAATGAAGGAAACTTGTATTCACCTGTTATTTAAAGATTGGTTACTTCATTGAGAATAAAACGTAAAACTCTGGATGTGCTGGACTTCGTTGTACTGCATTTTGGATTATTTTGAAATACTGCAACTTATACAAACGTAATAGATTAAAATAAACAAGCATGCAAAAGAAAATAATGATAGCATGCATGGTTGACGTTAATGCCCGTGAAGTTTATTTGATCTGGTACGGGCTTCCATGTCTTGGAGTAATTGACCACTGTCTTCGGGTCTATCAGACTGTAACCAAATATTTTACCAACTAATAAGATGAAATAATTCATCAAAGCAATAAAATTGTTTCGTAGAGTTTGCTTTATATACTTTTGTATTTTTACATCTTTTATGTTAAGCAACCGCTTTGTCAGATACAAAAGAGTCTAAGGACAAGAATCTCAGCTCTAGGGAAACGTTTGTTCCGACAGTACATATAGAACAGTAAACTTTATATGAACTAAGCATGCAATGCCGACTGTTTCCTTTTCTGGTGAAAGAATACAAACTTAGTAATTGATCACCGATGTGCTGTTTTGTTTTTGGTTTCTGTTTGCTCTGGTGGTGGGGGTAGTAGAATCAAATGCAATAAACATAATCTGATTTATTTTAGAACTCTCCTTTATTTCCCCTACTGTAAACCCAAACTAACTTAATTCAGGTTTGTATGTATTTTTCTAGATTTATGAAAACAATGTCGTTTTTAATGTTGGATAATATCAGCACGAATTTGTAACAAGAGCTAGTATGAATGGATGGGTCCAAAGGACATGGGTTATTAATATTTAATGGGCAACACCTTAAACATGAGTATGTGGTAAACAAAGTCAGGATTTTTGGTTTATTTTTTTATTTCCTGGAGCCAATAGATAGTCCTTAAAGTAGTCATGCAGGTGTAATGCAATATCTAAATCAACTTCTAAAATGCGACCCGTAACCTAATCATCTAGATTAGATAGGTCCCAAACAAATCATCTGGGTTTGACGTGATTTAGGCTTTGTTAATTCTGGATTTCTACGTGCTTGATCTGAAATCAGATTCTTGAGTACTACCAAAAGGTGGAGAAAATAGTTGTTAATTTATGCTTTTTTGCAGCATTTTTTAAATATTTTACTTTGTTTTCTCTTTTTCTTTTTCCTTTCAGGAAATTTGACCCAGATCGTAAGTAATGACTGAGTACACTGCCGCTAACTCTCGGATCATTTTTCTGTCCCTAAAAGTAATCTCTCTCTCTCTGTTGCAATGTCAGCTACAACACCTTTTTTATTTAGATTTTCCAAAATGCCGTATCTACAATGCACCAGTCTACCTTCGCCACGGAGGCATCATAGGTAAACTACAATCTCGATTTAACAAATACTATAGTAGAACAAGTTTTGTGAGAGTTTATTACTTCATATATCGTTATGGCCATAAAGTCAGTAATATCACCGATTGTAGCCCATGCTGTGTTAAAGAAGCATTCATATCATAAATATTCCAGTCAACTCTGCTAATCCAAAATAGTTTTGGGCTATTTGGTAACTGGAATAGGTTTTACAGGCTGGGTGGGCGTGAACTGCCAAATATCACGTGCTGTACGTAATCAGAGAAATTCATAAATTATTAACTTACGAAACTGCCATTTAAATTTTCAGGCACGATCTGTTTTGAGGAAAATGTATTTATATCAGCTAATATATGCAACTTGATATTGCATTTTATGAGCAAAAGATCACATTATTATTATTATTATTATTATTATTATTATTATTATTATTATTATTATGATTAGTAGTAGTAGTAGTATAATTATTTGTATTGTTGTTGGTGTTGTTGGTGTTGATGCTGTTTTTATTATCATTATTATTATAATTATTATTATTATTATTATTATTATTATTATTATTATTATTATTATTGTTTGGGGTGTGCGAGGCCTGGGCAGGTGGTTACTTGAATATGACCTCTCCTTCACTATTGTGTCCACAGCAGCACCTTGACGTGGGGCCCCCTGCTTCCACAGATCCTGCTGTGTGGCGCGACCGAGCCCCTGGGTGGGCAGTGTAAGAGAAGGACAACTCTGACTCCAAAACCCGGGCAGATGGAGCTCGTTAGCCTTGTCAGGCAGTTTGTCTAGGAGAAGGAAACTCTGATTCCAAACCCACAAAGTCTCATCCATTGGTTGATTGCTCCGCTGCCTTGTGGATATCTTCGGGGGCAGGATAGGCTACGGGAGTAAATCCAGACAGAAAATCCGGAGTGGAGGTCCTAATGCGGCCGGGTGTCAACTCCGATTTCCTTACGGCAACTCCTGCATCCGAACTGGAGCCAAATGTCATGCTCAGCATTCCATTGGACCCCATCAGCAAGGACGAGAGGGGGATGCTGACGTCTGGGCAGCCCAGGATCTCCATATCCACACCCAGGCTTGTTCCCTGGAGAGGTCACTCCAATCTCGCTACTGAGTGAGGAAACGACACGGAAGCTGGCAGTCTACGGGTTATAAGTTCCACCCGATTGATGTAGGGATGGGGCGCCACGGGTCAGCGTCGACGGTGGGAGGAATCATCGTGTCCCGTTGGCCGACTACCGCCCGTCTAAAACTGGGCAGCCCCCGGTCAGTAAGGTGTTGACCCGCCATCGTCCGCCTGCTCCGGTGGGTGTCTGGAGCTCAGTGTTTTGCTCAGCATGACTAGCAGACGGTAATTCCACACCAGATAATAGAAACAAGAAACCGATAAAGAAGACACCGTCTCTTCTTTTCCCAAGTTGGAACGTGCGCACGATGTTCACAGGCATCTCTGATGCCATCAGGGAGGTGGACGACACCAGGAAGACGGCCATCATCGATAGAGAACTCACCAGACTAAATATCAGCATAGATGCAATCCAGGAAACAATGATCGCCTCTAGCCGCTCCCTCGGAGAGGAAAACTGCACCTTCTTCTGGAAGGGTCGAGAACCTGAGGATCCCCGCCAGCATGGTGTGGTCTTTGCCATCAAAAACAACCTCCAAAGGGGGCACTGAGCGTCTCTTGTCCATTCAACTTACCACTGCTGCTGGTCTAGGCAACATCCTCAGTGTCTACGTCCCACGTTCAGGTCTTCAGAAGACACAAAGGATCAGTTCCATGGGCAACTGGACGAACAGATCAAAGGATGCCCCAAAGACGAACCACTAATCCTCCTCGGCGACTTTAATGCCAGAATAGTTGCGCACCACGAGTCCTGGCCTACCTGCCTCGGGCATCATGGCACTGGAAAGACCAACCAAAACGGTCAGACACTACTGCAGCCGTGCACCTACCATGACCTGTGCGTCATAAACACCTTCTTCAAGTGTAAGCCACAACACAAAGTGTCATGGAAACAACCCAGGTCTCATCGCTGAAACCAGCTCCACTTGGTCATCGCCAGGAACTCTGCCCTTAACAGCGTCCTCACCACCAGAAACTACCACAGTGCAGACAGTGACTCCGATCACGTCCTCGTTATCAGCAGGTTGAGACTACATCCACACACACTTCACCGCTCGAAACCTAAAGGACGCCCTCGTATAAACACTGCGCAGATGTCGGTCCCCTCCAAGGTGGAAGAGTATGTGTGCGCCCTGCACCAGGCTCTCCAGGGCCTGCCAGAGCAGGATGCCACAGCCAAGTGTAACACCATGAAGGATGCCATGTACAGCACAACCATGTCCACGTTTGGCAAGAGGGGACGGCCCAGCCGGGACTAGTTCAACACACCTATCAAAGATGGAACCAATAACCGAGGACAAACGAAAGGCCTTCATAGCTTACACAAATGCCCGAATGAATGGACGCTTGCTGGTCTCTGAAGTGCTCGAAGCAACACCCAACGCAACGCTAGACAGTGCGTGAACGACGAATGGCAACAACTGCGTGAAGGAATCTAGCGCAGTTCCGGGTCCGAAAACATCGAAGGTATGTACAGTGGAATCAAGAAGGTTTCTAGGCCCTACAGTGAAAGTGGCCGCCTCCCTGAAATTTCTGACGGGAGAGAAGATCAGTGACCGATAGCAACAGATAGCCAGATGGGTGGACCACTACGCAGAGCTATACTCCCGAGAAACGTCAGTCACCGATGCGGCCCTTAGCAGCATAAAGAAACTACCTACTATGACGGAACTCGACGAAGTGCACACCTTCGAGGAGCTCAGCAAAGCAATCGACTCCCTCCCAAACGACATACACCAGGTAGTGACAGCATCGCGCCCAAAACCGTGGGAAACCAACATTGCTTCAGCAACTACATGAGCTACTTTGCCTCTACTTGGAGGAAGGAGCAGTCCCCCAAGACATGCGCGACACCACGGTTGTGACCTTTTACAAAAACAAGGGCGACCGCAGTGACTGTAATAATTACAAAGGGATCTCGCTCCTGAGCATCGTTGGCAAAGTGTATGCCCGCATTATACCCAACAGGCTGTAGTTGCTAGCGGACCGTGTGTACCCAGAATCCCAATAAGGTTTCAAAGCAGGCAGGTCAACAACAGACCTGATCTTCTATCTACAACTCCAAGAGAAAAGCAGACAGCAAGGTCAACCACTCTACATGATATTTATCGACCTCACCAATGCCTTTGGCCTGGGCAGCAGGAAGGGCCTTTTTGAACTTCTCAGTAAGATCGATTGCTCCCAAAACTCCGTATTATGATAATCTCTTTCCACGCCAATATGAAGGGAACAGTCCTGTATGATGAATCCTCCTCATCCTCCTTCCCAATCAACAGCGGCATGAAGCAGGGCTGCGTACTAGTGCCAACCCTTTTCGGGATCTTCTTCTCCCTGATCCTGTTCTACGCCCTCAGCTCGTCCACTGATAGGGTATATCTACACACCATGTCAGACGGGAGGCTGTTCAACCTGGCACGACTGCGCTCGAAGACCAAAGTAAGATCGGTGCTCATCAAGGAGACGCTTTTTGCAGATGACGCGGCTCTTGTGACCCACACCGAGGACGCCCTCCAGAGATTGGGAGATCGTTTCGCTGATGCCTGCAATCAGTTGGAGCTCACCATCAGCCTGGGAAAGATAAACTTCGTCTTGCAAGATACCCCCTTATCCCTCCATCAAGATCGACGGTGTCACCCTGGAAGCAGTCAAGAACTTTAATTACCTTTGGTCACCCATCACTGTCTCGCTCGATGTGGAGCTCGACAGAAGGCTTGGAAAGGCAAACACCATTATGACACGACTAACGAAGGTGTGGGAAAACAACGCGCTGACAGAGCACACCAAGATCCAAGATCCAAGTCTACCAGGCCTGCGTTCTCAGCACCCTTCTATATGGAAGTGAGACCTAGATCACCTACAAGAGGAAAGAGCACCGGCTCAACGCCTTCCATATACGGTGCCTAAAACGCATCCTGAAAATTAGCTTGCAAGACCGCATCCCACACAGCGAGATCCTGCAGCGTGCAAGTTCCCCATCATTTACTCCCTGCTGAGCAAACGCCTCCGTCGATGGCTGAGACAAGTCTGACACATGGAGGATGAGAGGCTGCCAAATAACATCCTATATGGACAACTGACCACTGGCACCAGAAGAGTTGGCTACCCCTTATTCCGTTTCAAAGATGTGTGCAAGTGGGACATGAAGGCTGGACATTTCACCTGACGGCTGTGAAGTGCTGGACGAGGACCGAGGCACCTGAAGGCTGACTTTAAACAAGGACATATCAGTCGCTGATGCGAGGAGAGGCCAGTTAACGGCAGAGAAACATGAGAGAAAGAAGAGCACTGCAGCAGGCCCAGTAACTCAGACTTCCCAGTATGTCTGCACCAACTGCAATAGGGACTGTCACTCACGCATAAGCTAGTACAACCACAGAAGACGATGCCAACAGGCCAGAGACAGACGACACTCCAAAGGGCGCTATTCGCGTGGTATCTCGAGTTCATCATCATCATCATCATTATTATTATTATTATTATTATTATTATTAGTAGTAGTAGTAGTAGTAGTAGTATTAGTAGTAGTATTACCAAAATAAATTGAGAATTGAGTTATTGTATAAGTTATGCAATGCTCCTTATGGCCAATACAGACCTTCCAAAATTGTTTTAGGAACCACTTTCAAGGTTGTTCAGGACTGGCTAGAATGGATTTTATTTGCAAACAGTATGTGCGGACAAAATTGCTAATTTTAAATTTCTACCCGTTTCATGCAAAGGCTACTTGTTCTTGCCACTAAAAAAATTATTCATAAGTGTCAGCGGTATTTTATTTTCATTACATAAAGACTCCTCATTGCTGCACGTTGCATGAAAGTATGTGGACAAAATTGTGTGGATTGTTTCGGATAATAATTTATCGTTTCAAGCATTCACTTTGAATTGTTGCCAGACATTTATCTGGAAAATGGAGCATCACTATTATTATGATATTTTCCCATTTCTTCACAGTGTAACATCTCCCACCCACCGGTACTGAATTGTGTATTACCAGTATCCCTTACCACCGATGTAGTGGCCACTTCTTCACATACGAACTGGGAATGTATGTGCCATTCAAACCAATTTGCCGCTCGCACTTTTTTAAAACAATTGATAATAAGTTGTGTATGAAATAAATAATTATAAAGTTTGTGTCGTATCGCCTACTACCTATTATTTTGCATGAGAAAGCAAAAGTGAAAAACTGAAAACTGAAAATTATACTTTCATTACTGAGGATCTAATCAATCATAGGCATGACCTAACAAAACAAAGAAAACTTAAGAAAAAATACAGAACAATGTCTTTTTGGACAAAAGTTGGTAATATCTCAGTCAGGGAATTTGATGGAAGTGATATATTTCATGTCAAATCCTAATCAGATATCCAAATGCACAATTTATATGCAATATTCATTCCGGACTTTCTGCTTCTGAGAAGATTTCAGAAACATTTTGAAAAATTACAAAACCTCTTTTGAAAGAGAAAACCCTTCAAAATCTAACCAACCACTCAAAGAAAAGGCGAACTTACTAAATGAGGCCTCCCATTGATTTCAGCTATAGATGATTAAAACTTTTCCCTTTCCATTTTCAAACAAAAATATGTTTTTGATACCATAAACGAAATTACAATCTCTGAAAAAGAGAATACCGATATTATTAAATCCACTTCTGTCAACTGAGCCACTGTACCTGACAAAGTAGGCCACAAGATTCTTAAAGTGTCAGTGAAAGTATACGGTATAGCCATACGTTAGCTTAGATTTATTACTCTGAGGAAAGGGCGATGACAACAAAAATATAGATTTCTAAAACATCTATACTGATACCGGACGATTTCAGTAACTTATTCAAATCATGAATGCTATCATTGTGCCCTTCCCGATAAACATTATTAATGACATTGAACTTGAGATGTTGTAATCGCCATCAGAAATTCTCTTTTCATCTTGTTTTCAAGTAGTACCGTGATTGGATTCTGCCTCAATCTGCTCTATCATAATAGATGCACTCATATTGCACTGTCATTCACGAAGTACAAAACATACCTTTCTACAAGTTGCAAGTTCTTCAAACATATTTAAACATGCATCATTGGCAATTCATGGCGATGGTATATGAAGAAGGTTTTATTTTCTAATCTTTCACAATATGAAATCCTTGACAATGACACTCTATATTTAGGTATATTTCATGATATAATAGTCATGTACATTTCCAGTCGAGTAGACTGTGTGTTCTACTATTCCATGACATCAAACACATGTAGTGCATTGCGCGTTAGAACCGTATAGGGTGATCTTGCAAAGAATGACACAAACAGAGGACAAGAACCATACCAAGAGGCGACGCTACAAAAATAGCTAATAACATTAATACCATTCCCTAAATATTCGGCCAATGAGAAGGCGGTAAACGTACCCTCTTGGAAACAATCAGATATGCAGTGAAAACAAATAACGTACACAATGCAACGAATAATTCAGATTTACTATACGATATACATGGACATCACCTGAAATAGACTTGTAAGTTCCATTTGAAACATCATAAATGACTGAAATAAATAGCAACGTGGAAATATGTCCATTCAATATTGGAAGTGGACACTCGACTACGCTTGACACATAATTTCATTACCGTGTTTATTCTGGTTATAAAATGAAAAACAAATTCAATATATATATATATATATATATATATATATATATATATATAAACATTGTTTAAATAACATTTATTATAAGAAAATAGCAAACTATCAGTACACATACTGATTATGGTTATTGTTTATATTTCAATAAGTCAGTGATCAGTAAAACTTTTATACGGACTGTTTAACTGTTTCAATAGTCCTTTTACAGCGATTGATATTCTCGTATGAGTACATAACGTTCCTCAACTATTTGTACTGCATATTGATACATTATATCATTGTTTCTGTAAATTGTTCATAACCCAAATTTTAAGCTATTTGTTCTAAAGCTATCTAAAAATCAGATCGTCCTTTTAGCTGTTAATATATTTCCTTATTTGAAAAACCTAAAAGCTATAAAGTCCTTTCTAAATGATATGTTTTCCTCGTCTTTTGTTTGGTATGATTCTTCTTCTTTATCTCAGTCATTTTAATACTAAATGATTCCCATAACTAAACAAGTTATACATAACGCATGAATTGTATTATAGGTATTTTAAATTCAAAGTCCATTCTGTATATAATAGACCTGTACATTTGCCTGTTAGGTGACCTTAATCGCAATGTTCGCTTTCATTAGTTTCTCTGTTACAATTGTTGACAAAGCTTAGAATAAAATAAACTATTTAATCTGTTTATTTTTTTCATGGACCTTATCGCACATTAGCAAAACAGCATGAAATCATTTTTGTTTTGTTTACATTTATAGCGATTGATGTTTTATAAGTCCTAAAAATCTGGAATTGTATAACTTTTTGATCTAAATCAAGCAATGCACTATCAGTTCAATAGAGAGGATACATACTATACTCTCTCACTCTCTTTATATATATATATATGATATTGTTATGATAATGAAATAATTTAAAAATGTTACATCGGTGATGTGATTGTTTATGAATATTTTACACGTCATCCTTTTCTTCAAAGTATTTTAATACTGTAAATGTGAGATTAACTATACGAGAAATGTTCTTTCTAGTGGGCTGTAACACATATATGAGTAATACGTACTTATAAAGTAACAAAGATAAAATATATAATTTTAAAAGATTTAATGTTTTCATTTGAAAATTATCTGTAAGTCATGAAATAAATGTGATAAAACTAGTATTAAAGTTATTTAAGATACTTCTGAATATCCATCAGTTGCAATGCAAAACCATTTATATATTCCTCTCTTCTAGACGAAGTTATTCATCTGATGTCAAATTTCTAAGCAACTACCACATGACTCTCCTTCGTTTCACGCCGTTGAACTTGTTACACTTTTATTTCCACTGTGATGATGTCAGGCGATGGTTTGCATTTTTTGCAATAACTTATCCCTTCAGTTACAAGCATCCACTTTCATATTAAAAGTTATTTCGGAAAACTCTCGTTGGCTACCAAACCATTACACAAAATGTTTGCAAATGAAGAATGGTTGTCACATGATCCATTAGTGTTTTATCTGGTGCTCTTTGATTTGCTTCTTCTAATCTAACGGAGGGAAGATAATCTGGTTAACATACTATTTTTATTTATGGTGATTTGACGTAACATTGCTTTGCTTTTCATCCGTTATCATTTGTCATTAAGATATCATTTGTAATAATTAAAGCTTGTAATTACAAAAGCGACACAACAAACATCTTAGGAACACAAAGCAGTGATAATAATCAGGTTGCTTACTTTTTCAATGGATAACAGTTCACCTCTGTGCAGTATAAATGTACTCAGTAGGAAATGATTTTGTCAGCCTTTGGAATCGTCATAAGAACTACTCACAACAACAAAATGTAGGTTACAGTGACCAAGTTCTAACGTGTCACTGACTTATTGGGGTTGTTTGATCAAGCCCTTGGCAAAGAAGTCACGAGTAAACTTTTGCAGAATTCTTCACGTGATAATTACGCAATTAAAATAACATTAATAAACTAACCTATTGTACTTTACATGTCAATTAAACATAAACAATATAGTATCACAAACATTACTATGTAATTTCAGAATGGTTACAGCGTTCCTCAAAGCATCATGATATAACATTTGTATGCTGAACTTCCCCGCATTACTAATCAAATATCTAGGAAACAATTTACTTTCATTTAAAAAACCCGAAATCATTTTTTCAAAATGAGACTATTTGACGTTTTTAACATAGTCTACAACAAATTCCTCTTAACGGACTGGTACGTAAATATTTGAATTATCAACCAATAGGGTACATATTTTGTCATCTACTATTCCATTTTGGTACAAATCACACGTCAAGAAAATTTACCATGCAGAGTGAGATCACCGGAAACAGTAGTGAATACTGGTTTCCTGGCTAGCACATGCGGCTATGACCTTAGGACATCATATAAATGAATGCAAAATTACAAATACATACGTATGTTAGCCCTAAATTAAAAACGCAAAGAACTTTTGATGCAATTAAGGGATTGTAATTAACTATTGTTATCTTGGTTCCGTGAGTCACATACTGATTCAAAGTTCTTAAATTCTCTTCTTATTTTCTCTGTGTTGTACGTCGTTCTGAATTTGGTGAAAACTTTGACCATATTCAATTGCCGTGCGAGTCAAACTCTACGTTTGAGGAATAGAAACAGTATGATTTAAATCACCAGTGGTTGAGCACTGATTCACTTGCCAGGTACCATTATCTGTTTCAGTACAATGATTCATTATTGCGCCGGCATCGAAGCTTTGTTCCCGTGAATATGATACACCTTTCAAGCCAACAGATACTTTGTTTTGCTTCTTGATTACTACTACTACAATTATTATTACAGCGACAACAGCTACCAGCAAAACAGTAAGAACGATCGCTATCTTAGCTTCGAATGAAATCTCACTGGGGTCCGGTGGCTTGCTGGGGAAAGATGCTGCTGAAAAATAATATTTTTTCATATTGTTAACAAGTATGTGATCATATAAGCTATATTGGGTTTATATGCATAGTCTCTATCGAATAGGCTAACGACTTATTTCACTTCTTTGTATATATGGTTGATCAGCGTCAATATTTGAGAGGTACATGTTAAAATAATTGATATGCCATAGCTCTCAGAGGCACAGCTATTGAATTGAATTGTATTGAACATTCTTAAACTACAGCAATATGTATAGATCAAGCCCCAAGGAAGTATTATGATTAATTCTAAGATACACCGCGAGAGTGAATGAGATTTCAACTTAGAACTAAACGGATATTATAGTTTATCCTGTATACTATAGACAGTGATAAATATGTGAATAACAGGTTTAGATTTCATGTCTCATTCATAGGCACCCATTATTTATATTTTACGACATACATACATGTACACACATAAACAACAATTACATAAATATACATATATATATATATGCGCACATACATACATACACGTGGCAGAATACTGTTCATACGACGAGTCAAATACACAGATCTTTGCTAACATTATGTCTTGAGTGACTTATCAACATTTATGTTAGCAAATTCTAAATAGATGTTAAATGTAAGATGAGTAATTGTGTGCCTGTTATGTATGAATCAATTGAAGTGATTTTGCAATAAAGGCACTCAAGATTCAGTTAACGAACTGCATAAAGGGATGTTCAAACATTTGAAGCTTTCCTATAGATCCGATGCAACTAAGAGAAAGTTTTGAGATGAAGCAGTACGTTAAATATAAAATGGTTTCAGTTTTGGGCAGATTAACTTCGCTTGATAAAAGTTGCCCGTCAGCTTTCCGATTATGCTTAACCAAAATCAATTTGGACAAAAACTATTATCATTTAAATCCGAAACGACATGAGAATTATACATTTTTCAAATAATATTCGAATAATATTATTTATACTTCTAATAAAATATTTCCCAACAAGATGTCACTGACACTATTCACGAATGTATATCAATATAGCACATTTGGGTGAGTTCTTGCAACTCAATGACATCTTGGGTTGCTAACTGGAAGTGATTTTACCTTATGTATAACGGCTATCGTACGTGTTTCAATCTCATTTCCTTTTTCATAATTCACTTTAATCTAGTAAAGCTGTCTTGAAAAGACCCATCCGGAAATCTGTTTTGCGTCTTAGTTAGCCGTATAACTAATGTGTTGATAAATATTAGTCAATCAGGCTTAATACATTTGACATGTTAAGTTGTATTATGTTGTGACCAGTTTAGGTTAAATTTTTATTTTCTAAAATTATTGAATTCAAGTGACCGTTTTCCCTGGAAATACAAAAGTGCTCTGATAATTCATGGACAAAGACATTTACTGGAATTATAAGGAATTCAAAAACTGAATACTATTTTCTGTGTTCCAACAAGAGACTGTTGACACATCAGTACAACGCTCTTAATGATGTCATCGCAATCCATCTTCAATTTCATCGATTTGAACTTCGATTGCTGCTGCTGTCTCGACACTATCTACTTTACAAATAGATAATAACAGTATGTTTTGTGTGCAATTTGGTGGAAATTGGCTGAGACACTTAAAATATTCTTTGGGAACTTAAGATGGCAACATTTCTCTTGTGAAACGTAATCGCATAATTAAAGAAATATCTGATTGCATCTTCCCTTTGACATCAAAATTTATCAATCAATAATGGTTCAGTCTTGAAAATACCAGTGACTTTGGGCAAATATAACATTGGCTGACCAGATGGAAAATGACAAGATCTGGACCTTCTCTGACTCTTAGCTTACCAAATATCTGACTCGTTAAGATATATAACAGATCGTTGAAAGCGAAACATTCTCACATCAAAATGATGCATAAATTACTGAAAAATAATATGACTTTTAATGCGATCAACATTAAAATGCACGGAGAAATACACAAGTTAAATGTATTCAGTATAAATCAATTACTTTCCAGACTTCGTCTATAATATTAGCCTTTGTTCACTTTTTAACCAATCTCTTATATAATCAACCTTTCCAGACATTTGGAGAGAAGTAAACCTTAGTCCAGTTTTAAAGAAGGGCGATCTTTCCATGGTATATAATTACAGGCCAATTTCGCTGCTCAAAATTGTTGGCAAAGTTTTTGCAAGACTAATTTTTAAACACATATTTGATTACGACCGTTAAAATAACATTCGTGTGACTTTTCATTCTGGTTTTATTCTGGGTTGATGTACGGTTAATCAATTAACAGTCTTTTATGATATGCTCTATAAATCAGTAGATTCCGGAAAGACATTAAGAGTTGTTTTGGGACAAAAACAAGGCTTTTTGGTCGTATCTTGCATGAAAGACTTGTTCACAAATTGAAAGTACTACAATTACATGAAACCTTATATAATAGTTTTCTAGCTAACTGAAAAGCAGAAGACAACGAGCTATGGTTCCTTGAGTTTTTTTAGAGTGGAGATGTATTAGGGCTGGTATGCTCCAAGGATCCGTATTAGGTCCCTTACCTTTAGATATACATAAACGATAATCATATACACTCTAATATTGATTTTTTGCAGATCATAATTCTAATCTTAGATAATCCAGTCGTAGACGCTCACAACCTCAACTCTGACCTGGACACAATTATTATCAGTAGGCACATATCTTTCAACCCTTCTAAAACTGACATTATTGAAATTAATAATCTTTGATTCCACTACTGTATATGTTCAACCAAATAATTTATGAAGAAGATGTGGACAAACATCTCTGAGTACTTCTCTCAAATGACTGCTCATGGCACAAATCAATAGACTATACAAAAGAAAAGACATCATCAAGAATCAATTTAATGCATCAACACATAATCCAACTGGACAGGAAATCTTTAGAATTTATATACGTCTTTCACATAATTCATTCTGAGATATGGTAATTCGGTTTGGGACAACTGCATATTACTCGAGAAAAGAGAGCTCTAATAAATACAATGAGGCAGTCAGAATTGTGACTGGTGGAACAAAATTAATATTTATTGAATCACTATGTAGAGAAACGTGATGGAAAGTGTTGAATCCAGACGACAAAAACACAAACTTACACTCTTGCATATAATGACAACTGGTATAACCCTCCATATATTACATCACTGATTCCAACAGCTGTAGGTGATAATACTCTCTAAGACTAACGTTAGGTAAACAATTTCCAGTTTCTACAGGATAGAACAAGTCTTTATTACAACTCGTTTCTTCCTTCGACCATTCGTGAATGAAGTACATTATCTAGCGAAACCTGTCAAATGGGCGCCATTAACAAATTCAAAAAGCACATTAAGTACTCGCAGCATCTATGTTCCAAGACACTTTAATTGGGGTAAAAGAAAATTTCAAATTATACATGCCCAAACTCGATCAAACTGGTGTTCACAACTTCTTATCATGCAATTATTACCAAGAAGAAAACTTCGCACTAATTCAATCCCTCAATCCATATGGTAATTTAATTTTAGTTCCTTCTTTTGTGGGGATACAAAAATTCAGAATGAAGTAAACATTCGTGTGTTTTATGCAGTTCATAAATCTATTGAAAAATCAAAACGATTTACTTAAGCGCACATGTTACTATCACGCATGCACTTTCATGGGTCATGGTTAGCTTCAAACAGCAATGTCCCATATATTTTCAAATGATTTACCATGGCCTCTGCAACGACATGCTCTAGGAGAAAGCACTGTCCACTTTTCATCTTGTTTTTGTTCCTTTTTGTTTATTTATTTTATCTCTGCATCTTCAACTTTCTGTGCAAAGTTTGACACATTCAAATTGCCAATCTTACGTTTTAACTTGTTTCCTTCTTTATTCCTGTTTTTTCCTCCTACTCGCTTGTTGTTCATCCTCAGGCTTTATATACCGTAGAGCAATGTTCATGTTTAACCAAGAAAATCATCATTTTGACTATTATAAACTTTTATTTTTTGTCATTAAAATGAACTTTCGTACGTCATAAATGTCATATCCTTAAATATTTACATATTTTTCTTGTAAAAGAGAAGAACTTTATAAAACCAATGGCCCTCGTTCTAATCTTTAACCTTCTATATTATTCCTCGAGTAATGTCCAATTACGAACACATGAAGTAAAATATATTTAAACTTGTACTAGTAAACTGTTTTTGTACCTCTTTCCATTACTTGCAACAATCACAGTATGTAAAGTCAACGTGAAATACAGCTTTATGATGTGGATGTCCTGATCGATGTGAGTCAGCCTTTGTTTCAATAAATAAAAATGGTTGTAAGCCAGCTTTTAGATCAAAATATTAAAAATGTAGGCTTGCAACTATTTTGAAACTATTTGCAGGCATCATTCGTACCCCTAGATGAATGTAGTTTGCAAAACATATTGGTGAGCTATGTTCTTTTCAAGACGATTGAATATTCATTTCAGGTGGTTGCTTGATCAAGAAATCGATCTTTCCATCAACTTACATCCCATTCGTATAGGTCTGGGTGAAGAATCCGAGTTGTAGGATTCGCACCGCGTACCAATGAGGCAGCTTTCGGTATCTTCAATAATATTTTAATTCTACTTCTAGCCTGCAGTTTAATCAAAACTATGATCGTTACGCACTCTTAATGATTATTTGCACTATCACACATGCATTAACAGTAGAGAAATTATAAAAAAAATATGCTGTTTGAGGTATATCAATTTAAATTTATTCCATGTGGCATAACCTATTTTCTGTGCTTCACAAAAAATATGGGAGAGCATATATTGTTACCCACTTCATGTGCAGTTTGAGACTTGATTTCTGGATCTACATTGGAGCCTGTTTTCGACGCTACAAAATATCTTTTCCAACCTCACTATGAAAAAGCAAATTAGTTCCACGGAAGGAAGGAAAGAGATGGATGACAGGAATCACTCATTTGTAATGGTGGAACATTGTTGACAAATACCTTTGTTTCATAGTTTCATTTGCAAAATATGGTCAAACGCATGTGGATGCCTCTATCCGTCGAAACTCAATGCATATGTCTATCACAATATCATTGAGTTTTGTATGACGTTACATCAGTTTGCGGAAACAGTTGCTGTTCGACAAATGTTTAGTGTGTCGAGCTAAACATGATGAATGCTGAAACACATGTTATGCGTTTGTTTAAAATGATTAATTATGGTAAGTAAATGTCGTCTAAATCATTTAAGAATAGGGAAGGCAATTGAATTATTCTTGTTTCTAGGTTTTGCTGAAATTCAAAAAGGATGGTAAACGTTGCTCTTACAAACACCATTCACATTTTGTAAGCTACCTTACTTTAGCTCTGAAAACGGCATATGGAAACAAACAAATAAACCATTTATTGCCACACTAATTCGCATTACCTCTTAAGCTACACCAATTCAGATCTTGCCACGGATTACCGGTTGGCATTAATACTAATACAAACGATGTCATCCGAGAGTCTGATAAATAGAATTGACATGTTGATAATGTAATTTAATCTTCGCTTTAATGAAAAAGTTTACCCATGACACGAAAGGTAATATTTTATTTTGTTGTTTAATCTTTATTCTAGATCTTCATCAAAACAGAATGTAATGATACTCTTCGTCTGTTCTTCTTACCTGTGCAGTCGCCAGCTGTATCATCATAAACATAACCGGTTGGACAGGCACACAAATAGTCCCCTTGTCTGTTGTCACAGGTGGAATCACCTGCACAGGGGCTACTAATACACTCATTAATATCTATAAAGGAAAACTGCATATGGTGGCGCTATACAGTTTCGCATTTTGCATAGGGTTAGGAATTTAAAGAAAAAGAATGTCCCCGGCTTTCCTCACTGGTTATACTGGCTATTTAAAAAAGACCTTGTATATCTTAGGTATAATGCAAAGAACCTTTAATTCCCTTTATTTTGGTGTATGATTGATGGGTGTACTATGGGTTATAGAGTATACAGCTTGGCCTTACTTCAAATGTGCACCTTTCAAAAAAGTGCTAGCTCTACTTGGTCATTTTCACTTCCTGAACTTCAGAGGTCAATTGTATAAAAAAGAGCCGATAACTTTTTTTACATTTTATATATTTGGTAATTCATTCATTGCACTTTCAGAAGCTGGTATTGTCTAGTCTGGCAAAATTCATTTTCCCTATTTTAATGGCTGCTATGTATAGTGTACTTTAGACTAATTCAGACTGATTTTTTAACACAAGGGAGCAGTCATTTTAGTTAGCAGTGTGCTTAAATCATGTAAAATTTCCAAAAGTACAATATCCAAAAGAAATATCATCCACATTACATTAATGTAGCATAGAGGTATGCAAACATTCTCTCCACTGTGCATGTTTTAAATGCGAACTACTTCACCTTACATACATCACTCTCTCAAAAGTACATATTATCTGGTGAGCGCCACCTATCAGAGTTTAGTCTAAATATATTGCTTGGAAAGCTGGTTGGTTACTAAGAGTACTTTCAACAAATATTCGCTACATCATGCCGAGGAAACGGAATCTAAGCGCATTTCTCAAGAAAAGACCCGGCCATGCAAACCTTCAAGCCTTGGATTAAGATTCAGACACTATAACATATGATCTAACAAGGATCTCTTCTAAATATAAATACAAGTATACCAATACTACTGTCACACTCAACTGCTTGATATTACAAACTATCCTGACGTGAATTGTGAGCCTAAGAAAATGCATATGCTTGTACATGTGCGGAAAGAGAGAGATGTCAGTTACGTTACTAGTTCTTTGAACGATCCGAGTTCTGATATGAAGTAGCCAAAGATCCAAAGGTAATCGTAGAAAATGTTTTTAAAATGATTTTCGCCAATCACTTTGGTTTGATTTATCTCTTTTAGTCATCAGAATGTATACTGGTTTAACGGAAGCAATGCTCTATGCTTACATATGTAATGAAGTTGTGTTTAATTAAATTTTTTCTATAACTTATTTTATACGTACCTTTAGAGAAATTAGTAAACGAAAATTATGTGACAAAGTGTACAACAATACTTCAAATATACAAGTATGTTTCAATATTTGTAAATATCACCCAGAAATGTTAGGATAATCTGAGCAATGTTTTCTTTAAACTAGAGACACACATGTTTAAACATATATTGTCTGCCTCACAAGCCGACTTGAGAGTGAAGTCTGCATATACACTGAATACAACGTCTTAATTATATCATAATCACAACACCTCAGTTCATATTCTCTGATGTTAGTCCCTATATGTATGTAATGTCCGCCTGAGGCTGTCATGGAGAGAAACAGAAAGACAGACAGACTAACAAACATACATAGAAATAAAGCAACAGAGAAAGAGAGAAGTACCTTGACATTGATTAGCACCAGTGGTATAGTTGTAGACATAGCCAGCAGGACACGTACATCTGTACGCATTAATTAAGTCTATACATGTAGCGTTCCCTTTACATGGTTTATTTTCGCATTGATTTATTTCTGAAAATACAAAAAGACCATTTAGCCTCTGTTGTTTTTCTTAAATTTTCAGGCATTTGAATATCGTTTTCAAGAGAACTTTTTCTGGATAGATCGCATTCAATTTGTAACTGAAGAAGGAATTAAAAATGAGGTATCTAAAAAGTGGCTGCTAGAGTCTTTGATGTACAGGAAGACTTGTGTTAAACAGGGTCAATCAGGAAGCACAATAATCTGGCCTTTTAAGGCAGACGTGTGCTTGAGACTGGTAATTAAATGATATTAATATAATGTCTAAATATCCACGGATCTTGGCATGTCGTATTAAACAGGTGCTAGGAAAACTTTCACAGTACCTTTATGTCCAAAAACTTTAATAAATATGTCTTATCGAAAATTGTTTCAAGACTGAATTGATGAAATTGGAAATGCAAGTTATGTCAACCAAATCGGAATTTGTCAAAGGCTTCTTGCAAATTTTACTGCCGGAAAAAGTAAAGGAAAGGTCGGCATTCGTGACTCAAGATATAATTTATCAATATGAAGCGATTCCGTTTGGAATGAAATGATCACCTTGTACCTTTCAACGTTTATTTAATAATATTACTTATGGTCTAGATAATGTATGATGCTTACATCGATGATGTCATCGTCTACAACGACACTAGGAAAGGTCACCAAAGAGACAGTTCGGAAATTCTTTGACAAGCTCACTGATGCAAAATTGATAATTAATTTATCCGAAAGTACGTTTTATCATTCTTGTGTTATATTTCTAAGATATAACGTGGGACATGGACATATTAAACCTATAGATGCTAAGGCCAAGCTATCTCTAAATTTCATGTGCCTATCAGTACAATGCAACTGGGTATGGCTGAATAATATTGGAACTGTTCTCAAACTTTTCCATTGTAATTGCTGAACCCCTGACACAATTATTGAGTAGGAAACCATGCTTCATTGGTCTGAAAAACATCACGAGGCTTTTGATAGGCTATAGGCCATACTCAAGAGTGCACCAGTTCTTTCAGCTCCAAATTTCAGTAAATCATTTAAAATGTTGCTGCAAGTTATGTTGGGGTTGGTGCAGTATTGATTCAAGAAGACAAACGTGGTGTAGATTATCCAGTGTGCTATATTCCTAAAACGTTAAATAAGCATCAGAGAAATGATACCACAATTGGTAAAGAATGAATTTATTTAATATTGCCAATGCAATACTTTAAAGTCTATATTAGTTCAGCTCCTTATTATTATTATTATTATTATTATTATTGTGTTTGGTGATCACGTTCCGATTACTTTCAATGGCAAGATAAAGTACAGAAGTCAAATATTATGAAGGTAGAATTTGATGTTGCAGTAATACAACAATGTCATCAGGAACGTCAAGAAAGACAATTTAATAGCAGATACACATCCATTTGTATGGAAATATTATATTGCTTTATGTACATTTTGTATCATTCATAAGATTTCATCTTATGTAATGTATATTTCATTCATAGCAAAAAGAAAGTTCAACTGGATAAATCTTTCTATTTCTTTAAGAAAGGATGTGATATGTATATTTATTTTGTATTGTTTGTTAGAGGTTTGTTTAGTTTTTCTCTACAAAATATAATCTTCTACATAACTCATTATCAGGTTTAAGAGAAAACTATTAATTCCGATCTGCCCTCAAAAGCCAACTGATAACTATATATGACGGGAAAGAATCAGTAGCAATTTATGTTGATTTTTCAAAAGTTATATGATCTAGTAGATCATTAAATATTCATAACAAAATTCAACGCATACAAGAGTCTTTGATAATTCGCTAGCTTGGTTTGATTCTTGCCTAAAAGGAAGGTAACTGTGTGTATCTGTGCGTCAGACGTGGCATTCCTCGAAGCTCTATTCTTGTCCATTATCGATTTCTCCATTTTAAAAATGATTTACCGCTTCAAATTAATGCCAAAGAAACTGATCTTTATGCAGACGACACATACTTCCTTATTGACATCAGTGATAACATCTCTTCTCGTGAACAAAATTTACATGACGTTGATAATCTCATACTGTGGTGCGAAACTATCAAAATACAATTATTTACAAAGCAAATTAACTGTATGACATTTGGATCAAGGCAAAAGGATAAAGAACTTAGAATATATCAATATATTTGTTCAGGAAACTAAACTACATAGAAAAGAAAATCAAATCATTTAGGTGTAATTATTGTCAGTTATTTAATTTGGAAGAAACAAATAAAGCGTTTGTGTTATGTTGTATTCTCCATCAGAAACGGCCTTAGCAAACGCGGGGCCCGATCTGGATCATTTTGGCAGATCCCCCCTGGGTTTACGTGCGGGGCCGGCTCTAAACACAGCACTTGGAAATAAACTTTTAAATAAGTTTTATATGATATTGAACTGGACATTTCCTTCCGTTGCCTTAAAATTACTTTCTCCCTATATATATATTTAAAAAAATTACAAACACGCTGGGTCCCTGTGAGCGAGTCGTCCGATTGGGCCAAATTGGTCCAATCGGACTAAAGGCGGTCCTGTAACATAAATTTGATAATTCAAATTATAACCTTTTGTCATATGTGTGTATGTGACATTCTGTCTAACCTGTGTTTGTGACTTTCTTCCATGACTATTTGTTCTGCGACTTTCTGCCCCTTTACCCACCTTCCAATCGCCCAAAACGACATGTGTATCCTATGTATGGTTTAACTCATTAAAAGCCCACGTGCCACGTGTACCAATGAAGACGTTGTACCTTACTTCCGAGTTCTGTAACGTGAACATCATATACTATATGCCAAATCGGGTGGTAATATATAAAAAGAGAATGATATGCTTCTGCAATTATACAAATAATGTAGACTTTCTACTGGCATTACAATACACATTTAATTTTCGAAACCTGATTTTGCTTACCTAGAAAATTGCTTGTTTCGGAACTGAAGATTTTATCAGGATCTTAGACCTACTGGCGTTAGATCTATGCAGACCGGTCTGAACTGCACATGAACAAAATGGTACGCAAAATGGTATGATAAGTTCGAGATTAGGAGTTGAGAGGGCCAAGGACACACAGTCTTGGGTCCTATATGGAACAATAAGGTCCTCTGTTTCCTTAAAGTAGAAATGTGCCTAACTGAGCATAGTAACTATTTGTCTTTTCCTGCTGTTTTCAACATTCCACTAAGCCTAATTGATTATAAGTACTTTCACATTTTTACGAACTGCCAAATGTTAAAAATAGTATACTACTACACCACTTTATTGAAGTATCTTGTACATGGATTTCAATCTTATGTGTGTGGTTCTTTCTTCATGGAAGTGTAAAATGTACTTTCAATACCTTGCAGAAATGTACTTCTGTCGGTGACCATTTAAAGGGGTTATAATTTCATTTGAGTACTACACAACACAATTGTTCTAATTTGCCATTTATCTAAACATATTTCAGACTCTTTTTCTCAAATTTGCTGCAATTTGTATTTATAAATATGATTTTTGCGTAACTTACTGTGATGTAAACAAGTCTTTTGAGACCTGTAATTAGATAATTTAGTATTATCACAAGTTACCTCTTTCGAAGTTCTTTTGAGCAACACATGCTCATATTCTAGCGATTATAGCTATTGCCAATTCTTCCAATGCAGATTATGCGAATCTAATCGTAGTAGAAATCATGATATATAAGACTTTTTGAAACTTCCCATCGGAACGTACATTGATGTCCCATGGTCATGTAAATATGCATGCCAACGTATGAGCCTTATCAATATCAACTGGCTTGCGACTGATATTGTCTTGACCACCTAAAATTGCCATAGGAAAATAGAAAGAAAAAAGCAAATAATATATCCAGCCCACACCGACATGACACAATTCAGCGGCATTACGGTATGTCAATACGTCACTTCAAGCCAAAGGCTCTCCTTTACTATATGGATATCGTGTGAATGTGCTCAAAATGGCCTAATTATCTTTCGACATTAATATACATCGAGCCTTGGAAAATATGCTATATATGACTATAATTGGTAGAGGAAAAACCTGGCGGAACACCGGTAAGTACCACCGACCAAAAGGAAACTACTGGTGTTTTCTCATATTCCCACATTGGCTGAGTACGAGACACGAACTCACACAGACAGAGGTGAAAATGCAGTGATCGATAAAGGCAAGCGTCTTTAGATCACTCAGCCACATGGGGCCCCGATTAGGATCGTAATGGTATCATTTAAAAATAAATATATTTAGCGACTAAATATAGCAGCCCCAGTGATTTATCTTAATGCAGTCAATAATTTTACATGTGCAGTTTAACGAGATATTTTTATACAGTACCTTTCTCGCATGTTTTCCCGGTATACCCAGGGGCGCACGTACAGTTAAATATGTCATACTTTGAGTCCGAGGTACAGTTGCCACCGTTCATGCATGGTGATTCGTCGCATGCGTGTATTTCTAGTGACAGAAAAAGAAATAAATACCGGTATATAATCAATTTCGAATATAATTTTATGGTGTTATAATCAACTGAATAACTCTTGCGTAATACTTCAAACGTGATTGATTGTATGCAAATAATTAATTAGCCAAAACGTTCAAAATGTATCCCAAAGGTATGTTAAATATCGAGCTGGCTGAAAATTTCGTGTAAATTTCTAATTTGAAAATGAAACTGAATTTGATGAAAAGTCTAGGGACAGGAAGCTGGTTGTTCAGGTGCGGTAGCATACAATATAAAGTAATGTGCGAATAATCCTCTACTTAACGTTGCAATAGATCGGCCTATTTCTTAAGGTTGTTGTACCTATAATAATACTAATATTCAGTAGTGAAGACACGAAGAAGTGTTTTTTCCAACATAATTCATTTTCAACCTTTCGTTGTGGCAATTTGCAATGCAAATATCTTCATTTCTCACATTTAACATAATTCGGATATAAACTTAAAATCATTCATCAAATCATTTTCAAAATTGGTTTGACACCTTTCAAATCTCTTTTTAATATAGTGGCCCGGGGTGGCCTAGTGGTCTTAAACGCTCGCCTTTACCGTTTACTGTCATCTCACCTCTTTCCGCATGGCTTCGAGTTTTGGGCTCGGCGTATATGGGTATGTGGGAAAACTTGCCAGTCGGTCGTTGGTTCTTCCGGGTGGTTTCCGGGTTCTTTTTCCCACCAGTTATAAGGCCGCCATCTAAAGCCTATCATGTGCTGAAAAATGGTGTTAATCCCATAACGACAGCTCCTTTTGACTATACCTAGAATAGCCTGGGATATAAACATGGCCACCTATACATACCCCGAACATCGGTCATTCGGAATGTCTTCCCCTGGTGCAATGCATATCAGTCGCATGTGGTCTTTGTGCAGTATGAGTTGCTTCTAAATCATGTTTAAATTGTTCGGATATTTACAATGAAATTACTCCAACATTGCTAGAGCAAATTATTCCTGAAGATTTTTTTGTTCATTTTGTTAATGCGTTATTAATAAATTTGTGACAATTGGAGGTATGAATAAATGACTAAAATTGATTCCATGCCCATAATGGAGTTACACTAGCCCCATAGATCGTTTTAGTTGTAGTTGGCTAATTGAAAATGGGTATAAAATGTGCAAACCCTATCGTGGCAATTTATCACGAGTTTAATGACGGGTCAAGGTTCGAACTCTCCATCAACTTATTTTTCATGAAAACTCCGCCATACATTCGTACATTTGTTTTGAACAATGCTTTTGCTTTTAAGATTCTTTCAGATGCATTGTATTGCTTTTGATGTACAACTGGCTTATACGAGAAATGAAAAGCATCACATATTTTCTTAGACGATAGACAGACTATGCTAGTTGCTGTCGACTTTGCATCTCAATGTATTTGTGACACTATACACGGGACTCAAGCGCAACATCAGCTAGGCATGTTGACACTTGAGTTATCAACACCAACAGCAGGGAATGTAGATTTGTTAGAAATAATTTCTTCCTAACTCAACTGTGTGACCTACTAGAGACGAATTAATTCCAGTGGACCCCAAAATATGTTTTCGTTCAAGCCTATTGGGCAAATAAAAATCGAAATGGCTAACAAAATACCTTTTGAGCCAGGTATGGAATCGATTTAAGACTTTTGACCAAAAGACTGTGCTCCATGCATTTTTGCACCTTCAATGCCCACTTGCAAGAGCTTTTAATGAAATCATACTACTGGATGTTACACTGAAATCAATACGGCCACCCACACTTCAAAATAACGAGTTTGAAACGAGACAATCCAAATTGAGTATACGTTATTAGTGTACCTCCCGAAATACGGAGTTTATCAAGCGATTTAATACAGCTGTTGTGTTCCTTTTAAATTACATTAGTCTCAGTTTTATTTGTTTAGGATCGTGGAAAGAATTTATTTCATAATGTCTAAATATATCTCGGCTTCCTGATCTCGATCTATTCGTACGCCTTACGTTTATATTTCCTTACCGCAGAATAGAAATAAAACTCACTTTAGCTTTCTTGCCTACATACTGTTCGTTCAAAAGCGAGACTATGGAACGTTCTGATTCCTGCAAAATTATTTCATGAAAACCCCTGTATTGGCTCATAGGATGAATGTGAGGTGGAAAGGGTTAACATTTTCATGGATGATAAAAATAAAATTCTGACTCTTTTGTACTGTTAAAATACTTTCATCAATGATCCCTGGGACCCAGAGGAAAGAAAAACTATTTTAGCATATCTTCAACACCTCATATTCATAGTATAGTGGGCATACATGCATCACACTTTATTTTATATGCAAAATTACTATAATCAAAAACCGTTCATTCGTTCCAGCTCTTTTTGTACCAACCGTGTTTCACTTTTCTAAAATTGAACGATATATAATATAGTGAGTATGTAGGAAATTTTAATCTATGACATACAAAAAGTTGAACAACAGAGGGAGTTTAGATAGTTGGGAGAAACGGCCGATGTTTGTTTTTAAATATATAAACGTTTTTGGATTACTGATATTTTAGGAATCTTTTAGTTCAAAGTTATAAAAAGTATGAAATTATACCACACTCATGAATCGCCTGATACAACGATGTTCACCAGTGTTCACCAGACGGATTATACCACACTCATGAATCGCCTGATACAACGATGTTCACCGGACGGATTATAGATACATTTGCTTTATATATATATATATATATATATATATATATATATATATATATATATATATATATATGACAATGAACAAAACCATTAAACAGCAAGTACATTATGCAATAGGCGCAAACATACATGATTTGCCTATCCCTTTGACCCATTATTGATAAATACATTGTTTTAATTGTGTTTCTGAAACCAGTGTATATTGAAATCAAATGATACAATTTTTTCGATCGACTAAACAAGACTTAATCAAAACTGGAAGTCAATTAAATTAAAACGTCAAGAAAAGAATCTATCCAACAAAATTGCTTAATTTTTTCAATAGAAAATAAAATAATTTGTATTTAATTCAAATATCCGAAAGATAAGGTGCGTCGTTCAGAATGCTGGTTTACCTGGTAGCGGATTCCTTGACGTGCCATAAAGTATCAGGTGCCAGGAGGTTAATTTCCCTGCGAAAAGATTGGTGAAAAAACGTATTATATATGGCGTTAAAGAGATAACACCGACTTCGGCATCAGTTCTTGGCAGGCTTTCCAACGACCAAACAAACTGTACCTGTCTTGCTTGAAATATTACATACCGGCCAAGTTCTATCCCCTCGTACAAAATATATATTGGTCAGGCCCACAAAATGGCTACCACTACCTTGATATTTAGCAAATTCTTATGTAGCAGGAACAGATAATTTAGCATTTTATATAACAGGCATGCTTGATTATGTACAATTATTTACTTTTATCATTTTATATTATATTCATGCATAGTTCCAATACAGTCGCCAATTACATTATTATTTGTTAGGATACATTTTAGTCAGTTAGTCATCTTTGAGGCAGGATGATCTGTTCCAGTTTTGTTTTCTCACGGGGCAATTTGGTTACCCTGATTATTTTTCATGGTTTTTTTTTCATTTCCAATTTTATAAGACAAGCAATAGGCAACTTTCCAAATGGTAAATTTAGACAACGGTAGCATAAATATTTATTATGAACAGTACATTAGTGAGAAAAAAAAATCAGACGCAGAGCTATCCACTCTTTTCTAAAGTGTTTTGATTGCAAGAGTTGCCAGCGTTGAAGGTTTCTCTCTAACATATACGTTATTCTTCATATTAGATATTTGTAGATTCATTTATAAGCTATGAAAGATAACATGTATTTTCAACTTAAATTGCTCCTCGGACATCTTTGTCACGTATTTCTGCAATACAAAACTGGTAGCTGGAAAATAATTGTTTTCTATAGTTGCTCATTATATCAATATTCATGACCGTAAGTTGCTAATGAACATGTATATCAAATGTAGTTACACGTGTGATAATTATTATTTTTAATTTCTTTGCATTCCCTGATGAGTGTTGCTGGTTGTTCGAAGGTGTTCTTCGAAATACGACCTTTTTTCCGCAAATGATAAGGTACCTAGATTTATATGACATGTGTAATATACAAGATTGACATATCAGTTTGCATGCACTCTTTCAGAAATGTATATGATAAAGACTATTTAAATATTCAAATGAAATTACTGTTTGTTGAACGGTTGTGATTACACGTATTTGGCTATAAATCTTCCTATTCTTACCTGGTCCTTCCGTTCTGTCCATGTGCTTATCTAATTGCTTTTACACCTATAATTTGTATCCTTGCGCTTAGAATTATTTGTTTCATTATCACTTTATATGGAAAATTAAAGAAATTGACAAATTAAGTCACTCTTATTGAATGTACTGTCAGCTGAATTCGTATGTACATTTGAATATAAATAGTGCACTGATGCTGGTATTTTGATGTATATTTGTATTAAATGTGGTTTATTGTATTTTCAAAGTTAAAAAATATCATTCTTTTTAATACATTCTGCACAATCTCCGGCACAATATACCTGCTTTTAAACACTGGATTGATTTGCCTGTTTTTATGAACCCTAGCTTAATCCTGTAACACATATATCAATAGTGATCATAATGACCAGATCAGAATGTTAGTCTTCCGTGCGCTAACCGGACAGGCTTTCCAACAACTAAATAAATGACTCCGTGCACCTCTCAGCAGATAGTTATATCGACAGGCACCCTAATGGCCACCATCCCTCTTGCAGCCCACTTTAGCCAAAATACTAAGGGTTGGAACCCACCCACACCCCGGGAAAAGGTCTCAGTCAACTCCCTCTCCACCTACCTCTCATCCACGCTATCTGGAACGCTCGAACAGTAATTAAAAAAAAAAAAGACTGTCCCGGTTCTAACTTCGTCGAATTATAAGAAGCTGTCACATTTTAACGCAAAACCTGTTTCTGATAGACACCAACAAATGTCTGTACAACTCAAAGTTTTCGTCAAACTCAACAACTTGTTTTCAAACCCAAACGAAATCTCTTTACGAACAATTATTGGTCGAACTCAAACATATCTTCGGTGCGAATTTTTTCTATTAGACGTAACTGTAAATTTTTGCAAGTTCAAATTTTATGTTAATGTAAAACTTTCTGCACACAGCTCTCCACCTCTGACATATTGTAGTTATATCAATATATTGTATTCAGTTCACATATTCAAAAGGGTATGGGACTGTTTAGTCACGAAATGATTAAGTCACTCAGTCTTGTGGTTTTTGGTTGGTAAGTTTTCTATAGTGCACAGTAAAGTATTGTACTCACCATTGTACATGTACATTGCTCTTGCAATCGCAGCGCGGCCTTGATAGCTTGTTGACCGTACTTTTCTTTTGAGGCTTTTGAGTATATCAAGAAGGACATAGTGAATATACCTTTGTGGAAGGAAAGAACCTTAACATGAGTTTGCGAAACCGTGTGTCATTTACCTTTATAACAAGTGTTACTAAGTTTGAAGTGACGAGCGCGTTCCGCAAAGTAAAGGCCAAGTACTAAACAAGGAGTATAAGAAAAATACAAAACAGCATTGGCTGGAAACGCTTTCTCTCATCAGTGGTATGGTGTACATTGCTCAAAGTAGGCGGTCGCACTGCCGTTATTCTGACTGACAAAGCAATGAGTCAAAAGTGATCCGTTTGATAGAAAGACATATCAGACCATCCTTACGTACGAGCAGAAAAAATCAAGGGTTGTCCGCTTATTATGTAAGTCCACTATGGCAATCAGCGTCGTTGTCGATGAAATCCATCCAAAGACACTGGAACATTGTCCCACCATTACAACATTCAAAAAGGTAGGATGATAGCTGATGATGGCTAACACCAACCCATGTCTAGACTGTGTTTAAGGACACGTATAATTAATAAGCGGTTTTGAAAAATGTAACGTTTGGACTAGTCAACTTCTCACTTACACTGCCAATATTTGTCTTGCCTTAGCGTTAAGCGCATCTCTTTTTGCATTCAAGAGAATCGACATTGCTGGCAACCTAGGAGGCTTTGAGACATGCTGTGCACTGTTTATGCGCTCAAATGCATACCTGTATTGACCGCAAAAGCTACCATTTTGGCTGTCCCAGTTTATTCGACGCACTTCATTGGGCATAAACATTATGTTTTTACTTCAGAGGACATGGCCATAGTTGTAATCTCATGCATAAGCCTGTGCATGTTTAACTTAATTGCATATTGAGAACTGCACTTGTAGAACACAAACAAAAGACTTCAACAGCGGATACATAAGTGGATCAGTGTCTGCGTTGCAAAGCTATGCAACCCTACGCGACAAACGGGGTCTTGGTATAATGCCATCTCTGCGAATGAAGACACTGTGTTCGCCACAATAATCAAAATGAACGCGGATCGCCACATATTCTTCAATTGTAGTAACCAGGGACAGCGAAAGGATATATCAGCTGATTTTGTTTCCTTTTAATAATGGGCGGATTTTGTTTGTTTAAACTGATATTGCGCAAAAAGCCAGTTACGTATTCCAAGTGAACGGGTTTCTTTCCCCTCTTGCACTTATGCCGTAGTGCCGACTGCTCTTCAACCTGCATGCACGATTGCTGACGTGACTTGCATTTGGAGGTTTCGTGTTTCTGAGATCACCATCATAACAAAAATACCCCACAATGCAAGGTATATTCACTGTTGACCTACCCTTACCATATGCTCTGCATTTATCCACTGGGCCTATTTTTTATTCAATTCGCACAAGATGTCATACACACAGGTGAGATATTTCGCCAACGCTAGTTGTGCACTCTATACCGACGTCGTTTCACCCTATATAGAACTGATATGAGTATTTTGCGTTTTATATTTGGGATGTCACGTCGTCTGATCATTTGAACCGAACAATCTTTCAGACACTTTGAGCAATTAGGCTATTTAGTAAAGAGCTAGTGTTTCCTACAGTCTCTTATATTCTATGTAACTAGCCTTCAAAGAAAAAAATTCTGCTGTTCCTGTTGCCTGAGTTGAAGACGCCAGTGACCGACGAAACCACATTCAACATCATGTTTTCTCTCTGCATTTTCGACTGCCGGAACAGTTTGCCGGAAATTGCCATTTCTTGCTTATTCCGTATACTAGAGTGTCGATATGCACCAATGACATACTTTCTATTTCCTTCCAGTACTCGTGTCTTGCCATGGATATTCTTCTTTTCTATGATTTGCTTTAGTGTTAGTACGTTTCGTGGTGGCATCTCGATTTCAGTATTTTGCCTATTTCTTCTACTTTTCAAATATAATTACTTTTAAGTCTTATACCTTTGTTGCATCATTGGTTACTTACCAAGGGATTTCCATTGCAGACATGGGATTGTACGGTTGCTTCACACGTTTTCTGCATGTCATATATTACTGACTTCGTAGGCAAGCATTGTCCAACAATCTTATTTTTAAACTTTGTTCTTATAAGACTTTACAAGCAAAAGACTGATTATAAGCAGTAGGGTGAAGATACAATCATATGGCTAAAAATATCAAGCATATTGCTATTGCATGTCATATCTAACATTGCTAAAATCACTAGTTGTGATTTCTCAATGCGTTTAACTGGTTCTTGGTCTCATCTTGTTTGGATGTCGTTGATCAGCTATTTTGCGAGTCGAGTTCTAACTGTAGCCTCTATATATATTATGCACTGTAACATCTTAGATAGGTGTAGTTCAGCCTCATTCATCCTTGTCTTTGCTGCGTGTACGAGATAGTGGTCAACTGTTATGAGGTTATCACTAACTATGCTATTATTACGCCCATATCTCATGCCAGACTTATTCATTACACTTTTCTTGGTAGTCTTGCTGCGCATGTTCTGCAACTGCATACTGTGCTCACGGTGTGATTTAAGTTTGCTTTGCTTGTGTTATTTGTTGTTTCAGTAAGTTTTTGACAACATTCGTATCATCATTATGCTTTTTATCTAACACGAATTAGTTTGTTTTATTTCCACAGTGCCTCTGAATCTCACTTTCCTATCAATATGCGGCCAGTTGCGCATATGCAAACAAAATTCGGTATCACCGCGCTGCCTGCCTAGTAATGTACAAAGGGGCTGCATGTGCGATATGAAGTTTTGCTAGAAGATGATGGTGCTCATTATTGGGCCTGTTGATATTCGTTTTGTTAAACGATGGGTGTAGGGGTGGGGTTGTTTATGTGCAGCCTTGGAAAGCTGGGGATATCTAAAATCATTAGGCGTATACATTCTGACCTGGGTTTGTATGAGGTCTGTTGATATGCAGTTTTGCTAAAAGTTGGGAGTAATCATTTAGCTTGAGAAAGTCGGTGAGGACTCATCGGGCTGCAAAAGTCGGTTTAATAACTTTATAACTCTGCCGCTAAGGCGAGATGAATAAAAGTCCTTTAATTTTCATTTCTCCGTTCAATTCGTTTTTAATAGTCACAAATGAGCCATGTCAATTACTGTAACGTGAAACATTTGCCTTCTACAATAAGATACTACTCGGCTAGAAACATTGTCCGCTACACTCCATATAAACGATAAGAGTCGATTAATTGTCTTCTCGTCCGCAAAACTAAGGTGAGACGAATTGATTTGCCAAAACACGCTCAATATTTCTGTATTACAAATTATATCCTCTAATCACTCAAGCATCTAAAATCTTAGAAAAACAGAAATACTTCCAAATTGTATAGATGAAATAAATTCATTCCTTACCGGTATGATTGCTAGGAATCGTAATGGAGAAGGTCCAGATTCCCTTCGGGTGCTCGCCCCAGAATTGAACAGACATAAACGTCCACTCCTGTTGTCCGAACCCTTTGTCGTGCTTCCTTTGGGTCATCAGCTTACTCCGTGTCCCGGCAGGGGAAACCAGTTCCAGTTCCACGTACGCACGCTTACTACTTTGGAAAATTGTATGCACCTGCACGTGCTCTAAGTAATTGATTGGACACGTTCTCTCCTCCACCGTGAGGTAATCGGACTTTGTTACCAATGTTGAATTAAGCACCCTTATTTTTAATGGGAAAATAACCGTTATCCATTCATCGGTTGAGATGTCTTCACAAGACATTGTAATCTTTTGCATATATATCTTAGAGGCATACATTTGGTATAGACTTTTATTTGTACCAATTCTTTCGTAAGATGATAGAATCATAAACAGAAGAAAGAAGATAGAATTTGAACTTGACCATATATATATATATATATATATATATATATATATATATATTGTTGCAACATGTGTTGCCTGTTGTATTACTGTAAGAAAGTTTCACCCAAAGAGAATGTTGCAAAGTTAGATTTAAATGTTGTAAAGTTATCCTGCTCAAGCATCTAAACCGTTGGTTTTCTATGTAAATTTGAAAGGAAATGAACTTGTATTCATCTGTTATTTAAATGTTTGTTGTTGCATTAAAAATTAAACGAAAGCACACTGTGTTATACCTCGTTTCATTGCATTTTTGATTCTTTAAAAATATTGCAACTTCTACAAACGTAATAGATAAAACAAAACAAGTATGCAAAAAGAAAATAATAATAATAGCATGCATAGTTGACCTACCAATGCGGCGTGCTGTTAATACCCGTGCAGTTTACTTGATCTGGTACAGGTTTCCATGTCTTGGCGTAATTGACCATTGCCTCTGCGTCCATCAGACCGTAACCAAACATTTGACCAACTAATAAGAAGAAATGGTTTATGAAAACAATAAAACTTTTTTTGTAGTCTTTGCCTAATATACATTTGCATCTTTTATGTTAAACAACCGCTGTGTCAAATAAAATATAATCCAAGGACTAGAATCTAGGGAAAGGTTTGTGCCGAACGTACAGATGTGAACAGTAAACTTTATATGTAATGCCGACTGCTTCGTCTTCTGGTGAAGCAATATGATGTGATGTTTTGTTTTGTTTTCTGATGGGTTGGGGGTGGACTCTATTACGTTAAACCTGATCTGATTTATTTTCGAATTCTACTTTAATACCCCTATTGTGAACCCAAACCAACTTATTTCAGGTTTGTATGCAGTTTAGTCGAATCATGAAAACAATGTGTTTTTGTCAATTTTAGATATTATCATAAAGCATTTTAACACGGTTATTATAGTTGGATGGGTCACAAAGGACACGGAGGAATACTTCTGTTTGCTGGGCAACACCTTCAACAGAAGCACGGGATAAACAAAATCAGGAATTTGGTTATTTAGGGGCCTTTACCTGCAGGAAATCAAACGCTCTTAATTGTTGCCAGAAACAGCTACAAATCTACATTATGCAAGGTCTGATCAATAAGGATCTTCTGTAAAGTTAAGGTTGGATCATGTGAAGGATATGACTCTTCTATATGATTATGTTGAACGCTGGGAATTATAGTTCCAGAAAAATATCATCGGTATAAAACTATTTGTCAGATTGGGTTGAAACCAAGCAATCCGTGGACAAATAATGTCAGAGAAGCCAAATTCTGGGGATTGGGCAATCAGGAACATAACTATTGCAAAATAGTTATGAGATTTTGAAAATCAGTCTCTTTTTTAAAGTTTTCGTCATAATGAAGCAAGATATTAAATTTTGCTTGAAATGCATGAATCACTGCTGTGGAAACCAAATTCATAAGGATGTGAGTCAAATAGCATTACTCCTGAAGATTACGCCTGAAGATTACGATTTAATTAAGGGTTGATCAATATAAAAACGAATACCAAATTCGTTTCAGATTCAACAATCTTTGGTAAAATTATTCCACTGCACCCAAAGTCAGAATGATGGGTAATCAATAGAGTTGCGCCGTACTACCGGTATACCGGTTTACCGCGGTAAACTTTTTTGAGTGGTAAGTACTATGATACATTTAAACTGTACCGGTACGTCGGTAGTTTCTGTCATAAATGGATGTACGGAAATTCCCAATGAATCGTGTCACGACTTTAATGATATTCATGTCAAAATAGTTTATAAGTAAATCTCTTATTTTACAAAACAAAGTTATATATATGATCATTTAATCAACTTTTTACCCTTGTCATGTATGCCAGCGCTTTACCAAATAAATTATTGTGTAACAGATTTGGGAAAAACCCAAAATTTTAGAAACCGTTCGGATTTAGAAAATAAAAGGTAAATACGTGTAATGTTTTGGTTATTTACTAACGTGTGTGAATGTGGTAAGCATATGTATTCTTTTGAAAGACAGCGCGTCATCTTGCGATTTTCAGGATTGCATTTGTGGTCTGAACTATTCGTAGTTTCACTACGTTCACTAAATATTTTCTCCATTATTGATTAAGTATGTTTTATGTTTACTCGCAATCTCTGATAAATATCTTGCCCGAGTGTTTGACATCAAACTCAAAGATCCCTATCTATTATGTCAATAGTGTAACAAGAACATTGTAGACTTCTGTATCAACACAGCATATGTATATCAAAAAGCTCTCTAACATCAGCACGATGTCTTTGAAAGTCGCAACTATAATGTAAGTTTAATCATTCTGCTGTAGTTCCAGCTTTTAGATTGCAACTAATACAACTACTAACATACACATACCAACCTCATCTATTGTCAGATACTGGCCATTTAATTATGGGAGGCAGCGACTTAAGTTCAGGCTGAAATATTTTCTGTTATTTTATCTCATGATAATTAATACTTTTCTTTCTAATAATATCATCAATAGAATAAGGTGTTATTTTGTAATAAATCAGAGCAAGATATTTGGTTCAGTTGTTGACGATTTAGTAATCAATTAGTCCTGTACATAAACGTGGAACGCTTGAAATGCAACTCATTATGATTTTTAAGCATAAAGTCATATACCAGATATGTCTTAAACCCTCGGTCATAATAAGGTTATATATCTGAAGCTACAAACAGGAGGACGAGGAATCAGGAAATATAATTAAATAAAATCATGCAGAGGAAAGTTGGAATTCGAAATCTCTCAAGGTCTAGTCAATGAGCAAATTTAACTGTAATCTACCAATCCTTGACACAGTTAATCTGCGGAATCGAAAGTCAGAATGGGGCAGTTCAGGGGCCATTACTCTTTACAATTATGACGCACACATTTAATAATCAAAATATTATGACGTCATATTAACATAAAACTGTAAATAACTTTTCCGTTACCTTCCAGAAACCATATGGATGACTGTTGACAAATGTACAACGTAATTAATTATTACATAGTTCCAAAATCTTCGTCCAGCGGCGGGGGGGGGGGGGTAGAGCTTTATTAAAGAAGTTGATTTTAATATTAGACATGAGATATGCAACCTAATTCGCCTTTAAAAACAAACCCAGATTACAATGTTTTTCAAACAATATTCTTTTCCGTGTTTCATGCTTCCTTCTCTGATTATAAGCATGCTATATGTGGTAGTTTCCTCTCATTGTCCAAAATGATGCAACGTTCAATAAAAGGTCATCACATCTTTTATCCTCTTCTTCGTGTTCAGGATATTCGATTTTCTACAAAGCATTTTGACTGTGTGGCTCTAAATGACGCGGTTACATTATGTTGTCGTCGATCGGACTACTCATTTGAACTGAGAATTTTAAACCCCATGTGAGACTGGAGGAAAGCTTAGTGTCTTTCGATTTAATATTCGTGTTAAATAAAGAAATTGAAATTTGTTTATCACAAATTAAATTATTACGTTAATGAAAAGTGTAGGAGACACTGAACGATTTATCTGAGATATGATGTAAATCGGCTGACCAGGATTTCTGTTGAGGAAGACAGATGTATTCACAATATTTGTGTTATTCTAAATGCATCCACTCAACAGCAGAACACATTCCGTCATTTATTTGATAGCAGGATGTATGCTCTTCAGCCTGTGCAAATCTGATGACTTTAAATAAATATAAATTCATTTATTACTTTGTTTATTATTAGTGACATTATCTTTTTCCTTAACTTTCACATATAATGACACTATATTGAAAATAGATTGTTGCTCAAGAAAATACTAATAACATTAGTCTATTATTATGCAATTACTTAGAGCCAGAGGTACTTACTAGCAAACTATTTTTTCTTCTGGACTGACTATAATCATTAACTTTATACATTCTATGAATATGAACATCAATGTTTACGTATTTGTGTGTTTGAACTTGTTATTTATAGTGGCTTACTTGTTGTTCTATTTTTCCGCATCACAATTAAACTACTTTGTTATTACCAAGACAGCCAGATATACCATAGTTTCCGGCTCCATTTAGCGTGAAACCATACCCAGGAGCTTCCGTCAGATTTTGATATTTTGCTGTTTTTACTATCAAGTGCTGAATATCCCTCCAGGTCATGTCTTGACTGAAAGTATATATATATATATATATATATATATATATATATATATATATATATATATATATATATATATATATATATATATGGGGGGTTGGGGTGTTCAGAAACGTGTAATGATATAACTATTACACTCTTATAGCAAACATATTTTAAGAATATTAGTTTGCTCTCAATACATTCTGTGTCGATTGGCTAATTATCGATCAGTAATGTTGTGTGTGTAATCTTATAAGTGTTTTTATGTCTGAGTTGTGTATGTGTGCGTGTGTTTGCGTGCGTGGCCATTTGTATGCATATGCTTCTGCTTGGGGTTCCAATGTGCTTTTGTTATTGAATATCCTCTGATCTTGTAGAGTATAGAATACATTTCTTAACATAAAGAATTAACATTCATCGCAAGCAGAATTATATTAGATAAAAGGTGATAAAAATTTGAATATTCAGCATGGGAGTATCTTTCATAGCTAATAGACACTATAATGAATGATTATTCAACTTTGCTGGTATTGCAAATATTTCAGTGAAAGTTTCCTGACAGAAAACAGCATTGAGCAATACAAATTACATTCACAGATCAAGTCCACTGTATTGCTAATAAAATCTTGCAAAATACCTTTGTAAAACTATCAACTTACTTAGCTTGTAAGGCTAGGGCCACCATTCCTGCTGCCTGTGGAGCCGAGAACGAAGTACCCATGATCCCGCCGCTACACCTATTTACATTGGATGTCGAGACCTGGATAGAGTGCTCGTTTTCATTAATGTAACTAAAACTACAGATATACGTGAAGGAAGTTGTTCGGTGAATAATAAGGGAAATAATTGTTTTGTTACCAGTTCGGATTGAAGAAGCCTTTGGGCTGCATATTTAAAGTGCATGTGATGTTTCAGGTATCCACTTTGTTGAAATAAGTCTTATTTAAGATTAGCAGTACAAAAGAAACAAAAATAGTCATCTTGCGGAAGTATATACCTACATTTGTATATTGTTTTAAGTTTGTTTAAAAATCCTAGGAAGACTAATAACAATTTTGTTTCAATGAACAAAATATTAAAATGGCGAAGTTGGCTTTGTGTCATGTGCTTTATTGATTATATAGATGATCAGTAAAGAGAGGAACATCTAAACATGCCTTTACGATATCGATTGAAACGTAATGTACAGATAAATTATTACATTATTAATATTTGACTATAATCAGTAGAATCTCCTTGTCTCAAAGCACCGATGGCTCGGACATTCTGGATCACTCGAACTCTTTTTAAAAGCTTTAACACAACGTTAATTATATGAAACCTATTTCACCAGGTTATGGATGTTTCGGACAAATTTATAAGGTCTCTTGTGTGTTCGAGCTATACGGATTCCTAAATTTAACCCAAACTTTCGAATTAATCAAGTTCTTTCTCAGGGGAAGAAACAACTCAAAACGAAATGCAAAACAAACTCAGAGAGATAAACCTGAACTATTTCCATCAACACCTGAACTATTTAAGTGTCTGAATGTCTGTGAAAATATACAGAAAAAGAGTTAAATAATATATATATATATATATATATATATATATATATATATATATATATATATATATATATATATATATATATTCATAATCAAAACCTTAAGAATTTGGTGCATACATATATAATCAAAATATAACATATTAACGTCTCGTTAATAGTTCACATTCATCTTTTAATTAACCGGGTTCCAATATAATTGTAAAATTGTTATTATTGATCGGAGCTGTATAGGAGAGTATTGGATCAAAGTCTTGTTTCTATCTACTGCCTCGATAAAACGTATTTTCCGTTCGGTTAGCCCTTCTGAGGTAGACTTGATAGATATAAAGGGCTGAAAAGATTAGACCTGAGCCCCCATTTCCCATACTATACGGGATCACTATTAGTTGGACGAAGATGAGGGTTTGATATATTGAGAGATGTGAAGAATACCATTACGTTAGAAAAATGCTACCGATATTTAAGGAAATGTGTCATTCCTTCTTGTTTGGTGAGCGCAAAATATGAGTAAAATCAGTGGTAACGGTTATTTCCTCCACAGAGAAAAACGTCTAAATAGACGCACCCTGTCAGTGAAATTTCGCAATCGTGGAAATGACGCATAATCCAAAACACATCTATGCAAAGATCTGTAGCTATGAGTATGATATTACCGAGAGGAAGCGTGGGCAGAGAAACTCACAAGTACACTGTTGCTGAAACAGTTGGCTAATTTAGCCTTTCACATGGTAAACGCTATTAGTCATCATTTAGTCTGCAATTGTTTTGCCTCTGTGGAGATAACATGTAAAAATGATGTATCAAAGTCACTTTCCATACAAAGGCTACTTAAGGTATAATACTGGATCGAGGCACTAACTGGGGTTAGCCAACCATTGGCACACTTGAGTACTGGTTATCGCCCTTAGCATTGTGGCTGAACTACCAGTTCAACCACGATATTTTCCTGCACTACGAATCCGCAGAAAAACGCTGACAAATTAATGAACTACTTCGTAGTGGTACCAAAGTAGCACAAAGTTGATGCTAATACAATAGAACTTGTAAACTGATCAAAGCGGTATATTGATATTATTTTTAAAAAGAGAATTGTAGAGCAGAAACTTGAATATCTATTAACTGTAAGTTTGGAATAAAAGGTCTGAATATAGAAATTAAAAAAACTGCCAACTTCAGAAACAGCCCAGTCATCTTCACGATAGAGGATTAAATAAGACAGGCGCCATATCAGGCAGTTACAGATATTTCTCAGCGCATTCACGGATATGTGCTCGAGGGGACTGGATAAGATATGTATTTCTAAGATGCAAGTCGCGTGTGTATTTGCGTTTCAAAGAATATATCTTTAGAGTTTTTTTAATGTCGTTCAGGGCCATGTGGATCATTATAACAAATATAGGCAAGTACTATGCGAGTTTGACTTCAAGGACGTATTTTGTTTTGTGAAGTTGAGTGATAATGAACGATCAGAACGACTCAAATAGGAAAATGAGGTTAACATATTTGTGTGGAATTGAATACCTTTTTCCGCTGAGACTATCGTTGTAAGATAGGCAGCATGTTGTAAATATATTGTTGATCAACACTGGTAAAAGTACGTACCACTACGTCTAGATCCAAAATACAGATCTGATTGTTTACATGCAAAACAAGAAAAAGACTGATGTAAATTCAGTAAAATGTAGCCGTTTGTGGCAATGCCAGAGACAGAAAATAACTGCTTATTCTTCAACCTACAGTTCGTCATTTGTGCCGATTTTGAGTCGCTCAAAGTTGGCGTTACTACTGAAGCATTTAGACAAAGCAAAGGAAATATTACAGAACAACTACAATTGGCTTTTGCTGTTGTTCGATGCTAGCGATGTTCTGTAAAGCATGTGACTTCGTGGCAAGATTAATGCAAGGTATGAGATTGGTGTGGTAGGGATAAACTATAAAACTAAGTAAAGATGACTGTTACCAAGTAGAAGCAGGCAGAGGTCACTGAGGCCAATGATTTGCCATGTCTGCCATACAAATCTCGACAATGATTGAGTTAGGAAACACCTAATTAGCAACAAATCACCCTCATTACCAACAACACAAACACGTACATGAAATTCTCTATGGGCAGCTACAGTTAATTGACAGCTTGCAAATTACATTAACAGCAACCTTGAAAAGATGGCTGCAGACAAACAGAAACACTCCTTTCGTTACACAAATCGACAATTCACTTTTGCGGGCAAAACTGATTCCACTAGCATTGACCTACAGACACGTACATGCGTCTATCCACAGTACATGGACAACTGGCGGAGGTTAGAAGAAAACCAGCTTCGACCAATATAGTCATTTTACAACCGCGCGAGCGGTTCAGGAATCAGAATATATGTAGCTGGAAAAAATCGGTGACTATCACCTCTCAATTTGTAACTACAAACTGACGTTTTGATACTGACAGATGTGTCTGAATCATTTCATGTCCCGTCCTTGAAGCATAGAGGCTTTGAGGCCACATAATACTTGTCGTTATCAGACATTAGAAGCTTTTCAGAGAAGTACAGGTGATACGTTTGAGCATCAGAAATACACCGACCAGTGCCTATTCGTGGACAAATGTATATGTGGCAGACTTTAGACGGTAACCCATATCAGAGCTGAATGTGTCTGGTTGATTTGAAACTTTTCCATGTTGACTGATCGCGATAAAGGTGTGTTTATCACATTAAGAAACAGTTATAACGATATACAGATTTGATTCAGTGTCAGTTACAAAGCGAGTTAACGATTGTTTTCAAGCTCGTTTTACCTCCTCCGCGTGCACGTATAAATAAAACAGCATTGATTCCTTACAGACGTTCTCAGTGGATCACGACTACCGCTTGCACAGCGGCTAGTTATGAACGTAAAGAAATTATAATAATGGCAACTGGAAATTACGAACTGTCTCCCTTGACTTATTGCCAATCAAACGTTTAACTTGACATCTGTCTTTTCAGCCACCTGTTACGCAAGATATATAGAGATGTCAAAGAAATAAACGTACGGTTTCATGTGAACGTCTGATATATGTCGCTGCTTCGTCGGATTCGTGTATTTAGTAATCCACTTAAATTGCACTGGATTCAATAACAAAAATCGCTGTCGTACATGTGGACAGGAGATAGTAGCCTAAGATGCACAAGTAGTGCCGGAGCCGTTGCCACAAGGACTGGTACTGGTAAAGGTGGCCTGAGAAGACTTGTATTCAGTGGGGCTTCGAAATTCAGTGTAACAGTATGGCTGCAGTAAGTCTGAGCTTAGGCAGATAACGAAAATAAGATACGACATGTGATCCAGTGCTAGAGAAAACTTAGTTGTTTTAGCTACTTTGTTACGACTATAGGTCTTACAATATGCAACAGAAAGGAAGTGAAACTAACAATTTAAGTAAGGTTCATCAAATAATTTATTTTCCTAGAATACAAAGTAAAAATTTGAAAGACACATACTGTATTGTGAATTAAATATCGAATAATCCAAAATGTCCTGTCACAAATCCAAAAGTATAGAATATTCCGAATGAATTCCAATAATCTTAAATGTTCTGATGTACAATAATGATGTAATCTTTGTCGTCTTCGAATGAGTTCACCGTAATTCAAAAATAGTGTTTTATCTCAAAATGTCAATAAGTATTTTGTAATTCAATGAATAATCAAAATAATTGATTTCTGTTCAATTATATCTCAAAACAACAAACATTTATTCAACAGACTGATCTTGAGATAGGCATGACTACTTTCTTACAAAGTCTCTCTCTCTCTCTCTCTCTCTCTCTCTCTCTCTCTCTCTCTCTTACCCTGCGAAGTAATAGTATTTTCTACGGATAAACCCACTTACTCGTAAATAAGGTCAGGTATTAAACAAATACATGTAAACATCTTGTTTGTTTCTTAAACTCATGACACAAATAAGGTAGGTACAACACTCCATCACAGACAAAACTACGAAAATAGTCTAGATATAACTAACACATTATGACGGCTCGCTCAAGGACTGTCGAATATCTTACGCCATGTTTGCAAGAAGAAAACGATGTTGATAACGAGGTATATGATGACAGTTTGCAGCGACAAAGTATTAGCAGAGATTTTGATGGAACAATAACAACACATATAAAAAAACTGAAACACCTGCTGATAAAGTTGTTAAAGCTTTAATGCTACTGTCAGGTATTCTGACACAACCTCCTAATTAATAAAGGTCTCAAACATTAGTGGAGATGCAGTTACGGTGTTTAATAAAGTGGTCAGATTATCGAAGCCATTGATAATATGGTTTAGAAAACCTCTGACTTGAACTTTCGTGTGCTACCCACTAAATCAGCTTAGTAGCGCTTGACAATAAATATGACGTAAAGGGACGAGGAACAGGAATCCATCACGCCAATTTCTGATAGGTCGGCTGCTGCAGTCTCATTGACTGTTATGCATGCTGTCAGCTGTGTAGTGATTGGTAACAGTCCAAGATTTTCGTCCAGAAGACAGTTATGTGACTTCAAAGTAAATTCAGATGCCTATTGCTAACACTACATCTGGCAACGTTCGTAAGTCAGATGTTGAATCGTAAGATCACCTGTTTGCTTTTGGCACACATGGAACAAAAAAGGACTCTAAAATTCATTCAATGACAGTAAGTGTCTATATCCTCTATGCAGCGACTGGTATTATCCCGAGATTTGCTCTTGGTAAACAGTCGAACAGTTGATATATTCTATATTCATCTTATAGTCAACAACTCGCACTCTCGAATGTAAGCTGTGAAAGTCTGCACCTAAAAGTGTCGAACGTTGTCGTGGTGTCTGGCTCTAATGGAGATATAAGGATTGTGGCAGACAAATATTACTCTAGCTACTCGTACGAGCTGGCAGACAATAAAGCCTGTTTTAATGAATAGACTGATGCCAGAGCTTCAATAAATTTAATAACTAGCAAGATTCCTAAGCTCACATATGAGGTAAGAGAATAAACTCCAAAGTAATCCTGATCACAACTTTAAGTCAGCTCAGTGTAAATATTGGCAAGCTGGATACTAATGGATATGAAAATAACATGGGCCGGATGGTGTAGTTAAAACACATATTTTAATCAAATCAATAATGAGAGGGGTTTCAAAAACGACGGCTAATAACATTCTCCAGTTCACAGCTATCAGGTAGGTTGTATACACTGTGGTAAACCTAGAAACGAGGACAAGCATACTTAAACTTAAATAAACCATTTGCCGAACGCACCGTCAACACTCTTGTAGTGCTTGGACCAATCAGTACTATTTTATGCAATTACAGGACATTAAGGGAGGTTGATGCACTTGTGATAAATACGTCCTTTTTTTCATTTCGTTTGTCAGGAACTTTATCGAATACTCAAAGGTGACAATAGGTGCAAACGATACAATCTGGCAAGTAAATATCTGATGTTTCCTCTTACGGTTCGTTCGGACTGTTCACTGTTATAATTATGGTATCCTAAACAGCCTACTTTTGTCATAATTAGCCATAACGGTTGAAGATTAAGATTAAGCTGTTTTAGCATTCATCAGTAGCAATGTAATTGTTGCCATTGGTGATCCGACAATAAACAAACTGGCTATAACTAATATTTTTAAACAAAGAATACCAATATAAACGTGGTTAAACAGAATACGGTTAAATTATTATTCCAGTTGAAAACAGTATGTAAAAGGAGTTTTGCAGGTTAAATTCTAAACTGCTGAAAATTACTAGTCAAATGTTGTGCTCCAAACGCACTCTGTTACATTCACTTGGAAACACAAATTATCAGTTGAGCAGACATTATTGCGTTTGTAAAATTACATACAGTGATTTAGAAGTTTTGTTTACATAAAATACAGTTCTAGGCCATTTGTTTCGGTCTACCTACTGCCAATAAAATATTATGACTTTAGCAGCTCTCCCGGGACGGTGAAAACAAGGCTCCGAAATTTTCGGTCGCTTTATGACATACCACAGACAACCTATATACAAACATGTATAAGATGGTATTTTAAACCCTGAATGGTCAAATAAAAAGACATGACATAGATGAGTCATTAGTTCCAACTACTCTACACCAACAAATGCACATGTGCAACTATTTCCTGATGCAAAAATAATTTTGCCATGTTTCACAGTGGTGATGTTCGTTGGGCTAGCTTAAAAGGCTGCACAACACAATAATTCGATATATTTGGATCCGGATGTAGGTGGCCGTTTTCTGTTGCTAATGTTCTGTACGTAATTAATAGGACTGGTGCTCTGACGGAGTTTGGAGGAATAAGCAGTTTCTGAGCTTGTTGATCTTATTGGTAATTTTTCCACCGAAATCGGGATACTAGGCTGCATAGATATAAGCTGATATGCACAACTGCTTTCGCAAAACGGAATTGCATCTATCAGCTTGTGTACAATGCCCTAGATGACGGAATAGGTCTAGCGATGAGTTCTTCATAATGCAAGCCAGTTTGAAGTTATATAACCAGTAAAATCTTAAATATGTGCAAATGCTTGGGGAATATGTGTTGTGGTTGACGAGGAAGCTATATAAACTAATGAAACGTCTGACCGTAGGTAGATACAAACCATTGCCCTGACGCATATAGTAAACGGTGATCACCATCGCCACATTACACGCTTTAAGTATTCAGCAGGAAACTACCGAAATCTTAGCACAGTATGAGCAGCATTTGAAGCACACATCTTAGTATAGCCAGTAGTGATCCCTTGTTGTAGGGATGACTAGTGTATGTCCTATTCATCCATTTGATCTAGCACTTATCTCTTAGAAAGCCGAACTCATGAAAAAATATGTTTCATCAAGGCATCGTATAAAACAGGCCTTTGACCCACGGTTGATCGAAATACTAAACAACCATGAGAAAGATACAAAAGACTAAATAAATTATACTGATCTGGAATCTACCTTTCCCGTACAATCTTTGATCACTGTGGTCTAAATGAATGCACGGCCTTTATGAGGTGATGACATTTGCGCTTGTTTTGTCCTATATATTTATTGAGGTTGTCAGGAAATTACATTTTTGTTTATTTCAGGTTTATAAACTAACAAAATATATGCCAGATTATTAAATACCTGAGCCTATTATCATTTACTCTAATGTAATGTAATTACGACAAGTAGCTAGAATTCATTACAATCTACAGTTTCGGTTGTGATCGTTTAAAGTCGAATAGTGTGAATACACGGTGCAAAGACACAACGAGAGAACATAAACATTGGAGTACATGCACAAATGTCTTCTTTATTTAACATTTTAGGTACATTACACCATAGTTCCGCTGAAGAGAGAAAGAATTAAGAGCAACCGTTATGTTACCTTTCAGCTTCATATAACAAATTACAAAACAGTTTGAAATAGGTACAACGCAGGCTTTGCTGTGACTTTCTATATAATTTCGAAGTGTGTATTTTGGCTCTGCAACCAGTTATTGTTAAGGATTCTAACTTGTATTCGACCATTCAATTTATATCATTTAACAATGCATACCATATATGTCCGGTCGTCTCCACTGTATGTGACGGCTAAGGCAGGAGCGCAGACTTCTGAGTACGATGCGGGCTGGCCCACTCTGTTAACACTTGATATGGCCACTGTATATATACTGTTGACATAACCATCTGCATTACAGTTGTCCGTGATTCCTCCATTCCCAGCTGACCATACGTAAATTATACCTTTCCCTCCTCGGCCCTGTTGATTAGATGGAATAATGAGAAATAAAACGTAGTGAAGATTGTCTATGCTACAAGGGATAGTGCCTTATATTGTTGTTGTTTTTTGTTTTTGTTTGTTTTTGTCTGCTGAAGCAGTTATGCACAAAGAAGCAGTCGATACATTTCCATTAGAATAGGCTGTTAATTTAGTCTGATGAATTTAGTTTGTTTATAATAACTTTTGGGGCTTGCGTCATATTGTGTTTGGAAGTTGATATTGTGTAAACTTCATCAAAAGGATCTCATGAAGACAGCTGAAACGAAACGTTGTCGCTTTACAAATGAAGAAACATTTTATAGATAAATGTTAAGCCATCACTGAGGAACCTACTGCCATCCTGAAATAAAATGAATGTTTTGATCATTTATGTGACTTGCCTACAAATTTAATTTAAAAACATAACCAAATATCTAACCTTAATAGTTTCCCACCCTTCTTTGTGCTGATAGATAAAAGTTTATTGTCATAATTAGTTTCCACGAAAAGTTGTCTTCTGACATGGATCTAAATATGACGTGAATGTTGTGAATTAATTTTGAAGACTTCAAAAGCTTTAATACACCACTTTGAATTTCTTTGTTCAAATTCACTGTATCATCATAAGAATCAATGCTAATCACCCTACCTTATTTATTCCTAGTTCAAACGCTTTCACTGTTAAAGGCCCTGGTCCATTGTACCCAAGTTTATCTGGAGGATTCCAGCTATTCGATGAGATGTCGGTGACGTTGTGTCCGTGAGCTATCGCGTACGCTTCACTGATGTCGGTAGTGTAATCTCTGTAGATAAGTCGAACTCCTGAAAGTTTGAAACTGTAATCTAACCCTTCTCAGTTTGCGTATGATAACACTCATGTACCATTCCAATCATTCTGAAATACTTAATTAATATTTGTAAGAATGATGTTTGAGATATGCAGTAAAATTACAGGCGTCATAGGGAAAAACATATTCTTGCATAATATAATGTTAAAATTATGTGTCTAAATTAGGTAAAACCCATTCACTGTGAAGATTGAAGATGACAGTTATGTTGCTACTATGTTCACCAGTGAAATGGTCGTAAATATGACATTTCTTGACAATAACTGACAAGTTCATCTACATTATATGTCAAATTATTATCCTGATGTCAAATATAAAAATGTGTCCTTGGATAGGTAAACAATTTGTGATTTTTGTATTAATTACAATGTCCTAAACATACTATAAGAAGCCAGAAAGTTCTCTCCCCATCCCCTTGTTTCTTCCTAGACGATTTTTGGAACTGGCTATACCCAGAAATGACAATAAAGCAACAAAAGACATGTTTCTCATAGAAGATATCGGTTATCTTCCAATTTATATTTAAAATTCATAAACATTTGAGACAATACCGTCACCTAGTAGGAGGCTAAAATGTTTTCTTATCTATAACTGGAATAGTGTCTCATCGTTTTGTGCATAATGAAGTGTTTTCGGGTTTTTAAAAAAATTGTATTAGCGAAAATCCAATATATGTAGGATAACTTCAACATTTTTGTTAGTTTGTCATCATGATACCCATAGACAGACTTCTTATTAACAAGCTTAAAGCTAACACTTACCAGTGGTTTTATAAACTAGACTAATCTCTAAGATTGTATTTCCTTTGACCTAATGTTAAGGGGTGCTGTTGATGTTTCATTTTGTTTTCCTTCATCTCTGCTGCCTTATTTAGGAAATCTTCGATATAACCGCTTGTATACCTCGGCAGTCTCATGGTTGATATTGATTGTGCATATACTAGATATCAATAAGCTACTGGAATATCAGATTACTTTTCTTGTGTCGGTGGCATCATTTCTTACGCGATGTAACCGCCAAAGATATATATATATATATATATATATATATATATATATATATATATATATATATATATATATATTATATTTAGATGTTATTAGAATTTTTTGAATAATGAAAAAAATGTATATGATTTTGTAAATTTGAATATAATAGCATATAAGTGATAAATAGTGCTGCTAACGCATTTCAAATTATTTGAAGTGATTCATTCGTGAATAATTTGTGGTGAGAAAAATACCTATAAGTTGAGAGCTGTATGCCACACCCACGATACAATTGTTGTTGTCTCGCTCAGCTGCAATGAGCCCTGCGACTTGCGTCCCATGTCTTGATAATAATAATAATAATAATGGTTATTTGTTATACAGGCCACTGGCCAATGAAACAAATGCATACATCATTCCATACAAAAAGACGTTTTAGTGCTTTAGACAAGAACATCGTATATATTACAAGTGTTATTCAGGGAAAGTAATCATTATTTCATTTACTGAGTTGGGTGAAATACAAATAAGAATCTACATAATTAGACACACTAATTTAAAGAAAACCCAAAAGCCAGCATTGAGCAAATTTTGTGATCTTAATCTAGAGTCTTATATCGATGGTAAAATGGTTTCTCTAACCTTTAAGGCTTTTGATGTAAGCGTTGCTAATTTATTCGTCAGACCTTTTTAATATCACTTTGTATAAAAGTTATAAAAATATTCGAAAGCTGGAATTTTATTTACAAAGACGGGTAAATATTTTTTCGCAATTCTCCATAACGTGGACATAGCAGTAATAAAATGGAATTCCTTTTAGAAATTAACGTTAAAAAGTTGAAACAATCTTTCTTCACAACAAATATTTTCCTATGTTACCTTAAAAAAATCGCTATCCCCTAACATTCTGGATATCTTTGACAAGTGAATTCTATACCTAGTGACGTATAGAAATGTAGTCTTTCCATCAATTTAATTTCATCCCGAAGTGTTTGCCTAAAAATATCTTCATATCTCTGACTGAACAATCTAATAAATTTATTTTCATCATTTACGCCCTGAGTACACCAAACATTGACAAATCCAAATTTAAATAACAGCTTTATAACATTATCAGCCCAGCATTCACAATCCCCCCCCCAATCTTGACTGTAAATGTTAGCATTGCTTAGGATATCTGTCTTCTAGCATTTTTAGAAATCTTAGCCAATATTTCAAAATGCGTTTATATCTTATGCTCTGAATAATAATACTTCTAATGCATTATACATGAATGCATTTGTATTAGACGTAGATGTACCAATAATATATTTACAAAATGACAAATGAAGTTTTTCAATATCATTGGCATCGCAAAGCCCCCAAACCTCAGCCCTATAGTTAAGTATGGGAGTTTCTTTGAGTCAAGCAGACAAAGTAATCCATTTACGGGCTATTTGCCAAATTTTGAAAGAATTCGCTTCAATATATGCATTGCCTTCAGCCCCCTGCAAGGATAGTGTTTTCTGGCACATTTATCAGTACCATTTTCAAGAAAATATGCATCCTAAATACTTATAACTTGATAGCCACCTCTGCGGAATACAATCACTCTTGTTTTTTCATATTCACTTTTATTTTCCACTTTAGGCGACATGTATGCAGCCTATTGAGCTTATTATAGTATAATCAGTTATACCGACACTCCGTTTCCTTCAGCTAAAAAGGATTTCAAATCGTTGAACAAATTAATTAAAGAGTAACGGCGATGAAACATAACCTTTATGTACGCCCAAAGAACAATTAAATACATCGATAATATTATTGTTGGATGTAGCACATGCTTTTACATCATTGTAAATTGCCCTAATGATGCTTAACATTTGTCTACTAATATTTTCATGAACTGACGTTTGGTACAGTAACCGTCTCCTTATACTATTAAAGGCCTTTTCGTAGTCTATAGACATGATTTTACATCATTATAAATTGCCCTGATGAGGCTTAACATTTGTCTACTAAGACTTTCATGAACTAACATATGGTACAGTAACCGTCTCCTTATACTATTAAAGGCCTTTTCGTAGTCTACAGACATGCTTTTACATGATTATAAATTGCCCTAATGAGGCTTAACATTTGTCTACTAAGACTTTCATGAACTAAGATATGGTACAGTAACCGTCTCCTTATACTATTAAAGGCCTTTTCGTAGTCTACAGATTATTCATATAATCTACCCCAACACATTCTTAAAGGTCACTGGCTGCCTATATTGTACAAAGGTGAGATATTATTATAGTCATTAAAAAACGCATTGTAATGTATGCACACCATACAAATGTTTAATTAGACTTAAAATACGCTTTTTTAAATGAACAAATTATTCGGCAATCTCCGTAAACAATAAGAAGTTTCAGCGTGCCAAAACGGATATGACGTACATTTATCCCTTCTGTTCAACCTAGCAATTCAAATGTTTAATTTTCTCACATAAATGTTCATGTGATATATCTTACGATCTTGCTTTTGTACAACAAATATGGTGCACTGTGTTGCATATGGATTTAACCAAAAGAGTGACACAAGAGTTTTCTTTTTTTTTTTTTCCAAAAGACCCTGTTTACCACTAGAAGATGATTGAAGCTGTGGGATTGAATAGGGTGAGGGATGGGAAAGTTTTAAGTCTTCCTAAATCCCTTAGAAAGCTCTACGGTGCATATGAGAAGAGGGATAGAAAGATTGTAAGTATAATATATCAAAGAAAGGATCACAGTGCAGTAATGTTACTGCAGATGTAAAATATTATTGTTCAAAATAATTATAATACTTTTTGAACGTGCAAAGTGTAGACTTTGATCAAACTCATTATTTAGCATTATGTTAAACAATACGAACGCAAAAGGATTTAAAAAAGAAGTATGAGTTATTACTCTGGGACTTTTATCATTTATATGTGTACAAGTCTGTAGAATCAATCATTTATATATGCACCTTATTTACCCTATATATCGGGACACGAGAAAATAATTATTGTTTTCTTATCCCAGAACTTACGGTGAAACTTCTTTTCATCAAGGAATTTGTCCCAAGACATTTAGAAACGGAATAATTTTGTGTTGAATTTGTGACCACACCCCCGCCCCCCACTGACGGTACATGAAAATAGATAAACAAACACTTATTTGAAATAAAATGAAAGAAACTAACCTTACATTGTTATCATTTATTCCTTCTTTTTTCATCATGCGAAATATATTAAAGAAAAAATAATGTACGAACTCCGCATATGTAACAGATGAAGGCTGGCGTATGCATCCTTAGTGTAGTGTGTATCGCTTGTGTCAGATAACGAAATCGCAAATAAGACTGTTTTTACGCAGTGTGAATGTTTTTGATATATCATAACGCATTCCGTTTATTTAATCAATAGATGGATTTATTGTGGCCTTTGTGAACTGTTAATAATGCATTTCCTGGCTACGTGTTTCTCATTCGTTGTTTGTGTTAACGATGAATATATACGGTATTATTTTGTCTTTTAGTGGAGTCCCCGTGTCATTAGTATGTCTCTTTGATGACAGTTTGTTTCTTTCAGCAGATGTGGCCTAAGTGGTTAGAGCGTCTGTGTCGTATGCAGGAGGTCACGAGTTCAATCCTTGACCGAGTCATACCAAAACTATAAAAATGATACTAGCAGGTGCTCGTTACACCACTTTGTGTTAGCAAAACCGATAAAACTATTGCTCCACCTAAATGCTTTCAGTATTTGTATGGCAATACACATAAATGTGTAGATGTTGCTTTAAACGAACTATGGAAAAAATGAAACGAAAACCATTCCTATACAGAGATTGACCCCAATATGTAAAGCCAAATTTAAGGGAAATACCAGTTTGATTATACAATTAAGACATTAATTTAAACTTTTCGAATATTCCAAATAGTATTTGCAGCGTACATAAGCTACAATATTATTGCATTAACAACTGTTAGACCTACCCCACTCTATATGTTCAACAATATTACTCACTTTGAGACTAAAGGCGGATTAGGATCAAAATCGTTATCAACAAAGTCGTAATGGCCGTTTACCTGTAAAGACAAATGGCGCGTGATTACAGTTTGCATTTGAAAATTCAGTTTATTTGTGTACAGTTAATGCAATATTGACACAAAATCTGTAATGCGCTCTTGTAGGATGACATAATAAAAAGCGGAACAGAATACAGTATCATATCACTTAATGTTACATCTTTCCATACAATCTGATATCATATGATAATCTTAAATGAAGAATTGCATAATTTCATCATTTGTCATACCTTTCAAAACAAAGCCGTACTGACCACCGTTCAGACCCCATAAAACGTTTCTTTTTAATGTAAGCCTACGAAATTATACAGGAAAATTCTTTCCTTAAATTCTCAGAATCAACATACAGGATATTATTCGAAATACTAAAACACATGACACTAAAGTTAATGATCCAAATATAAAGGATTCTGAGTCAATTATTTCAAGTTACATCGGTTATACATTAGCAAAATTTTAAGTTCAGTAATCTTTGCTCTGGTTGTATAGAAGAAAAAAATCGGGATTGTTTTCATTTCTGATGCCACAATGTAAGGAATTATTGCCAATATTGAACAGTATTTCTCGGAGGAAAACTAACCCTAACATTCGCATCCAGATCGCTGTGGCTCGTTTCCAGTCCGTCGTCAACGACTGTCACAATAATTCCACTTCCGTTATAGCCACATTTCCAGGCTTCCACGACCTTCATGGACGGAGATAAGGTCGCATTCTGAATCATTATTATTAATATTATTATCATGGTGGTGGTGGTGGAGCTGGTGGTGTTATTGCATGGAAAAATTGTTACTGCTGTTATGATAATGTGGTATTGATGGTTACGAATGTAGTGCAATTAACGGCCCATTCAATGATTCTCTTTCATGACAATGTAGGCCTTACAACATGATTCATTTAAAATCTTCAGTTATAGATAGGATTTCATTCATAATGTGCACAAGTTCAAGAAAGCTTGTAGAACTAAAAGTCCATTGATACATCTGAATATTTGTACAAAGTCTTGCAGGTATTTACATGAAAACGCCTTTAACCAGTAACTGCCTATATGTGTTCTTGTTAAAATCATTAAATTACAGATTTTGTGTGATTCGAATACCGACTTTATTCGTAAAAGTGAAAATAAACTATTAAATATTATGAACTGGACACTTAAACGTATTGTAAAACTGAAAACTATTTTACTTGTACTATTTGTTGAAATGCATCAAATACAAAACTAGGGCAAAACAAATCAAGTATCACAGTGCGCCTATTAATCTGAAAATCCATGTAAATGGTAATGTAATGCGATACTGGGTGTCGCTTAATTGTGGATCTTGTTAATAAAATTGCATCATGAAAGTGTACACAGATTGCTCATGACCCGCCGAGGTTTGTTGATCTTTGTTCACTGATAACACTAACAAAATCGCTTTGCTGTGCTCCAGATTAAGAATAATAAATGAACTCTACTTTCTGGACTATATAATGAATTCCTAAATCGGATGCAATATTGTCAATGACGCAATGATATGAACTTACGAGTTGCCACATTTTCGACCACTGAGTATCGTTGGTACTGAAGGTTCTCACGTGTCTTTCTAACAGTTCTACTTTATTGGAGAGAATAACCTGACAACAAAACAAAATGCAGGAACATTATGTATCTTTCTAACAGCTCTATATTATTAGTGAGGAAAGCCACCAAAAGCACGATATGATTATTTTAAGTGTCTTTCAAACCGCTCAAGATTCTTTTCAATAGACATCGGCAAAACACAGATTAAGTTATCATCATTATATGTTATATTATGTATATATCGCGAAATGTTTCCACTTAAATTCGGTAGGATATGACTCATGTCAATTATCTTAACTCATGCATGAAATACGTAAAAATCAAATAGGAGAAATTGAATAACGTAGTAAATATAGACGTACATGTGGTTTTTGCCTGAAGATATTGACGTCCTCTGTGATCTCTTCCTCAGCTGACAGGATTTTCTTCAAGCGCAATCCACTTGTTTTTCTCTTTGACCTTGCTACAAGCAGTACATTATTAGGGAGAAAGAACTGAAACAAATTTAAAGGTTTGTTTCTTTAGACATACAAACGAATATCAAGGCAACGTACACATCATTAACACACATGGTGGTTAAAAAGGTGCCAAAATGTTACCACTGTGCCGTGGAATCTATTTTTCTCTTAAATTAAAAGTATGTAAAGGTGTGTTTAAGTTTTACCATTGAGGGAATTTACTATGGGGAAAACATATTTCTTGCTGGGAATCACTTTACTTCGGTGGGTCGGTCGCAATAAGGATGTGGAAATCATCAGCACTGTTTTAGGATTGACAAGACTTATGAATCAACACTCTTCATTTAGAAAAGTAGAGAACCGAAATAAATTCATCATTAAAAGGAATACCTGCTCAAAACAACCATCGGAACATATATTTCGTTATCGAGATAGATATATTGGCCTAAATTAAACCCAACTAAACCTTGTTGTACCTAGCAGGATAGCGATTGCTCGAAGATGGTTTGTTCCCGCGGGCAAGGGGGTAGAGGGGGTAAATGCTCTAGGCCTAGGATTTAAACACGTTTTGTGTTTGCAAGAAGTGGGGCGTACAGATTCATATATGTGTTATCTCGTCCATTAGTAATGTCGCTTCTACCCAGCCATTCACCTTTTTCCCTCAATCATATTTTTATTTATGACCTTCTGACTTGTACATTAAATTTACAAGGTAATATAGTATGCTAGATGGATTCTCAAAATGCATGTTGATATTTTTAGTTTTTTGTATCACATTTGAACCCTTTAGTTTTGTTTTTAATCTTGATAGTTTCTTCCCATCTTCCCTAAACAAGGTTCGTCGATCCACTTTATTCTATTTTGACCCTTGCATATTTATACGGCCAAAACGGTATATGTTGTTCAGTGAATGCACTGAAAAAATCCCAGATGCAGTGAGATTGCTAGTTCCATCTGTCTAAGAAGACAGTAGTTAATAATCATCGAGACCTCTTGCAAACGTAATTTATATCTTTCTAGTTTCTCTAATTTAAACCTTTCACACGCAAGATTTGACTCGAATGAATGTAAGTGGAGTTCATTCATGTCGATATATTGAGCACTCGAATATGTAATGTCTCATTTGTTAATTGGTTTATTTTTTCACGGGCAGTTACACGTTCGTTGGCAATGCGGCACTTCAACACGCTGTTCCGGTTAGCAACAAATTCTACATGTTTGATATGGAACGACTTGTTTTTCCATGACATTTTTTAATCAAAGTAACACATTATTTAATAATTGGCTGACAATTTTTTTAAAACATTGAGACTGAGGTACCTGGCAGGTAATAACTTAACACGAAAATATTAGAAATAATAGCAGACCGACAGAGGGGAGGGAGAAACCAACAAGGGAAAATCAGTGGCGGAGTCTTTGCAAAGGATGTGAATTCACCAGTGAGATCGAGTATCCTGTGTGATCAATATAGTATAGTTAAGAACATCTCCTATTTCAAAACTGCGTTTCGAGTATTATACTTGAAATCTGCCGTACTGAATATCGCTATATAAAGATATGATATCCAATAGCTCATACCGACGTTTAATTGCATATATGAATTCAAACAAAGATATCGTGCCGAGAAAAGAAGACATTTACTGAGACCGTGGGAATGTGTATGCACAGTGGTCACAATATGTTACTATTTCCATGTAAAACAGATCAATAATCTATCCACGTTACAGATATGCAGTAGCAGAATAACCACGCTTGTCTTGTTTCTACAGGATGTTAACGATCCGGGGTCAATACCGTCTACCACAGCCTATCAAATACGTCAATTTAGACAAGGAAGGTTTGTACGAAATAGACCAACGCATGTTTCTCTCATAACAGTGAGGCAATATGTTCAGGAAATTTCACTGACTCCCAAAATATCTCGCATTAAACGCGCTCAAGTTATTTCTGATAGCTCATAAAAAGAGTCTGTCTTTTTTATCACATGTCATGGTTTGCACTTGACACCCAAAATTACATAGGAACCGTCCAATACAAACAAAGCCATTTCGCAAATCTCATCAAGTAAGTGAATAAGTTCGTCTGTGAATTAAAAAAATGTAGGTATGATCTGACTGTAGATATGGCAGCATAGCAATACAATGTACATTAATTCCTAAACTCTAAATACTTATAATGCAAACAGAGAGAGAGAGAGAGAGAGAGAGAGAGAGAGAAAGCATATTCTCAAGAAAGAGTTAAATAGATAAGTGGATGGTTTGATGGATTTATGTTGGTAAATCTACGAGTCTTTTGATAAAGCAAGGTCATTAGTCCATTGATTTCAGATAAAATTGTAAGTGTAATACAAATTAGAGTAACATGTGACCAAAAAGAAGAACAACGCTGTAGGTACAGCATCAACTTCCCAACCCAAGCATAACGGCCATTACGAATAAAGACATCTGACATTTGATCATTTTGATCATAATAATAAGCCATGCACATCATATGATGTATTTATTGCTTTTTCCCCTTGCGTGCTCAGAAATATAAGATAGACTTGATATATTTTTCATGTGGTAAGAATCACTGATGGTCAACTTTTGTGGCCTGAGATAGATAACGTGAAGTTTCTCCTGCTGAGAAAGCTTTGGAATTTTCCAAAAATTAAGTTTATATACGAAATTGAATTTTTAAAAATAAAAATGTTTCTTACATGCATATAATCAGAGTGATGTGAAAGCTAATGAGTATGTGTATATGAAAGAAAATCTCCCATTATCATAATATTAACACGAATTGTCGGTGTTTGGGGTTTAACACCATTTCTCAGCGCAAGATAGGCTATACATGGCAGCCAGTATAAATGGTGGAGACTAAGGAAAACCCTGGTTAAGAACCACCGACCAAAGGAAAGCTAATGAATAACTTTCTCTCATGCCAACATTGGTCGAGCCCGAGAATCGAACATATGCGGACAGAGGTCAGATGGCAGTTATCGGTAAAGGCGGGTGGGTTAGACCACTCTGCCACCCTGGACCGCAGCATACAAAGTTAGTCACATATAACATGATTGAAAAATGTAGCAAAAGACAAGAACAAAAATTAAACAACCTTGGATTCTTATCTAAATTTTGTATATTCTGGTAAATATGAATAAGAGCATATTTGAAACACACCATTGTACAGACAATCGTTTGTTGTTTCCCCATTTATTTTGCCCATGACTTCTGACAATGTCTGATGACCGTATTAGTTTAAATGCTTTAAATGGAATAGGATTTCTCCTAAAATCTCAATCATATCTTCATATGCTTTATTTCTTGGTCTCCTTTTTCTTTTCTTCAACTTTCTTTAAACGTTCAGGACATTAAGAAAATAAATCCATTTGTTTGTCAAGCACATAACTTTCAGGTTCTACCTTTATTGTTGTAAGCAGTTGATTTACTTTCGCGTTGTCAACATTCTGGTTCCCAATACCCTTTCTACTGGCAGTAGGAACCCGACTTTTCACTTTCATCTCTGAAGTAGATCTGAGTCTCCGTGATGATGTTCTGTAAATCTCTCCCAGAAGTTTCATATATATATATATATATATATATATATATATATATATATATATATATATATATATATATATATATATATATATGTGTGTGTGTGTGTGTGTGTGTGTGTGTGTGTGTGTGTGTGTTTGAGACAGAGAATATCATAAAGCCAAACTTGAATGTTCCACGATCATGAAAGTATTACACCATTTCGACAACGACCAAGTCTTATATCGTTCGAAAGATAACGAAGCTCTTGCCACAAGCACACCACAGCAACTTTGACGATATTGTGTAACATCAGCACCTTCACTAGAGACAGCAAAAATTGTTCAAGACTGCAAGTCGCCTTGGTAACTTCCGATGACAGTTTTCCATATTCAGTCTTCGAACAAGGTGACTTCCAGTAATTTTCAAACGACAGCCAACAGCAGTTTATAACCGCATACCGATTTTAAAAAGGAAAAGTATCAAGAATATAAAACAATTCAAGTATAGTTTCATTCCTGTCTTCGCCTCTGTACACACACACACACACACACACACACACACACACACGTTGTCAATACAGCTTGCTCGATCGAATATGTGGTTTTAGATGAGGAAGTACAATTTTAAGGCGGTAGACCAACGTGCAGTTTTTCCAAGCTTCTGACATTATATTTTCTACGAATTCAATGATTTCTAAAATAAATCTGACAGAAAACATCAGACGTCTTTCTTATCAACAGTTCATCACGATAATACAAGTGTTTCTCGTCACAACACGTTTATGGTTGCAAATGACTCGCCAAGATTACATAGGAACCGTTCAATTCGTACAAACGTCGTTTTAGAAGTCACAGTGACAAAACAAAACAAGATCTGGTTGCATAAATGTCATCCTCAAAATCAAGCAGGATTTACTTTCTAGTCACAAAATACCACTTAGCACACGGCGAGAGATAGATCAAATAGACAGAGAACATATAAACATATAAATAGATGTTTAGATAGATAGATGATATATATTTATACATCTAAAGACGTAGGTGTCCACAAAAGAAAGAAGGGTGACTTGTAGCTGGAAAAATACAAGCAACAAATAATTATATGAAATTCAGACTCAAAGCACAGTCAAAATAATAGTCAACGCTGTATAGCGGACATTTTCAGAAAATTTTTTTTGGTGCACTGAGGTTTTCTAATGCATAAATGACAAAGGTATCTTTGTATAATGTAAATATCAATCTGCACTTCAAGGTTGGCTTAGATATAGGGAGGGACGAACATTATACGTCTTTTCATTGCCACCATCGGCAGAGATATTATTATGTTCCTTAAAAATGTATTATTGCTTGTATATGTTGTAGTTAAATGAAAACAAACCAACTGAAAATGTACGAGTCACTTAAATGCAATTCATGTAGAAAAAATAGATAATTCGGTGTTTACCAAAGCTTTGCCTTTTAGCAATTTTCTCAGAACTAATTTCTCGATTTCTTTTCTGCAATCGGCTACCATACGTGGCCATATTTGTATATATTATATGAATAGTTATAATTTTAACATAAAAAAAATTATGTTTTCAATATTTAAAAAGAACGTTATAATCCAGTTCCTATGTTCAACAGTTTAACAAAAGTTGAACGCTAACTACAAAGCTATTTTAATATGTTTTAAGTCATTGTAAGAATATAAAATAGAAGTGTTTCTATGAGAAATTGTTTACCGATAAATTTAATTATGAGTCAAGATTTTCAAGTAGGTTGAAATAACTGTTGATATTGAACCAAAAACGTTAGAGTTTATATTCTTTTCTTTAAATTTTCCGTAACAAATATTAATTTCATTTAAAAATAAGTTCTTCTTATAAAACGTGAAAACATTAAGATTAAAATATTGACTAAGTATTTGTGCCAAAATATCTTTTTTTATATAATGAAATTGTTTATTTTACAAATGAGAGATACAAGGTTAGTACATTTTAGAAATATCAAACATTAGACGAATCTTATAGGTCATTTTCAGCTTATTTCTGAGCTGTATTTTGAATGGTGTACCAAGAAATAAGTAGAAAAGTTCAGTTTGCTTTAAAATCAATACGGCATCTGTGTGTGCGTGTGGGCGGGGAGGGGGGTAAACACATATTTGTTGTAAGACGATAAAAACGTTGATTTTTCAAAAATGCATATTGACGTATGCAGTAGCTTTCTATTCATCCATCTTCCGCACAAAGAAATTTTTAATATCAAACACATTTTTAAACTTTGCCTTGTGAAATCTGTGTAAAGTCTTATTTATCTAGCTAATTTGTTATAAATATAACAACCATCACTTGACATGCAGTTTAGACCAGCATAAAGAGTGAAGATGATTCAACTGTTTGAATTGTCTCCTAACATAACCTGAATAATTAGTGGAGGTTTTTAATGTTTTTGTATTGTTTCGTCTTCTTTTAACTGTTTCCTCGCTTTTGTTTTTTGGTGGGGGGTATTGTTGCTAAAAGTTCTGAAATAAGAGCTTAGCATCGTAGATCCGATGACCTTTATAACATCTGGCCTAAAATCAAATTTAATGTTCTCCACGCTCAGGTATATGGACCACTTCCCTTGGGACATTGTCCCAATGGTCCGACGTGAATTCTTCTTCAATATATTGTGAATGTTTCTGCTTAACAACATATAAAAAAGTTTATTTAATACAGAAGCGAAATTAACACTGTAGTTATTTTTTACATTTAGTATTAGACCCCTTTCAAGGATCCAAGGAGAGGGAACCAAAACTATTCTTTTGTGCATGGATGTTGTATGGACTGCTACGTTACCAAGGCTGATGCAGTTGTCCACCGAGCCGTTTAGGAGATGTTTGAGTTTAGCAGTGCGAACGGACACACATATTGACATTGAAGCGCTTGAAATGTTATATGTAGTCATATGTAGGCAATGATTGAGAAATATTGAAAAGATTAATTTTCATATACAGATGTGTTCTCAGAGGATTAATAATTATCTCAAGTTGTTAATCTTCAATCCAATGATACGTGTGTGATTTTTCCGTCCGTCAGTATGTGTGTACATTCGGACTAACTAAATGTATACAGTGTTAATGCTAACATATAATAATGCAATAATGAATATGCTTAATGTTTCATTTCTCGAATATAAAACTCTTAACAGCCCCATTCATCTAAGACTTAGGAGATATAAAGACAAGGATAGAACTATGATTTATACTTTTCATTATCAAAGTAAGAAAAACATGTGGGTCTTACCGATTGTTCAACCACCTCAGCATATTTTTCTTTCAGCTCCTGAAAGACATCCTCCTTTGAGTCCTCTTCGACCACCACATATATGTCAAACATTTGTGTTCTCCAGGATAGGTGGCCATGTCCAATGTACCCCAGTGCACACAGAAAAATAAACACAGGTTTCAACATGAGAATCAATACTTGTCTGTAGAGATCTACTATTTACATATCGGCAGCAAATACGGTGTGTTTCTAATCTGTCTCAGGATACATGTTCTTACCTTTGTGCCATCACCTTGAATTCTGCTGTCTGTCTGTATTTTTTGGTATATTCATTCCTGTATGATTTGCATGTAACTCTGCTGCAACGTAAACTACATAATTCGTTACCCGGAAGTTGGCTATGTTCCAAATAACACTTTAGGTCGGTTCTAGTAGTTGATTATCGTTGTATTTCAACCGTCGATGCCAGTTTAGACATGTTCTAGTTGGTGCCTAAGTCATTTTACAGAGAATTAAAGTAGGATTTTTCCCTTCACCACCCGGTAATATCTTTGATATTTTTGAGGCAATGGGGTTTATATACTAAATATAGACCGTATATTTTTTTTAGATTGTACAGGTTTCCTTTTAGCTTTTATTTTTATAAACCATAATTAGAATATCGGTACCTTTTCTATTAAATCTTCGCTATACTTCATGTTTTCGTTTATTTTGAGGGGTTTATCTTCCTAGCGTTTTGCACAATTCATCATTTTTACAATTTTCGAAATTTTCTTTCAGTTGGTGTTATACAGCCTCTTTTGTGCAGATGTGCGGCTAAACGTGAATTCATACATACATGCATCAAACCAATAAAGCCCGACTTCAAACAACATATCAATTTCAATTAGAAATACATTCATAAAAACTTGTGTAAATTCGTTTGTGTTTATTATCTGCCTTGTTCGTCTGTTTGTAATTGCCTTGATCGAAAGAGCGTTGAAAGCGTATGACTAGTTGAAAAAAGTTAAGTACAGCTCGTCACCAGTTGTGTTTTCACATTTATCCTACTCAATCCCTTCCCGGATCCAGTTCACGCGATATCACTGAACCTGTATCAGTAAATAATAGGCTATATATGTTGGCCAGTATATCTGGTGGAGGAAGAATTCGTAAAAAATCCAGGAATAATCATTGACCCACAGGAAGCTAATGGTAAGCTCTCTCAAATATCTACGCTGGCAGAGCCCCATATTCGAACACACACAAACAGATGTGAGACATCTGTACACGGGGCCCGTATTCGCCATATAATTTGTATTCTTTACACACACGCACACACACACGCACGCATACACACAGAAACATATGACAAAATGATTGGGTTGGAAGGTACTAAAAGTTTTGTGATCGTAAAATCATGATATATTCGTACACTTTACAATTACCAAGATTACATTTGACTGCTCAGAATTGTCGTTTACTTTGACATTATTCGACTTGTGATTCATATACATGGGTGTTTACACAATATTCTTGTTACTAATAAATGCACCTATATTAAATTACTGACTTCAGTTGTGTTTTCTAAGTCATTTTTTCTACTCCATGCATATATTTACACGTATCCTTTATACATTTTTAATTAGATGTAGACATATATGCATATATACATATACAGACATATGTACATAAATTGTTAGATATATTTATTGTGTGCTTATATTTTGTCCATGGTTGTAGGTTGTACTTTCAGATTATGTTCACAAGTAAACAGAAAGTTTTACATGCCACTGAATAAAAGGCCTTAATTACAATTAGGCTGTTCTTTTTCCGTTGGATTGTTTTATATCCTTTTACAGTATAGGTCAAGTGAAAATGTATGTAAATATAAATTTGATAAACAAATAATTAATTCATATTTCAGATCAGTCAGTGACAATCCATTTGTGATCGGATTTTACTTTTGTGTTGTTGAAATCAAATTTAATTGGAGAGGAATTAATTATTTGAAATATTCATTTTATTTACTAAAATGCCCAGTGAACTTTGGATTAGTATGTTACTTCGGATCTTTGTAAACTCATTCAAAGAATTGCTTGACTGTATCATTGTGTTGTTTCAGGATATTCAAGACTATTGGAATTCATTCGGAATATTCTATATTTTGGATTTGTGATAGGACATTTAGGAATATGTGGCATTTTATTCACAATATGGTGTGTGTCCCTTGAATTTTCACTTGGTATTATAAATAAATAAATTGCTTCTTGAATATACTTAAATTGTTAGTTTTACTTTCTTTCTGCAGCATATTTTAAGACTTAGAGTCGTCACATCCATCCATACATACATGCAATATGTATTCAAATGCATATATATCCATGCAGCGTGGACAAAAGAGGAAAGTAAAACTCTTTAATTCATTTTGTGAATGTGATAATGTAATGATACATTATAATGTTGTGAACCTCATAATAATTTGTACTTTATTGTATGAATATTATGAGAATGCATGTCCTTAAAATAATTATCAGTTAAAAATGGATGATCAACCTTCTCTAACTTTATCAGGGAACCTTGTCGTTACACAATGATTATGTTAATACATTATTCCATTTTTGAGGAAGCGTTATGAAAGCATCTTGTTCTTACAGTAATCTGTGAAGTGAAACATGTGTGATTTTACAAACGTTTACATGATCACGTATTCATACAATTATTCAAAGTTTTGACACTTCAGTCAATATACCTAAGACATTCCTTATCTAATTCGTTTGATCCCCGGTGCAGGTTGCTACGTGTGGTTATGGAATCTTGTTGGCAGGGCCTGAATGTCTCAGAAATCTTACTCTAATATAGAATTAGATTATAACTCTAATTATTATTTACGCAGTAAATTCCATATCAATTTTCATCGAGCTTGTAATAAAGACAAAAGTCTACAAAATTGTATAAATTTTGATTGATTAATAGCGGCTTTATAAAGCAAAGGTGTGTACGGTAATTGCACAGATTTTCATGGACATGATATAATATAATTATGTATTGCGCACTATCGAATAATTATATAAATAATAGTATATGCCTGTCCCATGCTGTCTGGCGTCTACGTTGCGAAGAGGTTACCTGAGGCAAGTATGTGGTAGACTTACTTTAGGACAGTACCCCTAATCCATAAAACTCTAACACCAGTGTATGTACAAGTTTGTATAAAATACTCATAAATAGCTCACATTAATATGTCGAGTCTATATCCTGAGTGTTTTTGTCTCAGTTTCATTGAATATTTTGTCATGAAAGTTTCTGTCTATACTTGAAATAGAGACATTTTATGCAAACTTATATAGGGATGTCTATTTGGGAAGATTCCTTCAAGGTGTCCCAATATGAAAGTGTGCGGAAGATTTTAAAGTATATAGTAAAATATTATACTAATAAATGCCACTGAAGTATAATTAAATACAGTCTGGATACAATATCATTAGGGATATGGGTAATATTGCACCCTGTCTTGTGATAGGGGACGATCGCAATTTTCTTCTTCAGAACTGCGGGACGTTTTCTATACAATCATTAATATCTCTGACTTTTCTGCGATATCTTCATCTTAACAACTTTAAATCCTGGATCACCGTGTATCTACATTGATAAAATCTTTTATACATAGTTTTACCACCTGCGCGTTATTTGCATGGCATGTGATCTTATGTTTCCCCAATTATTGCACGTCACTTCTATGCGTTTTTTTAAAACTGAATGTCAATTGCAAAGCAAGTGGTCCTATAGTCACGATCATTGATCAAATGACATATCAGTTTTGGACCTAAACGAGTATCCGTCTCAGTCTTCGACAGTTAGGGTTCTTGTCTAAATCTCCTAGTCTCCGGCTCCATTTACAATATGTAAATTACACATTATTATAGAACATTGTATGCAAACATGCAATATTTTACAATCTCCAGTGGAAGGGGGGCCTCCTTCTCCTATACATATAGTCAGTCTCGTCGTAGCCGGATTACCCATTAAACACACTAAGCACGAGCTTAGGGCACCAGCCCAACAGGGGCACTAGGAAAAATTCAACTTAACCTTTTTCAGCCTTTATTTCTTTTTTGAGTTTCACATTTTGTAGGAGGGTAGACACAATAATATTTCAGTGCTTATGGCCCTGGAAGGCCCTAATGAACTGTGAAAATTTATTACGATGGGTGAAAAATGGCCGTTTTGCAACTTTGTTTCCAGTAAATGAAAAGTAGCGAAAGTGTCAGATGTAGACGTTTTTCATATACTTTAGTGATAACTGCTGAAGGTGGTAAATTTGAATTGTTTCATATTCTTCAATGAAAACTAGTGAAACAATTTCACCGGTCTGCATTGAAGTACAAGAAAAATTTCAAACTCCATGCATTATTAGCTATCACTGAAGCATATGAAAAATCCATGTAAACTATGTTAAAGGCTCTCCTGTTTTTCGTTGAATGCGATGTAAATTAACACAGGTAAAACGTCAGAGTACAAGCCTTACGGACTATAATATCACTTTCACAGTTCTTCTATATGCTTCAGTGATAGATGCTAAGGTGTGGACTTTTATATATGCATTTTACACATGCCGGTCTTAAGAAAGGCCGACAAATGTTAAATTACTGAGCAACTACCTTCATCTGGTTGTCGGAAAACACTTCAGAGAGGTAGACAGACGATGCTGGACGACTGCGGTATCTAAGGAAGTCTGGCATCTAGCTCCGGAAACTTATTAAGCGGGAGAAAAGGTAAGATAACGGGAAAAGGGCTATGCAAATCCGTGATAGAGATGTGTGTGTGTGTTTGTTTGTGTGTGTGTGTGTGTGTGTGTGTGTGTGTGTGTGCGTGCGTGCTTGTTGGATTTTGAACGTTGCTTTATCAATTTTTCTGTCATATCGCTACGATGTTTACAGTGTGGCAGTATATAGCGATTTCTAGCATTGTGGCATTATGCCGAAGGCTTGTAGCATGATGTCCCACCCAGATACATTATCCTGACACCAGGTCGTCCATTCCTAACACTAAACTCCTAATACTGAGCGCCTAGCGAGACAGATGTTAGTACCATTATTCTCTATTCTATTTGTAACAAAAGACACATTTACTGAAATAGTCTGTGTTGAATACCTACATGACCCATGTGACTTACACTATTATACAGAACAGAGACATAGATTTAAATTATAAATTATAAACAAATGAAAATGTATTACCTTTTTATCAGTTACAAAAATGTTGCAGCAGATGTACCCAATGAAGCAGAACTTATGGCCTCTGCATCAACATGCTTCACTTACACTCCTGGACCAGTCCTTTTACAATACAAAGAGAGAAAAACACAATGAGTATGTAAAGTGGTGGCCATTGAATGAGAAAGGTGACTTTTATTTATTATTTTCACTTACTTCAACTGTCATTTCATTGAAACAATAGTGTAATAAATGCAATGCTAATAAAGTTTATTTTAAAAATGTGCAAGTAGATAAAGTCCCCAATGTATACTTTCCTTTATAATATTTTCAATTAGAGGAATTAGCTGCACTATACTGTGCAGACTAAACTGGTATTGAAAGCTATTTTTCTCCATCCGCTATTTCCCCCATATGTGTCATGACTGGTAAATCAGTACTTAGAGAACCAACGATGACTGTACGGTCTGAAATTGTTTCAATCTCAATATACTTTCTCTATACAGTTTCCCATTTATAAACTATGTCCAACGTGCAATCCCTGTTAACACCCTCCTCTCATCTATCCACTCAGATAATTATGAATGCACATAGGAAAATTAAAATTAAAGAAAACTTATACAATGTACCATGTTTATATAACTGATATTAATTGTATATAGCAAGAAAAATTCCTTATATTTGTGGTGAACCACACGTCTCTGGTGTAGAAATGATGAGAACTGACAATCCATTAATCTATTGCAATGAATAAATGAATGTTATTGTGAATCGTATGTTTCATTGTCATGAGCATTATATCCTTGTTCATATATGTTCTGTTCTTTGTAAGAATATGTCTTCATTATACATATAAATTATTGTATGTACTTTAATTACTTAGCGTACATTGTAAAATTGCACATTTTGTAACATTAACAACTAAGTACTTGACAATATTGACACAGAAACTACATTTAAAACTTTAAAAGGGCTCTAGATTTGACACCCTACCATATTCTTGGCTCAGCTGCATTGGGATCTTCTCGTGAAAGGCACACAGCTTTTGATTTCCTCAGCAATATATAGAGCCAATAGTGTTGAAAACCTTGTTAAAATACCAAGCAACCTAAGGACAAGCAAATGAAAAGAAGAAAGAAAGATACTTGTTCTCAACAAATTGACTTGAAAGTGAACAAATTGACAGCTGAAAACTTCTTAAGTCTGAGGTCATGAACTTGAAACATTTATTTCAGTGGTCTCACAATTTTAACAGAAATAGTCGTGATCCTATTTAATAATTTGGATGTTAATGTGGAGAGAGAGATGGGTAATTAAACAGTTGAATTTAACTTTAAAATGTAGTTTTTAAGAATGTTGTATCATATATACTGCACATAATGTTTGTTGCTACTTAAATTAATTATTGGAACCCCCGTCTAAGTTAAATCATATATACTGAAGAAATTAAATATTGGGACCCACATGGCTATGTACCAGACCAGCTTAAATTGGAATAAAAACTTGGGGATCCTGGAATGGGAAATGAATGTTCAGCCTCTACAATCGATAAATTCTAATTATGTGATGTATGCATTTGCTTTATGAACTTTGAACTTACTCAGAGAATAATCACCAGAAATAAAGCCTATAGAATTGGAAGACTGTTTCTGTTTTGATAGTTACTATTCATGCTCTTTTTATTTTATCTGCATTTTTATAAGATTATGAAACAAAAGGAAAATGTGGTTTTGTTACAATGGTCCAAAGACATCACAAACCATTCTTTGGTTTTCATGCAGGACTGCCAGCAGTTATGAACAATTTTTGTTGAGATTTCTTGTCCTTGCATTTTGAGAAGATAAATGTAAACTTTTTCAACTGTATAGTGATGCAATACCTCTTTTATGAAAACATGTTACATTTTATAGTCCTTATCTTCTGATTTCTGTATTTTATCCATATTTATACATCACCCAGTCTTATAAATATGTAGTCTATGAGAATGAATCTATTTGAAATGTCATAGTAATGTGGAATACTGAAAGAAAATTGCTCTACTATTGAATGAAACGTCATGATGGGTTAGCACGAGGATATTTGTCACACAAGTTAAGAAAATAATATTCGTTCAAGCAAGTATCATTCATGCTATTACAAGACAAATCGCAAATGGTCCGTCTTTCCTTGCAAGGAAAAAGTAAATCCCCATATGAGGGAACTTATACAGAAAGGCCTTATCTCTCTACTTGGGGGCACGCAGGGAATGAGATGGACAAGAGAACATAAAGAGGAGGATCCCAGGAGAATTAATAGAAATCTAGTGCCGTAAGAACTGCCATCAACTTAAGATTTTGTGAAGATCTTTTGATTCTGTCATTAGGTTATACAATATATGTCTGGTACAACAGGTTATACTTTACATAACATCTTGAAAATAAACAGCAGTTGATACGTGGTATCTGCAATTAATGAAAACTTTCTATATTGATTATTTCTGACCTTGTTGCACTCATTGTTTTCAGAGCAGAAGCATCTGTATGAAAGCATTATTGTATGATGCAATAAATGGGTAATAATTTTATTTGCGACTACAACTAAAGAAAGAAATGTCACTTGTATTCATTAATATACAAATTCTTAAACACAGGAAAGTGTCATTGCTAATGCGAGCCTAGAGGAGAAGAAGCCAGTGTACTTTCCAAAAGCATCAGGATATTTATCAGGCACAACACGAGGGAATTACAGGTCTCTGTTCAGACCCCAGCCTACCATGCTGCCACAGTATGAATTGCCTATAGGAAGCATGTCTATTGGCAATCTTCAGATCAACCTAATCATCTAGAAATGGAATAGTTTATCTACATAGCCCCATCCAGGATTACAACTTGAAAATCCTGAAAACTTATACCAATTTAATATGTAATTTATAATGTAAAAGAATATAAATAAAAACAATAATATTAATATGCACTTGTTGAAGTTGTATTCATTTTAATTAGCCAGAATCTACTTTAAAATTAACATGGATCAAAATAGGATTCAAATTGTACAAGGTTTTTATTTGATATGAGCACTGAGAGTTCCATCACAGCCGGAGCTGATAGTAAGTACAGATTATGTTTAGATGGGCAGCTCCAAGCACTATTATGTATGCCCATATTATGAATTACTTTTATGATTATAGACTGGTAGGTCATTGTGTAAACAACATATTAAATAGCTAATTTTGTCCACTGGTAAATTTACTTTAGGATGAGGTAATTTGAGTAAGCATGTTTTTGTGGCCTCTAGACCTTTCAAGGTGTACAATTTAATGGGATTTGAGTTTATGTTATGAGTTTACCCTTAGCAAGTTTTGACTCACCTGATTTCTGATTAGTTGGCCTTTAAAGGACCTGGCCTTGTAGACAAGGAGAATGTTCTGGAAATTATTATTTGACCCTCACTCGTTCTGAAATCGCATCTTAATCTTTTACATACATGTAGTGAATAACTGAAGTAGTATTGCTATCTTAAGTATCTGTTGTAGAAACGGTATTTTAGTTGTGTTCAATTAGTGTTTCCAATGATATGGGGCATGAGTGTCTACCAAACTGAAATCAGTTTCAACAAGGACTTGTTGGTATTTAAAATATATAGTCCTTCAATGGAAGTATCCATTAACTAACTTGTGCAAAACAATACTAACATTAAGGTATTTCAATCTGTGCAAATTATCAAACACTGTTCACTATAAATCAATACTTGTTTTGCATGACATTTATAAAAATATTGCCCTCATTCTTGCTTGCTTAGTTTCAAGTCTGTGCAGGTTTAGGCAGCTCAGTTATCGAAAGGCTGGAGGGCATGGCATCCTATTTGTCCACCTCTGGTTCTTGCTCCACAACTCCTTCCTCTCCTCCTCCCTCTTCAAGGTCACTCTGGATCTGTAAAGCAAGCTGATTTCTTCATTCTGGGTAATTACAAAGTTTCCACATTTGAGTTTGTTATTGGGTTTGTATCTTCTGTATTATGCATTATAATTGCTAATGTGGACCAGTTGTCTAAGCAATGAATTTTGCTATTTTTAGCATTTTATGAATTGATAACTGGTGGATTCATGAGTACTTTTTCAAACTTTTATAAATATAGTACTAATGGACAGCCAAATTTAACACACCCGAGGTTGTGATTTGATGGACGTTTTGGACCTGGATTTCCTACTACAGTCATAGATTATAATAACTTAAATGCTTTCCTACCACAAGCAAACTGTACTTGAATAATATGTGTTTGATAGGTATTAATATGGGGAATCAAAACACAATACACACACACACAAACACACACACACACACACACAAATATATATATCTTCTATTTCCAAATTAGTGTCGTCATAGATACATAATTTGCTTGTTACTCATCCATTTGATGATGCAATTTTAGCTGCGAAATAAACTATTTTTTATGTGTAATTTATGTTTTACAAAATGTACAAATTCACGTAGGTAGCTGAAATGTCACTTTCTAAGTCAATTAGAAATCGTGTATGATTTGTTGAAATACTTTACAAATCATGGCAATTCTCATATAAAAAACAATATTTAAATATACGTAAGATAGTAGTTCAAATAAATTTCAATACTTTCTCTTAAAATAGTTACTTAATCTGAAAGCAATCAGAAACAGAAGAACGTTATTCACCGTTGTTGTCATGTTGCGCAGTTTGGTAGCGTGGTTGTTTTCTACGTCATCAACTTCGGTGTACACAATATATAGCATACAATTATGCAAATTTAGGTTACCTTCGATTTTTCCCTGGATCTGCCGTTCACTTGTTTCAAAATGGAGACAGTGGATTTATTGCGCTATATACAAAGATATCCGAGCGCTCGTATTGCATAATGAGAAACTAAACGTACTACTTCATATTAATCAAAGAAAATTTTGACATAGTATTTATTCAAATAATGTACATAAATGCCACAACACAGTTATAAGAAATTCAATCTCTGCTGCACTATTGTGTCTTTTAGAGAAAAATTATTAATTTGGATGATCAAAACTATATCTAAAATCCAATGTATAATCTACATTATGGACAAAAGTTAGTTATGTAACATGCTGTTCACAAAAGATTCTTACAATCTACAGTCTTGGATAAAAGTCATGCACAATTAAGTTTCAATGCCAGTTGTGCGCTTTGTTTGTTAGCTGTTACTACCCAAGGATAGATATTACAAATTCACAGTTTCTGGTACCTTGTACTCCTTGATATCTTTATACATAAGCACCATCGATCATATATACACTTATGCAGTGGCACTAGGGTGGAAAATGTGTCTTTTTTGTCATTTTGCTTCAAACGTCTTTGTCATAACGAAAGCGTAAAAACAGCATTTTGGAACTTGTTAAAATTCCCAATCTTTTGCTACCCATAACAAAATGGTTACTAGATGCATAGATAGAACCCTGGGAGTGTCTACTGGCACGGTCGAATCGAACATTAGAGTGAAAATGCCGTTTTACCTAAAATATAAAATTCAATGACTGCAGATGTTTTGCTTCTTAGTCTTCTCAGATTGGTAGTAATTAACATTTGTTTATGGCTCAAACAAAACATGAACCAATCCTTCAATCCTTTGAGCAGAATCCTTTGTATTTTTTGTGTTCAGTGTTTTCTTTTTATTTCTAAATTTTTTAATTCACTCCCAATACAAAGTGTTCATTAAGAATATTCTTACATGGAAACATTAACCTGGGATTATAGTGAATTCAAATAAGGACATCTTAAGTTATATTATTGTGATTCATTTGAAGACTACTAGTGCATTAGTATATTCAAGACTACAGGGATTACTGTTATTTCTTTTTAAAAGTTTTATTTCTAGGAAATAAATTATTTGTTGAAATTTACAAAACTTGTTGGCTTCCATCTGTCCTATTACTTAGTACAAGACCATATAATCGTAATCAGGGATCAAACAAGGATAGAAACGTTAACTTCGAATTATAATGAATTAAAACAAGGACATCTTGGATTATATTATTGTGAGTAATTGGAAGACTACCGTATTATTCGGCCTAAAAGTCGGTGCGGAGTGCAGAGTATAAGTTGAATTCACTAATTTTGTGAATTTTCTATCTTTCGTCCATATTTCGATTAGGCCAGTTTAATAACTTGGCTTCATATTTTACACTAACAATTTCCAGTTTCATGAATATTAATGGTATCACTGCATGCTATTCCATATTACCGGCAATCGTGAAATTGCATCACCGATATTAACATGCTTGTGATTTTACTCCTGTACAATGCATTGACATGTTCAGTTATCAGTTGACACAGAGGAATAAACAGTCCATTGCTTGTTTTAATTATGATATCCATTGCAACAAGAGCCACATGCCTGTGCAAGCTATGTACATTTTAATTACCGCTCCGGTACCCTAGTGGTTAGAACGTCCGTCTCGGAAGCGGGAGGTTGTGGGTTCGATCCCCGGCCGAGTCATACAAAAGAATTACAAAAACGGTACTAACAGCTCGCTTGGCGGTCAGCATTAAGAGGTTAGTGTTAGGGCTGGTTGGCCTGGTGTGAGGATAATGTGACTGGGCATCACTATAAAATGTTACACTGCAGACATCGTAGCGATATGACTGAAAAACTTGTAAAGTTATGTTAAAAGGCCTAAACACACACACACACACACACACACACCTGTTAATTAAAGGTCTAAAGCTTTAACCCGATTATTCCAGTTGAAACAAGTCTTGAGTGCAAGATTCAACAGATGAGATAAACTCCGTGAAGCAAAAATAAGGAAATGAGGCTATCCATAGGGAAATCAGAAATGTGAAGAAAATTAAGAGAAAGAATTCAGAAAAGTTAGAAACGAAAATTAAATAAAAATACATTATTTAATATTTTAACATATCTATGAAATGCTGTATCAAATTTGCACAGATCGATTTTATAATGCATATTATTTAACATGTTAATTATAATTGAAAGCACATTGATGTTGTAATTCATTTTATTACCACATTCTAAATAAGAAAATAATGATTAAGAATTTACTTAATCATCTCCAATATCTGAAAAATCCCTCGAAGTCTTCGTCTTTGTATCGGAATAAAAAATGGCGACTGTCTCTGGGCTCAGATCATTGGAAATGTTCTCATCAGCGTTTGTCTCCATCTCATTGTCCTCATCTGGCTTCTCTATCCCACTGACAATTTCTGCTTTAGCAAAGCCATTCACAATAGCCAGTTCAGGAACCCTGTTCCATGCATCCTTAACCCAACGTGCAACCTGAAAATATGTAGCGCGCCGCATACGTCCCGTGTTTGTGAAGCTGTTCTTTCCTACCGTCATCCAATGTTTCTACAACTTCTGAAGATCAGCTTTGAAACAGCGATTAACGGAAATTTCTAACGGTTGTAATAATTTTGTCATACCACTTGGGATGATGCCTAACAATGTCTTGGTTTCAATCATCACCTTTGTCTCGGCACTGATGTGTGCACGGATATAATCCATAATGAGAAGGGACTTCTTAGCGATGAAAAATGCAAAAAAGATCGATAATACCGTATTGCCATTTTGTTTTTACAAAATTTAATACAAAATTGTAGGTTCGAAAATACAGTGAGTTATGCATTATTTTATTGCTATTATAACAACTACTACAACAAATGGACAAAGGACTTCAGAGAATATACTTTTAAATATTATTATGAATCGGAAGACTATCAGTACAGCATTAGTCTTCAGGCTAATGGTACATTAATACATTCAAGACAACAGGGACACCAATGTTTTAAGTACTGGATCTTATTTCTTATACCAGTGGAATTTAGTTAGACCCTTATGCATAAGGACTGGTGATAGAGCTCTATGGACTGTTTTGGGATTTAACTTGCATTACCATGATTTTTTTTTCAAATTTTCACTTAGGTTAGAAAAGTGAAAGTAACTTCTCCCCGCAAATAAGAAAGGGAAACGTGATAGACCGAGGGAATCGAGAGATAAATAAAGTGTATAGCATTTATTTGTATGACACCCACACACACCCACACACACACACACCAACCACACACACCCACACATACATACATACATACATACATGTCAAGATTTTCATGAGGGTTTTGCAAACGTAATACAATTTTCTTTATTTTTGAAATGTTTGTTTAGCTTGTTTTGAAAGCTTGTCTCTTGAGAGTTTATTATATGCATAATTTTAGAATTGTTTCACCCTGCAGATTACAAACAAGAAAATAAGGTCACTCTATTTAGAATTTATTAAATGATATGCCAGAGACAACAATGTAGATCTCTGACTTTTCCATCTGTTTTAGAATAAAACAACCAAAATCAGTGGCGGTCTACTCCCCCTACTACATTCTTATGTAGATATCGCCTATATTTTAGGTGGATTCAAGTTGTATTCTGCTTACAAAACCCAAATTTTATACGGACTTTAGGCAACTCAGAATACAGCTAAGGTGACACTGAATCCTTCTAATAGGTAAGCGTACTACTTCTAATATTCTTCCTAAAGGATAACTGTTAGATTGAAATGTTCTGATTTTTCACTTCATTTTCCTACTGCAAGATGGATTTGGACTTAGACTGATTTAGTAGAAATGTTGAGCATAATTCTAAACTTTATAATAAGAACTACAAGCATAGAAAATTTAGTATAAGGTGTATTTTGGACTTGATCTGAGCTTTACTCTGAGAAATATTTGTGTTTTCTATTAAAGAATGATCTAAAAATCATATCTAGTGAAAATTTTGACTGACAGATCAGTAAATTCGCAGTGAAACGTCAGTGAAATTCGCTAAAATGTCATTTGTTTTCTCTAGACTTCTTGTGCTTCACCAGATTTCAGTGAAGTTTCAATGAGACTTTGCCAAAATGTCTAAAAAATCAGTGAGAATTTGTGATCGTAATATCACTGAAATTACAACAAAATATCAATTTTAAACATTAATTTACCGATATAAACGAACCTATATTCCAGTCTAATATAAATTATTTTGTATCATGTATATTTTGAATGATTTTTCGTGTTTCTGATTTAATTTTCTTCATTTTGGGAACAATAACTTTATTTGTTATTTTTTTATTTTTGTGTTTAACTAGAATTGGATTGAACTGTCCTCAGACAACGATATTGTTTTCCACTTTAAAGCAGAATTTTATTGGACCTGAATATGATTTTCCTCCATATGGACCTTTTTTTATATGGTCTTTTTTATATGATCTGTCTAATCCCGTTCTGCAATGACCATTATAATATGTATTTGTTATATATATTATTTAACAGATGATCAATGTAAAAAGCTTTCTGACTGGTAAAACAAATTGTACTTGCCCAATGAATGTTCCCTAATGGAAACTGATGTGAATGAACATGCTCGCCAAACATGGTATTTTGAATTTTCGAGCAGGACATGAGTTTGAATAATCATATAAAGATAAGCGGAAATGAGAATGACTTGAATGTAAAGTCATACTCATTCTCGTGAAGTTTTCAGCAATAGCAAGAACAAAGCAAGAAGATGGAGACAACACAAATGGGTAATAAACACTGCGTAAAACCTTTGTTGTGCCTACTTTTCTCTGCTTAACCCATCGTTGCATTACGCTGCACGTTTGTTTATGCACACTTTTTATCCTTGTTTCTTATATTTATTGGTATTCCTTTTCGGACTTTTCTTTTCTCTGCATTGTTTGAGATATCATTTGACTGACCTATATTCACCTGAGTGAGTAGAGATCAAGCCTAAGTGGGTTTTTTTTTTCTTTTCATACCGGTGTTAGCACCCATGCTGTCTTTGAGTCCAAGTTAAAGAAAATTTAATTTATAATGCATTTTTAATGTTCATTTCCAATCTGAATACTACGGAAATAGTCAATTTGACTCTATATTGTGATTTGTTTAGCCATCGTTCAATAAGTTTGTTAGAGGAATGCTCTTTTAACACAAGAATTTTAAAAATCATTTTGAAATCTGAGATAATTTCTATATCGATCTCTGAGAAGTGAGCTCAACTCAACCAATTTGACATTAATGGATGTCAATGAAAACACAAATGGAATCAAATCTACATTGTTATTTCAAAACCACGATAGAAGCGGGTGGGGATTATCAGAGACTGGTGGCATATCACCCACCTGGATGTCAGGAGATATATTTTAGGAGTAGCCCAGATTTTTCCCCGATAGGCAGATATATCCTGACAGCCCTAAAGGCCACAGGCTCGCCCGGTATTCGAATCCACGACCTCCCGCATCTGAGACACATGCTCTAACCATTAGGCCACCAGACAGGTAAGAGATATAAGTAGTGAATAGGGATAGTATAGGGTCTATGGGACTTATCATTAAAAACACCCCTGGGACAATATAGGGTCTATGTAAATTTAACATGGACAAAAATCGTGGGACAATATAGGGTCTATGGGAATTAACATGGCCAAAAACCCATGGGACTGTATAGGGTCTATGTAAATTTAACATGGCCAAAAACCCTTGGGACTGTATAGGGTCTATGTAAAATTGAAACAGGGAGGGTCTCTATTTTTTAAAAAAAATAAAAAACAAAATAAAAAAGGGGTAGGCAATGGAAAGGCTATCTCTTTTCGAGAAATATGGCTGGCCCTGAAAAGAGCCTTTGGGTTTTCTTCTTCTTCTTCTAATTTCTTCTTTTTCTCCACCAAGTTCTTATTTTATCTCCTACACTCTTTTTCTTCTTTTTTTCTCCTCCTCTTCTTTCTTCTCTTCCTCTTCTTTCTTCTCTTCCTCCTCCTCTTCTTTCTTCCTCTTCTCATTTTCTTCTTCTTTTTTAATTTTTTCGTTCCATTTTGTGACGATCGTCGAAAAATACCTATGTATCTATAATCAGCTGAAATTCCTATGAAATCCCACTATCTATTTATAGCTCCAACTTGTGGGTTTTTCCTTTGGAAAATCCCACTATCTTTTTATAGCCTCAGCTTGAGTGACGTTCCTGTTTATGAATTCTAGTATATATGTATAGCTACAAAATGTGGAAATCCCCAAGTCGATATTTATAGTCTCGAAATTTCCAGCGTCAGTGACGTCACTGTACTGAACACTAGGGATAAATATCAACAGTGTTGCAAGTGGCTGACCTGAATGCACGCTACTGCAGGTAGGTAGGTAGAGTGTATTTGATAGGGATAAAGTGAGTTTTATACGGACAAACAGAGACCAATACACACACCCACACAACGTACGCGCGCAGACACACACACACACACACACACACACACACACACACACACACACACATACACACACACACACACATACAGAGGGAAGAGGAAAAAACAAACCCCAAATATACTATCAACACAGAAGGGAGATGATACAAACCCCAAATAAACTATCCACACAAACGTACGCGAACGCATACAAACCCCAAATATACTATCAACACAGAAGGGAGATGATACAAACCCCAAATAAACTATCCACACAAACGTACGCGAACGCATACAAACCCCAAATATACTATCAACACAGAAGGGAGATGATACAAACCCCAAATAAACTATCCACACAAACGTACGCGAACGCATACAAACCCCAAATATACTATCAACACAGAGTGAAGAAGTAAAAGTTTTTTGAAAGCACCTAAGCCCTCACCTGCAATGACCAACTCTGCCAAACACCTACACCCACCCCACCCCACCCCCCACTCCCAACACTACAAAACCCATTTAACCCGTTATTTTATGGCATCAGTGTGTGATTTAGGAAATATCAAGACATAAATTAATGGAGGAATAGACTGACTATTGTTTACCGACTTGCATGCCTAAAGAGCGTGCGTGAAGGAAAACATCCTTCCATTTCAATTCTAACTAAAACATGATCCAGAGGGATAGAGATAGGTGAAAGGGCACAATTTCATAAAGTGTGAGTAGAAAACAAAACACGCCATCCTTATTATACAATGTCAAGACCAAGAGACACTTACGTGTTCTTTCTGGTCTATTCTCTTTTAGAAGGTAGTATGAAATTTCACATCAGGGCCAACGCATCGGCTCACATTGTCAATTTTTCCATTTCCATGTCTTTACTGGCACAAGTTCTTCATCATCTTCAATTTCTTCTTCTTCTGAATCCCTCTTCTCTGTTTCGTCTTGTTTTTGTTTATTCTCTTTTCTCGTAGGGCACTCTGAATTCCAGTGTCCTTTCTCCTGACAACGATATTAGGTATCTTGACTTTTGTCTCTCTTTCTTAGACGAAGCAGGTATTCTGGAGACAAATACCCATTTACCTTTGCAGATATAGCAAACTTCATTAGCACTTACACACTTTCGTATGACTCTCATCAAATCAACGACCAAAAGAGTAAGTTTTGTTGCCACTTTCGCATGTGAATTATGCTTTCGTATGACTTTTAGCAAATATTTGACCAGCAGGTCGATCTGTGCTGACTCTTCCATCTTTGATCGTTTGAGAGCGGAATGAATACTCTGACGCTAAGACACTCTCCTTATATACAGAGACCTGCTGCGTATGAAACCTAGTCAAATGTAATTTTGCAATAAGATGAAACGATTTCATTGAGGAAGTAAAAGGCAATGATGTACCGTATCGCCTCACACAAAACATGAAGTGTTAGTTCAAATCCGTGTCAGCGATTTCGAAGACGACATAACTGGGCTTTAATCAATGCTCTCCATTTCTGCCACAAAACCACGAGTCCTGATTCACGCCAAAAGAAATTTCGTTCGGTCCATAAAAAATAGTATCACATCTGAGAAACGCAAAAACGAACTTCCAGAAAACTGAGAACGACGGCTTACACCTACAACGTAAATGTATGAGTTCAAGTAGTGCGTAAAACTTAGTCAAATTAAATTTTTATAGTCAAGACGAAACGATCTCTTTTCGAAGAAGAAAGCAGACACCAAACGACAATGGCCATCCGTGTCACACAACACTTTTCAAAATGTGTATGATCAGAGGTTTATTTAGCGATCTGCACGGTTAAATTAAATGTTGATGTATTTTGCAATAAGACGGACACAATTTCCATGGGATCGCCCATGGTACGATTGTTCGTGCATTAGTTTAATTTTTAAAAATATTTTTTTATATAAATCGCCTATAGGATAGACCCAGTAAAGCATGGCCATTCTCGTCACTGTCTGAATAGCTACTCAAGTCAATTCGAAGCGAGCGCGGTAAGAAAATAAGTATAGCCAATGAAATGGCTTACAACGGGTGATGCATTGTTTTGTTCTAGGACTGTGTGGCATAATAATCCCTATGTTCTTGCGTTGTTACCATTACAGTGCAGACACTGAAATGTGAACTTACAAGCCCTCTTTGTGTGTGTGTGTTGTACCATTTCCTCTTACCACATCAAAATACTGAGCGTCACAGTATTGGTTCGCGTTTTCAAGCTGACCATTTTTTTATATCTCACTTAAACATTTCGACATAAACACTCACACTCACATCGGTAGAATCAGAACAGACGTGTTACAGTATTGAGGGGCATGTTATCTTTTTTTTTCAAGCCAATAAATTTGGGGTTTGTATGAAGTAAAGAACCGAAAGTACAGTGAAACTCAAGGATGATGACCCAATCTGTCTGTCTATTGATGCATGTATTTACTTAAGAAGAAATATGACCTCTAAAACACAAAGAGATACGGCAAGCATGATTAGATTAAACACAACGATGTTTTTCCTTCACGCCTGTGTAATTTAGAGTTGCAATCGTCTTTGAACACAAACTTGGTCTCCTTTTGTAGGGCTTGAAATAATAAAAAAAGCTGAAAAATCTTAAGCACTTTGCTATAGATAATTTCATCAACAGACTAAACAACATAAATACCGTTACAACAATAGAAAGCCTTAAATCTTCTATCAAAAAGAAATGCATGAAAAAAATTAAAGATTAACGATAACTAACCAATGAAACCGAATTTAACAAAGGCAATGACATGTGAAGAAATGCCTCTCACTTTGGAAAGGTAGGCGAATGTACTCTGTCATGCACCATCAACTTGAAAAAAATTATAAACAGAGAGAAACCTGAATTCAAAATTCAGTTGTTTTTTTTTTTTCTTCAAAATTATTTCGTTTCTTTTTTCTTTTTTTTCTTGAACAAATCTAAGCACTAATATAGAGTGGAAAAGGGAAAATGCACATACAAGCTTTGATATTTCTGAAAAAATGAGGGGATATTCCTAACGTTCATAACCACCTATATATGCTTGGACTTGTCTGTGACTTATCCACAAATCAAGATGTACATATTTCTGGTCAAGCTGCAAGTGTGTGCGTGTTTTTGAAAATGGTAAAAACTTGGATATACAATTTTCTCGTGACACTTATAAAGTGAAGAGTCTGTGCAAGTGTCAAAAGCCAAAGTCATATAAGTTTTGTATTTTGTACGGCTTGTAAAGATTTCCACTTTAGGAAATGTGAAGTATCACAAGTTATTATCACAAACAGAAGTGGAACATAGGGGCTTGCAAGAAAGAAAATAACCCAGACAGTTGGTGTCATCAAGAGTGCTAGAGACGGTACCCGAACTTGCTTGCTTGCTTACTTGAATTAAAGTGATTTTCGCTCTAATGGAGCATGTATCACTGGTTTAATAACGCACCGCGTGATTTTGAATTACTCCTGGGGAAGGAAAGAGAGCCTCATCCCCCAGGCTTTTATGTACTCACAGACTATTTTTAAATTTAGCCACTCAGGTGTAGGACTAACTAGTCCTTAACAACCTGACTGAAAGGCTTTACACATGAGTGGGAATTGTCTCACCACACACTCATTTTTCTGTCCGAGCGTGGTAAAGGAGGAAAAAGGTGCTCAGCAAGACAGCCATGGATGTTAAGTACTCACCAAAACGCTAGCCAGTACTTATTTCAAATCAAGTCCTGTTTTTTGCTAATCGACAATAATAAGTACCAATAATGTGTTAACCACCTGTGCAATTAGTTCAAATCTAACGAGTCTGTTAAATTTCCTAACATATCTGTCTAATATTAGTTCTTAGTGTACATAAAAATAGTCATACTGATCTTATTTAAATTATTATGTCTAAGCGACATATACCAGTTTGGTCACTGTTAGGTTTAAAAAGTTAAGTTTGTTGCAGTGTTCCAATGGGTCAAGTTTGTTTCGAGAATAGTTTAGTCAAGGAGGGATACCAAGCCAAATATGTTCCCTATTTAATAAAAAGCAATCTTTTGGAGCCCTAAAAAAAGTCTGTTTATTCTGTTAGAAGGTAACACGTCTCTCTTTTGCTTTCACGTTCTTTCCCGCACTCCTAGTCACATGATTCTTGATATCAGGAAATGCGTAGCCATGATGGGCGGTAATGTAAGCAGCGGCTTCTACCAGTTGACTGAGGGGGTATCCAGTGTAGGTTTGTCTGTAGAATTGGGGAAGAACTCTGACCCCTAATCCCATTGAGAAGGTCTTGGTTTAAAGGTGTCTAGAGATTTGTAGGCAACGTATTGTATGGCTCTAATAAACTGCCCTGCTATGTTGACGTCATACAATGCTTGATCTAGCCCCATTTCGGTGTACTTTTCAACGAGGGTCAGCGTCCCCCTCCTCCTCCTCAACCGCCTCAATTTCTTTTTCTGGTTCTGATACTAATTCTTCAGATAGTTTCAAATCCGCCGCTATGGTGTCTGTCGCTGTTATTGTTGTTGTGGTTGTTATTTCAGCTGAGATTGCCTGTAGTATCGGAGTGAGAAAAGAACGTAGTGCCTCCGATAATTACATTTGAGTTTGCCATACCGTTTGTGTAACATAATTGGACCTTTGTTTTGCCACCACTCTTTCCGGGACGGGTTGTTTGTTAGGTATAGTCGGCTGTTGACTAGATGTTATTTGTGTTCTCGAGGTGGGTGGAGTGCTAACTGGCAGAAACCGTAAAGTGGGCAAACGACGTCAAAGAAGTCAAAGTACGTTGGAAAGGATATCCGACCAGTTATCATTCTTGGATCGACGCTTCGCACGTCATCGACTATAAAAAGAAGTGACCATCATTCCCTTTCACACAGATTCAGCTACTGCGATGACTCCTTCACCCAATTCTTCTCTGCAAGATTTACAAAAACAACCCTTGTGGGTGTAGTGTGGAGAACGTGTGCCTAAAACGCAAATCGTCTTTTTCTGCCAAATCTTCGTGGTGTATTGTGTCATCGGGGCAGCCATCGCCAATTTGAGTTTGCAACAAGGAGACAAACAATTGTGGACCATTGTATTGAGCAGTTACATCGATTACCTGCTTCCCAATCCCTCCCTGAAATTCTCCTCGAACGGGAACCACGGGAACCTTGTGTCCAGTGTCAGTGCCAGCCACCACTCCAACAACAACTCCATTTTGGGCGGAGACACTCCTCTGACTTCCAGTATCGCCTCGGAGAGCCACAAAACTCTGGAATTATGAGCAATAACAGCCAATTTTACTTAACCTTACCCAGTGACAGTTCCATGGAGGTGTTTCCCAACATAACGTTGTACTGTTACACGGTCAAATTACCTCAGACCATCCAGTTAGATCACGAAGCCGATTGGGAAGTGGCTTTAGTGGAAATCATTCACCCAACACAAATCAAAAACATCACCGAAAAGCAAAACACTTTCGAGGTGGAAATCCTGAATGCCCAACTGGAGGAAGAAATCAACAAAATCGGGTTTTTAGGGGACACAAGAGCAGCCAGCAATCCAGCCTTCATTATCTACACCTTGAAAATTCCTTCAGGTTATTATTTTAGTGGTGAACATTTGGCGGACACTATTGCGGACAGGTTCAACTTAGCCTTTGGCAAAGCACTGAACAGAGCCAAAAAAAGTGTGAAGATTGAGTACCATAAAGTGGCTCATCGTCTCGTGATCAAATTTCAAGATACGGACACATTGTCCCTCAGGTTCAATGGTAGTTTGTTTGAAATTTTGGGTGGACATGCAGAAATGGTCGCAAACAATATGAGCCCCAAGATGAAAAGTAATATTGATTTTTACAGAGCTTTTGGAAACCCGGTAGAACTGAACCAAGGACTTAATTTGATCTTTGTGTATTCCGATGTGGTGGAGTACAACGTGGTGGGACACACCTCTGTGCCGTTACTGCGTGTCATTCCTTTCAAAGTGGATAGTACCACAAACAATGACCAGGAAGGTGCAAACACCTATCACGTACACCGTGAATTTGTACATCCTCACTATTTACCCGTCAGTAAGTCGTATTTAGACACTGTCAACATTGCTATAAAAGGAGATCTGGGACAAAATATTCCTTTCTCCAAAGGGAAAGTTACAGTGAAACTCCATTTTCGAAAACGGTTCTCTAACGAATTGTAAGTCAAGACAGCGACGAGTGACATTTTCACCCTATAAAATCCGGCCAGATCCGTGTGGAATTTCAGTTTGCAGAAAATCTACGCGCAGATAATACGGTGAACGTCCTCCTGTATGCTGAATTGGACAATACGATATAAGCCAACAGTTTGAGAGAAGTCATTCTACACTATTAGAAGTCATGGAAGACTTTTATCAATGTTTGTATAGTAGGGATTCTTTGGACATGGAATGTGAAGATCCTGAGGAAGGAGAACCCCAAGACAAAGACGAAAAAGTCATCATGATGAAGTCTAGATGGCCAGAACAAGAATCACATATAGTTTCCTGTTATGCTATAGTCTTGACAGAAAAAAAATTAAGGAATTGATCAAGAAAGATTGCTATGGATGTCATAACGATCATCCCAGTCAAATTCAACACGATAAATGCTAATGCTGAGTCAAGAAGAAAAATTGGACGAATATCTGGACGAAGCTTGGAGTCTCATATCGGAAGAAGACGTGTTACAACAGTGGAATAAAGGCTTGCGTGAACATTATTGTCCTCCATTAACAACTCAAGAGATCCATCGCATCGAAGCTCTGTTGGATCAGAGTTGGGAGACAAGGCGAAGAAAACGATTACTTGTCAGACATTTTCAAGCAGAAAGTCAGGATCGAATTGATGACTTAAGAAAAAAAACAAAAAATGGATACCTGAGAACTTTATTACCTTTTGAACCACAGTTCGTATACGGCTTCTTGGAATCCTGTCGTCTGTGCTAAAGATGAACTCCCTCATCGCAAACCTAAAGACCATCAAGCTTACGTGATCAACACGGACGACAGTCATCTCCCAGGAACCCACTAGGTAGCCGTCTACTTTCCTCAAGAAGGATGTGTGGAATATTTCGATTCGTACGGATTGCCCCCTTTGGAAGACGATATCATCGACTTTATGAGAAGAAATGCTCAAACCACCCGATTCAATAATGTGAAATTACAAGGCACAGATTCCTTGGTGTGTGGACAGTACTGTGTGTATTTTCTTCATCATCGCAGCCTGGGCTATTCCTTAGAACATTTAGTGACTCATTTTGATCCTCGTTCTTCTGCTAGAAACGATGTGAAAGTAGATCGATGGTTTTGTGACCATTATGCTTATCTTTTGTCTCAAGCTAGGAAACGTAGTGTCCATCAATGGCCTAATGATTTCCAACAGTGGAAATCACAATTTCATTCACAACGTTGTCAGCCCTGTTTAAAGTAGAGTGTGAATTAAAAAAACGTTTGGTATTTGAAAAAATGTTTGATGTTATAGTGTTAGATTATTGTTAAAAAAATGTTAGAGTTGTTTGTTAGTATGAATAAAAAAATGTTGTGTTTTGAAGAAAAAAAATGCCTTTGTGGTTTGTTTGGCTATAGGAATGTTGAATTGATGCTCTTTGACTTCTTTCTATCCCTCCCATCACACTATTTGAACGTTCCGGCTCGAAAACCGTGTAGCACTGTTTTCCTTCACGTCCGCGCTTTGACAATACAAACGGGGAAGTCTCCAGTCTGGCCATCCATTGTTAACTTATCTTCATACGAAGATGTGCTCAAGATTAGCCAAGTTGAACGAAGCCTATGTGAATTTGCATAGGGTCACGACAAGTCTGATACCGAGACCTGAAGAGATAGACAATATCATAATGTTAAAAGTCACTGAAGACCAGAAAGAAGAGCTCTTCAAGGAGGAATTCAAGAAGGAGAAAGAAGAATGGATGGAGAAGTACAGACTTCATAAACGGCAGAGAGAGAGCAGCAACAGCAGCAGCATGAACCTGACAGAGGCTTTGTCGATTGTCGTATCGACACCAAAGAGTTCTTCTTCTCTTTTCCGAAGTTGCAGACCTTATCCTGTGAGAAAGCCTGTCGTCAGAGGAGGCCGCCATCTTATAACCTAAGCGATCGCCATAGCTTCAAGTTCCCAAAAAATTTCAGGGCTACCCCATACTCTCGAAAAGAAATAACATTCCATTGCCTATGATATGTTAGTCAGTTAGAAGAAAAAATACAGAAGTGAGTCTATCAGCACATGATTTCTTTATCTTGGTTAGAAAGTGTGACTCTAAGTTGTTCGTTTCCGTCGATTATCAAAATTTTAAAAATAGTAATATTCTGTAAAAAAGTGAGTGAATGTTTCTTTTAGGTCTGTGCGTTTTTTTTTTTTTTTTTTGTTGGTGATAATATGGATAATGTAAGTTCGGGTACAACGAAATTAAAATAATTAGACCCAGAACTCGGTGTGGAGGGAAGAAATATACGCAACAGCAGCGGGAGCAAGAAATGCAGACCTAGCCAGTTAGCATTGAGGCATTCTGCGTTTGACAATGCCTTTGATGTCGTACACGTCGTCTTTTTTGGTGACACGACTTGATTTGAAATAAGTACTGGCTAGCGTTTTGGTGAGTACTTAACATCCATGGCTGTCTTGCTGAGCACCTTTTTCCTCCTTTACCACGCTCGGACAGAAAAATGAGTGTGTGGTGAGACAATTCCCACTCATGTGTAAAGCCTTTCAGTCAGGTTGTTAAGGACTAGTTAGTCCTACACCTGAGTGGCTAAATTTAAAAATAGTCTGTGAGTACATAAAAGCCTGGGGGATGAGGCTCTCTTTCCTTCCCCAGGAGTAATTCAAAATCACGCGGTGCGTTATTAAACCAGTGATACATGCTCCATTAGAGCGAAAATCACTTTAATTCAAGTAAGCAAGCAAGCAAGTTCGGGTACCGTCTCTAGCACTCTTGATGACACCAACTGTCTGGGTTATTTTCTTTCTTGCAAGCCCCTATGTTCCACTTCTGTTTGTGATAATAACTTGTGATACTTCACATTTCCTAAAGTGGAAATCTTTACAAGCCGTACAAAATACAAAACTTATATGACTTTGGCTTTTGACACTTGCACAGACTCTTCACTTTATAAGTGTCACGAGAAAATTGTATATCCAAGTTTTTACCATTTTCAAAAACACGCACACACTTGCAGCTTGACCAGAAATATGTACATCTTGTTTTGTGGATAAGTCACAGACAAGTCCAAGCATATATAGGTGGTTATGAACGTTAGGAATATCCCCTCATTTTTTCAGAAATATCAAAGCTTGTATGTGCATTTTCCCTTTTCCACTCTATATTAGTTCTTAGATTTGTTCAAAAAAAAAAGAAAAAAGAAACAAAATAATTTTGAAGAAAAAAAAAAACAACTGAATTTTGAATTCAGGTTTCTCTCTGTTTATAATTTTTTTCAAGTTGATGGTGCATGACAGAGTACATTCGCCTACCTTTCCAAAGTGAGAGGCATTTCTTCACATTGCCTTTGTTAAATTCGGTTTCATTGGTTAGTTATCGTTAATCTTTAATTTTTTTCATGCATTTCTTTTTGATAGAAGATTTAAGGCTTTCTATTGTTGTAACGGTATTTATGTTGTTTAGTCTGTTGATGAAATTATCTATGGCAAAGTGCTTAAGATTTTTCAGCTTTTTTTATTATTTCAAGCCCTACAAAAGGAGACCAAGTTTGTGTTCAAAGACGATTGCAACTCTAAATTACACAGGCGTGAAGGAAAAACATCGTTGTGTTTAATCTAATCATGCTTGCCGTATCTCTTTGTGTTTTAGAGGTCATATTTCTTCTTAAGTAAATACATGCATCAATAGACAGACAGATTGGGTCATCATCCTTGAGTTTCACTGTACTTTCGGTTCTTTACTTCATACAAACCCCAAATTTATTGGTTTGAAAAAAAAAGATAACATGCCCCTCAATACTGTAACACGTCTGTTCTGATTCTACCGATGTGAGTGTGAGTGTTTATGTCGAAATGTTTAAGTGAGATATAAAAAAATGGTCAGCTTGAAAACGCGAACCAATACTGTGACGCTCAGTATTTTGATGTGGTAAGAGGAAATGGTACAACACACACACACAAAGAGGGCTTGTAAGTTCACATTTCAGTGTCTGCACTGTAATGGTAACAACGCAAGAACATAGAGATTATTATGCCACACAGTCCTAGAACAAAACAATGCATCACCCGTTGTAAGCCATTTCATTGGCTATACTTATTTTCTTACCGCGTTCGCTTCGAATTGACTTGAGTAGCTATTCAGACAGTGACGAGAATGGCCATGCTTTACTGGGTCTATCCTATAGGCGATTTATATAAAAAAATATTTTTAAAAATTAAACTAATGCACGAACAATCGTACCATGGGCGATCCCATGGAAATTGTGTCCGTCTTATTGCAAAATACATCAACATTTAATTTAACCGTGCAGATCGCTAAATAAACCTCTGATCATACACATTTTGAAAAGTGTTGTGTGACACGGATGGCCATTGTCGTTTGGTGTCTGCTTTCTTCTTCGAAAAGAGATCGTTTCGTCTTGACTATAAAAATTTAATTTGACTAAGTTTTACGCACTACTTGAACTCATACATTTACGTTGTAGGTGTAAGCCGTCGTTCTCAGTTTTCTGGAAGTTCGTTTTTGCGTTTCTCAGATGTGATACTATTTTTTATGGACCGAACGAAATTTCTTTTGGCGTGAATCAGGACTCGTGGTTTTGTGGCAGAAATGGAGAGCATTGATTAAAGCCCAGTTATGTCGTCTTCGAAATCGCTGACACGGATTTGAACTAACACTTCATGTTTTGTGTGAGGCGATACGGTACATCATTGCCTTTTACTTCCTCAATGAAATCGTTTCATCTTATTGCAAAATTACATTTGACTAGGTTTCATACGCAGCAGGTCTCTGTATATAAGGAGAGTGTCTTAGCGTCAGAGTATTCATTCCGCTCTCAAACGATCAAAGATGGAAGAGTCAGCACAGATCGACCTGCTGGTCAAATATTTGCTAAAAGTCATACGAAAGCATAATTCACATGCGAAAGTGGCAACAAAACTTACTCTTTTGGTCGTTGATTTGATGAGAGTCATACGAAAGTGTGTAAGTGCTAATGAAGTTTGCTATATCTGCAAAGGTAAATGGGTATTTGTCTCCAGAATACCTGCTTCGTCTAAGAAAGAGAGACAAAAGTCAAGATACCTAATATCGTTGTCAGGAGAAAGGACACTGGAATTCAGAGTGCCCTACGAGAAAAGAGAATAAACAAAAACAAGACGAAACAGAGAAGAGGGATTCAGAAGAAGAAGAAATTGAAGATGATGAAGAACTTGTGCCAGTAAAGACATGGAAATGGAAAAATTGACAATGTGAGCCGATGCGTTGGCCCTGATGTGAAATTTCATACTACCTTCTAAAAGAGAATAGACCAGAAAGAACACGTAAGTGTCTCTTGGTCTTGACATTGTATAATAAGGATGGCGTGTTTTGTTTTCTACTCACACTTTATGAAATTGTGCCCTTTCACCTATCTCTATCCCTCTGGATCATGTTTTAGTTAGAATTGAAATGGAAGGATGTTTTCCTTCACGCACGCTCTTTAGGCATGCAAGTCGGTAAACAATAGTCAGTCTATTCCTCCATTATTTTATGTCTTGATATTTCCTAAATCACACACTGATGCCATAAAATAACGGGTTAAATGGGTTTTGTAGTGTTGGGAGTGGGGGGTGGGGTGGGGTGGGGTGTAGGTGTTTGGCAGAGTTGGTCATTGCAGGTGAGGGCTTAGGTGCTTTCAAAAAACTTTTACTTCTTCACTCTGTGTTGATAGTATATTTGGGGTTTGTATGCGTTCGCGTACGTTTGTGTGGATAGTTTATTTGGGGTTTGTATCATCTCCCTTCTGTGTTGATAGTATATTTGGGGTTTGTATGCGTTCGCGTACGTTTGTGTGGATAGTTTATTTGGGGTTTGTATCATCTCCCTTCTGTGTTGATAGTATATTTGGGGTTTGTATGCGTTCGCGTACGTTTGTGTGGATAGTTTATTTGGGGTTTGTATCATCTCCCTTCTGTGTTGATAGTATATTTGGGGTTTGTATGCGTTCGCGTACGTTTGTGTGGATAGTTTATTTGGGGTTTGTATCATCTCCCTTCTTTGTTGATAGTATATTTGGGGTTTGTTTTTTCCTCTTCCCTCTGTATGTGTGTGTGTGTGTGTGTATGTGTGTATGTGTGTTACAGCGAAACCGTCATTACGGCGACAGTTCATTGTCACTGGGTAGTCATTATGGCGACAGTAGCATTAGGGTGACAAAATCTGTGTCACCCTAATGTGTGCTATTCTTATGTAGCTTAGCTTGCTGACTGATTCACTTACAGAATTGTATACATGTATCACAATATCATCGGTAACTAGTATTAGAAATTTTGATGCAAGATATACACGATTTTATTAAATATTGTTATGCAAAAACTGAACCGTGTGTTAAGGTTGTGCTTTCTCCCACCGTCAGTGAATAACTATTAGGAAATTTCTGAAATTGCTTCCTATTTTTTCAAAGTTAATGAAAAATTTTAAGCAGATATATTGAATTGATTTAAGATAAAAAGATTCTTTTCATTTCTTTTATTTCGAATCAAATTTCTTGTTAAGACATAACACACTCAACTTTTCGAAACTGGTTCGAACAAAAATCGAGCTGTAGTTAAAAATAGCGTTATCTTAAATTTGTGTTTGGTAAAGAATACATAAATGGAACAAACTTAATAAATAAATCATAAAAATAATATAAAAAAGTATTATAGATCAAGAGATTTATAAAAATGTTATCAATGTTTTACACATTCAAATATTTTATTTTGTTCTTAATTTATATAATAACCAATTTTTCTCTTTCCGTAAATTGTAAATCCGTTGACAAATAGGACCTCGAAAGTACGAAGGACATACATGTAGAGAACGCTGGTTAGTATTGTTATATATTATTTGTGTAATAAATAACTTTGTTTTACTCATGAGATAAAGACGTATAATAGCTCGTTGAAACTTTTAACATAAACAAATGATGCCTAAATTATTGAAAAGAGTCGCTGACTTAAGTAATCAAAGGCAAGGTTTGAAACTGGAAGTTGAACATAAAAGTTCATAATAATTCTACTGGAGTGCTACAGTATCTCGGGTCTTAAATTTTGCGATTGGTGAATAAGTAAATAAAGACATCGACCTTCTAGATATTATATGTCTGTTTGGTGTTCTTTGCTCTATACTAACATAACATACATTTCAGGGCCAGATCAGGTCAAGTGTTTGGGGGAGTGGGTTTCCAAAATTTCAAAAGGGCCTTGACATTCCTCGAAAGGGCACCATAGGAAAAGTCTGTGTAAAATGTACCTACTAAAGCTCTGTTTGTGTAAAATGTACCTACTAAAGGTGTGTGTGTGTGTGTGTGTGTGTAAAATGTACCTACTAAAGGTCTAAAGTGGAGGACGAAAGGACCGGTTATCAGTATTATTTACTTGATTTGTATGTAAAGGATGCACTGTCATGTTCCTTTTTAAAGCTGAATATATATATATATATATATATATATATATATATATATATATATATATATATATATATATAACATTATCAAAAATAAAGGATAAGGACTTTGGAGTATTTATAACTGGAATTTTATATCCATGATTCTCCGGCGACATATTTGAGCTGAAAAATTTACGGTCTCTCAAGTCTGTGCAAACTTTGTCCGATATTTGCACTCCGTCGTATGAGATCAAACTAATGTAAAGAGTTTTATATGCAAATAAATTACATGGTCCATTAGACTAAAATACACATTAAATAAAGTTGAAGGCAATATCCTACTCTGTTAGAGGTCCAAATTATTTGAATACGTCCCAGCTGTATAGCAGTAAATTATTATTTCATGCCGACTCAAGCACACATAAATCTTAAAGTAAGAACATATTAAACATTTTACAATGCTATTTATAGCTGACAGACGTCTACAAATCATCGACACTTTGCGATTCAAGTAAAGACGGTCATATTTCAAAACGGTGCTGCGTACTCGTAATGTTTACTCGTCCTAAAATATCCTCGTTTTAAGTGGTTTATTTCTCTGTACAAGATTAAGTTGAAAGTACTCTAATGTTAAGAAAAAGGAAATGTATAATTCATTTATGCAGTAGTTGTATAACTTCTCAAAAAGCAGTTGCTATTGAAAGAAGAAAAAGATCAGCATTTGATACTAAAACATCAATCGGATATTTAAACAAAAAGTAAATATTCATTTTTTTTCCACAATACAACTATTTTGGATTGAATGTTTATACTACCTACGCATCCACTTGCCTGCTAAATCTCTTTCGATTTGACCAACATATGATTTTGTTTTGTTTTGTTTTTATTTTACTTTTCTCTTTACTGATTTAATAATCACTGTAGGATTTGCAAACCTTTCTTGAAGCCATTGCATTACAATTACTATAGATCGGGTAACATCTATCACCAGGCCTATAGGCTTGATGGCGGTTGTGTGTAACTACAGGACAGTAGTAGGCAGAACAGTGAGCGAAAACCATACATCGATTACAATCATTTACGTCAAGAAGAATTATATATATATATATATATATATATATATATATATATATATATATATATATATATATATATCCATCCATTATTAATATTATCATTATTATCACAACTAATCATGAAAAAAAATCTTAACAACAAAGTTTCACGAAAATGCTCGACGAATTTTCTTTACATACATAGCTTCACAGGTATATATTCTCATATTTTTCCAAACCTCTATCTCTGAACTGATGTTTGATAAGTCAAAACCTGCTGCCATGCGACACTTAATGCAGCTCGGTTGATGTTTTCCAATAACAAACACACACACACACAAACATACAGACGTAAAGGGAGAAATTTCTACCGTTTTATTTTTTATTTTCCTTTTGATTTTCGGCCTGTTTTCTTTAGACCTCTTTTCCAGCTTTAGGAAAACTCGAGGCACCACAAGACCATGTCCTAAAATAAGGAGCAGCACGATTATCAAGTAATGGTAGTGTAGCCCCCTATATCAGGCTAGGCAAAGTGCCCTATATCAGGCTAGGCAAAGTGCCCTCGAATAATATTAAAAGAATGAGAGAGAAACTTACAACAAGCAAACAGAAAAATACAGTTTAGGGGTTTCTTTGCATTTTGTATCTTTTGATAAAATACATAAACGTCTCTCATTCTTAAAGACATTTAAAAGCAATAAAGAACCAAAAAGAACTCCAGAAAGGAAAATGTTCCTATTTAAAAAAACAAGTATACAACCAGGGGAATGATAGCACATAATGCCGTCCTTACAATAACATCTATAGCATACAAACACTATAGCAAATATACATATAGTAAACACAGGGCATAGACAATCACATAAACAACAGGAGGAAGGGGATCGGCCATAGGGAATGGTCGTTGGTCAGGTGAACATCCCCATTAGCTAGAGGAACCAGCCTGGGTAACTCACATATACATATACAAGCTTTTTCTTATATTGCGGGATGGGGGGGGGAGGGGATTTAAAAAACAAAAGTTAAACATAAAAGCGATTCCAAATGGATAAACAGACGTTGTAATACAGTTTTAAAAGGCATATATTTATGATTTTGATCACCTTAAAAATATAATTTTATTTCTTTGTTTTGTTTGGCATGGCAATACGGCCATTAGAAACACTGTCGCCTTAATGCTGGGTTAGACACAATATGTGTGTGAAGATTATGTGGGCATATGGATGTGGATGCACATACGTAATACAGTTTTAAAAGGCATATATTTAAGATTCTGATGATCTTAAAATATAATGTTAGTTTTCTGTTGTGTTTGGTATGGCAATAAGGACATTAGAACGTTGTTGCCTTAACGCTGGATTAGACAGAATATGTGTGTGAAAGTTTGTCGCCATAAGGATGTTTTGACTATCACAGTTGTGTGTAGGCATTACGGCGACGCAGTATTAAGACGATATGTATGTGTTTATATTCAAAAATGAATTTTTGTTTGTTTTAAACATGAATATTGAAGCTTGATAATAGGAATTATAATTTATTTTGATGAATTCAAATACAAATATGTGCTATTGTTTCATAACACAACATGATGTCATTCTGTCACTCTAATGCTGCTATGTGACATATGTCACCCTAATGCTGGTTACGTGCTCATGTGTGTGTGTGTGTGTGTGTGTGTGTGTATGTCTGCGCGCGTACGTTGTGTGGGTGTGTGTATTGGTCTCTGTTTGTCCGTATAAAACTCACTTTATCCCTATCAGATACACTCTACCTACCTACCTGCAGTAGCGTGCATTCAGGTCAGCCACTTGCAACACTGTTGATATTTATCCCTAGTGTTCAGTACAGTGACGTCACTGACGCTGGAAATTTCGAGACTATAAATATCGACTTGGGGATTTCCACATTTTGTAGCTATACATATATACTAGAATTCATAAACAGGAACGTCACTCAAGCTGAGGCTATAAAAAGATAGTGGAATTTTCCAAAGGAAAAACCCACAAGTTGGAGCTATAAATAGATAGTGGGATTTCATAGGAATTTCAGCTGATTATATATACATAGGTATTTATCCACGATCGTCACAGAAGTTGATAGTGTAAGTAGTTACTAATTTTATCTATTTTATAGTGTGTTTGTTTATGTGTGTGTGTGTGAGTATGTCTGCGCGCGTACGTTGTGTGTTTCTGTGTCTCTGTGTGTGTGTGTGTGTGTGTATGTGTGTGTGTGTGTGTGTGTGTGAGTATGTGTGTGTGAGTATGTCGGCGCGCGTACGTTGTGTGTGTGTGTGTGTTTGTGTGTTTGTGTGTGTGTGTGTGTCTGCGCGCGTACGTTGTGTGTGTCTATTGGTCTCTGTTTGTCCGTATAAAACTCACTTTATCCCTATTAGATACACTCTACCTACCTACCTATAGTAGCGCGTATTCAGGTCAGCCACTTGCAACACTGTTGATATTTATCCCTAGTGTTTAGTACAGTGACGTCACTGACTCTGGAAATTTCGAGACTATAAATATCGACTTGGGGATTTCCACATTTTGTAGCTATACATATATACTAGAATTCATAAACAGGAACGTCACTCAAGCTGAGGCTATAAAAAGATAGTGGAATTTTCCAAAGGAAAAAACCCACAAGTTGGAGCTATAAATAGATAGTGGGATTTCATAGGAATTTCAGCTGATTATAGATACATAGGTATTTATCCACGATCGTCACAGAAGTTGATATTGTAAGTAGTTACTAATTTTATCTATTTTATAGTGTGTGTGTTTATGTGTGTGTGTGTGAGTATGTCTGCGCGCGTACGTTGTGTGTTTCTGTGTGTGTGTGTGTGTGTGTGTGTGTGTGAGTATGTGTGTGTGTGTATGTCGGCGCGCGTACGTTGTGTGTGTGTGTGATTGTGTGTTTGTGTGTGTGTGTGTGTGTGTGTGTGTGTGTCTGCGCGCGTACGTTGTGTGTGTCTATTGGTCTCTGTTTGTCCGTATAAAACTCACTTTATCCCTATCAGATACACTCTACCTACCTACCTGCAGTAGCGTGCATTCAGGTCAGCCACTTGCAACACTGTTGATATTTATCCCTAGTGTTCAGTACAGTGACGTCACTGACGCTGGAAATTTCGAGACTATAAATATCGACTTGGGGATTTCCACATTTTGTAGCTATACATATATACTAGAATTCATAAACAGGAACGTCACTCAATCTGAGGCTATAAAAAGATAGTGGGATTTTCCAAAGGAAAAACCCACAAGTTGGAGCTATAAATAGATAGTGGGATTTCATAGGAATTTCAGCTGATTATAGATACATAGGTATTTATCGACGATCGTCACAAAATGGAACGAAAAAATTGAAAAAGAAGAAGAAAATGAGAAGAGGAAGAAAGAAGAGGAGGAGGAAGAGAAGAAAGAAGAGGAAGAGAAGAAAGAAGAGGAGGAGAAAAAAAGAAGAAAAAGAGTGTAGGAGATAAAATAAGAACTTGGTGGAGAAAAAGAAGAAATTAGAAGAAGAAGAAGAAAACCCAAAGGCCCTTTTCAGGGCCAGCCATATTTCTCGAAAAGAGATAGCCTTTCCATTGCCTACCCCTTTTTTATTTTGTTTTTTATTTTTTTTTTAAAATAGAGACCCTCCCTGTTTCAATTTTACATAGACCCTATACAGTCCCAAGGGTTTTTGGCCATGTTAAATTTACGTAGACCCTATACAGTCCCATGGGTTTTTGGCCATGTTAATTCCCATAGACCCTATATTGTCCCACGATTTTTGTCCATGTTAAATTTACATAGACCCTATATTGTCCCAGGGGTGTTTTTAATGATAAGTCCCATAGACCCTATACTATCCCTATTCACTACTGATATAGAAGAAACTCTAAATTGCACCACCAATAAAATAATTAGAATGGGAGAAGTTTAATGGGACAAGTCCCTTTCAAAAGCACACTCCACAATTCTGACAGATAAAGAGTTAAAGGAGAAGTAGCTTTTGCAAAATAATTAATATTATCTCCATTAAGTCTCAACTGAAATGGGAGAAGAGTCCTCGGACAAGGACTAATATGGCTGGGAGTCATCTATAGTAGGAGAAATTATATTCAAGGGGCCAGAGGATGACCTAATTCATTTCAAGCCCATCACATCTACCCCGGCAAAGAAGGAAAAAAGCGGAAATAGTCAAATTCAGAAGAATGTTCACAGGAGGAGAACAAATCCATAGAAAAAAGTAGGGTAAAAACATCAATGACAAAAATTCCCGCCCAAATAATAACAATACTAAGTTGCAAAGGAAAAGTAAAGATCAATCTTAAAACAAAAGTGATAGGGACATAGAACAAATAAACAGGTAAATATGGAACTAGAAACGGGCGAAAAACCAACAATAAGTGACAAACAGAAAAGCGATGCAGTTACAAAAGACACAATACAAACTGACAAAACAGGAATGGACAACTTAAGATTAAGCATAACAGATGGACAGGAACAAATACCGGAAGAAACATGTGGAGGCAACTTAAACAAGATAGGACAAGACGGGTTAAAAAGCTGACAGAACAAATGCAACAGAAAATGCTACCGGAAGAGGCCGCCGTAAAAATTAACAAAATTAACAAGACATGTAAAATGTACCACATGTCTAGAACCGGACCTAGTTCTAAAATTGGATACAAATGAACTGAAAATAGTAAGCATAAATGTTAATGGAGTAATGAAAGCAAAAATAGGTAATGGCGGATCGCAATATATACTACTGCAAGAAACATTAGGAGTATTAACGTTCCATTAGACGAAAATCAAGAATCGATGATAATAACAAAAAACAAAAATAGACGTAATGCCTGGGGTTGCCACACCTACAGAACTGAAGAAATAGAACAAAACGATGGGAAGAAGTCAGCGTAGGGGAAGTCTTCAATGGCAGATAAACACATGCAAAGATGCCATGGCATGTTTTAAAGGTTTACGCATAATTGCAGTACAATGCTACACAGATGCAATTTTTGGATAAATTGACACACAAGATTTCACAACGCAAAATTTTATATTCAGTGGAGATTTTAAATGGGTGGAGGGAGAGATCGATAGGAAGTGGGGTCTTACTAATAAAGATGTACTACTAAAGCAGTACTTAGAAACTTGTTGAGGGGAACAATTTGTAGATAGTTACAGGAAACTGGATATTTTAAGAACACTACACTTATGAATTTAAATATGATTAAGTAGGCTTAACACGTTTTACGTATCAGAAATAGGAATGAAGCACATACATGATACTGTAATAAGAGAAAGAAAGACTAGGCAGAGAGCGACTTAGAAATACGGTAACATTGAAAAGAAAAACAAAAAAAAGGCAAATATAATAAGAACAGGGACGTATGAAGATATGTACGAGAAGGCAGAAGGTTTATATGAGAGGAAATAAGGGAAAAGAAAAGAACAGAGAACATAACGGAAGACGGAGAATTAACTAGTGGGCAACCGGAATTTCCTGAAAAATTAAGACACGCTATCAATTAGTTTGTACATCACAAAAAATAGAAGAGGAAAACACTAGGGCATTACTGAATGATGTAAAAGTAAAGGAAATAACAGAAGATGAAGGGAGGGTGAAGAGATTATAAGGGGAGTGGAGATAGCACGGATGATCACATCAATGTCAAAGGGCAAAGCACATAGATCTAAAGTGCATGCTGCAGAATTTTACACCACATGCAAACACAACATCATTCCCATACTAGAGTTCTTATACAATATTTATTTACAAAATATTATATACAAAGGGGAAGGGAATCATGACAAAATTGAAAAATTGGAAACCAGTATCTCTACTGAATGTTAATTACATACTATTCAAACAGGAATTTAGCAAAAAGAATTAGAACATGGGTAAATTAATTAATAAATACTAGCCAAAGTTGCGGGGATGACGGGATGGACATACAAAATAACATCTTGACAATTAAAACTACCATTGATTATCTGATCATGGAAGGATATCAGTGATGATACTTTTTAACGAAGACAAATCATTTGAGCGATTAGAACAAAGCTATATTTATACGGCACTGGAATATGGCACTGGCAAAATTTGGTCTCGGAGAAAACTTCCGAAAATGGACTACAATCCTGTAAAAGAAGATCTTCTTAAAAGTACAGATAAATGGCGCAACGACTTTTGAGGTCGAAAGATCAGTAAGACAGGGCTGCTCTCTGTCTATGATACGATACGTAACAGCAATAGAAATACTGAGTTCCTAAATTAGAAATTAAAAAGGTATAAATATACCAATTATACCAAACTGTAAAAGTGAACAGAACATTCTGCAACACGCTGACGATTTCACAAACTTAATATCCGACTCAAATTCATTTAAACACCACGAAAAGGATGTTGAGAAATTAGAGGAGGTTTCAGGGTTAAAGAATAACGATGACAAGACAGAAATTTGTTTTACTGATAGGTAACTCGGGGAGGGGAGAGAACAACCAGGACTCCACTTATCCAGTAAGTAGATTTAAATTTATTTCGGAAAATATCTAACATAACAAGGGATGGGTGTTAATTACTTCCACTCCTTTTATATATATATATATATATATATATATATATATATATATATATATATATATATATATATATATACAAATCCATTACCAATGGGGGGAAATCGACAACTTACTTGATTTGAATTTAATGCCAGCCGCAATACAAACAAATGCACAAACACTATTATATGCTCATTTTTTTCTTCGTTCCCTTTACATTTGTCAGAACCATTCATTATTTAACGATATTGCACACCTTCATATTGCATTCACGTATATACAGGAACTACTTTATATTGTAAAGAAACAAATGGACGCAGACGCCAGCACTTTTGATTTGTAAACAAATCATTTACTCTCGCGTAGTGGGCATTTTACGTTGTGGTTGTTTAAATTTGTTTCTGAATGAAGTTAAAAAGCAATTGTTTCGTGGACTGCCACATACCAGTTGCTTTGTCATGAGCCATGTCATAGGTTATCAAAGTTGATTACACATTTCGAAATTGTACTGTAATTTCAAATATAAATGCAATTACATCCTCCTTACTGCACTCTAAATGAAATAAGCATTACATTCCATAGCGTCTTTTTGATAACTGCAAATGAAAGACTTGATATGTTTCCCACATTATGATATCAAACATTCAGTGACAGAAACAGAAACACATTTGCAGATGTCAACACGCTTCAATCCTATGTATTTCTTGTGGAATTGTCACAAATAAATCCAGTCCATAGTCACGAAATTTCGTAGAATCGAAAAAATACCAAAATCTATTCATTCCATATCAGATGGAAAAGTTGTGTCATGCGTATTCATTCACAATATGAGTCAAAATGTCAATTTTAACTAGACACGCCATTTTCTTTGGAAAGTTATGCCGAGCGCGCGACTAAATTTAAATTTATCTTGGCGGAGTTATGTGCGCAGTAAAAATGTTATTGTATACTGATGAAACTGCGCTTGTGTATTTAGTTTGGAATACGGCATGCATTCAGTTATTTTGTTTCTTGTTGTGTATTTTCTTAATATAATTAAGCATTAGGTAGAATTAAAACATTTTAGCATATACTAAAAAGTTACTGCATTTGTATGGAAAAATATGAACTCGTTTTGTCGGATAAATATACTGCACTCCCAAGGTCCTGCAGTATTTACGTCAGAAAAAGCTCATTCATATGTCCCCATATAAATGCAGTAACCTATAAATACAGCATAGAACATGTCACAAACACAGGGCAATATGGAAATCTGGCAACAGATTATTATCAGACAATGGGTGGAAACCAGCCTTAGAAATGTGTCTAAGGGAGGAAGTACAACCCCAGTAATTTCTTCTTTTAGACATTAAGAATGTTGAGGAACCAGCCTGGGAACCTTAGCAAGTCCCACCGAAATTATTAAGGTAAGATCAATCGAAATTTCCAAAACATTATCCAAATAAATTTTTGTCACTAATTTATTTTAATAAAAAGTACAACACTACGGACCTATGGGAGATACATCAAGGGCGGATTTCTCAAAGGCATACGAGCTAATATTACTGGGAGTCTGCGAATAGCTCACATATAAAGAATACAATGTCATTGGCAACATAATTCGTCAATCTGTAAGACAACTTAATATCAGGACTAGCATTTTGTGATTTTAGCCATAAATGTTTAATCTATTATGAGCTCAACAGTAGTGACTAAACGTTTTAAATGAAACAGAAATGAGCCAGAATGATTTTGAAGTTATGCAACTCCAAACTCATTCACTTCCAGAATTTGAGGAGGGACAATGCATATATCACTGGTGGGAAAGTGTTGATTTTGCTGCCAGATACCCATGTCTATCAAAGATGGTCATATCTTTGCAGAGTTGTTTTCATGGCCTACAAGTAGAATCGTCTTTCAATGTCGTAAGTGATATTTTGTCTATTGTTGTATTAGTATTCAGAGTGAAACCAGTGTAATTATATCATGATAAACGCTTGCCACGGCTGCCTATTGATCGAGGGCTCGTTCAAGCGATCACAACAGCATCATAGTTTGTAAATTCAAAAGTCGAATTGCCGTACAACTCCCATATCTTATGGATGTTATAATTATAACAGCCGTATAATTTTTTTCATGTGTACTGAAATATTAGTGGTTAGTAAAGTGGTATATAATTCGTATCCATTATTTCGTTTGAAACCTTTTGAAATGTCTGTCAAAATTATTTCTGAAACTTCAGTAAAACACTATATACTGGTCAATCCGATAGTAAAATCACACCAAACGTTCAATGAAATGTTAATGAGATCTAACAAAAGTTTCAGTGAATGTCTGGATCAAAATGCTTGTGAAATCGTAACAAAATTTCAGTGAAAGGAAAAAGACATGAATAATGCCATTATATAAAAGTTTCATATGCATAAAAAGAAAATGAGAACAATAAAATCTAAATCTTATTTGATGATGTCTGTCAAAATATAATTTATGATCCAATAATAAAAGTATTGTATTTATTATTGATTCCCAATAATTCCTAAGCATCGTTAGTGTTTTTAATGGAAATCTGAAGCAGATTTTGTATAGGATGATTTTTAAGTGGACATTTTGGGCAGCACTTACTTATACAAAAACCTCAATCAGATTTTTATATCAGTTGGGAATCTCAGGTGGGATTTTTTTCAGGCAGAAATCTCAGACCGGATTTTATTACAGGTGGATTTTTGTTTCAGGCAGGAATGGATTTTTGTTTGGTTAAGTGGACACTTAGAACATCTAATTTGCATATGTCGCCTACAATTCCATCCTCAATCCACGTAATAATAAGCAGGTTATGGTTTAGGCAGAAATCTTTTAAAATTCCTTTCTAAAATCCGCATTGAGTCCGCCTAGAAAATTTTGTATGGGTCAGATTAATCTTGTCACATAAAACAGCCTATATAAGGCAACAAATGATTATGTATTGAGTTAAGCGGGTAATTACGTTGACAATAACAGGCACGTGCGAGGCGAACCACATGTTATGGATAAAATGGTATTGTCACAAGATGCAGCAGGGTTGGGACTGGATTAGTGAAGACACCCAAAGCAACTGCGTTTATAAGATGTTTATTTATAAAAGCAAATTAAATATTAACAAATATGACACCATTATAAACAAAAAGATAAGGAAAATAATAAGGTTCATAACATGGGACTATCAACAAGTAACTCAACAAAAAAAAATCAAACATGAATTTAACAAATGGAATTTCAAACAAACGTGAAGTCCTATCACCAAACAACAAAATAAAAGTAGATGATCTACACCCCAATATCAACAGTCTTAAATGTATCGTTCATACAACGATATTGAAATGCATGTAAATTTGAATGTATCGTTTTATATAACGTTAATGAAATGCACGTGAATTCGAATGTATCGTTCATATAAGGATATTGAAATGCATGTGAATTTGCTCAGATAGCAATAGTGAAAATAATAACGTGGAACGCATAATATTTATAACTATCGTGGCACCCATTTGACGTCCAAGATGTAACTCCGGTTCCACTCGCTCTAGTCAATGGCCAGAGAAGCGCCCACGCATGGTCCGCCCCACTCAGTCTGTTGAAGGATCCCTCTAGAGCCCTCACATTTCACACAGACCCGATGGTCGCGAAGCGCTGGTCCCTCGCATCGAGAAAACTAGTACACTCTTCCGAACCAACGTCACTAGACACAGCGTATACGTCACACGAAACCACACAGAGTTATGTGACTCCACATCAAACCATGTATAAGGCAGCTAAAATTATAACAACTAAACCGTGTAGTACATATGACACTGATAAATACTTCTACATTGATATATGTTGCGGATGCGCGTACATGAATTCGTTACCCATTACATAAATCGTTTAATGCATGCAGCGTATAATTAAATTCAATTTGTCTGTTCAGTTACAACAAATAGCTAACTCGAACCAGACTATAATATTTATAATATGGCGTTGTATAACCTAGGTATTGACTCTGTAGAATTTAGAATAAATTCTAAAACATCTAAAGTATGAAACAATTCTGTCATATAAAACGAAAAGTAATAAAGAATACTTAAATTTCATTACCTCTACAGCTGGAGATTTGCTCCCGTAAGAGGGGTAGGCTTTCTGACAAGACTCGTTGTAATGGAATTTGGTTATAGAGAATTTGCTCTATATGTATACTAGCTGTGACAGATATGGGCAGGTACTCTATATGTATACTAGCTGTGACAGATATGGGCAGGTACTCTATATGTATACTAGCTGTGACAGATATGGGCAGGTACTCTATATGTATACTAGCTGTGACAGATATGGGCAGGTACCTACCTGCCCATATCTGTCACAGCTAGTATACATATAGAGCAAATTCTCTATAACCAAATTCCATTGCAACGAGTTAGGTTTTTCCGCTGCAGGCAATTCGCACGTGCAGCATGGTTTGAGTTTTTCTAGTATTTCGAAATAACTAGAGCCGAAAAAATATACCACCCTCGGGTGACGCTGTACGCGGCAACGAAACCCGAGTACATTTTTGACAACATATACATATTGATATAACTCGTACACAATTTCTTCACATGGGTCTGAACTATGAAATTGCTGTAAATTAGGGCCCTGGGATAAACCCATGATAAGGTTCTTCAGGAACCTTATAGTTAGAGTACATTTTAAGGTCATCTTTTATTGAATGTCATCTCCAGATTTAGTTGGCTAAGTGGAAACTGGTCATATACACCAAAAACAAAGTATCTGGACCAAAAATAAAAAATAAAAAGCAGATTGTTATCACTTGCTTGCCTGCTGGATTCATCTCTGTAATATTTGTGTGGGTCCAAAGATGTTCTTATCATGTTCTTATCATAGATAGATAGATAAACAGTTTTATCAATATTTGTATTATGTATAATGCAAACTGATTAGAGATATAGAAAATAATAAATAAATAAATAAATAGAAAGAAATAATAATAATAATAATAATAATAATAATAATAATAAAATTAAAAAAATAAAAATATATAAAAAATATATCTTGATATAATCTTGACAAATGTTAAATCGGTTATCATAACTCACTACGTTTAGATATTTGTTGACTGGTTTGTCCAACATATTGGATGCCACATTTTTTGCATCTCATCAAGCAAATAGCATTTGATGTTGCACAATTAGTATCACAACGCATATTACAAGTTTCTGTCGTATTATTGCTATTGAAAGAAGTATTTTCATTAATAAATGAACAGTGTGAACATCTAGGTCTATTACATTTAGTTGATGATCCTATTGTATATGATGGCTTTTCTAAAATGGAATTAGTTAGGAAATCTTTAAGATTTTTAGTCCATTTATAAGCAAGTGTGGGTTTGCTTTCTTGTAGCGATTTAACACTTGCTTTACGTGATAAGTTTAATAAATCCCAATATTTATTGATAATCGTACCTATATTAGGCAAACTTGGATTATATTCAATAACAATAGGAATGATATCTACATGTCTACTTTTAATTTTATATTGTAAAGATTCAAGGTGTGTAAGAGAGGATACTTTTTGGAAAGCAGTTTTAATGATGTCAATAGGGTAATTTCTATTTAAAAAATGCTGACCTAACTCTGTCAAAGATGATTTAAAGTCATCCGAAATAATTCTTCTATATCATTTTGCTTGACTATATGGTATCCCATTTTTACATGATTTAGGATGGCAAGAATAATATTCAACATATTGATGAATATTTGTGTTTTTAACATGAACCATGGTAGTAATGTCATTAATTTCATTTTTCACGACATCTACGTCCAAAAATGACACTTTAGTTTTAGAGACATTGAATATAAATTTTATTGTTGGATGTAATTTGTTTAAATTGTCTATAAAGTAATAAAGGTCTTCTAATAAATAACTCCATATCATGAAAATATCATCTAAAAACCTTAACCATACATCCGGTTTTAAGAGGCATTTATTTAGAAAATCATTTTCTAATTTTCCCATAAATAAAGATGCATAAGCAGGTACCATTGGACTACCCATTGCTGTTCCCATTTGTTTGGAGATAGTTTGCATTACCAAATTGAAAAAAGTTATTTTCGAGCACAAGTTTTATCAAATCACAAATATGTTCTTTTGATAGTTTATATGTATGTTCGTTTTCTTCAAGATACCATCATTGTGTGGTATATTTGTGTAGAGTAAAACCATATGAAGTATAACAAGGAATGCATTTTCAGTTAGTTTCGGTAAAGATTTCAATTTGGCAATGAAATCAAAAGTATGTTTGTCATATGAAGGTAGTGATTGCATCAGTGGTTGTAAAATGTGATCGATATGTTGCGATATATTATTTGTAATTGAGTTGTATGTAGAAATAATGGGTCTACCTGGATACCCTAAAGGTAGTGACTTATCAACCGTTTTATGTATTTTTGGTAAAATATAAAACAGAGGTGTGCGTATTTTATCTGGGAAGATATATAGTTCATCATATATGGAACAATTGTGGACAGCTATTTGATTAATACATTGGCTTATTTTTTCTTTTATTTCTTCAGAAGGATTATAGGAATATTTTGTGTAATATTCTTCATCATTTATTTGTCTTTTTACTTCTTTAATATAATCCTCCATATTCCTTATTACTATGGTGCTAGACTTATCAGCTTTTTTAATAATAATACTTTCATCTTGCGATACGCTACATAAAGAATTTAGTTCTTCTTTAAATATGTTTGTAAAATGTTTTCTTTTAGGACTGCTATTTAGAATTTCTTGTTTAGTTGCTTCAATATAAAAACCGAGATAAATATCTCGTCCACTAGAAGGTGTAAATGTTGATTCTTTTTTATTGTAACAGGGCTTATTTTGTAGATGAAAACTGTTTTCATATTGTGAAGATGAACATGATTGTGAGAAAAATTATTTTAATTTTAACGATCTTGTGTATTTGCAAAATGCTTCTTCTAAATTAATATTATCATGTACTTTAGTTCTCGGACAATATGATAATCCCTTACCTAGAAGAATGTAATCACTATTAGTTAGAATTCATTTAGAAAGGTTTAACACAGTTTCTTTTCCTTTTTCGATTTCTTTTTATCTTTTCTTTTCTTTCCTCCATCTGTTCTTGTTTTGTATTCTAATGAATCTCCTATTCTTTCTTCTATTTGTGTAGTTTTCAACAGATCCTTGAGGGTTTCCATTAGACTTTGTATTGTTGCTATAACGGTTCTGTTGGATTCTTGTGTAGTTTTCTTCGCCCCATTTTTTTTGCATCTGCTTAGGTAGACTTTCGTGTGCCTGGGGCTGTTAAGTTTTTTGCTTGATCATTTTTGCAATTGTTTCGAATGGATCTATTAGTGTTTTCAATGTGATTTGGTTGATAGATAATTCTTGCTCTTGGTGATGCTTGTTCCATTTCCTTTTCCTGTCTTGGTTGTTGGTTATTCCGTTTGTGATTCTTAGTTACTGCTCGTTTCCTTTTTACATTGATGAAGTCAATTTCATCTGCTGATTTATTTGGTTGTTGATTATCTCTTTTTGATTTTCCTCCAGTTATTTTCGATGCTGATGTTTCTCTTTGTCCAGGAAAATTGTTTTTCTCTCTCTGTAAGTTCTGTAACTTTTTAAGCTGACTTTATAATAGTTCGTCTATTTTGGATTCAGTTTAAAAAAAAAAATAAAGTTCTCATCAAAAATGCCAGTATTTCCTTTTATCAACGTTTTAATTTCATCTCTTTGTTTTTCTAGTTCCTTGCCTATCTTGATCACTCTCCTCTAATGTTCTTTTATTCTCTCACATCTTTCCAAAGATACCTTTTCCAATAGGGAGTCAATAGATTATTGAAACTTCTTTGATGCTGTTTCATTCCCAATTTGAACTTTTAATTTTAAACGCAATCCCTTTGGCACAAGGTTGTCTTCCAGACAATTTTCAAGAAAGCGTGCGTGTAATCCATTTTTCATCTGTCTCTCCGCTAATTTTTCCGTTGTCATTTTTAAATAAGTCGCTCTATTGCTAATTCGTGGATCATATGTTGATGCCATGGTGTTGTCAGGGTTTTCTTGATAAATTATAAAATAAACAACACCAACACGTAGAATATATATATATATATATATATATATATATATATATATATATATATATATATATATATATATATATATATATATATATATATATATATAGGCACTCAACAGACAGAGGAGATATCGTGTCAGACGATTACAGTCAGAATACAAGAGAGGAGAGAAAGTTTCTCTACACGTTCGTTAGGAAAGAAGAGGGATGACTTTGCAAGAAATATAAATAAAATGATTATCCACTTTCAGGTTGATATGTGTTATTGGGAGAAGGACATGGTTTGTTCCGTTGGCACAGTGCAGATATTGGAGTGGTGAAACTTACCAATGAACATACGGCATGTGCTGCATCAACAAGACAGAGGAAATGTCGAGAGAACTAATTTAATCAGAGAGTAACAGGACATTGGGAATATAAATATAGTTTTGAATTTCCTTCTTATTAAATGCACTTCTCTGTAGCCAGTTTTTAAGAAACATACAGTAGGTCAGACGAAGATTTTCAAGTTTCTTTGAGGTATGTAATACTTTTAGCGTTGCATGTGAAACGGAAAATCTAGGTAGGAAATCGGGGTGTAAACATTTTGTCAAGACATGTTTAGTAGATCAAGATATAATATCAACAATGTGCAGAGATAAGCGTAAATTGTGTTGTGTTACATATTTATTCTAATTTACCAAATAATATCAAAGAGTTTTTATATTTATTCATCACATGAGAGGTTCCCAATTTATGACAAATTTGCTACCGCGGTATTTCCCAACGTACCAAAGTATACTACAATTATATTAACGACCAACAATTCAATGTACTGGGGCAGGTGCCTGACACGTTTTGGTTTAATTTCCGTGAGTGAATAACTGGAACAAAATATCGTGCTCTGATTTATAACAAAATAAACCATATTATATTCATGATAGTATTAGGAAAGAGATGTTAATTATCTCGAGAAAAAATAACAGAATATTTTTCATCTTAAACAAAAATCGCAGTCCCCCATAATTGAATGTCAAGTACCTTAAAGTAGATGCTTTTGCTATGTGAATGTTAATTGTTGTATAAGTTGCAAACTAAAACCTGGAACTGAAGATTGATGATTAGGCTTACAATATACCTGCGACTGTGAAAGACATCGTGCTGACATTAGAGAACCTTTCGATATACATGTGATGTGTTGATACAGACGTTTACAGTTTTCTTTCTACACTGTTGTTATAATAGGCACGGAACTTTGATAGAAGGCCAAACAGTCGGGTAAGATATTTATCAGAGAGAGCCTGTAACCATTAAACAGTACTCAACAAACGAGAAAATATTTAATGGAATGAGAAATTACGTACAGTTCACACCACAAATGAGTTCGTGAAAAACGTCTTACAAAGGAATGTATATACTTAATATATTCGTGGCACAGCCACAATATTTGCCATGGCCATATTATAACTTAGACGTTGCCCATCAAACAGTAGTAACCCGTGTCCTTTGCTATTCATCCAACCATATTAGCTCGTGATAAAATTTCGTGCAGATATTACCTAACATTAAAAACCACATTGGTTCCATGAATCTACAAAACTGCATAAAACGTGAATTAAGTTGTTCGGATTCATAATAGGCGGAATAAAGTAGAATTCTAACATAAATCTGATTAGGTTTACTGCTTTTGATTTCACCCACCCCAACCACCCGATCAACAATAGAACAACAGCAATACAAAACAACACATATGTCAGCAATTACGCAGTTTGTATTGCTTCACCAGCAAATAAAACAATCGGCATTGCATGCTTAGTGTATATAAAGTTTACTGGTTACATCTCTACGTTCGGAACAAACCTTTAACTTGAACTGCGAGTCTGGTCCATGGATTCTATCTTAATTGGCAACGAGGTAGCTTAACATTAAAGATGTAAAAGTATATAAGGAAAACATAACGAAACAATTTAATTATTTATTGAATCATTTCCTTTTATTAGTTGGTCAGATGTTTGGTTAGAGTCTGATGGACGCAGAGGCAATGGTCAAATACGCCAAGACATGGAAGACCGTACCAGATCAAGTAAACTGTACGGGCATTAACAGTACGCCGCATTGGTATGTCATCCATGCTTGTTTATGATTATTTTATTTTGCATGCTTGTTTTTCTTTATTTATTACTTTTGTATAAGTTGCAATATATTTAAAGAAACGAGGTACAACAAATCAAGAGTATTCACGTCTTAGTTTTAATGAAACAACTAACATTTAAACAACAGGTGAATATAATTTCCTGTCTTTTGGAAATTGCGCAGAAGACTAAAATGTGAGTTAAATATAGCTTTGCAAGATTCTCTCTGGGTGAAACTTTCTTACAGTAATACAACATTTAACACATGTGGCAACAAGACTATATATATATATATATATATATATATATATATATATATATATATATATATATATATATATATATATATATATATATATAGAAGCATATGGTCAAGTTTAAATCTTCCGTTGTTATTTTTCACATCCTACGAAGGAACTGATACACATAAACTTCGACACAAAATATAGGCCTCAAAGATATACAATCGCAAAAAGATTACATTAGTTGTCTTGTGGAAACATCTCAACCGATGAAAGTTTGATCCTACAAATTGTGACTTGAGAGATACTATATAAAGTACAAATAAAAGACAATGTTTATTTTACAATTAAAATATAAGGTGCTCAATTCAACATTGTCAACAAAGTCTGACTACCTCACGGTGGAGGAGAGAACGTGTCCAATAAATTACTTTGAGCACGTGCAGGTGCAACATTTTTCCAAAGCAGTGAGCGAACGTAAGTGGAGCTAGAACTGGTTTCCCCAGCGGGGGCACGGAGTAAGCTGATGAACCAAAGGAGATACGGCAAAGCGGTTAGTAAACAACAAGAGTGGACCTTTATGTCTGTTCAATTCTGGGGCGAAAACCCCTTGGGAAACTGGACTTTCTCCATTACGATTCCCAGAAATCAGAACGGTAAGGAATGACTTTCTTTCACTCATGCAGTTTGGAAGTAGTTCTATATATAAGAGATTGTAGATTCAATTGCAAGAGTGGTGAAAGGATATGACTTGTAAAACAGAAACACTGAACGTGTTTTGGCAAATGTAATTCATCTCTTCTTAGATTTGCGGACGATAAGAAAATTAATAGACTTTTATTATTTAGATGGATTCTAGAGGACAATTTTTCTGGCCGAGTATTATCTTGTTGTAGAAGGTAAATATTTCAGGTTACAAATGTTGACATGGCTAATGTTTGACAATTAAAAGTTTGAGGAAAGGAACAGAATTGAAAATTAAAAGAACTTTTCTTCATGAAATGGTTTTTAGGGTATAATATTTCTGGCGGATTAATACCTTGATGTAGAAGGGAAATGTTGCACGTTACCGAAGCTGACATGTCTTGTTTGTGATGATTGTAAATTTGAACAAATAAACAGATAAATGTAAATTGATGACAAAGAAATAGACATGTAATACACCAGTAATTAGTATGAATGCCATATGCATTAAAAGTTTCGTATGTGTGTTTCTTTTACTGAATCAATATCAATATATGGCAATGCGGACACAAAGTTTTTAAGCCGACTTTTGTAGCCCTCCGAGTACCAGTCGGCGTTCTCAAGCTAAAACAAAGTCTTCTCTGCCAAGGGCTTGATAAAACAAACCCAGGCAGTCATTAACACTTTAAAATTAGGTCACTGTAACCTACAGGTGGATGCGCTGAATAGTTCTTAAGGCAAATCAAACTGCAGGCAAAACATTTCCGATTGCGCACATTTATTTTGCTGGATATGAAAATGTATTCCATTCAAAAGAGTAACTAATGAGATTATCCTTACTGCTTTTGTCGTCCAAAGATGATAGTTTCGTCACTTTGATAATTACAGGCTATAATTATTACAACTGATATATATCAAAATGGTAAACGATAACAGCTGAAAAGCGCAGCATTGTTCAACTCCAATCAAGGTAACTTCAAATCACCATAAATAAAAAAGGTATGTTAGCCAGCATTGTTTTTTTCCGTTACAAGATAAAAACTAGTGGATCACGTTACAACCTTACTTCATTTGTAAACATTTTGTGTATTGTTTTGGTAGATAACTGGAGTTTACCGTAATAACTGACTTAGTTTGAAATGGGTTTGGTTGCCAATGTAGTGCTAGGTTGTTGCAAAAAGTACAAAACCTCGTCAGGCATATTCGTGTAATCGTTGCATAGAAAGTTGACGTCAGAAAGATAGCTTCTACTCGGAAAGAAATATAGCTACCGTCATACAAGGTTTTTGGTGTCTTTGCATTGCGATTGATGGATATTCAAAAGTATCTTAAATAACTTTAATATAAGTTTTATCACATTTATTCGATAACTTACAGGTGAGTTTCAAATGAAACCATTAAATCTTTTAAAACAATTTAGTTAGTCTCTATTACTTTATAAGTGCGTATTACTCATATATGTTTCACAACCCACTAGAAAGGATAGTTAATGTCGCATTTACAGCATGTTTTTTCAAGCACAAAATATTTTGAATAAAAACAGATGACGTCTAAATATTCATAACGTCAGTAAATGATGTCATTATTATAACAACATTATATATATATAAAGAGACAGAGAATGTTATATACCCTCTATTAAACTGATGGTGCATAATTTGATTTAGTTAAGAGAAAAATATTAAAAACGCATATTTGTTGTGACTTTAAATTGCTGTAGATGTAAAGAAAATGATTTCGTGTGGAATTCAGTAATTTTATCCATTATGCATTGGTAATGTCCGACAAGTTCCTTGAAACAGTGAAACAGATTCAATGTTTTATTTTATCATATGCTTTATCCACAATTATGAGGGATACATAAATAAAAGCAAAGATTCCGATTAAGTTCACTTAACAGCCAATATATAGATGACCAATGTATACAGAACGCAATTTGAATTTGAAATATTTATAATACACCTCATGCATTATGCGTAACTTGTTTATTTATCACAATGATTTATTATCAAAATAACTGAGATAAAGAAGTAAAACTCATAGCACACAAAAGATGAAAAGTACATATCATTTAGAAAGGAATTGGCAGCTGTTAGGTTTTTCAATAAATCTAAGCTAACATAAGGCTATGTCACCTATCCTTTCACTGACGCTTTAAGCATGTTGTGGCTTCTCCTATAATGTGCAGTGACTTCATTAATAAAACTTGATTTAATAATATCGATATTTTCTTTTTCAAAGATTGTTATTTCGCTTAGGGTATAAAAACGTCTTTCTTTGAAAATAGGGAGGGAAATTACTGTCATCAATAGCTGAAATCGATTGGAATGCTCATTTAATAAATCCGCCTTTTCCTTTTGTGGTGTAATTGAATTTGACGGATTTGTCTCTTTGTTCCAAAAGGAATGTTATATTTTTTCCAAAATGGCTTAGAAATTTGTCCTCAGAAGCTGAAAGATCTGAATCAATATTACTTAGTGTACGTTTTCATTTTGCGTACATCATTCGTGATTTGTATATACCTATTCTAATCGATTGTCCTATTATGATTAAAAGCAAATGTGTGTCCTCTGTCGCTTTTTCGCTATTTGCAAATGGGAATCAGAATATTGTTCATCATTTGGGCGAATGGTTACTGTTTTATAAGGAATACAAAATGATTAGAATTCTAGAAATTTGTATTAAATATTTTAGTTGTATCATCTTAATATCTTGGAGTTAGCAATACATCTATCCGGTTAAGTCCTCTTATCAGAACGTTGAATCGTTTGATCTCAGCTTTGCTGTAAATCCAGCCAGAACGCTTATGGACCTGTTGGAGGTAAAAACACTGATTGCTCTATTAGGAGCAATCAGTTCTCTACCAATGATTAAAATGTCAGGGTGACGTATGTTTATACCACTATTTACAAAGATTGAGCCATGCAAGGTTTTGGTACTAGATCTATTTGTTTAACGTTTGTTATCAGATTTTGTACAATATATCCTGACATAACATTGATTAATTCTGCAGAAATAGAAGGTGTGAGTAAATCAACTTTATGGTCACCCATAATAATACTATGCTTATACATGTCACTAATGACATCAATCGAAGTTTTAAAATATTCCCATACATTAGAAGGATAGCCGTTCTTATCTATAACCTACCCACTACTTTATGAGAGTATAACTTAATCTCAATACACATGATCTGAACGTCATGATATCCTAAGTTCGAATCATTCAGACGTTTGCTACTTAACGTTATTGGAACGTATACCATGATGCCGCTTCTATGAGAGTTTCTGTTGTGTATAAAATATTCTTTAAAACCATCGAGTTTTTAAACCATCCATATAGATGCTAGAATTTAAATGTGCTTCTCTATAGCAAACAAATTGACAAATCTGCAGCTGCATTTTCCAAATAATCAAGTTTCTCTTGGATGCTCCTAACATTTAAATCAAGTCAAGAAATTTCATTATCCTCTGGATAGTTTCAGTATCTCCACACAAAATCAATAAGAGTGAAATCAATATATCATGGAATATTCATGATACGTTTCAGTACAGCAAACGCGTATACTTGTATTAAAATCATATTTCGGGACCAATTTGTGTCGTTTATTTTCATGCCTTTACCACTGAATAAAAAGGAACGATACTTTCAATACCCCGATTGAGATTCTGTACTGCATAATGGAGTTATCCGGAACGATTAACAGGTTAATTAATGTCATGCCTATTCTCCATTGGAGTACTCGCACTTAGACAAGATATCCACAAATCAATATAAACTTCTAAATGTACAACACTGTGGTACTGACGGTGTGCCCGGTGAAAGAGAAAAAAATCAAAATAGAGAAAGAGATGAATAAATCATTAAATGAGAATATGTTTCAAAGTTTTTCTATATATGGACGTATGCCAATGTTTCAGTAGAATGGACATATATGGTAACAGTTAAATGTACAACATTAGTCAGACTTAGATAAGATGTGTCTAAGATGTTATTGACACGGCGTCTGAACCAGTCATAATAAATTATATGTGTTAGACAAGGTGCAATCGTAATAAATGGTATGTTTTAAACCTGGTGCAGGTTTGGCAAAAACATTCCAGATTATTGTATCTGTGTAATAAACAAAGCTGACTATAAATTGTAACCTTGAGTTTACCTAACATTTTGTTTTTCACATTATTTTTATTAATCATTTGTTTAAATTAATGGACTTATGCATAATGAATAGGGGTTGTTTAGTTCGAGTGTGTGTGTAGTGTGACTGCACATAAGATAGCTGGAACCGGATTGGATTGGTTTTATGTGCTGACGTTGGAGAATTGCCAGTATTGCATAGTTGTTATTACAGGTTTCGTTCTATCTGGAGTTGCTTCAACATGCGTTTATTAATTTTAGGAATTAGTGATTGACAGCCTAATTTCTCATCTTAATATGTTTTGTTACCACTTGGTGGTGGTGGTGGTACCGAGTTGAAGATATGTCGATTAGTTTCTAGGGACTTCATAGAGCCCTTGTCACTGATTTTATTCAAGACTTTCGGCTTTTGGATTCAATCCTGATTGATGTATTTTTCAGAGTCGGAGACAATAACGTTAGAAGATGTGTGCCAAGGGCCATTTTTGCGTTTCTATGTTCCCTGTGTCTGCTGATGAGATCTCGTAGTGTTGTTGTAGTTTATGTTGGACCCATGCTGTGTCTTTCTATCCCTGCTAGAGCTCTCGTCGTCCATATTCTGAAGTCATCAATCTTATTAATCGTCCGCTCTCGACTTCTCTAAGTGATTTTCCTAACGATGATTTTTTGGTCCGATATGTCCTACCTAATCGCATAAAGATTCAAATGTTTGTATAATCGCTTCCAATCAAGTACATCTTTTATATTATCTTTTTGTTTTTCTTGATAATTACAAAATATAGCCAAAGCTGCTCCAAATTCCCTTTGATGATGTTTTTAAGTGAATTTTTTATGACAGACGTTTGATGTGTGATAATATGTTAATCACCGTTGACAAGGATTACCAAAAAATACATTTCAAATAATTAAAACCCATTCAGAGTCCTAAATTAGACATCGATATCGATTTTATAAAATTAGATATTTGTTTCTTTGAAAATGTTTATTTCATCCTAATTGCTAAAAGTTAGTAAAAAGCCCCGTACCTTGGCATCGTAATGTTTCTGAGGGAATAAGAAAAAGAAAAAGTTACCACTTTCGAAATAAGTATCTGGAACTAGAAAAATCGTGAAATGCAAATGATTTTTGTGGCTAAATCCTGACCGAAAGTCTAATATTCCAAAAGAGTGCATCGGATTCATTTTGCCTATATCTGTTTTTTGACGAAATTATAGGTATAAAAATGTTTGAGAGACTGAATTAGAATTGACATACAGATTTCTCCGTTTGACATAGTGCCCGACAGTTCATCAATCAAGCTTTAAAAAAAAGCTCAGTGATGGTTATTGATAATTCTGATTAAAGTTCACAGAGATCTTTGCTCATCTAATCATGTTTTAATGGTCAACGTAATAGTTGTATGCATATCATAAATATTTATATTCTTCCGTTCAATCCATTAGCTCCGATTGAAAATGTATAACACAGGAGTTTTAACACAGGATGGACGAAGATAAAAAAATCCATGTTGCACATACCTGTCGCACATATATGTCTAGTGACTACTGTATTAACTTCACACACGTATACTCACATAATTTCATATGATGAGTTTGCCATTTTAGATGTGAAAGTACAAATATGTTCTTTCTGCGATAAGACGTACTGATTACGTATTTGTAATTTATTAAATACTCAAGCAAGTATAAACAAATCTACTAGTTTCGATCATTAGAATCCAGCCAATCGTAAACGAGCAGCATAGGTTTATCTGTTCAGAACTTTAGTTGTGCTCTCAGTTCGCTCCAGGTAATTCGATTCTTCAGAGCAGAGCTTGAAGGTTTGGTGGCGCTAGCAGTATCGGGTATGTATTTTAATTGCAGGAACAAAATTATGACGCTCTTGATTTCCTCACCACCATTTATCTGACAGTGACATCTTTAGTCTTCTTCCTTTATTGGCACTACCACTAAAACTAACAGTAGCACAACTGTTACTGATAATAATACTACTGTTGCTTCTCGAATGAACTTGAGCCCGAACAAATTTCCCGCTGGTTAATATTAACATTTGCATACGTGTTCTTTAATCTGACATGTTTAGAAAGAAAAAATTCAAGGTGGTACGATATATATTGATATTGATTAACTCTCACGAAATATCATCGGTCATCCAATCATTCTCTGCAAACATCCAATCTAAATGAAATTGTAATTGAAGAAAATTGTAAAATGTCATTGAAAATAAAACACAAATATCATAATGTTGATGCTGATTGTGATTATTTTTGCTGTCTTCGTTATTATTATTATTATTATTATTAATCGCAGCAGCAGCAGTAGTAATAGTAGATGTTGAAATTGTTGTTTCTGTTGTAGGTCATCGGCTCTTTAAGTTGTTTCATTATACCAGTAGCAACTACTGTTGCTGTTATTACGGCTATAATGATAGTTTTCAGGCTGGTAATCCAATGGAGCTTTTTTCCTTTATTAATTGTGTAACTTTCATTAAATATTATAATATATTCTTCAGAATACCGTAATTATTTAAACACTGTATTCTGCAATAAATCTGAAATGATAAATAGAGTAATCATTACTAATATATATTCCTATGAGTTGAAAATAATTAAAATACTATTTTCTAAAAAGTACATAACGTAAATCTTGTATTTAATTCAAGCATGTTTAACACGTTTTGACGTTCCTCGTTACATTTTATACACTTATCTGTCTTATATACAAGCTCCTAAAGAAATATGATTGACAAAAAATTTTAATTTTAAGTTTTATGCAGCTATATTTTTATGATAAAAAAATTGCATGTTAAGACAAATATTAGGATAACTCAGCTGGTGTATGGATAGAAGAATAACATTTTATCGAGAGACATACATATAGGAAGAAATAAACACCAACACTTATCTCCCTTTAATACATGATGGCGATATGAATTTATTTTCCGTTCAATATAACCTGCACACATGAGTTAGACTAAGAAGTTGTACAATATGTAAAAGTTAGAAGTAATGCTGTACAATAAGAATAACTTAGCAGATTGCTCTAATTCAAATAAAGCCACAATATTGCTCAAAGATGCATGGAAATTATTCAGTTCTTTCAACAGACTGATGTTTTAAAGGAAGACTTTGTGCCATCGAAATATGGTGGCAAAACAGTTCATTTTCGAAAACAGAAGGAAGAATCACCAAATGCGTACCTGAAATAAGGTCAACGCTAAACTCGCCAACAGCTTCAACTCGATCGGACAGTCTGGAAAGACCCTTGAAATGCTAAAACATCGCGTCGTCAAATTAAGTTTGGACTAGTAGTGAAGAACATTTTGGGAATTAATGAGTAAAGTAGTGACAGTATGACATCATGACATTATTATCAAGACGTATCTCTGTTCGAAACTTTAATGCCTCGAAACGAGGTCACTATTTAAATGCATCTGAGATGAAACTTTTAAGTAAGGAAATACTTAAGAACCAAATATGAACTGGATTATTTTTTAATTACATCTTACTTAAGAGGAAGAGGAATTCACGTACCATAATTCTGACACCCCATTGTACTAAATTAGATATAATATTTGTAACGTAAACAAAAGATGATGAGGCAACTATAAAATATAATTTGAGAGGTTGATCTATATGATATAACCCTAATCATATCCAGTCATAAAACTTGCTGTATTGTTGTAAAAATTGCTATTTATTTATTGCTACCTTTAATTCACCCTGTCAGTAGTTGAAGAAAATTTCTTTTAGAGCGATTTGTTCACTGTCTACAACTGTTAGTCTGTTTTTGACCGATTGCATATACGCTAAATCAATTTTTCATGTATTACTCCAGGGGTCTTGACTAAATCATTGCTAAGCGGTGTATGTATGCATATTTTAAGCCTTGAGATGCACACCCACTTATCCATCGAATGTAGTTTATATTAATCCATATATTACCATTATTGTTCTATCTATGGAGCTAGTACCAAGTAAATCGTTCAATTATTTCTATATTTTTGAAAATTATATATCCATTATAATTTGGTTTAATTGAGAATGTGTATGAGTGTCTTTGCTTTAAGCATAATAGCTTTGTTATTGTAAGATATATGCCATGCTTATATTGTTGGGTTTTTTTACAGTGTAAAGATAATCATGGCTACACAACCTGCAGTTGCGCTGACTTTGCTGATCATGCACATTTCTGCTGTTCTACTGTTGCTAGCTTTGGGAAGTGTAACCGGTATGATAGACATTCTCTGCATGTACATTCTTGCCTGCACATATACAGAACACGATGCGTGGTATTACGTGTTATATATATATATATATATATATATATATATATATATATATATATATATATATATATATATATATATATGTGTGTGTGTGTGTGTGTGTGTGTGTCTGTCTGTCTGTCTGTTTATGTATGTGAGCTTGTGTGTGTATAAGTGTGTATTGCAACAACAACAACAACATTAAACAAAGAAAACTCCACTAATATAACTATAAATGATTGGCCTAAAGAAATTATACAATATATAAATGCTCCAGTTACAGTATATCACAATTAATTCAATACAAATATATTTTCTTTACCGACATTCAGGCACAGACACCAAGAATAAAACAAATGTCTCTTTAAGACCGCCATGAAAGTACGACTAAGGTTGCTATCTAAGCATTAATGACCTGGAAGGATCAGAGCTTATTTTTTAAAAACGGCCTACTCTAAGAAGGATATCCCATTATTACAACTTGAAATAATCAGGAATCATAGAAATTTTGCGCACAAGTTTGTTAACTGCAAACTAAGATCAAATTCTTGCATAATTTAAACATTAGTGTTTCTGGAACATGCGTGGGTAAGGAACTTTTACCACGAAAACACTCTGTCCTGTTGCATAAATGTTGTAGATAGTATGTCTCGTCTCTTAAATTGCGGTTTGTCACTTACAGTGGAGATATTTCATGGGTATAAATAATCTCAGATGCATGTTTTTGAATATTCTCTTGAATCATATTTTTTTTAAAAACAATAATGAATGATCGTATGGAGCGAAAGTGTTAATTTAAGATTCTTTTCAAACATGCTTCTACTTTGTATGCAACTCTGTTGATAAAAAACATAATTTGTATCACTCAGGTCAAGACTGCAATGACAAGTACGATATTCTACCAGATTTGGATCGACGTAGCCGAAACTATGCAGTTTCCCGTCCCAGTGAGCCATACGTAAATGACAGATATTTACCACCAAAATGGTATAACGTTCTGAGCAATAACATGCCGACTGACAGCGCAAATATTGAATCAGGATCATCATGCGGGTCCTATTATCCAGGATGGATGAATGGTGGGTTTTCTATGCCAACTGCCTTTCAAACTGTCATACTCGAGTTCTGTTTATACATATATATGAGTGTTGTCTCATATGGGCCCTTGAATGTCATTATCTCTCCAGCTATCCTTGAATTTGTATGTATGTCTGTCTGTCTGTATGTCTGTCTGTATTTATGTATGTATGTATGTATGTATGTATGTATGTATATATGTATGTATGTATGTATGTATGTATGTATGTATGTGTGTGTGTGTTTGTGATGAGATGTGATTTGGATTGTTAAGGTTGCATTAACAATTTTTAAGTCATATCGCCACGATGTCTGCAGTGTGGCAGTTTATAGTGATGTCTAGCACTGGGGCATCATGCAGCAGACATGTAGCATGATATCCCACCCAGTCACATTATCCTGACACCAGGCCGACCAGTCCTAGCACTAACCGCTTAATGCTGAGCGCCAAGCGAGGCAGCTGTTAGTGCCAGTTATTGTAAATCTTTGGTACGACTCGGCCGGGGATCAAACCCACGATGTCCCGCATCCGAGGCGGACGCTCTAACCACTAGGCCACCGGAGGGTATGTATGTATGTATGTATGTATTACTAGCAGCTTTATGACGCATGTTTTTGCTCCTTACATATATTTCAAGTGGACCTCGCATATGTAGCAATAATGTATCAATAATCAATTAAACACTGATACGTTATATGCAAGAAAAGAAAACAGAAAATGGAAAGATGATGCTCAGTTTGTCGTTAACTTGTTTGTTCGAAACTTCTTTATTATTATTGAAATTTCAAAGCAATAAATTAATAGCATTTTTTTACAATACTTGTTTTTGTAACAGGTACGGTTCCTGACAAAGGTAATGTTGTTAGCCGCAAAGTCTGTTTCGTGACATTTAGTGGTATTTGTGGCCAAGAGAGGACCATACAAGTAAAAAATTGCAGTACATTCATGCTGTACAATCTAGTGTCTACTGCTGCGTCCATGGCCTACTGTTTTGGTAAAAATTCATGTCAATTGTGTGTGTGTACAAATAAACATAGTTGTTAATACAGTAGTTAATGTATATTGGAAATGATCAAGTCTAAAATCGTTCCGATAGTTCTTTGTCTTCTTCAAATTAAATAATTCCAAATACATTTTATTTCGCCACCAGTAATCGACTAAATTATTTTTGTCATTTAGTTCAATAATTATGTATTTGCTTTTAATTTCCTATCAGATATTTGAACAGATTTCCAAGATTCTGGAATTATAAAAAACGCAAGAAAGTTAAAATTGTTAATGACTTCTTACTTGCCAGAGAAGTATTGACGTTACGTGATTTCAGCAGTCAGAGGTTTGTCTTGATTAGATATTCTGAACTTTCATGGTTGTAATTCTGGCATCACGATGTGTGTATGTTTATCAGAGAATCACTTCTTGCGACAAGAAAACATTTTTATTTTACTCACGAAGTCGAATGCAAACGAACGAGATCTGGAACGAGATTTATTAAGATGAGATGACATATTATTAGCTGTGGTGTTACTTCTCTCATTTCCACATTTTTTACTCTTATCAATCTTAGAACATAAAGTTTAAGAACGCTGTACACATTTTAATAAATACTCTGGCTTAGTGATTGATTTGATCAACTTGAGATCACCTGGAAAGATTTCCACTAGCCCGACAAAACTGACAAAATGGTTATCATCTATTAGACATCTGATTGTATCCAATCTAGAGAAGGTTTTCTGACCAGAAATAGATTTGAAATTAATATATAATTTATCTTCCTGTGTAGCACACGAGAGTGTAAATATGCGTGCGTGCGTGCGTGTGTGTGTGTGTGTGTGTGTGTGGTATCGGCTTATTTTTATTTCTAGTGGCATTGTTTTGTGATATTTGTTGTTCTTGTGTATTAGATTCCAATTGAGTGACCTTATAGTTATCCCAATGTTTGTTTTCTCTCTACAAGGGTTATTCCATTCAAACTTAGTTTTGAATAGTTTAGAAGATAGTTTACTTGGGAACGGATGCATATAAAGATAAAATAGTCTCCGGCAAGAATAATGCATAGCAATAACATTTGACTGATCATGCTCTTCGGTTTATTTGTTATGGCTGACAGTAGTGAAACTATTCTGGTTTTAGAATGGTCACAAGACTAGTATTAGCGACTTTATCTAACACATAGTCCCCTTTCCATATTTTGTTATAATATTTCTTTAAACTTCAATTTCAGATAGCTTAAAAGACTTTAAAGGTAAATATTCTCCGCCACATCTTTATCGACACAGTAGTGATATAGCAACTTTATTGTTTCAATCAAGAGATACATTTATATTTTACGCTTTGTAACAATTATTTAAGGAAGTGTCTGTGTGTGATTTGGATTTTTAACGTAGCTTTAACAATGTTTCAGTCATATCGTTACGATGTTTGCAGTGTGACAGTTCATAGTGATGTCTAGCACTGGGGCATCATGCCGCAGACATGTAGCATGATGTCACACCCAGTCACATTACCCTGACACTAGGCCGACCAGTCATAACACTAACCGCTTAATGCTGAGTGCCAAGCGAGCCAGCTGTTAGTACAATTAGTACAATTTTTATAAGTCTTTGAGATGACTCGGCCGGGGATTGAACCCACTACCCCCCGCATCCGAGGCGGACGCTCTAACCACTAAGCCACCGGAGCGGTTATTTTAAGAAGTGAGAATTATTGAATTGTTCCACTCCTATATATGACACGTGATAAAGAGCGATATTTCGCTGATTCTCTTATATTATAGGTGCATTTCAAATAAACTATTGAAATACAAGTAAATTCGAACGAAGACAACATTGAATCAATAACATACAAAATGTATTAATTTGAGAGCATTTATTCAAATCGTTTTGATAAATGCAACCCATTTATTCCAGTCCCCGTGCATGCCCCCGAGTTTCAGCCTGATTTTATAGCAGTTCAACATGATCTCATATTTACACCAGAAATGGAACCATCGAATAGCAAAGAGTATTATAAGCCAAGATTGAAGTTCCAATGCAATTTTACCAAAAGCCATGAAGTTGAGTGGTACTACACCGTGTATTGGTAAGGGAGATACCGATCGCAATGTACTGGCCGAAATGTAAGGGATAAATAAAAACCTAATTCAAGAACTTGTAAACTTTGAACTATTTGCTTTTGCATATAATATTCCGTTTGTTTAATTTTGATGTATTTTATTTCGGGGCAGTAAATATTGTAAGCTCTTCCGAAATTGGAATTTATATTAGTATATGCTCGTTTTTTTTCTTCGTTGACTTTACATTGTCAGAATCTTTCAGTATTTTACGATATTTCACACCTTCTTATTACATTCACGTGCATAAAGGAACTACTTTCTATTGTACTAGTAGTCGCTTTACGTTTTGGTTGATTAAATTTGTTTCGGAATGAAGTAAAGCAAATGTTTCGTAAACTGCCACATACCAGCTGTTTGGCACATTCCGCATTAACTTTTTTGATACAATGTTTCGGATTTAGGCTAGCTATACAGCAGACGCCAGAAAGGGACCTTACAAATAATATCCAAGTGACAAGGCATAAACAGTCTTCTTTAGCTGGTAATAAGAATGGCAAAAAATATACTTAGTTTTACATTCTGAATTTCCTCAGAATGTACTTTCTTATTTCTGCAAATCCGAATTACGTGAGCCATGTCATAGGTTCTCAATCTTGATTACACATTTCGAAATTGTACTGTAATTTCGAATATAAGTGCAATTACATCCTCCTTATTTCACTCATAATGCAATAAGCATTAAATTACATAGCGTCTCTTTGATAATTGCAATTGAAAGACTTCGTATTTTTCCACATTATGATTTCAAACATTCAATGACAGAAACAGAAATACATCTGCAGATGTCAACACGCTTCTCCCTAGCTTCTTGAATCCAATGTATTTTCATATGGAATTATCACATATAACTCCAGTCCATAATCACGAAATTTCGTAGAATCGAAACAATACCAAATTCTTTTCATTCCAGATCAAATGGAAAAGTTGCTGCAATGCACACATTCATTCACAATGTGACTCCAAATTTCAATTTTAACTAGACACGTCATTTTCTTTCGAAAGTTATGTCGAGCGCGCGACTAAGTTCAAATTTATCTTGGCGGAGTTATGTGCGCAGTAATAATGTTGTTGTTGTGCAATGATGAATCTGCGCTTGTGTTTTTAGTTTTGAATACGACACACATTCAGTTACTTTGTTTCTTGTAGTTTATTTTGTTAATATAATTAAGCATTAGGTAGAATTAAAAAATATGAGCATATAATAAAAAGGTTACTGCATTTGTATGGGAAATTACGAACTCGTTTTGTCGGATGGATATACTGCACTCCCAAGCTATATTATTGTATATATTAGTATTTTTCTTCCAAGTAAGCGTTTAATGAACATATTTAATGCTATAATTCCACGAGTAGAACCTTGCGTATCATTATGCAAATTATTATAATTCGTTGCAGGTATATCAATGAGAAATACCTTCTGAAGAAAGGTCCCATTTTGTATCCCAATCTAAACAATACAGATTTGCTGGAATCTGACCTTATTTCCGGCGGATACAAATTAGATATAACCGTAAGCAAAAACTTAATTGCTTCGATTACCTTTTCCTTTCTGTCCGACCCAATGTTGCTCCGTGTTATCTACAAGATCAAATATAAAGCACAGAAGAAAAAAGAAACCGACAATAAAGTTAAGTTTCAGAGGTAAACTGCGTAACCGTTTTACAAATTTAGAAACCAAAGTACATGTTACCCTGAAATAGCATGACCGCAAATGTTATAACAAAAGTATGACATTTATGATGAAAAACTTGGAAAAAACAATACATAAATATCTTTCATTTAAATTGCGAACGAATTTTAAATCGGCACAAGTCATGAGTAAGTATTAAATTAATAGTGTTTGCATAATTTCATTGCAGTTATCAAAATGAGCGTTTGATAAAAAGGTACACAATTTATATTACAGGTGCTACATTGAACACAGAAACTTATACGACTGTGTAATCTTTACCTCCTTAAAATAATTATATGTAATATTTTCTATCGCAAAAGACATAGATTTGAATAGATTACATTAAAGCCACGAATGATAATCGAAACTCCACTGTTGTTATTATTATTATTATTATTATTATTATAAAATAATGAATATGCTTCGTTTTGTTGCACACAGGTTTAAACTTTTTGTTCTAGATAAAATGTGGCGTTTCCGCAAGTGTGACTGAGGAGAGCTATCTGAGCAAGAAGACATTTAGTCCTGGATTTTGGATGGGAATCCGAGTAAAGTCTATATTAAGATTCATACATATTAAATGATTTTTCTTTGTTCAACCCCCTTTCTTCCTTTCTTTCGCTCTCGCTCTCTCTCTTTGATGAATATATATATATATATATATATATATATATATATATATATATATATATATATATATATATATATATATATATATATATAGCTGGTGAATAAATAAAAATTATATCTCATTATATGCGCCAGATAATTGTTTTTAGCACTTTCCGTGGTACACATATTTTGGAAGTGATCGAACAAGTAGATTTTAAGACCTCTATTAACAGAACCCGCAACATTTATTAATAATTAACACTATTGCTTTTATATATGGGATTCACACCATCACTACCTGATATTGTATAATCAATATTCTATTGAACTTCGAGAACTTTGCAGTTGCTATCTGAAAAAAGTGTAGTGAGTTTGTTTTTAACAAAACGTAAGTACACGCGAACACATAATCTTGGAAAGCCGTCTGCGAAATAAATGTAAAGTTTTATTTTGACAATAGTAGAGATTGTGCGAAAACTTATAAGGCAATGACAAATTATAGTGTTCATTTTAATCTTAACACAGCTACAAACATATTAGTGACATTATATACCTTCTAACCCGTATTTATATTTATTAATTTCGCAGTCACACATTTCAGACATCACTCAAAAATACGATTCTTTTCTTTTAAATGTGATATTTGTCGTGATATTTCCTTTTTTGGGGGCTGTTATTTTATTTGTTCCTTTCAATTTGTTTACGGCATATTTTATTGTGAAACTTTTCAGACTTATCCGTTTATTTCTTATGTTTCTTTTCTGGTTGAGATTCACAGAACGAATTCCAACATTAGAAGCATGTTATACAGTATATTTACTACCGATATTCGACACGTTTAATTGAATGTAAAGCAGGTTTATTATTAATAACTGTAAACTTGAATACAGTAGACATATCACACGTTTGACGTAAAATATTCCAACATGGTGAACAATGATATGGTGTCTTCACTTTTGAATAAAGATGAGAAGTGAATGACACGACACCGATTTATTATTGCAGGTTCTTAATTCCACCGTGTTTTTGAAAGAAGGTAAAACTGCTGATATACAATTTCAATCGACTGTACCGTTTGGATGCAACTCGAAAAAAAGTGATGGTCCAAAATGTGTTTTATCAATCCAAATGATTGATCCCAGTGACACTCATGACTGTGAAAAAAGCAGCCTATCTAGTTCTGATCTATGTGCAAGCGAACTTCCTGGTGTAATATACAGTCAGTGGGATGAAGGCATACGTTACTACAATACATCAACGATGACTATAACTACAAGGGACTCAGAAAGTTACGATTCTAGTTCGAGAACATTCAGACTTAGTTTAATTGCAACAGCCACTGACGTTAATGACATTATGAATTATACCCAACTTAAAGACATAACTGTAAGTACAAGAAACGTTTGCTATTTCAATATATTTGGTATATACACAATGCATTACATGCATCTATAATTGGCATTGACCAAGCAGTCAATTCATTGTTTCAATAACACAATAGTGCTAAAATTATTTTAATAACCGTTGTCGACTATATACTGCATGTGCTCTTCATATAAGAATATTGCTATATATACCACTGTCATAGCATATATATGCCCTCAGTTTTAACATTGCACATTGGTATAAAAAGACGTGTATTGAGTGTTCTTTAAGGCTTCCACAAGTGTGGATTTTAGAGTAAATACAATATAACGAACACGCGTACCTTCATAACACACTATGTTTCAAATGTGACAGTACAGTATATTTTTCCATATGAAAAAGATAGTGGAAAAATAGTCGATCAAGGAGGATTAAATGGGGTTGGGGGAGAGCTTTCTTTTTAATCGTAGTTTTTACGATATGTACAGCATCAAGGGAAAATGTTCATATTCAATGCATATATAAGCTGTTCAAAGCCAATCAAAGCGCTATCCATTTTACAAACCTTTGATAGAAGTCTAAGGTATTTGGGAAGAGTAAATGGACACGTTTATAATCAATGTGCAATTTGATACAATTGGTCGCCCCATTTCAAAAATGAAATATTGTCTTTATTCCCGTTAAAAAAATAAAATATAAATAAATGCATTTGTTAGATCATTGAAGCTTTTATATCGTATTTCAACATCCTATTCATGATTCGAAACTTCTTATAATTAGCTATCTAAGTTCAAGTTTAATTTATCATTGTAGACACACCTCTCTTTCTGCTTATGAGTACTTGCAGATGTTTTTCTGAGTAAAAGACTAAAAATTGTCTTCGAATGTCATATTTTTTGTATTGATCCGATACTTATAAACTGGAAATTTTACCATCTATCGTCGGAAATGAAATTAATTCAAGAATACAACTAGGATGGTCTCAAAACGCATGCGCTATTTTCCATAAACAAATTAAATCAAAATGTCTTTTAAAGGTTGCAACTCTTTTTTTAGGTGGAGGTTGTTGGTGAAAAAGTCTATCAGGGGAAAAAATGTGAGGCGAACGTCGATCCTCATATGCTCTCATTCGATGGCAGGTCTGAGAATGACACACTTTTGTAGCAAGTTGCTGCTGTGTACAAATATTAAAATCACTATTACACAAAAAGCACAAGCAGTACAATTATATATGTGTATAGGTCTACTCTTAGGTGCATAGATGTATTCGTTCATAAGGTTAAAATATCGATGTATAGATTAATAGATGTACTTTTGGCAATTTTCATATGATCATTAAATGTCGATTCTTTAGATTTTTTTTCTCTCCATTAATACCAGTTCAGATTTTTCCAATATGTTGGTAAGTAACATGTTACATCATTTAGACAAAAATTGTCCTTCAATACCAACAAGGATTTGGGGTTTATATTTATCGGATTAGTCAGAAAGTAATTCGTGAAAATAATAATCAATAAGGTTTAAGTCGAGTTGAGAACATACTTTTCATTCGTTCATGACTGGAGTGGCATGTTTATATTGAACATTGATCTCTCGATCTCTGATTCATGTATCGATGAAGTCGGGCATAATGATCGTTACTGCATTTATATCAACTATTCTTTATAAAAGGACTTACCATGTTTATGAACTTATTCACGCCTCTCCTTACTATCATGTTCACTGTATATTTACTTACAGAAAATACGACAATCAAAACCTGGGTGAGTTCATCATGTATAACAACACAAAGTTCAAACAACAAGTAAGAATATAAAGAGAACGGGATGTTTTCACAATGGAAATATTGACAAAAATATTAAGAATATAAATGATTTTGCATAATGACCCATAACATGATTCTAAAGATTCTAAACACAGATCTAAGACACCAGATGTAGTGCAAAGTGTCATATCCACACGTTAGGGTACCCAATAGCGGAGCTCATGAAAACCACTCGTTCCCTCGTGCTGACTTAGCCAGTAAAACTTCACAATGTATGCGTGCGTCCCTGGGCCGAGTAGATTCCGATTCGCACCTTGAAAAACAATGTGAGTGCAATTACTACCCCTAACATGCGACGCAGTTCTATTATAAGCAACGTCTGCCTAATTTAACTACTTTTTGTCAATCTAGAACAGGTATCCGATGTAAGGTTTGGCAGGATAATGTGTAAATTTTATGAAAGTATCATGCTGCAGGTTCAGAGAGTGATACCTTTCAGTAATTTATATAGGCCAGTTAGAAATCATCCTCTTTATAATGGAGTTTTCATCAAAATGGATCATTTAGTGGGAATGTTGCTGGAAAATAAGATGGTTGTAAATCGTTCAAATGCATGTTACTGACGTTTTTCGTTTCTAAAACAACTACATACTTATATAAGTATTTTCTGGCGTCTTTACTTTGGAGTATCAAAGTACTAAAAGGGTAGCACAGTCTTAGAAATACTGGTGATATGAAGGGCAAGCAATCCAGGGTCTGACCGGAGGAAAATCATACAATTCTGACATTCCTTGTCTCTTTTCTGCTGATACTTACGCAACTTAAGCAACTCTCTAAAGATGTGTCACAGCCCTTTTAAAAGAAACGAAATGACACCTACAATTGCAATAAAAACTAAGATTTGTTTAAGTGTGCAACTGCAATTTCTTTAGTTATAAGTATATGTTTATTAAATGCCCAATGTATTTTCATGATTTTTACCCAATTTAGGATCAACTTGCATAGTTTAGGTACCTAAGGTTCTTTATTAAAAGCAAAAACAGTTAAGTGGAGAAGTGTTACTTTTTGAATATTATGAGGACAGGGATGAGCACGTGTTGCAACGCATTCGTGTCAGGAAGGAGAGTTTCAGAAATATTTTTATGAGGCCTGCAAAAGGCATTTGATTTGAACAAGTTTCATGTTAATAAGGAACACTTAGTTTATAAGGAACACTTATTTATTTTTGCGACAAGGTTATGTAAACTAAAAGGTATACATTTGTATCCATCAGTCCATATTCATATTTGTTTGCTTTTTACAAGGCTCAATAAGGCTAATTGAAATACTCATTTTTAATGATTAAGCCAATACTTCTCATGTGAAAAGGTAATAATCTCATTCCTTATCCTTGTCTTGTCATAAAGATTTATAATATCAATCGACTGACTATTCCGTCGAGTCTTGCCAAATGCTTTTCATCGTGTCATGAAAACAGTTTTCCCAATTCACCTGTATTACTTAGAAGAAATGATTTCACTGTCTGAAACTAAATAACGGCGAATATGAATTTTGTTCCTCTACTGCAGTGCAATACAAGAAATATTAAACAGTTTGAGCAATTGCTTAAATTATCTTTCACGAAGATAACATTTGCTTCATAATATGATATTATTTAAGCTACCAATACTCGTGATCTCTATTCAGACTTTATGGGGTGCTATTGGGCATTGTATAACATTTTCTAAATCTCGGATAATACTACCTTGCACTTTAGGTTCAGATAAAAACTACTCCCTGTTGGACAGCAGCTGCAACATGTGCTTGTGCGGTGTCAGTCAGAGCTGGAGGCGACTTGTTCGTTCTGAATCGATGCGACAATAAAGCGTTTATTGACTTTGTATCTTGCAAAGAAAACATAATTGATGTTAGGAGACCAAAGGAAACTCCAAACATATATGAGGTACGAATGTGCTTTGAAAGACATTAAGGAAAGCTCTGTGTGAAACAAATTGGTTTCTTTGTGTAAGATAAACGATTTTATACATAAATGTCACATTGAGGCTAATATGTTCTTTAATTTGTCTTCTTTAAATCATAATCATTGCGCATGCATCAATACCTCTAAGTGAACGTCTATTAGTTGTTGCCAAGTTGTTTGTATTCAGTACGTTATAATCCTTACTTTATATCTAATATAATATTTCGTACACATTCGCCTCAATATATATATATATATATATATATATATATATATATATATATATATATATATATATATATATGTGTGTGTGTGTGTGTGTGTGTGCCAGATAATTTGCACAATAGTCCATTGGTATTACAGATACACCTGCCACTTGGGACAATCGTGACTGTTTTCCTCAGTCCGTGGCCTACTTACGGATCTACTATGAACGTATTAATTACTCCGGCAATAAAGGATGTAAATGCAACAGAGGGGTTATGTGGTCTCCTAAACGATCATGAAGGAGATGACTGGAAAAAAAGAAACGGAAATGAAGCCAAGAATGAGAACGAATTTTCCTTATCTTGGAGGTATTCGTGTCATTTTTAATCTATACTGCGATAATAATGAAGAATACACAAACTAACAAAAATGGAATTAAATAGAATTCCTATTGTATGCCTAAATATATGCCTTAATTACATTTACTCAAACGCTTTTAGAAATAGATGATGTATCATATTATCTGAATGTTGTTTTAATCATTGCATTGATGCACGATAAATCATTTGTTTGTTTTTTTTTTTACATTTTTGTGTGTAACTGAGTTCTTTTCTTTTGTTATCTGTATAATATGGGCTAAGCCCAGGTAGCATGCGCAACTGACCGTCTCCTCCTAACTTCATTTGTAACATGTATCTTTTTTATTTGTTATTCCCAGCTGTATTTGGACTAGTTTCAAAACAATGGCCTCTCGATATGGTAAAGATATGAATAAATCTAATTCATTTGATTCGGGGTTGTTCTAATTTTGTTCGCAACACTCTTGTACAAGCCGGGTCATCCACTATTTTAACCCCCGTATGGGATAGCTGATCAACTGTATTTCGTCTAATCGTCACGGTGTTCTCTTGTACGAACTTTCAATTGACACTAGACTTGCTCCAAACGTTCGTGGATATTGCATATACAACTGAGAATAATTAATCTACCTAACCTACATATAAATGCTCAGAATCCCATGGCTTTTTAAAATATCATTTTAATTGATATATCACGTTTTCAAATTACCGGAAAGTGATACGGCACAGTTAATTAAACAATGTTTTCATGTGTGTCTCTGTTAACAGGTAAAATATCCCCAAAACATGTATGTAAGTTAACGTAAAGGTAACATGTTCGTTGTATTGCAATTATCGGCTACTGATTGGTGAGCTTAAAATGTGGCTTCATTCTCTTAGCACATGTTGCAATTTGATGTAGAGAATACCGTCATTAGTAAAGGAGGATAACAACATATGGACTGGAGTAGAACGGAGGAAAAAATAGAATACTACTTTAAATGAGAATAGGATAACCATCACAACTAGTCAAGGCATAGTTTTCTGCAAAGCTTACAAAATAACAGAATAAAATCTAGATGATACTTGTAATGGTTTAGAAATGGTGTAGTTCATGTTAATCATAACTTTCATGATTTGCTTTTTGTTCTTAGAAGATCGATGCTGATACCATAAAAACGTGGTAAAGGCAAAGTGAAACATTAAGACAAAATATTGCTTTACTTCTCGATGGAGTTGTAAAACTTTTCAAGCTTTATATAGAACCATATGAAGAATCCTAAACCTCAGTAGTTCAAAAAGAATAATGTGAAGATTACGTGTGAATACCGCAAGGTCATCTTGCAATAATCATGGCATTTAAGGTTCGGCCAGGTTTCTTTTTCATAGCTCAGACAAAAAAATCTTATACAAAAATAATACAAATAACCAGAACATTAACAAGATATTGCTATAAAATATATGTATTATGTATGAGAAACTCTCATTAGGTAGCTTTGTTTATTTTACTTTTGCTCACAATATTCGTGATCGTTTGACTCAAACCTTAAGTAAATTTAAATATTTACACGACCTTCTGTTACATAATTTTTTGCAATTTCCATTTATTTCCGGTAATTTAATTTGCTCATTTAGTTGTATTCTTAATCAGCTGATTCCTAAGAAACAAGACAATTAGTAAAAAAGATCCGAGGTCTTTCGTCAATACAATAATATTTACACAATATCTGTGCAATAGTCATTTTCATTACAGTATTAATTCCTCTGAATCCTTCCTGAATGCAAAGTATGAACCGGACATGTGGGAAAAGGCCGCTCGTTTTTGTTTTTGTCCAAATAGTACCGGACATATTCAAGATGGGACCAATGATGATCAGCCAGTTAACCCAGTTTGTTCATCTAGTATGTTCAAGACCTGTAAACGGAAGATAGATCCTAACACCGAGAAATATGGCAATTGCAATATAAGAACGAAGAGATCAAAAGCATCAAAAAAGAGAGAAATTCAAAGAATATTCAAAGAGACTACACCTGAAGCAGGCTATAGACAACGAATCAATGATTCGACAAATTTTCACCATATCGGCAAGGTGACAAACAGTCACATGGGATGCTGTCATTAAGAGATACAATACTAAATTTAAATTTCTCAATTTGAAATTCGTTAACTATTGCAAATATTGTGTCATGGGAATATGGATGGGCATTGACTCCAGCAAGGTCTTAACCAGATTTAAAAATGACGACATGACTAATCATTCTTGTCTACTGACCTAGCGTCGAACATTAGTCTGAGCTACAGCATTTGGATAAAACACATGTAAAATACAAAAACCTGGTACTGCATTTACTCATTAAACACGATTGTAGAAAGGTTTCCCATCCAAGAATATTAGTACACAATATTGGGGACTGTATCAATGTTTTTGTGAGTGGGTGTGATTGGTTAAAATCAAAACGCGATTTTGTATTATATTATCGTCATTTGGTAGGACAATTCGCTTTGATAACAATTGTTATGTCAACTTGCGTCGGGAAAACACGATCGTCAAGTGGTTAACGGAGTAAACATGGTTAACGCCTGATTACCTCTTGAAATCCAAAGTTCAAGATTAAGACAAGAATTAACACTTAAATAGTAATGCTAGTTGTTGCTCGTTGAAACGAACATGATTAGAAGGAAATTTCCAGATTCCAACATAATACTGAAGAAAACAAACATGTTACGTAGAATATTTGTTCTTTATAAGTGCATGTTCAGCTTCCGACACCGACAACAATTTAACGATTACTCACGCATACCAATTTTATACGACACTGTCTGTCCTCAGAATGTTATTTTTAACTTGAAATATGTCAGAACATAGCATGTAAGCATTTGGTTGGAGAAAATGTGTTTCAATTGTGAGAAAAGTCAATGGAGATATAACAGTAATTACAACAATATTAGATACTAACTGGTGCTGAGATTTTGACTTAATTTTTTAATGTTTTACCTACTTTTGATAACGATTAGACAAAAAAACATATTTTCCTAAATTAAAGGCATTATGTATCAATAAATAAATATGTCCATTCACACATGCATACATATATATGTGTGCATTTTAACACGCTATTTTGAGGGGTTCATATATATGTTCACTATGCACTTCCACACTATTATAAATGTAGATAAACGTTAAAGATACAGCTACAAAGGCATCTGTAGCTTGGGTTTGAAAAGCATATCAAAAAAATTCTTAGTTGTGTTCACGTTTCTAATATCCTCCAATTACATTAGAGACTTACATATCTTTCGACAGAGATCCACGTTTGAGGACAGCTATGCTATGTGTTCAGAAATATTCAGAGTTAATTGCTCAACGGCTGCTTTTGAAAACGAATTACCGCCGGTCACACAAAACAGTAAAAATGTCTCCCTCGTCAACTGTGCTTTGGATTATCAGGCGAGTATACTTTGCTGACTAAATTTACCCAGAGTGACTGTACTGATGTTCCCATTATATATATATATATATATATATATATATATATATATATATATATATATATATATATATATATATATATATATTTCCCGATTCTTGATAAAATATTAACTCCGATCTTAACAATAAAATACATAAATATTTTATCACAACCGTTATATAATTTGACATATATTATTCGGTTTTTACAGATTTTTGATATATATTGATATGCGTTTTGAGGTTTTGAAAGCGACACAAAATTTTATCAAGTGCCATTTTCTACATTAACTATTTCCCTAAAAAAAAGTATTTGCAAACATTTAAATGTGGTCTTCTCGTATGTTTCACTTACAGTGATCTTTATGCAATAAAATTTGGATTTTTAATCAAAAATTCTTTTTAATAAACTAAGATTTTGACCAGTTTTATTCGGAAATACTCGAACTTTCATAACACGAATGTCATCATTAGTTCATCGATTCATATTTTTGGAAATAACCTAGATGAGTTAGAAAATATGCGTACAATCCCATTTTATTTAATTAGACGACAATATGATATATTTAAAATAGAACAAGCAAAGATTTCCAGCAATAGGCTTTATATTCAATCCTCAAAAATATTATAATGAATTTGGATGTTTTCTAATAAACAAACAGTTCATATTCTGAACAATATCAATCTAGAATAGAAACCTACTAACCACCAAACTTATGTGAATTAGTGGGAACTGGAACCATCAAAGTTTTATATCGTATGTGATTATGTACATTGGAGTAAAAGAGTTGTTGAAATATACTACTCTCGAACATTTAAATCATTACATCATTTCACTTGAAATTTTGGTCTTTTGTCTTTCCCCTTCCCTCATGTCTCTTATGTCAAAAAAATGTACATATACATTATATACATTATGTATTTATGTATCGTCAGATAGGCATTTAGCCTGGCACTTTCATTTTTAGTCTAACTAAACCAATGCAAAGTAAAATAATATAAATATAACACACACATATGCTACAAGTTAGCGAATTGGATGAATGTGAATTGGGGTTAACTGTCAACAGTGAATGGCAAAGATTTGATTTTTTTGTTGCAGAATATTTACAAAACTAAAAACAATTGTCTGGGTAAAAATCACACAGGACCTCACGAAGCTCGAGGACAATTCATAATTAATTGTTGCCTTCAAATTGACGCTCTTAATCATAACCATTGTATAAGTCACCCATCTTGTCCATGATGCGACTTGTGTCACGAAATAGATGCATAACAATGTATTGAACGTTTTGCAAGCAATACAGGTACAAAATTCATGTAGATTTCAGTTAGACGAATCCTCCTCCTCATTTCCTCCTTCACTGATTCATCCTTTCCTCTCTTTTTTACACAGCCACAGCCACACATTCACACTTGCTTGCGCAAATACGTGCTCACACATATATAGAAACCACACGCCGAAGATTAGAATAATCCATATCTCTCTCCAGCATATGTGAATCGTAGAAGGGGGTTGGGATAACTCCAAACCAAATTAAACTTCCATGGAAATTTCCAATTTCTACCTCCGTTTGTTTAGATTCATAGCAACTATACGGACTCGTTAACAACATACTTCCTTGGATTCTTGGTTTTCAAGTTGCGATAATGACATTCTACGTAACATAAGTTAAGCCGATTGATACTGCATTCAACGAATACAAAAAGCATTCTGTACAATATAGGGAGAAAACAGGTTTAAAAGATATTTGACAATTACAACAATGAGACTTTTTCCATATCATAATTGCAAGCATGACATTTTAAAATATCGATCAAAATATTTATATAGAAGAGCCTATTTATCGATTCAGTTCAAGGTTAAAAGATAATTTTATTGCAGATTGTTATATTGTGTTTTTAGTTTTTAATTTTATAGTTCTCTTGATCGGCTCATTTTCCATAGTTTCATATTATCATTATCATTGACAAAATGGTCTTTCCCTCACATGTTAAATTTGCTCATCTTGATTATTTTTGAAATTTCTTTCCTGTTATCTTTTGAATCTGTCTACCATCTCCGTTATCTAATATGATTTTACTTTATCTTTGTTAATTACATCACGTCTTTTGGACCTTCATTTTATTTGCTTCTTTCCAATCATCCTTTACAAACATATGATTAAATTATGTTCTATTTTGCTATATCATTTCCCATACTAATTATATATATATATATATATATATATATATATATATATATATATATATATATATATATATATATATATGGTCTATGTATGTGTCTGTGCAAAATACGTAACTTTGAACTTTGTATGTCTTGTTACATCGATCACACTCTAAGGATTGGTACTATGAAATGTCACGGATTAGTGGATCTAGTTTAGAGAAGAGTTTTGTGAAACTATTTAAAACAAAATTAACATCCTATTTGTCTTCTTCAAGATAGGCACGTTTTTCAGAAGTGGGAGAATTACATTTGATCAAGCTGAGGTTATGAATGTTTTGTTTTCCCGTTTTTTCATATCTTCTACAAATAATAATTTTCAGTTCACCATCTATGGATAATGATAGCGATATAATCATTCTAGATATGTAAAACAAATTATAGAATTACTCCGATTAATATATATATGATTTCAATCTTGATAATAGTAATAACATCCTTCAAGAGCAATTATGTGGCTATAGGAGGTAATTTTAATTTAGTATTGGACTTAGAAGTTCATACCTATAATTAATCTGTGTTAAAAAGTCCCATAATACTGGAATATTGGTGCAAAAACAGCTCATATCCATCAGATGGAAAATTTCTGTTTCATGTAATAGATACAAGAAAAGCTGATGGTATGGTTTATTTATTTATATTACAGTTGAAATTATACGTTAGTAACTATAAATGTAATAATATGAATTACCGAATGTGCCTCATTTTAAGAAATAACTGAAATTACTCATCGTGTCAGAAAGTATATAGCATACACAAACTGCACGTGGGAAAAGTTTGGTACAAAATAGGAACCTAATAAAAGTATTTTTTTAAACTGAATTTTAATTTACCTTAATTATTCATTCTAATTATAGTAAGTCATGCCTTGATACAATTATATTTATATCACGTTAAGCATATATATATATATATATATATATATATATATATATATATATATATATATATATATATATATATATATATATATATAATGATGCTTCCCTGAGGTGGCACACATAAACGAATGTATATACATGGATAGAAAGCCAGATTATTGTCATTCATTTTCACTCTGCATACGCGGTGCAGAGATGTTCCACTGTATCAAATAATATGTGTATATGCATAGAAATACATGTTTATGTATAGATACCAACTTATTTACAATTATGTGTGTATATATGAAGTTCAGCGTGTCGAACATGATAGTAGATTAGGGTACATGCATAGTTTCCTTAGCATGTTCCTTGAGTTAGTGGAAGTAATGATGTGTCACCTGTATGACGTAGCAAGTTTAAATGTCAGTTTTACTTCATGTGATTTCAAAATCAAATATGCTGTTCATCGTGACAGTACGATTTACGAAATCGAAACAATCTTAAATAGGGTTCAAAATAATGCACTCTTTGCTAAATAATTGCTTTGATAATTATGACTAAAAATTTTAACATTAGCAAAATATACGGATTTACATAATACTTTGACGTAAATCTATGTCCGGATTCTTGTTTAGGTATTGTGAACTTTTGTTGTTTATAGTGGAGCTTTTTCATTAATATCAGATTACTGGAGACAGAAGTTTAGCTAACATCCATTGTGAGTCTTATAGAATTGAGTCAGAGATGGAAATTAGGAAAAACAAGACATTCCGAGAGGTTCATGCTGATCTCGTCAAATCTTTCAAATCAGCAACATGCATTAACAACTGTTATGGACATGGAGACTGCGTGAACGGTACGTACTTCAAATATAATTACTATTAGAATATGAAGTTTGTATGCTTGTCCAGTTGTTACTTTTATGTATTGTATGCTGTTTGCCAACATTGTTTAAAAATAACCTTATAAAGATGAATATCCATGTAAAATATATCTCAAAATTTGTTTTCAAAAGGTATATCCTCAAATATATTTGCTGGAATAGAATATGCTTATACCCAGTATGTTTCCATAGCAAATGAGCTTATATCCCGGTTTTACAATTTGTATGCTTTACTAAGGCCTTTATTAGACAACTCAGCAAATTAGTTTTGGTAAAGATATAATCAAATTCTCAAAAACTCGAAATATGTATAATTATTTCCTCAATACATGAAATACAAAACAACATAAATACAAACAGGAAAAAGAAAATCAATAATAGCAAAGTTGGGCTAGAAGGAAGCTTATTTAGTAAATAAAATCAAAATATACAATTTAAATTTAAGATAACTAGTTCTGCCTTATTATTCAAATTTAAAGAGTACATAATAGTTTCTCTTGAACACTGTGCAATAATTCAACAATCTTTATCATTGAAGCATACATCTGCTGATAAAAGGCGTGTAAGTGGATTCTTCGTATCTGAGGTAGAATGGTCAACTACTTTTTATGAGGGGTTTAGAATATTCCTCCAGTCATTACTGGTACCGGATAAATATGAAAGAAATTCTCATATAATAACTTTTGCATTATCACTTCTGCGCTCTCCATTTCTCAAGCAAAACGGTGAGGATTCTATAAAATTCTGTATCTTTATATGCCATTTCATTCTTTTCTCTTTGCTGTCTGGCTGCTACCTGTGTGACCTTGTCCACTCGTAAACCATCGATAGATCACTACTCATATTGTAATGTTATACTTATCAATGTGAAGAAGAGCGACAAGTGATTAATGTGGACCCCGACTAAACTAAATTTGTGGCGTTAACAGGGTTAGTTGTATGTTTCAAAAAGAAGGAAGAAAAAACAATTTAGCAGTCTAAATAACGTCTTCGTCAGAGGAGTATCAATCGTTCTTGTCTCAAATATATATATATATATATATATATATATATATATATATATATATATATATATATATATTGAAGCAGATTATGTTGTATAAACTTAAATATGAACAAATCACCAGAAAACTAGTGCAGATATCGATATATATCATATCCTGCTCTCCCGTGCTTGTCCACTATTATATATATTTGATATTTGAACAAATGTTAATTTGAATTTCATGCCTACATTTAATAGAAGCAGAACTAAGTTGCACCCAGTGTAGTTAAGTATACAATGTTGATTCCCTTGTGTCTCTGTGTTTGTTATACTCTGATTACACTGGTCAACAATGAAATCATTACTGACTTGAAAAGGCCCTAATCTGTAGTATTTTGGTGTGCCGAACACGAATATAACCATGAAAAATTTGTATTGGCTCTCGTTTTGAAGATATTCATATACCTCATTTTCTATGTTTCACTGTGTAAATTTCTCCAGTAGGACTGCAGCAACATCCGGAATAATGATGTAACATTGCATAATACCATCATGCTCACATCATCCACAGTTGATTGCATCATTTTCTGATGCAATGCAATACTAATGCCATGCGGCTGCTGAAGTAAGTTGACGTCAGCAGTGTACTATACATGTGTAGGCCTATTATACTAATGCCAGGCGGCTGCTGAAGCTGACGTAAGCAGTGTACTATATAAAGCCCAATCAGATAGGTTCAGCATTTAAAATATTTTAGACGTTGTGCGAGACAGTTCAAGCTACTGTTACATAAAACTTATTATTTTATCCATTTACGTACAATAAAGAACAGTAATGCCTCGAAAGTGTGTTAATACCGCGGACAATTTTTGCTATATTTGTGGGGAAGTGACATTTGCCAACCAGAAGAAAAGTATCAATTCTCAAGTGAAGAAGGCATATCATCTTTACTTCGGATGCAAGGTTGGTGACCAAGACAAGCCTTGGGCTCCGCATATATGCTGTGCTACATGTACAACACAGCTTTCACAGTGGTTGAATTGCAAAAGGTCATCAATGCCGTTTGCAGTCCCAATGGTGTGGAGAGAGCCAAGCAACCACCTAAATGACTGTTACTTCTGCTTGGTTCCTCCTCTTTCCGGCGGAATAACGAAGCGAAAGAAGTCGAGAATAGTCTACCCAAACATTCCGTCTGCATTGAGACCAGTTCCACATGGTGAGGGACTTCCTATTCCAGAACCTCCAGCAGAATATTCTCTTGATTCATCTGACGAAGACAAAGGTGAGTCGACCTGTTCTTCTCCTGGTCCATCAGCATGCAGTGATCCAGATTTTCACTGTGGTGCATCATCAACCCCACACAGAATAACACAGGAAGAACTAAATGACCTGATTCGTGATTAGGACTTATCAAAGAACAAGGCAGAATTGCTAGGATCAAGACTCCAACAATGGAATCTTCTAGAAGAAGATGTCACAATTACTGCATATCGAAAGCGCCACCAGCAATTGGAGCCTTTCTTCAGAAAGGAAAGTAATCTGATATTCTGTTCCGATATTGAGGGCCTCATGAATGCTTTAAAAATCACTCATGACCCACAAGAATGGAGACTATTTGTGGACTCTTCGAAACTGAGTCTCAAGGCTGTGCTTTTGCACAATGGAAACATTCTTCCATCTATTCCAGTAGCGTATGCTGTCCACATGAAAGAGACATACGATAACTTAAGGCAGCTACTGAATTCCATTGAGTATAACAAGTACAGCTGGCACCTCTGTGGTGATTTGAAGGTAGTTGCCCTTTTAATGGGACTGCAGCAAGGATATACAAAATACATGTGTTTCTTATGCGAGTGGGATAGCCGAGCAAGGGAAATGCACTACATGAGGAAGGAATGGACTCACAGGCAGAATGTAGCCATTGGAGAGAAGAATATCCAACACCCAGCTCTGGTTGAGGCTCAGAAAATCTTGCTACCACCCCTTCACATCAAACTAGGTTTGATGAAGAACTTCGTGAAAGCCATTGACCGGACTTTGCCAGCATTCCGATACCTGCATGAAAAATTCCCTCGACTCAGCGAAGCAAAGATTAAAGAGGGAGTTTTTGTGGGTCCTCAGATTCGAGAGCTTTTCAAAGATGACCGGTTCAACAACTTGCTGGAAGGTGACGCGAAACAAGCATGGAATGCTTTTCGCCTAGTTTCTACAAACTTCCTCGGAAATGTTAGGGCAGAAAACTATAAGGAACTAGTAGAAGACATGTTGATGAAGTATAAGAAACTTGGCTGCAATATGTCTCTAAAGATTCACTTCCTTCATTCCCATTTGGATTTCTTTCCTAGCAACTGTGGTATTGTTAGTGATGAACACGGCGAACGTTTTCATCAAGATATCGCAACAATGGAACAAAGATACCAGGGAAAATGGTCCACTACAATGCTGGCTGACTACTGCTGGACACTCCTCAGAGATGCTCCCGAACAGCTGTACAAGAGACAGGCGAAGAAATCTAAGATGTAGTCAATGACTTGATTTTTTACAGGTAGGCTATTACAGTTGACCTTTTACTATTGGAATGCATTTCGTTATGTAAACATTAATTTCTTGCAGATTACAAAAAAACTAGAGCCAATTTTGCAATTTGACTGTCATATTCGTGTTCAGCACATAAAAATTGATAAGAATTGACTAATTTTATTTCAGTAACATGACTTTTGTAAAAATTTGTTGTCCAGTGTTATATTGCGTCTAAAATCTCTTGCCACGTAAATACAGAATAAGTAGTAAAGTGGACCACTATATTGACAATATACATAAGTAATCGGCTGGCATAGTGAGAAGGGAAATTGAACAGGTGGGTGATGTGACGGGACTTGACATTGGCAACAATGTTGCACGGGGCTGACCTCAAATGGAACCAAACAGCAAACAGCGACAGAGGGGAAAAATATAAAGTTATGTCCCATCCCACTAAGTCGGTAAATTCAGCTATTTCAGCAGTGAAATTATAATAATAATGCGCGGCGGGAGGGGACATCGAACTGGATAGAACGCTTGGCAGGGCGGTACTGGCGGGGCGGGACTGTAGAGTTTTTGTTGTTGTTGTTGTTGTAGGGTTTAACGCCATCTTTCAGCACACGATAGGCTATACATGGCGGCCAGTATCAATGGTGGAGGAAGAACCCGAGGAAAAACCCCGGGAAGAACCACCGACCCACAAGAAGCTACTGGCAAGCTTTCTCACATACCCACATTGGCCGAATCAGAGACTCGAACCCACGCAGACAGAGGTGAGATGGCATTGATCCGTAACGGAAAGCGCTTGAGACCTTTCGGCCAATCGGTGCCCCTGGGACTGTAGGAACATATGAACATGGGACTATTGCATAGATTTATGAACATAAATCTATCACACATAAAATATAAACTCGGCTACAAATTTGTAGGCAAGAGAGATTAGATAACATTTCGAGACATATGAGTGGCCCCAAAAAGGTCATTTGAGTATTTTCTTTTTCTTTTGTTTTTTCTCTCCTCCCTTCTACTTCTACAACAAGACCTCAATTTTGTTGCATCGACGTTGGCTTCTTCTTCTTCTTCTTGTTCGTCTTCTTTTTCTCCCTCAGGCTTGACCTCAAACAAAGGCCTAAGGATGGCGAGAGGCAGGATCCCTCTCTTCATTTCCTCTTCTTTTTTCTTCTTTTCTTCCTCTTCAAGCCTGCAGCTTCTGCAATGGCCTACATAGCCAGCTCGTCTACTAGGCGCCTGGCATACTCCATGTGCATCTGTAGATCAAGTAATTTGGTGAGTCTGCTCATTCTTCGTAATTGACGAGTGAACACTGGGTAGGGAGACTGATGGACGCTAGACTTTATAATCATGAGACATGGACATGAGGGAAAACATCCCCTACACCAAAACTTACAGTTCCACTCCACTATACATAACATGAAATGCGCCGACCTAAAAGAAACACTTACGTTGAATTTTTACTTTCAAACACATACATACTATCTGACAAGACAGAAAAACGAAATTCTTATATGGACACCTTATTTTTTGACATAAAACAAAGAAACGAAGTGTTTAAAGACACACTTCTATTTTTTAACTAAAAAACACACAAAAGCAGACAAATAGCATGGCAATTTGAGTATGATCTCTTTTCTCCAGGGTTGGATAGACCTGAAAAGGGGTGTTGTGTTGACGCGGATTATGACAATCTTTAATTGTCTAAGATTGCGTCCCCGTCTGGCGGCAGGCTTTCCAACATGATAGGGTCTGCTTCTTCGGAAGGAGAAGGCGAACTCTTTCGTGTCTACACGACAGTTGACAAAATCTCTGTCTGGCTCCTGCTGTTGCTGCTGTGGCTTGGTTTTTTATCTGTAATCAAATCGACGACACTGAAATTGCTTGCCGTGTCAGGTTTCCATGCCACGCAAGCATCCATATGGGCGTTTTTCGCTTCTTTTCCGAACGTTAAGCGATTTTCCAGGTATGCTCGGTAATGGTAAGAATCAATGCTGCTACTGATCAGTTTGTTATTCAAGCACAAATCCACTGAGCTAAACAAGGAGTGCGTGAAATTGATGATGAGAGCTACTGCTTCAGTGTCTCTAGAATCTCCATTTGGATCTTTAACTTTGACTTTCAGGTACAAGCAACTGCTATTCAGATCGATGTAAACTTCGGGCTGTCCTTTGATTTCAAAATCGATGTGGGTTGATACTGAATCCTTGACAGAGGAAACGAGATGAAATTTTAGCCCTTACTTATTCTTGCCTCGTCATATGGTGGGCGGCATGGAAAACAGATCGATTTCTGACTTGGAACATGAGCAAGACTCTCGGTGCATCATTTCTCTCTCTCTCTCTCTCTCTCTCGTTCCGTTCTACCGGGGATCCAAAACACTTGTAAAAAGTCATATTCCTGTTGATCCTCGGGGTATAATTCTGTGCTACCATCTGTAGATGTCCACCCAAAATTTCAAAAAGGTACCATTAAATCTGATGACCAACGTTTCATCGAATGGGTTAGTGTAAGGTGTACGTGGCTTGTTCTGATAACTATTGTCGCATTTGAGGTATACTGTTACTTTTCAGTTGGGTTTTGGCAGTACCTGGACTTTGATTTTGGGGATAGGTGATTTATGAGCAATCCGGAGACCATTGAGCATGTTCCAGGTAAGCCGAATCTTTCTGCTCCCCTTCGTGAAGTGACACACCGCAACTGAAGAACTTGACTTTATCCCCTTCGCCCAAGTAGTAGAGGTCACAAAGTACGGCATCCCTGCAATCGCAAGGTACAGCATCGCACTCCACTTAAGAATCATTGAGCTTGAATGGTGTTGTCTGATTGTTAGAAGGATTCATCTTACTCGCTTGGCAATGGTTGTCACAATGAACTACCGATCTTGGACGTTTTCCCATTTTATATGCTGGCTAATATCAGCGTGTACGTACGCTTCTGGAACACGATTTGAAAGACTTTTTTCAAAGGAAGACTGACGATATGGTGTGTGGCAAAACGTACACTCTTGTGAGGCTGGTAGTTGGTCACTTTAAAATATCTATCCTCTCCAGTCTACAAGGATTCATTCATTACCCCAAAGATCACCAAATGACTGGTGCGATAATTGGGAGTCAATCCTTTCACTTTACACTCCGTATGCACTTCTCGTTGTGGGTCGCGGTATTCGTAACCGTAATTTTTGGGGCCACCACTAACAAAGCTAATCTTGTCGTTGGCGTGGTCGTCCTTCCAGGCTCCTAAATGGTCTCCTTCGATAACGCGATGAAGTTGACCCAGACGATCGATGTAAATGCAATTGTCTGTGTCCAAATAAAGCACACGATCTCCAAATTGGTGTAAAGCTTCGCATAGTTTTGAGTGAGCATGGGCTGTCACGAATGCTACAAAGATGATATTTCCAAATTCGTCAGCTTCTGCAAACTTTAATTCTTCGTAATTGACTCAGACCAAGTTCTCACAAAGGACGTCCACGTGTTTCATGCATTTGGTTTTGTCGTGAATCATCTGGAAGTAGCGTAAAGGATCAGACAAATACTTGGGTAAATACGGCCGTTGTGCCATTTTACCCCACAAGCTTTCAAGATCACTTTGACAAACAATCGCCTTCCTTCGTTTTTCTCAATATGGTCAAAAGTAATTCATTCCTCTCCCAGTATTTCTCTTTGAATTTCTATTGGTCTTCGGGAGTCTGGCACCAGGAAGGATATCCGCTAGCTTCTTGTTTTAGTTTCAAAAGAGCATCCACGTAGTCTGCGAAAATGTCATTCTGTGTTTGCTCACCCTTATGGTATTTTTCTGTCTTGGGAAAGTGTTAAATTTCGTGCCATTCTAATAGTTGGTACCCCAAGTCCACAGCTATAAACAATTCCTCACTGACCCACCTTCCCGTTAAGGCGCATTGGTTCTGGGTGTACCGACAAGATCGGTCTTGGTTACACGTTTCGGAACAAGTACGGCACAAGGGATACATCAGTTTCCGCTTGACAATGGTAAGGTAAAACGGGATGGTACAAGTTCGTGGGAGGCAAGACTTTATATTTAATCAATCGTTCATATTGTCGAATGTTGTCCAGGTCGATGTGTTCCGTCAGCAATTTCGGTTGCTCTCCGGAAAATTGTCAGTATTTGTACACATTATTACGAGCACACGTCTAAGTATTTGATTTCTTCTCCTTTCTGCTCGTCGGCTTGATACAGCAAACAGGTGACATTCGTCCGTCCTCCGTACAAACTGTTTGGCTGTTTCAGTGGGTCCACCAACTTGTAACTTTCCACAATGCGTTTAAACTCAGGATCAGTTTTCAAGCGGTGACCGAACTTGTGTTCCCACATTTCCACCACTTGGTATTCTTGCTGTTCTAACTTCAAGCACTGTTGACAAGTGGCCTGGTACAAGTCTTCATGTATTTTTTGTGTCAGATTGAGGGTAGCAGATGGGACATCCTTGAAATAAGCAACCGTTATTAAATTCGTAAACGATCTCAGCGTTTTCTAAATCCTAGCCGTCTAGCCGTCTACCGAATAGGTTCCAATGGCCTTTTTCCCTCCACCGTTTCGGGCATGTAGGACACATTTGTCTTCCTTGTCGCACCGAATATTGACGTTTGACAAAATTGGTCGTTTGAGGACTTATGACAGCAGCCAATGTGTTTTTCGGGCATGAATGGTTTGCCGTACACTAATTAACACGCTTTGCCATTGGTGCAACCTTCTTTCAAAGAATCAATCCATCTGTATTCCACGAACAGTTTTCAAAATTGTCCACATCACGCCGTAAAATGACCACTTCGGAACGAGAATATTTCAACTTGTCTTCCTGAAAGTCGAAGGAGTCCGAGGGATGAGTGTGGTAGCAATCTTAGAAAACTTCTCGTTGTTACGTACGTATGTTGTGAGGGTCGTAGTAGTGAGCATCAGGCAAATGGGACAGAACGGCGTGTTGACTGGCGTTGGTATTAAAAATGTGCGGAAATAGCCTTTGGTTATTTCTGTCATTCCAAACAATTTAGGCACTTGACTCAAAGGCATGACCAAGCAACTCATCGACTAAGCTCCACTGGGCGAAATCGGCCAGCGTGATCGGTCACCAAAAGATTTGTTACACGTTCTCCTGGAATAATGTTGCAGTGAGGGCAATGATTAAAGAGAGGCTCTTGGATGAACATTCTCGATGAGCCACACAGAAATTAGGATTGTGAATACCGGTCTCTTTTGCATGCATTCGTAATTGAAAAAAATGAAATTGACTTTCTTCTGGTCATCTTCTTCTTCATGTTTGAAATGGTATTTTGGAATGAAGCATTCGTGTTCCAAGTCCACGATTTGGTGACAAATGTGATATCGCTTCCTTTCTCAACATACGTGAGCCTTGGCATTATTGGTACACATGCCTTGTCCACAAGTAGGACAAAATCTCAGGAGTTAACAAGCACTTTTTTGTTGTGACCCATCCGTCTTCATATGTTGTTGGTAACATGTAGGGTTCACAACAATGAACTCTTTCTTGTCCTTTGTCAAGACATGATTTAGAGGCCAAATATCCCTCACATTTCGATCCACATTGCTTGTGTTTCTCTTGACTGTTATAGCCATATTTACATTTCTCACAATAATATTTGTATCCCAGGAATACGGTGATACTGGTGATGGCATCGAAATTTTCATCGTGATGACAGACGTGAATGTATTTTCCGTCTTTGAAATCTTTGCCTTGAAACAACAGATGTCCACGCACTTCTTGAGTGTACACTTTGAAGGTGTCGTGTGAAGCCAAGACGTCTTGCAATTTTGGCATTTCAGGAATGCCACAGGGGGTGTCTTTAGATATCATCGCTTGCTGTACCAGGAGTTCTGCTTCTCTTCGTTGTTTGGCTCGGTCCGATCGTTGAATGGTTTTACAGGCTCTTTTCCATTCTTCAGTGTCGTTCTTATAGATATACGTTCATCCCACCACGATGGTACGGGCTAAACACATCTGGTGTTGAGGTATGTTGATAAGGACGAGGCTTCGCTTGATGCTACGAAGGTCGTCCACCAATAACACCTTTTTGCGTCCCGCCCCTTTGGGAAGAGAAACGTGAGTCATATGCAGTGTCACTTTTCCATCGGTGATGTGAAACTTGTTGTTGGATTGCTGTTTATGTTGAATCTTGTTGATGACTTTGGAAGGTGTAAATTCTGACGTCCTGCTAAACTTGATCCAAATTGGGACTTCAGACTGTCGTGATGAATGGAAATTGTGAAGCGATCGTCTTCTTTGGCTCGACATCGCCGTTTCAGTGTGGTTAACAAAGAATCCCATACTTCGGTGATGAACTCTTTTGCATTCTCCAGAGGTAGGTCGGATTTGAAATCTTTAAACTTTACAGTGTACGTGTAGGCCGTGTTTCTAAATTTTCTAGAATAGCGCTTTACCGTCTCTCGAATGGGGTAGTAATTTTTAGGGTTTAGACGTGGTGGACTTTTGTTTGTTGTAGACTCTCTGTACCTAGATGCTGGCTCAATCGTGTCATCTTCAATAACGGTGGCATGGATTTGAACCAAGACTTCAGTTGCTGCGAGAGGAGATAAGTCACGTTTCTGCCTCTTACTTTCTTATTTCTCCACAAAATGATGCGTTCGTTTCATCTTTACTGCAAAAAGTCAAATGACTACATTTGAAATGCCGTGGACCCTAATACCATGTCAGGACTGTGCCTTCCCTATATAATGGGGCAGTGTCTTCCCTCCCAGTATTCATTTCACTCTCAAGCCCAACAGAAAGATGGAAGAGCCAACACGGATCGAACTTCTGGTCAAAGCTTTGCGAGGTGTCATACGAAGGTTTTCTTTCTTCCGAGATAAATTTCAAGATACTTGCTATATTTGTCAGATGAAAAGGCATTGGTGTACATACTGCCCTAAGAAACAACAGGATCATGAGGAAGAGAGCGGTTCAGAATAGGAAGAAGAACCCCGACAGGTCCGCAAAGAGAAGAACGAAAAGAAAAGAAGTCGAGGTCAGTGTGAGAAAGAAAAAGACGAGAAACCTGTGACAGTGCAGAAATTCAAAAAAAAAACCGAGACAGTGAAATGACACAAAAGAAGATAATAAACTTTTTAAAGTGTTGTGTTGTGACATCGGATTGTAAAATTTGTACCAGAATAGACAAAACAGGTAAAACGTGTCTCTCAGTTTCGATTTTTTAGAATTAAGACCTACACTCACACATTCAAACACGTTTATCATAGGGTTTTATTTGATTTGAGAAAAATCAATGTCATCTGTTTTTGAGAGCGGTGGGTGATCCTGAAAAGGACCGTTGGCTGTTTGTTCTTTTACAACACACTCAGGAAGGTGCAGTAATCAGCCTTAACTGTCTTATCTCTTTGCCACGGCCAAGGCCTACTGTTAGACATGCTCCTGTCGATGATTTGGTAAAAATCACTTGTGTGGGTATCTCCGGCGTAGTTGACGTGTGAACAGGGTTGGGTTTTTTGACTGTGGAAGGTCTTTTTCTCTTGCGTCGTAATAAAGACGACTGATACATTTCTTTCGGACTCCTTAACTATGCCAAAATGTCTAAGATTAACGTCACTGTTTGACTTTCACCGTCCTCATTCTGTCCTAGACCTTGTTTCTTCTCCGCTTCTTCTTCTTTCTGTCCCTTCTCGACGTTGCTTTTGAAAGAGAAAAGTTTGTTCTGCTTCTTTCTGCTGTGGCAAGAACGCCTCCAATTCTTCTTTCTATCTCTATTTAAAATTATATATGTGTGGTAAGGAAGGCGAAGGTGGCGATGGTGTTGGTACCGGAACAAATTCTTGCAACAAAGAGAGAAAATCCACTAAATCCCAATTCAAAAATCGGTCTCTTCTGGAAGTAGGACCATGTTGACGTTGGTAGCAGGTGCTATGCTATCACTTCTCGTCTCCATAGCCGGTGCACCTCAATTCATGGTCTTTTTAGTTTCTGTCATGTTCTAACTCTGTCGCATTGATTCACAGCACAGAAACGCTTGCGCACCAATATAGGGAATGTCATGTCACAGGCAGCTGTCTTCGGATTCGAAGACAGATTCTGCACTGTGACTGATTTTTGTAACCCGTATTGCGATTGGTGAAAAATTCAATCCGTTTCCATCCGCTCTTCTACTATAAATAACCGAGGTTCACTTCATTCCCTTCACCTGTTCTCGTCACAAGATGCGGAATTACGTATCCTATCGTCGATGCTGGATTATCCCCTATATGTCAGATCCTCATGGGCTGTCACCCATATGATTGACACAGCCCTTTGGAAACGAAGGATCTATGTGGAGAGGCAAGGGTCTCTGAAGAGAGTCTTAACCTACCGTCCAGAAGTCAGAAGAGGTTTGATGACGAGAAGAAGATCCGTACGATTCCCTCTATGTTAACGGTATGATGTTAACAAAACACACAAAGGTCCTTTTCATGTCCACTCATATATTTCGAAAAGATATCTATTCTCTCTTGCATAATTTTTTTTAACTCGATTATATATTATATATGGGATAGATCTATGTTCATAAATATATTTATGTGTCTTATGCCTATGTCTATGTCCCACCAGTCCCGACCCGCCAAGCGTTAAATCCAGTTCGATGTCCCGCTCCGTCAAGCGTTATTATTATTATTATAGCTTCACTGCTGAACCAGCTAATCTTACCGACTTTGGAGGTGCAGGAAATAACGTTATATTTTTCCCACTTTCGCTGTTTGCTGGTTGGTCCCAATTGAGGTCAGCCCTTTGCAACATTGTTGCCAATGTCCAGTCCTGTGACGTCACCCATCCGTTCCATTTCCCCTGTCGCTATATCAGCCCGATACATTTTGTCGCAATACCGCCCCAATATTCACCATTTTTAAATTCCCCTTGTCGCTATTAGTGACCCAAGGGAGGGGGTTGACTGAGATTTCCACGGTCGCTATTAATTTTGCCGCTATAGTGGCCCACAACCTTTTGATTGTGATTTCCATTTTCGCTATGGTGGCCCATTTCACTACTAGCATAGACATTTCAGAATTTCACTCCTAGCATACCTGCGAATTTAAATAATTTGGAAATGCGATAGCGATCTCTTTATATGGCTAGAGCATTGCCTGTTTGAACTTTACATTCTTAACTTCAGGAACATGCATTTGCCATGACTCCTACATTGAGAAAGATTGTTCAGTGTCTCTGCACGACTATCCTGCAGTAGATGATACCTATGCTGGTGGACTGTGTAAAAAGGATATGGATTTGTGCTGCGGAGAATTACCAATATACGGATCTCGTTTTGTACAGGGCAGAACTAGACAAAAGGTGGAAGGGTTTCAGGTTAGTTTCAAATAAAAAGGATATTTCGTTTGAATTGTACATATATGCATTTGCAGCAAATATTACTGCTTAACAGTAATATGTTATAATATAGACATGAGAATGGTAATTGAAACTAGTTGAAAGATGAAACAACAAGATTTTGTCATCAAATATCTCCATGATAAAATCATTTTAACTGCTTGCTCTGTTATACTCTTGCACATACAAATGGGGTTTCTTCATTCTAAGTATTAGATTAAAACACATAATAATAATAAAAATAATGATAAGGACTTTGCATAGCGACTAATCTTTAGAAGCTCTAAGAGCCTTACAACATTAAACAACATCTATAACATAAGAAACATATAATGATATTATTACAAAAAAACAAATACCATGAAATTAAAATACATAAACAACATGCTGAAAATATTTAAGGTAGGGAACATTATTAGGTCTTTAAGTTTGTTGTTGCAGTCGAAATAAGTGAGTTCTAATAGCACTCTTGAATGTTATCTCTGTGTCTTTGTATGTAAGTTCAGTGGGTAATTCATTCCACGTTGCTGGGCCCTGGTATGCAAAAGAACGTTGTCCATATGACTTTCGTAGTAAGAATAATGAGTATACGACTGTCAGAAGAGGAGCGTAAGCATCTTGCTGGTGTGTACGCATGGGTGAGGTCGGATAGCTATGTTGGACTGGAGTCCGTCAGTGAAACGTAACACAGAGAACAAATTTTGTGTTTGATTCTGGATCGAATGGATAGCCAGTGTATGGTACAGAGCAGCGGGTGTGTGTGCTCTGATCGTGGTACTCTAAGTATGATCCCAGAAGTTGTGTTTTGAACTTTTTGAAGTTTCTGAAGTAGATATTAAGATGAACCTGACAGAATTGAGTTACAATAGTCCAGTCTTGAAAGTACTAATGAACATACAAGCGTTTTATTGACATCAGCTGAAAGATATTTGCGAATGGAACTTATACGTCTCAGCTCAAGATATGCAACCTTGCATATGTTCATAACATGTTGGTGCAACGTGAAAGTACTGTCCAGAGTGAAACCTAGGTTCCGTACCGACCGTGTGAATTTAATGTTGGTGTTGCTGATATTTATTGTCTATAGGATGTGGTTAAGAAATTCTTTGTGTTGTGATCAGAATGGCCTCAGTTTTATCATCATTGATCTGCAGCTTGTTACATGTCATCCATGATTTCACATCAGTAATGCACCTCTCTACACCATGGATGGTAGCATCTCCTTCAGTTGGGTGGCTAGATTTGCACATTTGGGTGTCGTCAGCGTACAATTGGAGAGACACTGAGTGATGATCTATGACACGTGAGAGCGTCTGAGTGTATAGAATGAAGAGAACAGGAACACCACAACATAGATTAATTGGGCTGCAGTGTATTTCATTTGCAGACACAATTTGTGTCCTGTTGACCAAGTAGGACTTGAACCAAAGTAAGGCTGTATCATGAATGCCAAATACTTGCTGGAGACGGTGAAGTAATATATCATGGTCTATTGTGTCTAATGCTGCAGACAAATCAAGGAAGGTGAGAACTGTAATATTTCCTCTATCCAAAGCAGAGAGACTGTGATTAACTACTTTTAGAAGAGTAGTTTCAATACTGTGGCAAGGGCGATATGCAGATTGTACATTGCTAAAAAGACTGTTTGAATTCAGATGAGATACAAACTGGGATACAACAACCTTTTCTAAGTTTTTCTTTATGAATGGGTGATTAGAAACTGGGCGGTAGTTCTTTAAATCGTTATGGTCGAGTGTTGGTGTCTTCAGCAGAGGGTTTACAATGGCAGTTTTGAACCATGATGGGAATTCCCCTGATGAGAGAGAGGTATTAATAACATCAGTTAATGAAGGCAATACTGGATCTAAGCACTCAAGCAGCAGTGATGTTGGAATTGGATTAAGTTCACATGACTTTGGTACACTCTTCATCACGAATGTACGTACTAAATCCATAGAGACAGGTTCAAATGATGCTAATGGTTGCCGCTGAAATTCTTTATCCCAACTCTATGGTGATGAGTCAATTGAAACTATGTTGTGAAGCTTATCTCTAATGGTTTGTACTTTGTCACGGAAGAAATTTGCAAGATAGTTGGAAGTTGTGTACATTTGTTCTTTGACATTCGCTTGTTAGTAATCTCGAAGAGCTCTTTGCAGCTCGAACTTTCCATGATCTTAGTACTGCAGTGGGCTGATTTTGCTGCATGGACTATGTCTGTGACGTTCATCTTAGCGGCTTCATAAATTTGCTTATGAATAGTGAGTCTGGTGGAAAGCCAAAGCCTCTCAGCTTTACGGCGGTCTCTTTTAGCAGTGCGAAGCAGGTCCCTAACACTGATTTACCATGGAGAACACTTTTGAATTGATACTCTGCACTTGGTGGCTGAGGCATGTTTGTCGAGCAATAAACTCAGGCAGTTATCGAGTTGTTCTGCTGTAGGAGGTAGGCAAGTTGTTAGGTTTGCTTGGATGTCATGCATTAGCTTGGTTCTATTTATTATACAGGGGTTTCTCTTAGTAGCAAATATGGGTGGAGGGTTAGGGACTGATACGTCAAGATGGCATATATTGGATACCAGGGACGAACATAGAATATTATCATCAGGTCTATGATGAATCCAGTCTAAAATGTGACCATGTTTATGGGTGGGTTGGTTAACCGACTGTTTGAGGCTTAAATCATTAATCGACTCTAGACGTTTTGATGTGTTTGGGTTTCCGGGACAGACAAAGTGAAAGTTGAAATCTCCAAGAATAATCAGGTTGCCACCTATTGAATTTCCATACTCCAGGAGATTCTGAACTGCTCCGAAATGAGAGATTCGGTCAGCTTGTGTATTCCACTAGGAGAAGGGCGGTATAGACGGAACAAATGGACTGACCTTTGTTCCAGTGTAAATGTGGTTTGAACTAGTTCAAACGATGTGTGGTATAAATTGAAAATTGTGGTGTGGTTAAGACGTTTGATCATGGGGTTCTTTGTGATGACAGCAATTCCACCTCCGCGAGAATGGCGGGGGAACCACTTGATGGAGTAAACGATGGGTGTTAGATCCGCGCACTTGGGTTCATCGCCTGATGTTTTAGCCATGTTTCTGTCAGGTAAAAGAAGTCGATATTCTGATTGTTGATAACATTAACTATTTCTGTGTGCTTTTCCGGTTGTCTGACTGATTGGGCATTGAATAATGCAATACAGAGGTATATCTTGTAAAGCTGACACAAAGGTTGACGATTTAATAGGGATTATTTGAATTAGGGTATCTAAATTAACGATGAATTTTTAAATTGCTGAGCCGGAACGGGCATAAGGGAGATAACTGGAAGTTTCTTTTTTCGCTTCTGTTTACATTTAAGTAATGATGAATGTAGTTCGAGTTCGTTTAGTCTAGAGCACAATGTAGTGTGGAGAGCCAAGGAGTGGTCATTTAAAGCAATTAATAAGGGTCCATCATAGCATAAACGGGTTGACTGGCGAGTATCACGTGATGGCGCTTTGTTCAACAATAAAGGAAGTTGTAGCAGTGGAGCAAGACAGCTGAGAAAAAGTCTAATTTTACTCGTTTCCAAAACAAGGAGATGAAGAAACACATAGAAACTGAACAGCCAATGCATGATTAGCACAATAACGTAGACGAAGACAGACATTTATCATGCAAAACGGCACAAAAAAACAGAACACCTGCTTCAAGCCGGTTAAGCGATAGCGGCCATCTTGTTTGCCATAGTTTCAAGGACTCAATACCCGCATTGAACGACGTGCTTTAGGCATATTGTAGTTAAAAGAACGGTCTTTGTGGATGATAACAGCAACCTTAATATAAATGTAAATATTTTGTCACTATTTATCAAATTAACGTTAATATTTCTTATTTATCATTTGTATTTGACAATAGTTATTGTGTTCACAAAATTAACTTTTATAAAGAGTCCCATAATGATGATACAAACCTTTGCTAATGCTATTTATTCGTGGCCAAGGAGAGATCCAAATGTAATGTTGTTGTGGGAAATGCTATTATACATCTCTTAAATATCTCATGTACATTTGTACAGTAATATATTTTACAGATTGATGTAAACGACACATTTCAAGTTGTGGAAACAATTGAAACAAACATTACTGTTTATAATCCGTTTCAAGCTGAGATGATTGTTCCATGTCCTCTTCGAAAGCGTCGATCAACGGATGTTGATAATGCCATATTTGTACGGGGAACACGAGTGTCGTTAACAAATGATGGAACCAACTATGGATCAATGCAATATTTCTATATATATGATCCCAACTGTCAAGGCGTTTCCAAAAATGCAACTAAATACAATTTTTATATCTTGGTGAGTAACTCCCATCACAAAACACTTCCTACGGACCAACTTTTTCTATATGTATTTCTGTCACTTTCTCGTGATTATTGAGGGCTACATTTTATTGTATGTAATTATATGACTGTACTTACTTCATTATTTACTGCTTCGTACAACTACATATCTTAGTATATATTTAAAGAACACATTGTTAAAGAACAAGGGTGGGTGTATTTTCTGACATGTTGACACTTTTCTTTGCAGGCGTGTAACAGATTCAGCTTTAAACCTTAAACATAAAAAGGAAATAGTAATGTGTTACTTAGATGTTGCTGTTACAATGCAAAAGAAACTCGTGGAGTTTTAAAGATTTAATAAAGAATGAAAAAATTTGTGGCTAAGAATAAACAGAAAAGGACATTGCGTCAGGGAATTCATAACTACTGTATATATCTATAATAAGCACGATTAGACCGCATGTGCGATGTATAATGATTATTATTGGTTTTTCATTGACAAACTAAACTTTTTCAGGATCGGCTGGGTTCTAATATTATAATTCATTGTCTGAGTATATTTCCTACGGAAATTTCACATTAAAAAATAATGCAGTAAGACTTTTGATTGAGATTACAATCTTCATTTCCCCAGAGTATTATCAGATGTAAAATGTTATCTGGTGATTAAATGTATGATAGATTTAGCATATGTTCAAGGTATTTGCTTAATGAATGCATACGTGCCTACCTGAGAAACTGATATATCTTCAATTTTTATTCACGTGCTGGTTATCTGTAATCCAGGCGTTCAGCTGAGCAACAGATTTCCTAATTTAGTGTAACTTTAGTACTCAATCATAATTGACAAAGGTGTGGGCATTCAAAGATCTATATTCTGAATTTTGTAGCACTTTTCGCTATGTTACTTGCACATAATTCTTTGTAATGTTCCCCTGATTTTCGCAAAAGTTTCGATAATTGCTTAAGTTTAGAAATATCTCATGTTTATAATAGTTACAAAAAGAAGAAGAGAAAATAAGATTAAATATGACACGTAATGATAATGTTTTTCTCATTTTTCTGCTGTGTGTCTGCTATGTTGGTATGTTTTTTAATTTAAAACACTAACTGTCAGGTAAAATTGTGATTTTATTTCTTTATTGATTAAACTAATTTTTATTTCTGGATTAAATATTGAACTGGTGTGAAATTTCTTTTAAGGACGGAAAGTGTTTTATCAACAACGAATGCTACTCTGAAAACCAAAGGAACCCGTCGGATAGCTGTGAAATGTGTCAGCCTTTAGTCAATCCCTATTTCTGGACAAGAGGTATATTTTTAAATTTGTGTGATTCGTATCATTCAAAAACTTGTTTTTCATTTTCAAAAAACAGTTGTTTATTAGATGCAATTTTCTATGTGATATAGATCATTGTCTAAATATGTTATGTTAATTTCGGACACTTATTTTTTTGATTGAGCAATGCATTCATGATTGCGGTTCCTCTGAATCGTTCTCCTTAAACAAGCTTTTGAGGGACTTAATCAGAGTTTCAGTTCCTCTCCTTTCAGGTATTATTTGCTGCTCAGAGACAGTTTGCAAAGTTAGGTGACGATAGGTAGATATATAGATCGATATATATATATATATATAGATAGATATATACATACATACATACAGACAGACAGACAGACAGACATACACAAACACACATACGTACATACATACATACATACATACTGTGTGTTTGTGTGCGTGTGATACCTGTTCTAGTATTTCTTAATACTTCTGTTTGTAGTATCTACTTTATGTGTGGACTGTGTTTTCACTATTTATCTTTTTCTCCTATCTTTTCTCTTTAATTGTTTCCTTGACTGTTTCTTCTGGTTTAATTTGCTTCTTTTTTGAAGGCTTTGGATCTTTTTGGTTGTGTGTGTTACCCTGTGCCTCGATTTTCTCTCTGATCGAAACTTTCTTTTACCATAATTCTTTTCTGACAAGGGCGTCAACAGGAGTTCTGTTTCTTCCTTTTTGGGTTTCTTTAAATATCACTTTATTCATTCTGTTTTTTTTTTTTTTTTTTTTTTGGGGAAGACAAAAAGATTGCTCCTCTGCATTTGCACATGTGTTTATTTTTCTGTTATTTTTTCTTTCTCTTTCTATTCCTCTCCTTTCTTCTCTTTGTCCTTCTCTTCTTGTATCTGGTTAATTTTGACGTGGGTCATGTGGTACCAGAGTTTTTGCACTCTCAGTAACAAGATACATATGTTATACTAGCTTTACGTTGTTCTTTTTCAGCTTCCATGACTCCATATTTTCCTTGGTATCTTCCGTGCGTTGCTATTTTGCGGTATTGTGTCTTTTTGGGTGTTTAATTTCTGATTGAATCTTGTCACAATGGCTTCTAATGGGATTTCAAAATGCATGCCTGTAATATGTCATTCATCCGTTTTGTGCTTGATCTTTCTGATTATATGTGGCGTTTCCACTATCATAACTTTTTCCCTCCTATTTCCATGGACCAGTACAACAGTAACAGTTTTGCTTTTTTGGAGTGTAAAATGTTTACTCTGTCTTTTCCATTTATTTAGGGCAAATGCTTCTTCTTTACGAAGTATACTTCCAGGGCTGCCAGAAGTTTTATCATTGTAATACCTGCCGTTAGACTGGATGCGTGAAGAATCAATCGCTTTTGTTTCTTCTGGTATTTTAGAAGCTAAAAACACTGGCCTTCCTCTGAATGTATCTTCTGAGTAGTGAATCAATAGTTCAGAACGGGTTGAAAGAGTTTCAGTTAAAGGCCACAGCATATTATCTACTTTATGAGGAACTTCAATATGATATAGTCTTTATGATACTGTATGTAAGCACATGGAGATTTCTTTCTGATCGGACTTTGTGTGAGGAATATTTCTCGCTCAATTTTTCTTAACTTTGTGAATTCCATTTGTTTCTTTCTTTTCGTTCTTCCTTTTAGTGAGAAGGCTATTAATACAAACGTCCTTTGTTGCTCTGTAAAATGTTGGGGTTCCTTTTAAAGAAGGTAGACTTGCTCTCGATTTGCTGGTACAAGCTATATTTCTTAAATCAACGTTTCCGAAGAAAGAAACAATGTTCGTCTCAAGAATGAGTTTGAGATAAAGTTTGAATATGTACGAGTCGCAAGCTAAGAAATATCTTCACAAAAGTGGAAAGAAAACAAATCAGAGAAATTTCTACAAAGATTTTTCAAGAGCAAAAAAGTGCATTTATAAATTCGTTGCTTTTATATTGATTTTAAAGGTAAAGTAGTGCAGCTTAGAATGAATTTTCTTACAACCATATTATGACATATATTCATATTAACTGAGAAAATATTATGTAACTGGCACATTTTGAATAATACCAAGCACGTAGAGTTCCTCGTTAGGAAATAAAATGTGCTCCGTTATTTTCGTACGTAGCGTAACAAATTTACCATTGCCATCTTGAACTCGCGCTCGTCAGTGAATGGCAGATACCCGAAAAAATTGATGGCACTATTTCGGTGATCTACATTTTTGTATAAGTATCTACTCGATTGTGTTCACCAAAATTGATGACGTATAACACAACCACTACCACTACCAAACCGAGCAACAGGTCAACAACGGTGAGTACGAATCTAGTTCTGTTTCTGATCCCTTCACCATTTTGCTTCTTAGTTTGAGAAGAAACATTTTAATGCAATTATAACTGACTTTTATAATCATATTTAAATAGCTTTGGTGATAAGATAATGATTTAAATCAATATACTTTGTAAAGTATTGTCAAAAGACCATTGATACTTAATGCCTTTTATGGATGCATGTGAGATTTCAGTTACATAAGAGAGTGTTGTAAAGTTACAGAAGTGAATGTTCTTTACCTGTTGTAAAGCAAAACAAAATAAGAGATCAAAAGTACGTAATATCTAACAACTACATATCATAGCATCAAATGGAAGAGATAAAAGTGGCTTTACTAACTAACTAACTAACTATATATATATATATATGATTGTGTGTGTGTGTGTCTTTGATCTCCTTCTCCATGTGATACCTTAAAGACACAGGGAATTCGTGTACACTTTACCTGGGAGTAGGAACGGCGTTGAAATATGTATTAAAATCTGCAAATAGAGTAGAAGATCCAGGTCCAAAATAACGTGCAAAAGATCAGAACCTCGGTGTGTTAATTTGTGACTGTTCAGTAGCACTATATTCATAAAAGTTTGAATCATGAATACATCGGTTCCAAACGTTTACATATCAAAATTCATTACCTAGATAACCGGCCCATATTAATGTGTAATGGTGAAGATACACACCCTCTAATAAACTCAGCGTAGATGTCCCCGACTGAAGAATCAGCTTGCTGTTTAGCTCAAGTCCAGAGTGACCTTGAACAAGTACACAAGAAGTGAAGCCTGAAGACAACTAAGCTCACCAATCTCAGTAACGAGGCAGACAATAAAGAGGGTAATTGTGTATTTGTGTCATGCATATCAAGTTTTGATACAAAGTGCAAGGGGTTTCATATTTGACACCCATTCAAATATGTTTATGTAAGTTGTGTTTTGCACCAGTTATTGAATTTATACTTCCACTGAAAGACGATTTGTTTTACCAAAAAGTGTATAATCGAACTGTGTTACTTTTGGTAGCCTCTCACCTCAAATTAAACCCCACATCATTTGATAAAGGAAGACTTAGTACTTAGTACTGGTACATAGAAGATATAGAGACCACTTCTTGTATATGGTTGCCTTTCATTGCACCAAATATAATACATGTAATCTATTTTATCTTCATACTCACAGGCTACTTCTTTTATAAGTTACAAAAATGGTTTCCTTATGAGATAGGAATGGAGGCATTTGTTGACGTCGGGCTATTGATTCAGCAGTTCAAACAACAATTTTACAAAATACATGCAATGATGTAAATAAATCCTTGTGGTCCAATTTTAAAATCATGTGAATATAAATTAACTAGCATGAGTTCATATATAGGTAAAAGTGATCCCTACAAGTGACCAAATATTTAACATTATTCCGATCCATTTACCCGTTACAAAATTTAAATAAAAATTAATAATTTGTATAAATAATGCAAAACTATTTTTAAAAAAGCCATGCCATCTTAATTTGGAGTCTAGCGATTAGACCTGACTAAATAGCCTGGTTCTGTTACAATAACGAGGAAAAATATATCACCTGTACAAATTCATAAAGCTATTTAGTTCTTGCAAATTAATGACTACACGTTTATGTTTCTGTTTTGAGCTTGATGCATGTCTTAAGGCGTATTTATAAACCTACAAATATATTAAGACATTACTTTATATGTACTATCATGGTAAACAGCATGATTTAAAGAATCCTAAAATGTCTAACTTGAGCAGAATTCAGAGTTACCTATGAATGCATTTGATAATTTGGGAATAACTTTAATTATCCAGGCTGCTGGGCATTCAGTGTTTCCGCCTTTGAACAGGTCATTACCGTAAATGATTTCTGCAAAGAGAATTGTAACTGATGCAATGAAAAGGTTGAAACTTCTTTAACTGTCTAAAGGAACCTTTGTGTATTCCTTGAGCACATGAGTTCCGAAGCATTCAGAGATTCTGTTCACAAAATTTATCACAACAAAACTGTACTGATGTGCCAATATACATGAATGAATAATGTTGATAGGCTAGAAGTCTTGATGTATCACAATAATACAATCAAAAATGGCTTTAAATGAATTCAGAAAGATTCCAAAATAGTTGATTAGTCCTAAATTATATGAGTAACTTCTAATTCCAATGAATCATTGAATATATCTCCTCAAACAATAATTGAGCAAAACAGATGTTTAAGGCGACAATATCAGTTCTGTTATTTGGCACTTTATATAGAAGAAATAAAATATAATTTCAGTACAAGAATGATGGTCAAATATTAATTTCCAGAACATTCCATTTGTTAACAAGGTCGGGCCCTTTTACAGCTAACCAGTCTTAAATGCGGTGAGCCAAATTGTCCATGGAAAACCCATGACCTAAACTCAAATTTCACAAAATTCCACAAAATTCATCAACATAATTAAAGTTTACACCTTCAAAGGCAAAATGTCACAAAAACATGTTAAATCAAATGGACCTCATGTCAAAGTGAAACCCAGAATGGACCAAATTACCTATATAATATGTTGGTTATTAAATTACCCTTATAATCTATAATAACACAAATGAATGCACATTATGGGCAGACATACCAATACCTGGAGCTGAATATCGTAACATAAAATATACTTAATATCGATTCCAACTCTGACGGAAATGTTATTGCTGATATCAAAATAAACCCTTTGTGCAATTTGAACCCCATATTGATCCATGTTTATTTTAAGGTGGATTCTGGTGACGTCAGACAACTAAAATTGGAACAAGTGGATATTCCTATTACTTCTCAATTATATTGTTTTACATTTTAGAAATAGCTTATTACATTTAAATCAATTTTCAGGATTTTCAAGTTCTAATCCTGTATGAGGCTGGTCCTGTCTTTGCCAGTGTGCATAAATGGAATATTCTATTTCTTGATGATGAGGATGATCGGATGAACGTCAATAGATATGCTAACTAGAAGTAGTTCGTACTATGGCAATATGGTAGGCTGCGTTCCGGACGAAAACCTATCATCTCCTTTCGTGACAAATATCCTGATGCTTTTGAACAGTAAACTGGCTTCATTATCTCTAGGCTCGCATGAACTTTGATACTTTCTTGTCTTTAAATATTCCTATATAGACGAATACAAGTGACTTCATTCTTTATTTCGTCATTACCACTTTAATGCATCATATTATAATGCATTCATTCCGATTTTTAACACACTAGGCTATTTATGCCCTATAGCCAATGTGGACTGTAAGGTCAGAAATAATCAATACATGAAGTTTTCACTAACTACAGTATTAGGCTATACTTTGGTTTTAAATTATTACATTTACAGAATATTATGTAAAGCGTAACCTCTCTTAACAGACACCTTCCTATAGCAGACAGTTTCATTGTGTACGTTGATAATGGCAAAACCTAGATACCTTCATTAACGAAATGTAAGTTTGTGGCAGTGAATGATGTGTTTAGTTTATACTAGTTCTCCGGAAACAATCATCATATAGTCTCTCCTTTGTTTCCTAGTTATCCACAACGTCGAGAGACAAACGAGTTTTGCATAAACTCCCTTGTTTAGGTGTGTTTTCTTGTTCTGCAAGGAAATACGGACCATCTGCCACTTATCTTATTGTAAAATCGATGATACCTGTTTTAAAGAGAATTTTATTTTCTTTCTTAGCCTGTGTGACAAATATCCCGCTGCTAATCCATATTGACTTTTCATCCAGTCTTAGAAGCCAATGAACAGTTTTCCAGAGGAGATGATGTTGTGGCCGTTTTAGATCGTACGGATTTAGTTCTGTCTGATGAGCACTACTTGACACAAGATCCATTTTTGATCATCTCTTTAGACTTTTTGTAAACAAATAATCATTATCATGACAGCATTGTCCCTACAACTCCTGGACATGGCCATGAATTCCAAATATCCTTAATAATGTGCTTCAATCCCTATAGTTTTGAAAGTCCTATGCAACTATGATTGGATCTAATAGATAGACTTGCAAAATGACATACCTAATACAAAGTTTCATTACTTATATACATATTAATATAATTCCAACCCCTTGATGTCCAATTGGGATCATGATGTACAAACACCATATGAAAGTATTTATGTTGCTGTACTGAAAAAATAAGTGACACTATCCGTCCTTGTTTGTTTCAAATTACATCTCTACCACTTTGTATAATGTGATCCAAAGAAGTTAGCTAATGATGTAGAGAAGAGGCGTTTATGACAATCTCATGACCTAGTACACTAGGATGTGGTGATGGAAAAATCCAAGATCAGCAGTACTTCAACGATCATCGAGAAGATGTATATTTTAACATGTGCCACAGATAATCTGTTTACAGAAAAATATAACTGTTAAACAATCATTACTGATGGTAAATTTTGCATATATCCAGTCATATTTTCTGTGGTGTTTATTAATACAAAGTATCGCGTAATTGTATTATTTATTATACCTAAACTCATCAACATCTTCAGAATAAGAAACATTGTAGCTGATATAACGTATCCAGATCTACAGACTGCTAACTTATTTAGAGTCTGAAAAGGTAAAATTATACAGTACATATTTGTTGAGTTGAGAACAAAAATATTTAAATCAGTGTTAAAATTGTGTTGTTTAAATACCAAACAATGTTTAAAATACTGAAATGGCAATCCTGAAATTTAAGCTGTACTCTGCTTTGTTTATACAACTTTTGTCCAAACGATCATGTGCCAAGGATTTTAGCACTTTGGTGTCATTCTTTGTATCAAGCCAAGGCTTTGTCTGATGTGTATTCTCTGATAAGGCTTCATGCAGGCATATGTTAATGACTTGGTTATGTCAGAGGATCCACTCATGTGTGTTAGTGATGTATGACACTGCTCCAGATACTCTGACAGATTGCCACAATTAGTATATAAACCGCCTAATTCTGGCTTTTTTTTGTCTGTATGACTTTGAAATGACCTTTCAATACACTGTACGATAGATAGTTTTATATCATCATGGCAAAAGCGACATGGTAGATTAGGCTAATGTTTAACGGAGCAGGATTGTATTTTTGCAAAGGATCAATGTTCCTTCAATATTCAACATTACTCTGTTATTGAAAGTAACTTACTTCTCATAGACTTCATATTTACAAGATTCGGTGACATACGAACATTGATAAAATACAAATTAACAGAAATCATAAGATAAGAATTATGGATTTCATAGCAAATATTATTTCGTTATACAGTAGTACACGTGTTCATTTATCTGTTTAAAATACAAGGGCAGAAATCTCACCAAAAACTGTTTATAGTATTTTTCAGTCTTGCATAAAAACCACGAATGGTTCATGTGTCATGATGATAAACACGTGGGTTCCAGCAATTAACTTCTTCAGCTGTATGAAACATGTAACGTAATACATATAATGTAATTTGGAAATGTGGATCCCAATAATTAACTGAAGACGCACCAGACATTTTGTGCAGTATGTATGATATAACATACTTGGAGAATACATTTTAAAGTTAGGTTCCACTGTCTAATTACTTATCTCTTTATCTCTACATTAGCATCCAAATTATTTAACATGATCATGATCAAGATTAATTCTGTCTACATTTAAGTTTTAGATTTAGATAAAGATAACTTGCCACTGAAGTAAAATGGCCAATCCATGCGTACGAGCTTAAGAGTATTTTGGCCATTGATTTGTTCAAGTAAATTTGTTCAGGAACAAGTATGTTTCTTCATTTGCTGTTTCGTAGGTTGCTTGATATTTTAACAGCCCTTTAAACACTGTATTGGCTCTATCATACTGAGGAAATCAAAGATAAATGCATTTCCTAAGGTAGCTCACCCAGGCTTTTAAATACACTTTCTGTGCAAAGGTTGTTAAATATTTAGTTGTCAGCGTTAACAAATCTACACGTTTGCACAGTAAGCTAAGTAATAAAAGTACATATAATAATTTCGATGTTTAATGAACTTCATACCGAGAACATGACATATATGAGCAATGATGAAAACGAAACATGTCATTCATGTCATTCACCATGACAATCATTTAATTATGATCATTGCAATAAATTAATGGAGTTTAAGAAGCTATTCAAATTGATATTTAATTATACTTATCAATAGTAATCAAAATTTATACAATCTGTTCCAATCATTTCTACACCTGAAACATAAAGGAAATTGTCTTCTATAGATAGAATTCATATGAGGTATATATACACGACAACTCTATGTTGTCCCAGTATTTTTTTATAAAAATTTTCTTGTATGTGCATTCATCATGAAATGAGTGATAAGATGAGAGGGGAGTGTTAACAGAGTTTTCACGTGGGATATAGTTACAAAAATGAAACTGCTTAAAGAAAGCATTTGTGATGAAGCGTGTGTGAGAGGATAACAACACTAAGGAGGAAAGAAAGTCACTCACTTTGCATGGGACCTGTGCAGCCCCAAAATATAGGATTGAAGCAGAAGTTCAAGATATATAGTAATCACCGTTCCTCTAAGTACCAGTTAACCAGTAGTGACAGATATCAGGGAAGGAATGGGTGTGGAAAACAGTTGTGTCTACTCGTTTAGGTAGTACATTATGCTGGAAATTAACTTAAAATAAATTTTATCATTTAGCATTTGTTGGAATTGATACCTTCCTAGTTCAATAGCCTACACTTGAGATAATCAAAATGTCTTGGTTTTCTCTGTATATCGCACAAGGACTGGTCCAGGTGTTGATATGAAGCATGTTGATGTACTGGCCATTTGTTGCTTGGGTACATCCTTTACTACATTTTTTGTAATTCCGTAACTGAAAAAATGTAACAAATCTTCATTTATATTATCAACTATACCTTAAAGCTGCTTCTTTTTCTGTATAAGGCAAGTGAAGACTTAGAACTGAAATGCTTAATTGTGGCAAGAATACCGTTAAGCTCCCGTGAATGCAGCTCAAAATAATAACTTATAACATAGCAATGGCATAAAAATGGCAACCTGCTGGCAGTACACCTTGTCACCATTAAAATATCCTTGCCTTTCATGACTAGAGATCTGTTGGTAATTGTTATTTCAATGCTTTATAACAAATTTACCAGTAGTTGAAAAATGTACAATAAATCTTAGCATCAAGTCTATCCTAAACTTATGAGATCTAGACAACCTTATGAACAATTCAACACAAAGCATGTATTATTTGTTCTACAAGTTTACATGTACAGGTAATTATGTTTCAGCATACACAATGTGCTTGTCCCATTATTCCAATGTGTGTGTGTGTGTGTGTGTGCGTGTATATGTGTGTGTGCTCGTGTGTGACTGTTTGTGTGTGTGTGAGAGAGAATCTAGATTAGGAACAGTTGTATATGTATCTAAGTTCTCTAAGATAATTTAAAGCACCTGTCTCACGAAGGTAATGGAGATGTATACAAATGACCGTTCTGAGCACACTGTGAGCACCCCGTCTTTATCCACCACTCAACGCAGTCATTGAGTAAAATGCAAGGCAAAGTAAATCCTTGTCCAATGATACTAATAACAAAACTGCTTTCAGACACAGAAACAAGATATGTGACAAGTGGAGAAAACTTTATATTGTTATGGTTATTTAATTTGCATTGTTTGTTATCTTTTGTGTATCTAATTTTATGCTATTTTAATTTAACATTGAATGTTGGACTTACTCTTGTCCAAAAATTAAGCTTATTTTGTATTTGATCTGAATTATTGATTTTTTATTTTGGTTTTAAACAACTAATACATAGCTAAAATATGCTCTATGTGTATGGTTTTAATATTAGGATAATTAATAGAAGTAAACATGTTTATTGGGGTCTGGGTCTAAGTTATTGATATTTCCCTTTATTTTACCTGGCGTAAATGACATATTCCAGGTTCCACCTTATAATTTTAGTAATTGATTTCTAATTATAATTCAGATTTTTATTTGCAGACATTATGAACCTTTTAAAAGGTTATTTTCATTAGATAATATTTTTGCTCGTTGTTACCTGAGGTAATGCAAAATATATACTCTTGCTACAGAAAAAAGTCGTGGCTTAAGATCATGCAGAATCATTAGTGTATCATTATTGTGTTCAGAAGTACAACTGGATTGAAAATGTTTAATCCAATTACTTAATTAAGTGATTTTCTTTTCCCTTGTAAATAGAGAGTGTTCATAACAAATACCATTCTCGGATAGAGATATTCACTGGGATTTATACTGTATTCAAACTTGGAATTATACTACTGTGTTTTAACAAAAGACTGCTGGTACAAGAACAAAATACTGGCCGCCACAAGCACATCAACACGCTTGGCGTTGGACTTAATCTACATTTAAGCTAAAGTTTATTCAGAACTTATATTTATAGGATTTTTTTTCTGTCATTATATGATTATTTTGGGATTTAATTCGCAATACATTATGTTCTTATCTCCTTTTTACTTTATATTCTAAAGAAATAATTTTTGGTAGAATCTTACAAAGCTAACCGCTTTTCACTCTTTTCTGTTACCTAGTTTAAGAGCAAAGATTCCTAACAGAAACTTGAGCGCTCGTCCTTGGGATACGACGTTTGCTAAAATATTTTAGAAAACTTAGTCCTGAAATTGAAATTCAATTTCTTTAAGAATTCCCTAAATCCCAGGTATATATATCTCATTTTAGAAATGTTCCATAAAACCAACAAGCCTTTATAAGGTCATCTAAAGAGGAGATTTTTTATTACCAATCTAACCTAGGAACAGTTAGACTACTTGAAAAAGAGTGAATATACTTCAGCTTACCATAAAGTTGATATTTCACGGGCAAAGTCTTCTTTAGAAAGAACCATACAATAATTTGGTCTAATATTTGGTGGAAGTAAAATTGGATAGAAATAGAAAGAGGACAATCTATTGCAATTAGATAGGTAGGAACGATAATAAATTGCAGTGACAGAAAGAGTAGAGAGAGTGAAATGCAGAACAAGAAAGAAGAACAACAAATGCATGTGCAAATGCAGAAAGAAGAAAGAGAGTGATAAAGAGCCAGAAAAAAGGAAGAATCGGAATTCCAATTTAGATTAAAAGAACTAGAGCTGGCAAGTGAAAAGGAATCCTCCACTTTACACACAATTTCAGATTTATATGTTACCAAGAATGTTTGCTTAGAACCTCTTTTCAAAGAAAGGGAAGTCGCTAGATATGTTCCATATGTTGAAATGGACAAAATATCATAGCACTCTGCTATTACAAAGTGCAGTTTGGCAAAGCTCGTGATATTTTACACCTCTCTGTTAGTACAGCAAAGTGCTGATTATGATCTGGCTAAGGAATGCATTTCGAATGGTTATGACTTGGTACAGGAGGCTTAACGAAAAACGTTTAGAACTATAAAAAGAAAACTGGTCAAACCCATGTTGAAGAGTTCAAGTCCCGTGTTCACAATAACCTTAAGACTTTTCTTGATGAACAGAAGGTCGAAAGTTTAGAAAACGCTGTTCATACAGCTGACAAATATTCCATAGCTCATAACGTTTATTTCATCAGTTAGTCTTCCACTCAGTAGTCTTCTGGTAAACAAATCGATTTCAGCCAAATACGAGCACTTGCAAATTTCAAACTGACAATAAAATCTTTTAGAAATAAATTTTCTGATAAGACAGATCAGAAGTCCTTATATGTTCCTGTATGCACCTATTTCGTATTGCTACCAATTGAAAAATAAGCAACGGAATCAAGATAGACCTATTGCAAATGCTTTAATTTCTAATAGGTTGTTGTTGTTGTTGTAGGGTTTAACGCCATGTTTCAGCACACGATAGGCTATACATGGCGGCCAGTATTAATGGTGGAGGAAGAACCCGGGAAAACCCCGGAAAGAACCATCTACCCACGAGAAGCTACTGGCTAGCTTTCTCACATACCCACACTGGCCGAATACGAGACTCGAACCCACGCAGATAGAGGTGAGATGGCAGTGATCAGTAACGGACAGCGCTTTAGACCACTCGGGCACTCGGGGCACCTTCTAATAGGTAAAGATGACAGTTCATTATTGAAAGCAATACATTGTTTTGTCATATAAATCCTATTAAAAAATTAAGGGACAAAGGAGCTTCTCAGTCTTTTCTTATCAGATACTTTGCCTTTTTCTTGGAAACGACACATGGAAGGCTACTTAGAGACAATTCAAAATTTGTGGACAGACTCAAGATGAAAATTTAACTATTAATTTATTGAAAAGTGAGTTTTCTCGTGCTTCTTTTACATTCCTAGGACATATCGTTGGGCATGGACAAGTAAACCTATTGATACTTAAAAGATGTTGCATTTATTATAAACACGCACGTTCTATTTCTGTGTCAAATGATGATTCTTAAGATTTATGTAGAATAAGAAACACACCCATTTATATATGTATGTCTAAATATTTTCCTGTTCAGATGTCTTCTCCTACAAGGTCCGTCTTACTATGATCATCGCGATATCATCAACCTATGTTATTAAACATATGGATATAAAGAATGTACACATGTTATGTAAATTGACCAGATATTGATATTAAATTTTCTTTGAACTTTTTCGCCATATGTAACATTATGATTATGATTATTATCACTATTGATTTCAGAATGTCCCAGTAGCAAGACTGTTGTATTATCCTCTGCTGACAATTCAGTTATCATAGTAGCAGTAGCAGTTACATCGGGGATAGTAGTGATTATCATCGCTACAATAATTATCGCAAGGTGCTGCATGCTCAAGAAAAGTCGGTACGTCTGAATAAAAGAAAACAACTGATATGACTTTGCTGAAAACAAAACACATATGAGACGGTCTTTAGAAATAAATACAAATATGTCTTTTACCAAACGAATGCAAATCTACAAGTGTTAATTATGAAAAATTCATTCTTGTTTCTATAATGGTAGACAGTCTGTCATTTTTAAGGATATCTGGATACAATGTCAGAAATTTATTTCAATCAATAACTGATATGACTTTAAATACCCATTCTGTTTACTTACTTGAATGCTTCCTGTGACATCATATATACTGAAACTAATGACATGTGTTATCCTTCTAAGACAATACACTGATAGTTGTTGTAGCAATGGTTACAAAGGGCAGTCGGTTGTTATAATTGATTTAGTAATTCAGAACACCTTCTTTCTAGGGGTCTATATTAAGTTGTTTCGAAACATAACACAGTTATCAAACTAATATAAAAATATTATCTTGAATCATTAATATGACATCATATCTTATATGTGTTGAAACGTATAGTCAGCCAATTATTGATCTGCCACTTCTAATGTATATTGCAGTCGTCCATAGCTTGTATCATTTTCATTTGTATATGTGTTTGTTTCAGTATTGACGAGTGTAGTTCACAACAGTCGGGAACGACGATGCCGCATAGGAAAAAGTTAAATATAGAGGCTGGTCAGAATAACACTTATGAAATGTCGCTTCCATCAGAAGAACAAATATATGCCAGTCTTAAACCATGCAAAGGAAAACCTGGTACTCCAGGTGCTATATCACTGAAGCTACGATAAAATACTGTCGATTTCCGGACAGGCGTATCACCATACATGATTACAGCGAGGATATAGTCATCGACACTCTGATCAAGCAGGAAGACAATATTCATATTATTGAAAAAAGCTATAACCAGCACAATGAATGTCACTGTGATTTTCATTTTTATTTATTCATTAATGAATTACCCTTGACAATATAAATGGTTTTTATCTGAGTCTGCATAAACATTAAGATTTTAATTTTCTTCCTGAAATTGTCTGATACTACAATAAAAGCAGAATTAAAATTTCAAAATCTTGCAACACGATGGTATCTATAAGGATTTTTGCTCATCTTCCCTATTATTGTTGTTAGCATTATTATTATTATTATTATTATTGCAGTTAACATCGTAAAAGTTTGGATGTGTTACCTGCAATGAAACTTAATACAGATTAAACTTAATTACCTATTTAATCCAGAATACTAACTTTCAGACCTTTTAATGAAATCCTGCTGCTTATACTTGGTAATTTACATGTACTGGGCCTTTAATCAAGTTGCAAGCGAGGAAAGTAAGCTATTGTTTTCATGTATTCGTTGTGTCTACGAATACCGCAACACAATAAGTGATTGCATGGCTGTGAATCAAATTTCGAGGGAAAAATTTAAAGAAAATAAACTAAAGCCAAAATACACATTTTGAAAGTTTTCTTACGGTTCAACATAAAGTATTATAATTTTATATTTATTACTATTGATTGCGGGTATTCAATTCGCATCAATAAACACTGTATATGCCATTCTTAAATATATTTTCCAATATTTCAGAATATATTTTATATTCAATTATTTTATGATCATTTTGTGATATATCTGAATTTGAATCACTAGTATATATGGATATAATATGATGAAATATTTTACAAGTATATATGTGATGCAAATACTTTTATTACCTGCACTGTTAAATTTATCATCTCTTAATATGTTAGATTTATTCACCCTTCTGAAGATTTAAAGTCTATGTAAACATCGTAGTTGATATTTTATATTTCTGAAGGCAAGCATGTCCTTTCGTTTGCACATAAACGTTTGTCAGACTGGTAATGATGGTTGCTTTTTATGGACCCTTAGTGAATAACATTATTTAACGCACCTTCTCTATACAATCAACTGAACCTACAAATGTTTTCTGTTGCAGTGTTCATGGCAAGGGGAAATTAGGAAATAACATCCATAAATCCTCATTGAACTATGTTTCGATTGTAACGTGACTCTGTTGTTGTGGTAAACACATTTATTTCTACTTCGTATGCACGTCTTGAAGCACGTTATATTATAAAATGTTTCTGTCTTGGCATATCGGCTCAAAGTACCTTCATTTAAACATCTCCTGAATTTACTGTACGCATTTGTCGCCTGGTTTTGTTTCAAACGCAAAACAAGCAGTAGGATATATACGGATTTTGGGCCACTTAACCTTTGACCTCTCTCCACTCTTGTGACCTTCAACTCTAGTCTCTCACCTTTATTCTCTGTCACCGACCCACACAATTCTACTACAAACTGGGACTCTGACATTCAAAATGCTATGAAATCGTCTGTGTCACTTGTCCTGAAATCAGATGTAATTAACAGTTTTACAAAAAGACGTAGGATCATAACATTTTATCAAAGAATCGAGACAGTCGTGCGCAACATTGTATGAAAACCCCTAGGCCAGTAACCTTCAAACTGTATGAAAACTAAAACATTCTATAACGACAAAACTACACGTCCAGTAAGCCAAACATGTAGCGTTAAATGTCAACGAGTATCCCAATTTCATATTACTATGGAATGAATTCGTTGTTTGGTGATTGTAACAGGATGATGCCAGGTTAAGATTAAAATTTATCTAAGACACTAAAATCAATTTCATGGATGTGATATTTACTTAAAATGTAATTGAATGATCCCGACACTAAATTAAGTGCCCACAAAGTCCAACAATAGATCCTTCAAGTTAGCGTTAGAATTATCTTCCACTCTCTTGTTCCGTATACACTTGCTTGTAAGTAATGAGGTATAAAAGGCCGTGATCTATTTGAGTAAGAAAGAGCTAAACGCCCACTATTGACACTATTGCAATAGGAGTAATTCAGGCGGCGCCGCCATTTTCTTACCGACGGAAGGATGGCAGCCTCGAGTGACTCTGTGCATTCGTTGTTGGTGTTCCTCACTAACAATTTTTGAACTAGCATGTGACATGAGGATTTGTTGGCCAGTACTAAATGATCCACACGCGAACCATAGCACAGAGCTTTCTCGGAAGATAGGCAAGCGACCTGCTTACCAGTGAGTGGGTTGCTAGCAACCCATTACACATATTGCATCCTATTTGTTTCGCTCAGGGCCGGAAACGTTTCCCAGGAAGTCATTAACGAAGACACAGGAATCTGCCAGCGATGACTGGGCAGTGGTTTGACAGACTCAGATGTGTATCTCACATAAATTGATCGATGGCCTGGATAATAGTGAATATACTTCCATCAGAGAGGACACAAAATTGCTCACAGAAAATAACGCAGCAATACAAGGCGTCGTCGCAAAGAGATCCCTGAGAACCAATATGACGGTGTCGGCGAGTACAACCTGGCACGAATTCTAAATTATCGTTCCAAGAGCAATTTAAGTGCTGGCTATCAGCGCAACTGTATGTTGTATTACAGATGACCACACTTCATCCGGAACCATTCTGGAGTCTATCGCACATCTTCTAGTTTGGCAGGGGTGTCGGAAAGTTACGTTTGGCGCCAATCGGACAGTTGCACTGACATGGTGCGGTAATGACAGCGAAGACTTATGAAGAGGCCACTACGATAAATGACGATGCTGTCAAACCTATTTCTGTAGATGCCAGTCATGCTGACACTATCGCTTGGAGAAGAACAACTGTCATTCGTGTTCTCGATGGGTCACTTTATGATATCGTGGATCCATATGATGCCCGACGAGGTTCAGAGCACAGTGACATATAAATTTACAATGCATATCAGTAACCAGCAATGAGTTTATGCTCCCAGACATTCATTAGTGGAGTTTAATGGCGCGCGTCGGTTGAAAAGACGAGGTGGAAACCTGGTGGCGTTTGATTGATTTTTGGTACTCAGTTGTCATTGTGACTCCACGTTTATCAAGAACCTTATGAAGAAGTTCTTTTCAATGTTGAACACAAACAAGTCACATGCGCAAAGTACAAACTGATGTTGCTCATGTGGCGAGATCAAAACGTCGACAAGGGACTGCAGATTTCTTAACGAGATTTTGCAACGTTATATCCAATATATTACGTTTCCCACAAACACTTGGATGTGTTCAGACAGTCTATCGTGGATATACACTTTGGAGCCAGTGTGTGAACTGCTAGTGCCTAAGATGCATCACCATCATATTATTGGACAAACGCTAATCATCGAGTGGTCTCGATGAATTTTTAATGTTTGCAATGTTTGCCGAACTTGTAATTGATCATAGCACCCAAACGCACTATCAGACACAGATTACCTGCAATTCACAAACGTGATTAAGCCTGGGCTCAAAGACACATAACAAATCTCATACACAAATTTATCGGAGACAATGTGACATAATTACCTTGTAAAATTGACATCAGACGCATAGAAGAACATCGGGATATCTTTGAGGCGGTCCATGGTCTCAGAAGCAGACGGAAAAAATAAACTGCCACTGTCGTTGACATCAATTAATAAGATCAATGCTGCACGCAGATGGGTCGTGGAATTTTAATAGCGCTGCATGAGGCCAAGGATTAAACGATGACAAAATAAGGTGGACTACTTTCATTTATGGCTGAAATTTTCCGCGTTGATTGCCTTTGCTGTACCCATTGGTGTAGTAGAAACCGCCTTGGGAAATGTTATGAAAAAGAAATTGGCGGCGAAATCGGCGACGGCCATTTTGGTACAATAAGACGCACATGCATGTCGCGAGCAAACGGCTGTGGTATTATCGACTTCCACTTCTAACTGCCCACACAATGATGGAGGATTTACCCAAAATCAAGCTCAATGACACGTGTCTAAGACATGATTAAAAAAAGATGAGGGCCTTCGATTTACCTAATGACACAGCACAGGACTCACACGCGTGTGAAGTTCCGGGAAACAACAAAGTTGTGGACCCTGTATAACTTTGATCTACTAGAGCTGGCGTGACCATATGCGGGTTAACCGCTATGAGCCCACAACAGCGTGCCGGCCTGTCACAAGAAACTGGTATCATCAACCTAGATTCATGTTTCGGTCTAGCCAACCATTAGGCTGCGTTCACGATAGATTCGCGTGCATGGTACACTTGTATGCCATTTTGATAGTCGACGCTGATGACGCAGACGCGAGGTTAGAAGCATTTGGAACCCTTGAGGCAAACATCAACTACGAGAATACCGTGAAACTATGGTCTTTTCATAAAGCAAAAGAGTGAATTTGATTACTACTACTACTAATTGCAAGTTGTCGCTAGACTGATATTTTGTGCTATTAACTTTATACTATCGTCAAATACTTATTCCCCTTAACTACAAATCGTTCTATAATTTAGTATATCAAACCGATGTTTACCTTAACACATCGAATGCAACAATGCTGACGAGCTAGACACCGGTTTTGGAAAACACTGTTAACTTGATCTCGATAAAACAACCTTTTCTGAAAATCCGACAACTCTTGGATACCTAATATTGGATATTGGCTGTATCAGGAATCAAACCTGGATAGCAAATATAAGACACCAAAGTAGCTTGACCACTGCGTTTTTAGGGTTGTCTTCCTCATCTGCATATATAGAGAGGAAATAAAGATATCATAGATTACCTTTCACGTGACTTAAATGCACTGCATATATTTGTTTGATTTATCATTACTTATCACTCTCATGTTAATCACAAATTTTAGCGTCATTACATTTTCGTGAATGTTGTACTGACATATTTTCTACACAATGATGTCGCGAATTAAGGAAAGAGTATATTTCTGCCTGTTACATAGTCTTAGCTGTGAAAACTATTATAGAGAACTGTGCCTTACCGAAATTTGCAACAAAAAACGTTACAAGATTAAGAAATTGTTCGAGAACGAGTTAGTCTTTCTTAAATAGACATTTGAGACATTAGACAATGGAAAATGTATATAATATGAACTATTTATAAAAAAAGTAAAAATGGGAGAATTAAAACATAGGTTAGGACAAATCACTTTTCAACGTCACTTGTTCTTGACAAGTGGTTGGGAAACAAATTTGTACAGCCCGGAAAGCAGAGACCTAATGAGAGTACTGGAGAACTAGTTAAAATTTCATAGAGTAAGAGTAAAAGCAAAACTGACTGATTAATTAAAGGGATATAACTCTCATTATACCCCTCCTCTAGCGCACCAGCGCTCGTGCTGATTAAACCTTACTTTTGGCGCAAAACTATCACCTTCTGTAGAAAAATGTACTCTTGGCGGGCGCATTTTGCTTACTGAATTTTTGTTCTACGGGATATTCACGGACGTACTAAAGAAAGCTCAGTATGCTCATAGTGTGTACGATTTTAAATTAAGTGCATATAATCCAACCAGTAACTGGAGTTTGACATACAAGAGCTAAAACTAATAATCTTGAAAGTTACCAGTAGCTCCCACCCCAACCTCATGTGCAGGCACCTATGACTATTAATACAATTGTATTGACCGAAATTCTCGATCTGTCAATTTTGTTATGAATAATGCACGTTTTTGAAAACAAATATATTATACCTTGATATAGCATTGACCAATCAGAACTCAAATTACATAAAAAAGTATGGTGTGCATACTACTTATAGTCATAAAATAAATAAGTTTTTTTATGAATAATTAATCGTAATATAATGAAATTTATTTTAAAATACCCATTCATTTGTAAAGTTTTAGTAAACTTATTTTATGATATTAGTTTATACTTTCACTATTTAAGTTATCTGTAAATTAGAATAATATAAAAATATTATTAACTAATTCTAAATAGGAGACATAATTCAAATAAGAAAAATGAGAAAAAAGATATATTTAAAAAAAAATTGATTAATGAATGCTGTATAGAGTTATGAAATTTAGTCCGTTTGGATATACCGTATTAAGACGGTGAATCCAATAGGTTTACTTTAGCAGACGTTCCATCTCAGAATCAGCTATAACAATAGGTTGAAAGGAGAAATCTTGCAAAGTATGGGAGCTGTTGTTAAAATGTGCGGCAACATGAAAGGAAAATGATTGAGCGATATAATGTTTTATGTCTGATCTATGTTGGTTCATACGTTTAGATATTTGTTGACTGATTTGTCCAATATATTGAATGCCACATTTTTGGCTGTAATCAAATAAATAACATTTTATGTTGCGCAATTAGTATCACAATGCATATTAAATGTTTCTTTCGTATTGTGACTATTGAAAGAAGTATTTTCATTAATAAAAGAACAATGCGAACATCTAGGTCTATCACATTTTGTTGATGATCCTTTTTTATACGATTTTTCTAGTTTAGAATTATTTAGGAAATTTTTAAGATAATTATTCCTTTTATAATCAAGTGTGGCTTTGCTTTCGTGGAGCAATTTAACACTTTCTTCACACGATAATTTTAATAAATCCCAATATTTACTGATACTCTAACCTATATTAGGCAAACGTGGATTATACGAAAGGAATGATATCTTTATTTTTTATTTTATAATGTAAAGATTCAAGTTGTGTAAGAGAATATACTTTTTGGAAAGCAGCATTAATGATGCAAAAAAGGTAATTTCTATTTAACAAATGTTGATCTAACTCTGTAAAAGATGATATAAATATATATCATCCGCAATAATTCTTCTATATATGTTTGATTGACTCTACGACATGAAGAATATTCAACATATTGATGAATATTCATGTTTTTAAGATGAACCTTGGTAGTGATGTCATTATTTTCAATTTTCACGACCTCTACATCCAAAAATGATATCTTAGTTTCCAACACATAGAATGTAATTTTTTTTTGTTGGTTGTAATTTGTTTAAACAGTCTATAAAATAAGAAAGGACTTTTAATGAATAATTTCAAACCAGACAGATATCGTCTAAAAATCCTAATCAAGTATCTGGTTTTAAAAGGCATTTATTTAGAAAGTAATTTTCTAATTTCCCCATAAATAAAGATACTTAAGGAGCTGTTGTAGGATTACCCATTGCCGTTCCCAACATTTGGAGATAGTTTGTATTACCATATTAAAAAATGTTATTTTCGAGCACAAGTTTTATCAAATCAAACAAAGGTTCTTTTGATAGTTTACATGTATATTCGTTTTCTTCAAGATAATATTTACACGCTTCGATTCCATCATTGTGTGGTATATTCGTGTACAGTGAAACCACATCAAGTGTAACTAGGAATGAAATTTGCAGTTAGTTTTGGCAAAGATTTTAATTTGGTAATGAAATCAAAGGTGTCTTTGACATATAAAAGTAATGATTTCATCAGTGGTTGTAAAATATGATCACTATATTTCAATATATTATTTTAATTGAGTTATATATAAAAATAATTGGTCTTCATCGATACCCGAAAGGGAGTGACTTATCATCCGTTTTATATATTTTGGGTAGAATATAAAACTGAGATGTGCGTATTATATTTGGGAAGATATCAAGTTCATCATAAACGGAGCAATTGTGTACAGAGATTTCATTAATCCATTTGCTTAGTTTTGCTTTAATTTCTTCAGAAGGATTATAGGAATGTTTTGTATAATGTACTTCATCATTTAATTGTCTTTCTACTTCTATAATGCAAACCTCCTTATTCATTATTACTATGGTGCTAGACTTATTGCTTTTGTAATAATACTACTTTGGTCTTGTGATAAGGTAGACAAAGAATTTAGTTCTTCTTTAGGTATGTTTTTAAAATGTTTTCTTTTAGGACTGCTATTTAAAATTTCTTGTTTAGTTCCTTCAATATAAAAATCGAAATAAATATCTCGTCCACTGGAAGGTGTAAATGATAATTCATTTTTCATTGGAAACAGGCTTGTTTTGTAGACGAAATCAACTTTCATATTGTGAATATGTACATGATTGTGAGAAAAATTCTTTTAATTTTAATGATCTTGCATATTTAAAAAAAAATGCTTCTGCTAAATTAATATTATCATGCACCTTGTTTCTAAAGCAATATGATAACCCCTTAACTAAAATAATGTAATCACTATTAGTTAGAATTCACTCAGAAAGGTTGAGCTACGTTTCGTTTCCACTTTCGATTTCCTTTTCTTTTTCTTTTCTTTCCTTTTCTTTTCTTTCCTCCATCTGTTCTTGTTTTATATTCTAACAAATCTATTATTTCACTTCTGTTTGTGTTGTCTGCAACAGATCTTTTAGGGTTCCCAATAGTCTTTTTATTGTTGCTATTACTGTTATGCTGGATTCGTGTGTAATTTTCTTCGCCCCAATTTTTACTGCAGCTGCATAATTTGCACCTAGTGTGCCTGGGGCTGTTAAATTTTTTCCTTGATTATTCATAGAATTGTTTTGCCTGGGTCTATTATGTGTTGTGTATATAGGATTCGGTTGATAGGTTCTTCTTGATGTTGACGATGCTTCTTCCATTTCATTTTCATTTCTTGGTCGTTGTTTATTCCGTGTGTGATTCTTAGTTCCTGCACGTTTATTTTTGACGTTTATGAAGTTAATTTCCTCTACTGATTCATTTCGTTGTTGAATATATCTTTTTGATTTATCTCTTACTATGTTCTTCTATTTCTTTGACTATCTTGATTATTCTCTGATGTTCTTCTTTTAGTCTTTCACATATTTCCAGCGATACATTTTCCGATACGGAGTCAATAGATTTTTGAAGCTTCATTGATGCTGTCATTCCTAGCATGCATCTTTAGTTTAAAATGAAATCCCTTTGGCACAAGATTGTCTTCCAAGCAATTTTCAAAAAAGCGAGCGTGTAATCCATTTTTCATCTGTTCCTCTGCTAAACCTTCCATTGTTGTTTTTAAATACGTCACTCTATTGCTAATCCGTGGATCATAAGTTGATGCCGTGGTTTTCCCCAGGTTTTCTTGATAAATGATTAAATAAACAGCACCGACACGTAGAATCTTATATATATATATATATATATATATATATATATATATATATATATATGTGTGTGTGTGTGTGTGTGTGTGTGTGTGTGCAGATATTTCAAGAACTTGACGTTTGTTTCCATTTGATCTTAATCCTGAGTCGATTTCAACTACCAGTATACAGTACTTTAGATCGAACCCTGTTCACACTTATGTTGCTAGGAGTGTATTGCTACGTCGATACTGGACATGTACGTTTTTTTTTCTTTATATCACAGTACATTACAATAACATACTGGCATTGGTCTTATTTGTCTATTTCTACATCGAATGTGAGAATGATATTAATAACAAAATGTCAAATAGAAATAAAAAGTACCCTACCGTCTTGATTTTAGTAAGCAAAAACATACTTAACAGAAAAAAGGCACTTACCTCTATAATCATTTGCTATAAAACAAAGTTAGTATATTAAGTTCATTTCCATTTAACATTTATGAACATCAGCTATCTTGAGGACAAACGTATGAAAATGCTTCCGAGGTGATTGTTTTGGAAAAGGCAGCATAATGGATACAGAGAAAAACAAAAACGGGTCAGATATATTATATAATGTGTAACTGCGTCTGTAGGGCCAACGTCGACTTGTATGTATTTTTGTTGTGTTTGATTTGGTGATTTTTTCCCCAAACTTTATGAATACAACATGAACATAGCTCTCATTCTACATTAAATATGCAACAGTATATTGAACATCGTTTGTGAATTGTATACTGCATATCAAAATCGATTTTTGCATCTTCAGCTTTTCAAAATTTGAGTACAAATGCGAATATTCGGATCACTATAATGTTTGAGATGAAAATAGCTATTCAAACGAGTCGTCAAATTACAATCAGTTGTCTCTTCTATCACTAGCAGCAGAGAGAGCGATCAGACCACTTTAGGGAATGGTCACCCTTGTTTTTAGACAAAAAAAAAATAGTGACCCTTCATAGAGGTCTACGATTAATGTTTGTCCCAAACAGAATTGTAGACGAGCCCTCTCTGCTGCTATGTTATTCTGAATAATCCTGGGAATCTTCATCTTAATCCTGGGAATTTGTTCTATGTTTCAAGTAATATTCAAGTTCTGATGGTCGTTTTTCTATTTTTGGATTTATGTTCTTTCTTTTTCTGTAATATATCATCAAACTTCTGTATCGATCTCCATCTCAATTTTTGCAAATCTGATATAATCCTCTAACGTTGTTGTTACAGCCAACACAACTTCGTGGACCAGCATGAGGGTTATTCTTTATAAGATAATTATGTTTTTGCAATATTCTCCACGACATTTTTTATCACATTTGTTAGTGGTTCCTTGACGCAGCCACGCACAATTGTTCATTATATTAATGATATATTTTTAATTCAATTTAATTTTATCATCATCCCTTCTGCTGCTATTAATTAAAAAATTGTTATATTAAAAATAATGATACATCCAGAATCTCATACTGCAAGAATAGCACGAGAACGATTAGAAGCAATTAAAAAATTTCTTCCTGTCAGAGACTCATTTAGAAAAAATCTACAAGCGCAGCAAGAAGCACAAGCTGAGTACGAAGAAGAAACTAAAAAACTGTTTAAACCCGTCACTGCAGCTACTGAACAAGTTACAGCTGTCATCAAAGAAGATCTTCTTCCGGTATCAAAACAAACAGCAGTACAAACCGAAAAAATAGCAAGAAGAACTAAACAGACAAAGAAGATTTTACGAGATCTTCCAACTGATATAGCTGGAAGAAATACTTGAAAGTATTGGAAAACTTCGTACTGAAGTCGCCGACGTGAGAAAAGAACATACACCTGAACCCGAACTAGTAGCAAAAAAACGTAGAATTGATTGCAAAATTTAGGAAAGGGGTTGTTGAAGAAATTAGAAATACTAAAAAAGAACAATTACCCGAAGTAATATTAAATAGTACATTTAATTAATCTAGTATTTTAAAACCCCGTCATGAAAAAGTAAATGATGATAATCTTATTAAATGGATATATCGCGTATATTACAACAAAAAACAAGCTAAAGGCCAAGAATACAAATATCTTGATGAAGAAGTAAAAAGACTTTATAGAGAGAGACTGAAACAACAAGAACAAAAACAACTCGCCCAGTATCAACTTCCTCCACCACAGCAAGAACCTTCACCTCTGCAGCGATTATACACCCGACGAAGTACTATATTGAGGGAACCAATTGAGGAGTTTAAAGAAGAAAGAGAACGGATGTTGGCAGGGGGGATGATGATGATCCTCCGAGCGCTGTAGGAAGTGGTTTTCTGACTACATTGGGAGAAAACAATTTTGTTTGTCCTGATAATATCATTAATGATGTATCACGGTTAGAAGTTCTCATAGGAGGAAAACGAGCTGGAAATAATTCACCAGAAATGATTAATGAAGCAGCTGATATTTGTCGGCGATTATTTCAAGGTGGTATCATGGATATCGGAGTTTACCGAGAACTTATCGATGAACTTGTTGATGGCTAGTTGTTAGATAAATAACAAATAAAATAAGATGATCATACATAATAATCATCGTAAACCCGTACAGGTCAGAGCGGTAAACTCACGATTACCAATCTACAGAGTTACTTACGGAGATGGACTTGGTGATGTTGTGCGGGGATTATTCACAAGGATGGCTCCAAAAGCAGCACCCGTTGCAAAACAATTATCGATGAAAGCTATTGATATTGTTCGTGATAAAGCCCCTGGAGCAATTGTCAATGATGCTGGTAAGGATTTTTCGGCAATCAAAGATAGACTAGCACGATTATTGTGACGAAAACAACAACCGGTAAAATTACCAAGTACTGAAATTATGCCCGCAGACGTAAGTAAAATAATAAATCAGGCTGCAAATAAAAAACTAGCGGAATTATCTAAAGAGGCAGAAAGAAATATAACATCAAATTTGATAGCAGATCAAGGACTCGGTGAACCAGGGAATAATATTTCAAGTTTGATATCAGGGAGTGGAATTTCCCGAACGCGATAATCAACATGTTAAACGAAAATAATTATAATAAAATGTTCAAGCGTGAATCAGACACAGTATTTGATATGGAGGCGCCGGTCTTTAAAGATGAATCGGTACGTGATTATCAGTTTTATTCTTATGAAGCACGAATACCAGATCAACGTGTAAGAATTGAACTGCAAGTTCATGACACAAGTATATACTTTTTACCCGCTGAATCTTTTCTTGAGGTAGAAGGTACAATTGTAAAAACGGATGATACTAATTATGCAAATACAGTAAAAGTTGGTTTAGTCAACAACGGGATCATGGCACTGTTTGATAGCGCCACTTACATGATCGATGGAAAAAATATCGAATCGATTCAGAAAGATGTAGACGTTGCTACAACAATAATAGGATTAGCAAGATATTCTGATGATTATACAAGATCAGCAGGTCCTACAATGATGTTTGTGAAAGATAATTCCAATCACCATGAAAGCGATCCGTATAATATAAGACGACCAAGAACTTTTGCCGATGATGCTGATGCTGCTGTGCGGCCAGTAGTTCATGGTTCTAATGAAAATTTCAACTTGGGATTTGCAGCACGTAAAAATATGTTACTAGGAGACAATAGAAGATTCTCATGTGCAATTCCACTATCGCATATTTTTGGATTTTGTAGAAATTTTAGAAAGGTTATTTTTGGAGCTAGACACACGGTGGTTCTTGTAAGAAAGGGTGATGATAACGATGCTCTGTGGAGATCTGCTGGTGATGCTGGTAAAGTAGTAAGTAGTAATATGGGGCACCCTAGCGTCAATAGGAATTATCATTACAGAACCCCCTGGGCAACTCTAGCGTCAAGGGAAATTTAACATGGAGAAAAATCGTGGGCAATTCTAGCGTCAAGGGGAATTTAACATGGAGAAAAAATCGTGGGCAACTCTAGCGTCAAGGGGAATTGAACATGGGGGAATAAAGTGTGGGTCTATCTAGGGACTAGGGGAATTTAACATATGGAAATTGAACATGGTGGGTCTGTATAGCGTCAAGGGGAATTGAACATGGTGGGATTATCTAGGGACAATGATTGTAAAGGGTCAAACACAACAGAGACAGAAACATACATACACTAGTACAAGCGTGAGATTTATATATAAAGCATTACCAAGACCTGAAATCTTGCTGGGGTGTTCAAAAATTTGCATAATTGTAATGATGCTATAAATAGCTATAATCAAGGAAATGCTCAACGACAAAATGGATGTAACTAAAAGTAACGCTAAAATGACGAAATTGACCCAGAATTTAAAGGAAAATAAACATATCCCCGAAAATTAAGTTAAAATGGTTTAGACTAAAATGAATAAAATTAGTAACTACTTACAATATCAACTTCTGTGACGATCGTGGATAAATACCTATGTATCTATAATCAGCTGAAATTCCTATGAAATCCCACTATCTATTTATAGCTCCAACTTGTGGGTTATTCCTTTGGAAAATCCCACTATCTTTTTATAGCCTCAGCTTGAGTGACGTTCCTGTTTGTGAACTCTAGTATTTATGTATAGCTACAAAATGTGGAAATCCCCAAGTCCATATTTATAGTCTCAAAATTTCCAGCGTCATTGACGTCACTGTACTGAACACTAGGGGATAAATGGCAACAGTGTTGCAAGTGGCTGACCTGAATACGCGCTACTGTAGGTAGGTAGGTAGTGTGTATCTGATAGGGATAAAGTGAGTTTTATAGGGACAAACAGAGACCAATACACACACACACACACACACACACACACACACACACACACACAGAGGGAAGAGGAAAAAACAAACCCCAAATATACTATCAACACAGAAGGGAGATAATACAAACCCCAAATAAACTATCCACACAAACGTACGCGAACGCATACAAACCCCAAATATACTATCCACACTCCGGAATAAGAAGAAAAAAACAACCAAATATACGATCTACACAACATACGCGAACACACACACACACACACACACACACACACACACACACACACACACACACACACACCACACACACACACACACACACGCACACCACAGAGGGAAGAAGAAAACCATTATACGCTATCCACACGGAGTGAAGAAACAACCCTTTATATATATACTATCAACAGAGAGTGAAGAAAATAACCCATTATATTCCATCAACACAGAGTGAAGAAGGAAAAGTGTTTTGAAAGCACCTAAGCCCTCACCTGCAATGACCAACTCTGCCAAACACCTACACCCCACCCACCCCACTCCCAACCCTACAAAACCCATTTAACCCGTTATTTTATGGCATCAGTGTGTGATTTAGGAAACATCAAGACACAAAATGATGCATGAATAGACTGACTATTGTTTACGGACTTGCATGCCTAAAGAGCGTGCGTGAAGGAAAACATCCTTCCATTTCAATTTTAACTAAAACATGATCCAGAGGGGTAGAGAGAGGTGAAAGAGCACAATTTCATAAAGTGTGAGTAAAAACAAAACACGCCATCCTTATTATACAATGTCAAGACCAAGATACACTTACGTTTTCTTTCTGGTCTATTCTCTTTTAGAAGGTAATATGAAATTTCACATCAGGGCCAACGCATCGGCTCACATTGTCAATTTTTCCATTTCCATGTCTTTACTGGCACAAGTTTTTCATCATCTTCAATTTCTTCTTCTTCTTCTGAATCCCTCTTCTCTGTTTCGTCTTGTTTCTGTTTCTTCTCTTTTCTCGTAGGGCACTCTGAATTCCAGTGTCCTTTCTCCTGACAACGAGGGTGTTTCTGCACCGCGACATATTTTTGTTGCGTTTCAGGGAACTAATCGATTAAACTCACAAACTCACTCTTATATGATATTTGACAAACTAGGTATCACAGATATTTCTTTACGGATAAACGGACAACAAGAACCAACAGAGAATATACAACTAAATTATGAACAGAATCGTACAGGACGTGTATATTATCATTTAATGTCATTCATGGGACGTGATCAAAATGTTGATACTGGATTGCAACTATCACAATTAGATTTTAGAACTTTATATCCGATTTATTATTTTTCACTTGAACATTTTGATCTATCAAAACAATCTGTCGTTGATATACATCTTAAAGCAACATTAAATACAGGTGGTGTTGATTATAGAGCAATCGCAGTCATACTCAGCGATAAAGCCATGTTACTTGAAGGTGGTAGTGGTCGAATGAGAGTCGTTGATGCACCAGTGGAAAATCTTTAATTATTCAGAAAAATATATTTTATATAAAAATGTCGTATGGTCATGTTAATGTTACTCTGACTCCCGGTCAAGTCAAAAAGCTTCAATCAAAAACCGCCAGCAAATGCGGAACTAAAATATCACTAAAACGAGATCAGATGGGTGGTGGTCCAAACAAATTATCGTTGACAAATAATCAGATTAAACATTTCAATAAAGCCCTAGAATCAAAAACTGGAGTTCAATTACATCTTTCTCCGAGCGCCATCAAGGACATGGTTAAAATAGGTGGTATATTTCCACTTCTTGCGGCTATACCAGCGTTAATAGCTGCTGCCGCTCCAGCCGTAGCAAAAGCAGCCGCGTTAGGTGCTGTTGCAACAGCTGCTAGAATGGCTCTAAAGAAAGCAACTGGAAATGGATACCAAAAAAAGGGACGCGGTCAAAGATTACCGGGATCTCGTTGGGGAAGAGGTCTGAGGCTTCCACGTTAGACTTTCCAGCATCAAATTTTGATTTACTTGATGCTGCTAAAAGATTCAAAATAAAAGCCTTTAGAGGTGTTTTTATGCGAGATCAATTACCAAAACAACCGAATAAACTCGAAAGAGGTATTATTAATCTAGACTCGAATTCAGGACCCGGTACTCATTGGGTATCATACGCGGTTGATCCAACTGGAATCGTTTATTTTGATTCATACGGGTTAGCTCCACCTGTTGAATTTATCAAGTATGTCGCACCACTTTACGCAAGAACCTCTGGTTCCAAAGTTTGGTATTCAACGCAACCCACACAAACAATGACAGATCCGCCAATATGCGGCTGTGAGGTAATTAATGTACTTAACGCTATATCAAAATCATCCAAACCGCCACATAAAGTTGATGTTGATCTGTCGAAGTATGCGACTAAAGATGAACTTGCTGATATCATGAATCTTGCTGGAGTTGATCCAGATGAGGTTGTTATTTTTCAAGATCGATATGGTAAACTAAAAGCGAGCAATATCAGATGGAATGTTATAGTTCGACGAGTATTCGGTGCAGTTACGGATAATATTCCTGTGTTTACTGACAGCGGCAGAATCAGAGATTCAAGTGTATCATTTACAACCATCAGAGATGAAATTACAAGAAGCGTTGAACTTAACATGAACGGGAACAAAATAGTAGCTGTAACAACTCCAAAATCTGACAACGACGTCGCAAACAAACTATACGTCGACAACGTAGACAGTAAACTATCCACGCTGCGGGCCGAGTATGACGTTCATGTAAGCGCTTTTGCAAGATTTCGCAGAAACCATCAAAAAACCGCACAAGAATTCGTCGGCACTCCGCACGCCATTGACATAAAACTCGTTGATATCAAAACTAACCTAGACACGATCAAACGAACACAGCAAGACATCTTAGCGGGGATTCCTGAGATCGTTAATAAAACCAATTTGATTAAAATTCCAGCCGGAATAACTCCTGGGCATATCACAAACATCGTATACACAGTATAATCGGGATTTGCAACATGGTCGCAGAAAAATAAAACCATCAAATATACCGCAACAGTCACTGGCGTGTTCAGGCTGTCTGTGTTCAGTGCTGCAAAATTTGAAATATTTGCAACGTTTCCATGGCGTCATTGAACGGATAGGTTTTCCGGGGTTGTATCTGTTATATTAAATAGCGGAACCGAAGAAATACTTATTTTGGAAGCAGATGATAAAAAATTAACCGCAACATCTTACTGGTGGTGTTTGGAATTTGTAGCTGAAACACCTCAATTGGTTACTGCATAAAAATATATGGACGGAGCACAATACAGATACAATCAAGCGCGTGAATGGCAGGGGCGCTAAGAGATCGAGTCGAACAGAATACAGTAAAAGTAAAAAAATATCGACGACGATTAGTTATGGTTGATGTGATTGTTTATTCAGTATCCGCTGTTGTTGCTGGAACAGGTGTTATATTATCAGCGGTGACAATGATGGCACCAGTAGCCGTAACTATTTGTATTTTAGCAGCAACAACGATTGCAGGTGTGCTCAATATCATCACAAAAAAATATGTACTTGCACGAATGAAAAATTATCCGATTACATGATAAGATTACATACAGCGACGGTCGCATACTTGAAGTTATCCTTGTTGTTATCAGCGAGTCTCAGTGATGGAATTATATCTGATTTCGAGTTTTCAATGATGACTAAAATATATGACGAAGGTATCGGTATTAAAGACATAAATACTAATAATGACAGAATTACTCCAGCAGATCGTGACTAACATAACTGCGCCAAAGATAACGATGATCTCGGTAAGTTCAACTAATCCTGAATTTAGTATTAACTTTCCTACTGCAATTCCAGTTAAGGAAATAGCACTAGCTCAATTACGAGTATATTACAGCTGGCCAAATATCAGATCAAAATCATTTAATGGTACACAAGCAAATAATTCGCTTGTATTTGCTAACAAGAACAAACCAGATGGTACTCCTGACTGGATAGATGTTGGAATACCCACTGGTAGTTATGAGATCGAACAAATCAATGAGGAATTTCAACGTAGAATAAAATCAATAACCGGAAAAGAAGCGAAAATATCGATTAACGTTCATGAACCGACGCTGTCCTTGACGGTTGAAATACATTCTCCTGATTACGTCGTTGATATCTATCAATCCACGATAAGATCCGCACTAGGTTGGCCATATGTTCCCCCGGTGTATGAAGGACCACCAGAACCGAAGTTAAATGAATTTCTTACGAATGTGAGTAATTATGCAAGCGGATTAAATTATCTTAATGGAAACTCCGCTCATCAGTACGCTGATGGAATTATTTTTGATTATGTATTTTATAAAAAAATAATTACCAAAAAAATAATTGAATCAATAGGTAAAAAATTTAAGGATGAATATCAAGCTCGATTTAAAATTTTACAGAATTCATTTTCTAGTATTACACAATTGTACAGTGATGATGTAAAACAACAAATCATTGAGTCAATACAACATTTAAATAAAGTTATATCAGATTTTCGTGATGCTAATACAGTAATTGTTGATAGATCGGTCATAAGAATTGCATCTGATGGTAAATTAACAGGTTCAAGATTAGATTATTCTTTTAATGATTTATTTACCAATCATTACAAAAAAACCTACGAGGAAGTATTAAAATTTACATTACCAGAATTTGACACAACTGAGTTAAAAAAAATTTCTCAATGATCTTATCAACGAAAACGTTCCTAAAATACTCGATGCATGGAGAAAACTGCCACCACCTTCAACTGTTCTCAGACATGATAATGATCCACACGGCTGCGGCAGGCACGTATCTCCGGGAATCGTTAATATAACCAGCACGATGGTGGTCAATCTGGTTTGTGACGTAGTCGATGGCAGCTATCAAATAGATCTCGGAAAATCAAATCAGGCTCAACAAGGGTACATCCTATACACGTTCACACCACAAGTTCCCCCTGGAAGTTTAATCGTGCAAGAACCAACTAATCCTGTGTATCTGCGGTGTCACAGTAATATGTTGACACGAATAAATTTTAAGCTCACAGACCACCTTAATCGCTTAATTGACATACGTGGAGAAGAGCTTGTGATAAATCTGTATGTGAAATCTTAATTAATCCAGCAAATATTATATAATGTACCAGCACGTGATGGTTTTTATACATGACAAAGAAGCACTTGAAAACGCCATCAGAATAGTGTTTTCACAAAACAGAGCAATTTAGCGTTAACTTAGTTATTGATGAATATGGAAACGAGGTTTTCTTATTAACACAAGAACAGTTAGATGAACTCCGTCGAGAACATATTATCGAGATCATTTGTAACAGAGATCAGATTCTAAATTATACACACTCCTGTATTAAACTCGATCAACTTAATAAAATAATATTTCAGAATAAATAAATAAATATAATCAATGATGGGATAAATTAAACAAATTAATCAATTTTGTACAATCTGAAATAATTTATTATTATTCTGAAATGAATCAATCTGATGGGGTGGTTGGTACTGAAAATTATACAAATCAATCAGTTTGTTAATTCTGATGGGGTAATTGGTACTGAAAATTATACAAATCATCAGTTTGCTAATTCTGATGGGGTAATTGGTACTGAAAATTATACAAATTAATCAGTTTTCCAAAAAATACTACAAAACAAATATTTTATTATTATTCTGAAATATTTTTATTATTATTCTGAAATATTTTATTTTTTTATGAATCAATCTGATGGAGTGGTTGGTACTGGAAAGTATACAAATTAATTAATTTATTAATTCTGGTGGGGTGGTTACTAAAAATTATACAAATCAATCAGTTTATTAATTCTGATGGGGTGGTTGGTACTCAAAAGTATACAAATCAATCAGTTTATTAATTCTGATGGAGTGGTTGGTACTGAAAATTATGTAAATCAATCAGTTTTCCAAAAAATACTACAAAAAAAATATTTTATCATTATTCTGAAATATTTTATTATTCATGTAAATTAATTAATTTATTAATTCTGATTGGGCGATTGCTACTTAAAAGTATGCAAATCAATCAGTTTATTAATTCTGATGGGGTGGTTGGTACTGAAAATTATGTAAATCAATCAGTTTATTAATTCTGATGGGTGATTGCTACTTAAAGTATGCAAATCAATTAATTTATTAATTCTGATGGGGTGATTGCTACTTAAAGTATGCAAATCAATTAATTTATTAATTCTGATGGGTGATTGCTACTTAAAGTATGCAAATCAATTAATTTATTAATTCTGATGGGGTGATTGCTACTTAAAGTATGCAAATCAATTAATTTATTAATTCTGATGGGTGATTGCTACTTAAAGTATGCAAATCAATTAATTTATTAATTCTGATGGGGTGATTGCTACTTAAAGTATGCAAATCAATTAATTTATTAAGTCTGATGGGGTGATTGCTACTCAAAATTATACAAATCAATCAGTTTATTAATTCTGATGGGGTGATTGCTACTCAAAAGTATACAAATCAATCAGTTTTCCAAAATATATTTTCTTATTATTCTGAAATATTTTATTTTTTTATGTAAATTAATTATGATGTGATATACATGATGAGGGAAATTATATTACTACTCAGGGTTGCTTTGGTCGTTACCCGCTGAAATAATTTTTCTTAAGTATCTTATGCGGGAACTGATTGTTTTTTTTTCGTTTCGTAATCGCTGGATAATCCCGATCTGACCTTGATCATCGTTCACCATAGCCAGCGACTGAAACATAGCTGCCTGAATCCGCTTTATGAACTTATATTGAGATGATAGAACATACTTATTTTCATTTTTAAGTTCTTCTAACGTTTCAAAATCACATATTATTTTTTCAGGATTTAGTTCATCAGATATATTAATTCCGTTTTCTTCTAGTTTTTTGATAGCAGAAATAATATCTTTAATATTTTCATGGTTCATTATATAATATATAAATCTTTAAAATAAAAAAAATATCCCTATAGAACCCCTATCGAGTGTTTAGCGAGTTCGTCGGGATGTTTCAAGGACGGCACAACATATACAATGAAATGAATGACGAGCCCCTATCGAGTGTCTTAGCTAGCTCAGATTATGCATGTAATGAATGAAGGACGGCACAACATATATTATGAAATGAACTTCTATTCGAGTTTTTTAGCAAGTTCATTAAGTATGAAACGAAATATATACAATGAATGAATGAGATGAAATAATTGAATGAGTGAGATGAATGAATGAAGGACGGCTCAAACATATACGCTCAGAAAGACCCCACCCACAATAATCAAATCCGTGGGTGATACGAAAATATGTATCAACCACCGGTTGATATGTGCTTGAGTTTTGCTGAGCGGGGTGTTGCGGTTGCCCCCCAATTATTATAAAAATCGCAATTATGCGCACCACCGACCAGTTGCCAGCCATGGAGATTCGATCCTGGACCGCGAGCGTCACAGTCCAATACGATACTTAAAAACCATAAATATGCTTCTACGAGTAATTAATTACGACGTAAATGGTTAAACTGACTAACTACGATCATAAAAAATCAGAAATCTACGAATAAGGAAGTAATCTCCCTTTCATGAATCAAAAATTCAGTAGTGTATGGAGGAAATACTGTGACAAAAAATTAAAAAATAATTCGAGGTGGTGATGATAGTTAATAAATATAATTCGAGATTGTGATGATATTTAACAATACAGAAAGGTGATTTTCTGCTTATATTTTTTGAGAAAGCGGTTTTATATATATTTTCTGCTACTTTTTGCACTGAATATGAGTGAATATCAAAATATTTCGCAGCAGAACATATCGAACGAAATATAATTACTTCGCCAGTTTATGTGTTTGTGGAATTTACCGCCCTCTTTCCGATTGTTTTACATCTTCCAGTATTACCACGTGTAGAGTTCTCGCTCTGTGTAACAACTCGAAGGTTGGATAAACTATTATTTTGAGGATCCCCGTCAATATGATCAATAACAAGATCATCTTTGATCACTCCAAAGAAACATTCGTAGATGAAACGATGACAGAAATAATGTTTCTTTCCTCCAGCGCTGAACCTTAGATAACCAGTATTATTAACAACACCAAGTGGTCTCTTCAACCTACAGTGTCTGATCACACCATTACGAATTGCCTAGTAGTTTGTTATGACAGGATGTGGGACAAATATATTTTGCTCCATTATAATAATATTATTTGTTTAAATCATTGTTTGTCTGAAATGTTGATATATAATCCTCCACGGATTTTATAGCCTTTTCACTATTATTATTTTTTTGTCATAATACCTTTTAAGTTCTCTGAAACGTTTTGCACCGCACTTTCCACATAATTCTGTTTTTCCTCGTACCCGAACACCACATCGCAGACACGGTATTGGTCCTAGACTTCCTCGCCGTATATTTTGTAAGTGCATCCAGCAAAATTCGCCTCTACAGGATTTATTACATCGATTTACTGAACCGATCATGAACCATCTGCATTGAGACATTGTATATATAATATTCTTTATTTAAATATTTGTTTTAATTATATGAACGAGTTTGAGAGATTATCCCAAACTAGACCTTCTAAATATAAATTCAACCTCGACAGATTATCTCCTGACTTACCAGTACGAGATTTGGTTGATCCGAAAAATAAAAGTTTGATCAATAAAATTCACGACGCCAAGAAAGAATTTTACACGGGTGGTGCATCTCATACATGGTCAACGTTCAAGATTATTCGCAACACTGTCAAGGACGCTACAATGAATGACAAACGAGCGGCAACTATATTAACTACATCGCTGAGTATGAGGGCAATCAAAAATATTTCTTTAGAGTAAAATTTATTGTACTAACAGAAACAGGTAGTTGGATTATCCGTGACAAATATGATCCTGTCCTTGGTAATAATAAAATCGCCATATTAAGTTCAAATTCCAGACCGGGTCTGTTGACGGGTATTGACAAACCGTATTATGAGCGAGCGTATCCTGTAACAGCGGTTATTTATGGAATCTATGAGATAAATAAAAAGCCCAACGTTGATAAACTGACACCCATGAAATTCTCAAAAATAAATTGTGTAGCCGAACGAGTAATAGAGCACTTTACAAACGCGATGCGTGGAAATGGATTAACTGATTTAAGACGTGAAAAAATAAACTCGTGGGCTGATTCAGTTAAGGATACCGGTGCTACAATAAAAGATGTTGCTGAGTTAGGAAAAATATTAAAATTTCCAATAACCGTAGCGACAATAACGGGAGAAATATTATACGAATCGAAATATAAATCGAAAGGAGCTTCAATAAATATTATTGATCATAATGCACACGCATGGACCAGCGCAGTACCAATATTTCCACGTGATCGAGCTGTTAGATTTTTCCCCTCAGATATGAATATGTTTGATTTTATCAACGAAATCAGTAAAAACGATCCTGTATCGGTATGGTTATTTAAAAGTAATGAGGAAGGTGGATTTGATCAGTTTGTTAGAAAAAACGGTGAACTATATCGAACAGAATTTCTCCATGACATGATGAAAAATCTCGCGGAGAAGTTTTTAGAGTGTAAACACGCGGAAAATACCGATAAATTACTAACTAATTGTTTTATCGTTCCATCTGTTGCGGCTCATTTTGCTAGAGAAAGAAATTCATGGAAACCAACACGATTTGATTTACTTGAAGATGTACGCGCAAGTTGCGTCGAATATGGACACGGCGGATTGTGGAATACCAAGTATAATTACAATGATGTTATTTCGGTTGATATGGTTGCATGTTATCCGGGAAGTTTTCTAGGATACGGAGATTGTTCTGTGTACTTTAAAAGATTTGGTCACCCTACAAACGAGATGACGCGAGTGGCAATTAATGTACCATTACCTGATTTTGATCTGACTGGATTCGCTTGTGTTGAATCATTCGAGCTTAACGAAAATCTTCACAAGATTTGTTATGTTTGGTTTGGCAGACATTGTAGTGAAAAACGTTGGGTACCTATAGTTTTATTACGATATATGCTAGATTGTGCTGTACTGACATCGTTGGTTGTCAGTGAAGCGATTATATCATATCACGCGCAGACCGAAGTTTGGTTGCCCATGTCAGATTCTATCAGTATTGACGAAGTTATTAGCGAGTTTAAGGAAAAATGTCCTGGTGTTTCCGAAGATGATATTATCAAAGAAGCTCCTAAAATTCTCGAGATTAAACTTAAAACCGCAAAAGATCTAGGTAGAAAAATTATAGGTAAATTTATTCAAGGTGGTGCATATGATCATAAAAGACATCACGCACGATTAATTCTAGACGATGCCGAGTACGATTTTATAATCGCTGATACAACAGCGAGAAATATATTTGTAAATCCAGAAAGTGTTTATTTATCCGACGGAACAAAATTGGGTACGATCGTTAGTTATATAAATGATATCTCCCGACAGTATACTCATCTATAAATTTATTATCGATGATTAATAGATTTCCTGAGACCGCAGTTAGAGTCGCAACAGATTCGTTTTATATTTCGAGTAAATATTTAGAGTCTGTTATGAAATTTACAAGTGATGATGAACGATGGAGTTCGTGGAGAATAGAAAAGGAAATATTACACAATTATACAGAATCAGCAGATGTTCCAATGAGAGATTTTTATCGTAAGGGTAATAAAATATCAGAAATGTCGAAAGCGCCATCGTTGAGTGATCCAATAACTAGATATAAGACAGTATATCTCAATCAACCTGGTGGATGCGGGAAAACGACTTGAGCAATTAATGTTTTTAGAAATTCAGATATGATCGTTTGACACCCACACACAGACTTGCACGGGAGATGAAACAACGGCAAGTACAATCGTGCACGTATCATAGTTTCTTTCGGTGGCGTGGGGATACATGGACTCCTGAACGAATGGGAGAAAAATATATACCTAAAATAATTATTTGGGACGAGATATGCAAGGTGTCATTGGATACATTAAAAACGTTTCTTGATTGGTTGCTGACGAAAAATACCGCTATAATAATGTGTCGCGGTCATGGTTAACCGCCGTCTTTTGTTGGACCATCTCCACATGATTGGTTAAAAAATTTCGCTGATTATTACGAAGAAATAGATGATGATCATAGAGCTCTCGATGCAAATTTAAAGAAATTTAAAAAATTAATCAGATTACAATCAAACAAAATTCAGTGTGAAATAATACGTGGAGTGATCTCAGAGACCTCAATGAGTGATTTTTTAAATTTATGGAGACCCACCGATTTTATAGTAGCAAGCAGAAAAATAATCAGAGACGCTTTACAACAGCAGTTATTTTAGCTGCATAAAGAAAAATATTCAGAATTGCCGTTCCGTTATGTTATAGACCATCAGATACACGAAAACAGAATATTAATGTTGATATTCCAGGACAGAGTGAGAAGCAAAATCTCGTATTAAATGATATTGTCGCTGTTGATATTAGTGTGGTCGAAGATGCATTACGCGCTGACAAATCTCCATGGGTGTTGGGATACGCTATGACGATCCACTCGTCTCAGGGATTAACTATTTCTGACACACGAGTCTGGATTGTAGACGATCGTATCGAGTGGTCAAATTTAGTCTATTTAGCGGTATCGAGAGTCAGAAAAATATCTCAATTACGTAGAATTATAATTCCTGAAATCGTTAATAAATTTAACATCATCGATGATGATATGATAAGAAAAAAATTAATCGGATACAAACAATCTGATAAAAAAAATAAACGCAACTTTGATCTTGATGTTGAATTTATTATTGAGTTAAAACAGGAGCAGAATGATCATTGCGCAAGTTGCAATTGTATAATGCTGTGGAGGTATTCGAATAATGATTCAAGACAATTTACCGTAGACAGAAAAGATAATAGTCGCGGTCATACACGAGAAAATGTGATGTCGACCTGTCTCGAGTGTAATCGACGTAGAGGCGCTAGTTAAGTGATCGCGGTGGTAGTTGTGTATCCTCGGGAATTATTTGTATTTGTTCACGTGTAAATCCACGTTGAGGAGCAGCCGAATCTAGTCTGTAGATTGCAGGTCTACCTGAGGATCTTGTCACGGTGGATATTTTGTGTGTGGTAACACTCTAAATAGAATCAGTCGCTCTCGCTTTACCACCTTCAAGTTCACCCGATTCATATAAATATCTAACTGTAACATCACCCAATATTTTTTTGTTTTTCAATATCTTTTCGTTGTGTTGGTATATTTTTTTTTTGTAATTGCATTAATGGGTTTCATGTTGGTTGTTCGTGTAATCTCATTATTTAATGCAGCTATCACGCTTGGTAATTTTGCAACCCATTCACGAGATCTTTTATCTTGAATAAATTCCTTAGCGTATTGATATCCAAATAACCGCTCAGCAAGTGTTCGATTAAATCGCTCAACAATTGCCTGATCACGGTGAATTGCAGTACGACCTCGTCGTATTTTGGTATTATGTTGTTTCATCAACGATGATACTGGACCAAGAAATTCCTTACCAGGATCAACCTGTAATAATTGTGGCCATCGTAATGGTCCTCGTTGATAAATTCGTTCAAACGCATCGGCTACTTTAGATGCTGTTTTTGTTGATAGCGGCTCTGCCTCTTTATATCTACTTGCAAAATCAACTACAGTTAACGCGTATTTATATGTTATTCTGCTTACAGTATCATATGGTAAAAACAGAGTATCACCTTGATGAACTTCAATAGGAACATTAACATCGAAATACGCGTACTGAATTCATTTCGGTGGTGGTAGATAAATTTGCCATATTGCCTGTTTGGATAACCACGCTTTAGCAGTAGAATGTTTAACCGCTGCTGCATCAGCAAGTTTACCAATTGCTGCTTTGCCTCTCCAATATCCTCTTGGTGAATAACAAATTAATTCCTTTATATATTACCAGACCCAAACGCTAATTTACCTTTCATCTCAGATCTTACTAACCAATTAGCTAATGATTCTCTAATATTTTTATTTTTTTATAGAATTTAATGCATGAATTAATTTCACATCTGCAATATGCCTGTCTTGTAGATTTTTACTTTTATAAGCTACATCATGAACATGACAAGCTTTATCAATAGCGTTTACTGGTTCCTCGCCTGGTTTTAGTTGATCTTGATTATCAAGTCTGATTTCGAGTCGAGCTCCAGGACCGCAATAATTATATCCTGGTAGATGTTTTTCTCCTGGGTATTTAGCCCATGGAGTACCTGGAAACTTTGACATCAAATTAGCAATATCACCACCGCACTTATTAGGTAAAAACGAAAATTTCTTTCTACCGCACACAGAACATTTTCCACCATACGCTATTTTTTTATTTTTTGTTGTAACTGTAGCTAAATCAGTAGTTGGAGTTTTAACTGTACATCGTAAACAATATAAATTCATGTTATAAAATATGGATATAATTGATTTCTCAGCAACTCGGCAGCGAGAGCCAGTTAAACACCATCCTGCGCTACCGAATTCCATCAGAATGATTATCATAGGACCATCTGGATCGGGTAAGACGCAGTTATTACTTAATCTGATAATGAGATGGTTGAACTGGGATAAGTTGTATTTGGTAGCACCAACCGGTGATGATCAGAGGTGTTATGAAGTATCAAAAGATTTTAACGAAAATGCAAGATTACTGGACGAAGATAATGATGTTATAGAGTTTATAACAGATATTGATGAAGCACCGTCCGTTGATGTTTTAGACGGATTTATTAATAGTTTAGTTGTGTATGATGATGTAATGCTAGATAAACAATCAAATCCAGCCAGAATATTTTCTCGCGGCAGACATAAAAATACAGATGGGATCTATGTTACTCAGCGGTATACACAAATTCCGAAAGTGATCAGAGACAACTGTAATATTTTAGTTGTGTTTAATGGCGTAGACACACACACGCTGCGAAATATACATCAAACTTGGTGCAGCGGTGACATGGATATAATTAAATTCAGAAATTTCTTTTCACGAGCGCAAGCTTCTCCGCATGGGTTTATAACAATAAATTTACATGATCCTAGAACAAGATATCGTGTGGGTCTTGATAAAATATTTGGATAAATTAATAAATTTAATTAAACAGATATCATTAATATAATGAACAATTGTACGTGGTTAATTCAAGGAACAACAGATAAATGCAACAAAAGGTGCCGTGGAGAATACTGCAGGAGACATAATTATATTTTATCAAAAAATATTCATGCTGGTTCACGAAGTTGTGTTGGATGTAACAACGGCGTTAGAGGATTATATCAGATTTGCAAAAATTGCGGTGGAGATCGATACAGAAGTTTAATGATATATTACAGAAAAATAAAGAACATAAATCCAAAAATAGAAATACCACTCTCAGAACTTGAATATTACTTGAAACATAGAACAAAAGATTCCCAGGATTCAGACGAAGATTCCCAGGATTCAGATGAAGATTCCCAGGATTATTCAGAATAACATAGCAGCAGAGAGGGCTCGTCTACAATTCTGTTTGGGACAAACAATAATTGTAGACGTGGTATTGACCTCTATGAAGGGTCACTATTTTTTTTTCTTAAAACCGTACGTGACGCGTTAAGTGGTCTGATCGCCCTCTCTGCTGCTTCACTTTATATAATTAAAACTATAAACTTATCTTATAATGCGTATAGAAAAGCAAATAGTTTTTCTCGTTTGTATCTACTATAATTAACTGGTCCATACATGAAAGCACATTATAAATAAATAACTGTATCGCAGATGTAATGAGTTCAGTGTATTATGTTTATTAGATCTGAACTCTTTAATAACAAAATTGGAACTTTTCGAGCGAAATAACTTTGCCATTTCAAGAAACTCTTCTGCTTGAGAATCAAAATTAAATGAGAAGGGATCGATTTCAGAATTTGCATTTAGACACTGTAGCACTGTATGTGCCCGCTGTGCATGACACGCCTCACTTGTCAAGCAAAAAGAGAAGGGCTCAAAAGAAGAGTGTTTGCAAGGAAATTATATTTCATAAATGTTAACACTCTGCAGAAAGTACATCTTCGAGGGAGTTCACTGATTTGATAACTAACAATAGTCAAGATTTACAAACACAGACGGTGTCAGGTTATCATTTAACATGCTAGTTCATAGGCTGGCAGAACGCAACGTTTTAATGTGACCAGTCTTACTCTTTTTCCAACGGACCGGTAGTTCAAGAAAATACGCAATGATTGTATCATATAGGTTCCACTTATCCTAAATAATTGAAATCTAGTCGACATTCAGTCAAAATATTGATATATAAAATGAAATTGATGCCGATAAAGCTATTAGTTTCCTTTTTCTCTTCTTCATTATATTTCATTGTCCCTTCTTGGCAGATTGAATTACAGACGCCTTGCAATTTTTAATGTACCAACAAGTAAAACTCCCTTGCGTGTGTTAGATTACTATTTACATTCCAGCTATTTAAATACATTCTTGGACAACGATTGTTATCAACCAGACATCTTAACGAAGAGGCTAGGAAAGATTTAGTCGAACCTTCAAGTGAAAAATGCACACACCTGTTATCCTCTAATTACTTGCATCTCACCACTGTTAAGATTAAAATAAAATCAGTACATACTGTACCCCATGCAAGTTTGACATATTCATTTAAAGCCGTTATTGAAGAAATTACTGTTAAAATGCTTGAAAGGTAGAGAACAAATAAATGTTTAGCAATATTAAACTGCTAATCTTGTCAGAAAAAACAGGTCACATTTCAGTTGAATAAAAACATAAAGAAAGCAATCACGATTTAAATATTTTGCAAGTTTTGTTTCTGTTCAGATTGACAGAATTTGTGTGTTTATTTAACATTAGCCAAATGGTTTACAAAATAGAAATTGCTTTATCTGTATATTCTTTCCTGAGTTGTATTTTTCCAGGACGTTAAGGCGTGTCGTTGTTTCTACTTTATTTTCTCTCTTTTATTTGCATTTACAAACATACATGTTACAATGCATGTAATGGCCGCTTTATGAAATGGACCACAGTATTGTCATTAGTTATTTATGGTTGTCCTCTAATCTGTATTATTAATTCATACATTCTTCCCTTTTTATAATGTTATTTATTAGAACCTTAAAATGACATGTTTAACGAGTGAGACCATTTTATATTCATGTATGTTTTAGCATGGTTAATCTAGGGCTACCGTAAATATCAAACAATGAGTATATATTCCTGGACAACCGTAAATACCACATACTCAGTGGTTTATCTAGGACAATCGTAAATATTAGATAATCAAGATATATTTCGGGACCTCCGTAAATATAAGACATAAAATCAGGAACAAAATCAGTATCGTAAACGATTACGGCTTAGGATAAAATATATTTTGTATGTAGTAATTTTCCGCGCTAATTATGATGCCAAAGTTTGCAGGTATATTTCAGTCGTGTATGTTATTTATGTCGTTTTTGTCTCACGTGTCCGTCCAAAATATCACTCAAACACAGCGGTCACAAAGTTTATTTATCTGGCAAAAGATTTTTAAGGGATCGAGGTTTCTTGCTGGTATGAGTGGAGTATCATCATAATTTGCTTTCGTCTGCATCTGCGAGGGAATATGACCATCCCTAATGACTGAGAGACAGTAGTAGTCGTGGTTACAGAAAGCAAGTGTTCAAATTGATAGTAGTTCATTAATAGTAGAAGGTTTAGGATCTGGCAAAATCAAATAATCAATGCATAAATTCTCGTAATTGTTATGTTGCTTCAGCAATTGTATGTATTAGCATACATAGACGATGACTTTTTTGTTCTCGAACATACTCAACAGACTCAGTAACAATACTAAATGCAATACGGCAACGTTTTTGTTCAACCTCAGCACACACAGAATATGTCCACTTCTTCTTACACCTCTTGGTATTCATAGATTAAGTTCACGCTCGAGTTTGTTGTATCATTGTAACCGGCTTTGGATTATCCGAGACTAGTAGTTGCACAGTAATATGTCATATTTGTGTAGAGATGGTGAAAGATGAAAATGTTTTCATATTTGCGTTAAAGTTCTAGAAGTTGATCATCCATCTTGATCTATCCAGATATGAATCCTATTTGTTTAAAAATTCCGTATGTTGATTTTTGTTTGATTCCTCGTTTAAGTTTTATGTTCTGATTAGTTCATTCAGGAACAATATCATTTACTTCTATCAGTTATTTAGCTCGGAGAGCATAATTCTGTTAAATCGATTGTTGGATTTAATGGGCACTAGTTTTGGAGTCAGAATCAATCAATTACATTATAAGTAAACATCTCATTCACGAAACTGTTTTCAGTGTTTTCACTAAACTCCAATCCTAACCCTGCATCATCCTGTTACAATCACCAAACAATAAATTCATTGCACAGTAAAATGAAATTTGGATACGCGTTGTCATTTATCTCTACTTGTTTGGTTTACGTGACGTGTAGTTTTATCGTTATAGAAAATATTTCGAATATTTTTGTTTTTCATACAGTTGGAAGGAAAGCGGCCTAGATTTTTTTATAGAACTTTGCACACAACTGGTTCTCTTTTCTCATACAATTTATCATCCAAAGACTCTTTTGTAACAACTTGTACAACCGCCATCTGAGGTGTTGCTTTCATAAACGTTTGACCACAATCGGCCTGGGTATCGAAGCAATGTCTTTGTAGGATAATGGTCGCGAATTTTTCATAAAATCTGACGTGGCAAAAAGGGGATTCCAGAAACGTTTTCCACCACTGCCTCGGAGTTTTTTTAATAGCTATAACAGCTTTTTCAGCTATCAGGGTTTGATGTGATTATAACTTTTTGGAATACTATTAGCCCAGACATTCTAATACAATATGGGTGCGGAGGTTTCAGTGATCCCGTTTTCTTGCTGTTAATAACATCTGATTTCAAGACAAGTGACCCAGACGTTTTCATAGCATTTTGAAGATCAGAGTCCCAGATTGTACTAGAATTGTGTGGGTCGGTGGCTGATGATATTGGTGAGACACTAGAGTCGAAGGTCACAAGACTGGAAAGAGGTCGAAGGTTAAGTGGTTCAAGATTCGTATATATCAGTGTGTTATATAAAGACCGTGTTTAATATAATGATATTCACTAATGGGTCCATAAAAATGCGATCAACGTTGCCAGTTTGATAAGCGTTTACGTGCAAACGAAAGGACATGCTTGCCTTCAGAAATATAAAATATCAACTACGATGTTTACATAGACTAAATCTTCAGATTTGTTATCGCATACTTATAAGCATATTATATCAACGAGTCGCGTGTTTATGCATAGAACCGACTTATTTGTTTTAGATCTATACAATGTCTTTTCAACAACAAAACTTTTCATTCACCGTGATACTATATAGATGGAAACGAATATGTATGTGCCACCATCTATTCAGTGCTTGTATACCTTCATCGATAAATGAATCAGTACTTCTGTGTTAATACATACATATTTTTATTAATAAGACGTTTAAAGGTAAGTATGTATATTTTTTTTGTATTAACGAGCTGCATACCGTGTATTTAATAGAATTCATTATTATGTATATGTATCACTTTCATATTTAAACTGATAATATTAAATAATGTTCCAGTCGTTTCTATGTATTATCCAGTCTGCAAAAAAAAATCTAACGTTTGTTATAATTTTACGTATGTCCAGTGTACTTCACACGCCTCAATAAATTTACACACAAGATTCACGATGAAAGCAAGCAATGTTCGATATTTTAATACACTGCAATTTGCAATGATTGCTCAGAAATATCTCAAAATGTTTGGCCTGACATCGCCTCATAAAATCAATGAATTATTAATTCTTCGAAAATTGATCTCATTATATTTCCAATATAACAATAATGTTTTGGTTCATTGTTTACAAGATTTAAAACAATGCCCCGAGAAACGTGGTGCAGTATTAAGTATGCGTTCTCGAATACAATAATTTAGATCGTGTACAAAACAGTAAATATGTATGCATATGTCCTGATAATAATACTGATACTTGCCCATATATCAGTTCATCATAAAAGCACCACTGCATTCATTAAGCAAATACACTGAACATATACGAAATGATTAATACATGTAATCACAAAACAACAATATGATTTAGGAAATACATTTACACGATCAATTCATCAGTCGATAATTAAGGCTTTTCGTTTTGTCGTGTAAAACCAATAATTGTATACATCGCACATGAAGTCTAAACGTGTTAATTAAAGATATATGCAGTAGTCAAGCATTCCCTAACGTATCCAAGCAATTCATTTTTTGTATTCTTAGTCACGAAACTCTTTCTTTCTTTATTAAACAGTTAATGTCCCACGAGTTTCTTTTGCACTGTAACAACAACATCCATGTAAAACATTGCACACTTTAACATAAGATTGACATTATTAACACAATCCATGTTTCCTTTTTATGAATAAGGTTTAAAACTGAATCTCTGATTCGCAAATTGACAATATGTATGTACATATTCTACCCATCGTAACACTTTTAAGAACGTGTTCTTTGAATATATTATATGATATGTAGTTTCTAAGCTATGTAGTTGGACGAATGAGTAGATGATGCAATAAGTACAGTTATATAACTAAAATACAATGCAGCCCTCAAAATCATGAGAAAGAGACAGACATACCTATAGAACACGTGGTTATATAGGAAGTGATATTTCTGTGTTCGGAGTTACTCACCAGGCTATAGAAATTGCATTTGGTTGTATTTTTTTAAACGCTCTGACAGCTTGGATCATAGATATAGAAATGTTGCATTGATCCATAGTTGGTTCCATCATTGGTTAACTAAACTCGTATTTCCCATCCAAATATGACGCTATCAATATCCGTCGACCTACGCTTTCGAAGAGGACATGGAGCACACATCTCAGCTTGGAACGGATTATAAACAGTAAGGTTCGTTTAAATTGTTTCCACAACTTGAAATGTGCCATTTATATCAATCTGTAAAATATATAACTCCACAAATGTACATGACATACTTGAGATGCATAATGATATTTGCTGCAACAATATTAAAGCTGGGCCTCTCTTTGGCCATGAACAAATAGCATTAGCAAAATTTAATATCATCATAGCCCAGACTCTATATAAAACTAACTTTGTGGACACAACAACTATAGTCAAATACAATGATATACAAGAAAATGGCCAAGTTAATTTGATAAATAGTGACAAAATATTAACAGATATATTTAATATTGATCAAATATTAACATATATTTAGCCTGTTGTTAACATTTCAAAATGGCCTTTTCTTTTAACTATAGTATGCGTAAAGCACATTTTCAATGCATTTATTGAATCCTGAAATCTGTGTTTTAAAGTAATACTTAGAATTAAGAAACCCAATTTATGTGTGCGAGAGTATAAGAGAAAGGTCTTTAAGATGATTTCTCATGGAGATGTTTGATGAAAAATAGCCTCAGTTATTGACCTTGTTTTGTTTCTTCAACAAGGTTCAAGTTCCTTTCTCATTATAATCATAACATATAAATATAACACTTAAGTTGAGGTTGTCCATATCCTGTTATGTATGCATTATTTATCCACAAGCAAAGTAAAACAAACGACACTGAAATATGTTCCAATTACCTCTGAACATGGCAAGATAGTTTTGATTCATTTCTTGGAACTGTCCAGTTTTCAACTGAATTATGCCGAAATAGTATTTTACTGACGCTTCAAATTTTATGACTTTTCGTGTGTTTTACAGTTCGCTTAACTTGTTTTATCGTGCTTGTTTAGGCTTCCTTTTCTTCTGTTGTATGATATGATTTTAACATATAGTATATAGGAACATTCTAGTGCTAACTGATTTGCTTTCTGTTTAGTTACAGGAAGCATGTTGCGTACATACTCTCTTTCTGCAATTCAAGAAAACGTAACTTTGATTTGAAACTAAACTGAAATCATTCCACTTTTTCATTAGTTCTTCCGTGTACAAAACGAGATCCATATATTGGTAATTCTCTGCAGCACAAATCCCTATCCCGTTTATACAGTCCACCAGTATAATATAATCTTTCTCGATGTAGGAGGCATAGCAACGGGATGTCCTTGAAATTCGGAATGCAAAGTGCAGAAAGGTAATAATTTAGACCTATACATTGATCGTTTTCTCATTTCCAAATGATTTGAATTTACAGGTAGGGTAGCAGTGTAATTATCAAATGTTTCGGTGGCAAATACGTTACAAGATTGTTGAGACACAGTATAAGCAGCGTACAACAAACACAGAGACACACGGAAGCGAATGAGTGCAAGAAATATCTGTATATATCGATACTATTATTCTTTTGATTTGTTCTCATTTTAATATACAGAGCATAATCTGCTTATATATATATATATATATATATATATATATATATATATATATATATATATATATATATATATATATATGAGAAAAGAACGACTAATGATCATCTAATGAAGACGTTATTTAAACTGCTATATTGTCTCTTTCTTCCAGCCTTTAACATACAATTTCCCCTGTTGCCGCCACAAGTTTCTTTAAGTCGGGGCCCAAATTATTCACTTGCTGCTCTTCTTCACATTGAGAAGTATACCTATAAAGTATGAGTAGTAATTTATCCATGGTTTAGGAGTTGACAATATCACACAAGTAGCAGCCTGGCAGCAAAGAGAAATGAATACAGTGGCATACAAAGATGCATAATTGTATAGATTCCTTTTAGCTTTGCTTTAGAATGGAAGAGCGCAGAAGTGAAAATGCAAAGGTTATTTGAGAATTACTTTTCATATTTGTTTGTCACCAGTAATTATTGGAAGAATATTCTGATCATCTTATAAAGTCTTATAGACTAGTATAGCTCAAATACTAAGAATTTGCTCACACTCCATTACAATCAGATTTATGCTTCCATGATACATATTGTTGAGTTATTGCAGTGCTGAAAAGAAACTTTTCCGGTACACTTTAACATTGAATAATAATGCATCAATTAGTTATCTTAAATTTCAATTGCATATTTTGATTTTATTTTTAAATAAACTACATGACATCTAGCTCATCTTTCCTATTATTGATTTGTTTCCCCATTCTATATTTATGTTACAAGCATTTCATCTTTTGAGATAATAATTATACATAATTCGAGTGTTTGAGAATTTGATTATTTCTTTATCAAAACAAATGTGCTTACTTGTCTCATTAAGGCTTTAGCACAATATAAATTGTAAGGACGTCATATGATTTCTTTTTTATATAAACGTACTGTGTATAAGCATCTTCTATTACAACATATGTATCTGAGAACATATGTTATGAAAACGATGCTGATATATACTTTACTTTCTTTCAATATTGATATTGAAGAAAACACAACAAACAATGAATATTTTCAATTTGTGTCCTTATGAGGTAATGTTTCTAACTATGTTGCCAAATAGCATGAGGACACCCTGTATAAGAAACAAGTAAATCAGCATATAAACCTTATTTTCTGAAAGTAATTATATTTGCAATAAGTACCCTTCACGCAGTCTCCATGTTCATAACAGTTGTTGATGCATGTTCCGGATTCGAAAGATTTGACGACATCAGCATGAACCTCTCGGAATGTCTTGTTTTTCCTAAGTCCCATCACTGACTCAATTCATAAGACTCACAATGTATATTAGCTAAACTTGTATCTTCAGTAATATGATATCAATCAATAAGCTCCATTATAAACAAGAAAAGTTCCCAATATCTAAATAGGAATTGGGACATAGAGTTATATCAAATTATTATGTGAATCCATATAATTTGTTAATTGAACAATTTTTACTAGTCATACTATTGAAGTAATTATTTAGCAAAGGGTACATTGTTTTAATCCCTATTTAAGATTTGTTCTATTTTTAAATCAATTTTCACTTTGCAATCACTTTAGGTTAAACGTGCTACGTCATACAAGTGATGATGTTTCTTACACTAACTCAAGGAACATGTTTATGAAACTATGCATATACCCAAATCCTCTATCATGTTCGAAATATCTGCTGAACTTTATATTCAAATAATTTTTCTAAATGAAAAAAAATCCCCAGCAGCGGCCCTTGTTTTTGGATGTAATGGCCTTTTTGGGGATTTGATGACTTAAGCAGCAGAGGAGGTGAACAGACCATTTGCTGAAATGTCCATTTTGGAAAAATAAGGCTTCCTACGAAAACGAAGTAAATAAGGTCAATAACGTCAAACCAAAGCCTCTAACTAACCGAGCGTTTCTCTAATTGAGTTAGTTTTTTTGTTACTTTATTGTTGTCGTTAGTATTTTTTTAAAGTATGCGCGTGTGTTTACCCACCGTGAGGCTTCATTGAGGTCCTACCCGCTCTGCTGCTATTAAAACTATTGGTGCCAACATTTTTTCTGAAAAGTGTTTACCAAACCAGACATAACAAATCGAATGGAGACCTTTAGCAAACTCGAATAACTTAATACATGCTAATCCGGTCAAGTCAAAATCCGATAATGGTCCAATTTTCAATACTCTGGTCATCTCGTCTGTGGGATGTCCGAATCTGATAAATACTCAGAACACTGTCCCATACCAAGAAAACTTCCCGGATAACATGCGACCATATCAACCTAGATAACATCTCTATAATCGTATTTAATATTCCACAATCCACTGTGTCTATATTATATACAACTACCTTGTATTTCTTCAAGACAATCAAACCGAGTTGGTTTCCACGAACTTTTCTTCTGAGCAAAATCAGCCGCAACTGACAGAACGGTAAAACAATTAATCAGTAATTGTTCAGACATGACATAGTCAGGGTCCAGGGATAAATGTAGCCGCGCAAAATTTTTCATTTTTTTGTGGTGAGATTCTTTACAATATATTTCGCCGCTAGGTCTTACAAGCTGATAAAACTTACTTTTTCTTCAATACAGATACTTCGTTCTGGTCTAATCAATTCATCGTCGTTTTCGGAATTCTGAAATAACCATACTGATACAGGATCGTTCTTACTTATTGAGTTAATAAAATCGAACATATCTTCCTGGTAAAATTTAACAGTTCGATTTCGTGGAAATATTGTTACTGCATTAGTCCACGAATTCGCATTATGATTAATAATTTCAATTGAAGCTCACCTCGATTTATTCTTTCATTCGTACCAAATCTCTCCGGTTATCGTTTTTCTATTATTGGAAATTGTAATTTCTTTCCAAATTCGGCAACATCATTTATTGTAGCTCCGGTATCCTTGACTGATTCGGCCCATTTGTTTCTTCTTTTCACGTCGCTGATCCGTTAAACCATTTCCACGTATCGCGTTTGTAAACTGTTCCTTTACTGGTTCGGCTACACAATTTAGTCTTGATGATTTCATCGGTGCAAGATCATTAATGTTAGGATTGTCATTTAGCGGATAAATTCCATAAATATCAGCGGTCACAGGATACCCTCGTTCATAATAAGGTTTCTCAATACCAGTCAACATTCCTGGCATGGAATATTTACTAAAATACGGTAGTTTATTTCATTATGAAGGACAGGTTTATATTTATCACGGATAATCCAAGTAGTATTATCTGTTTCTGCTAATACAATAAACGTTATTCTGAAAAAATATCTTTGTTGAGATAATTAATAATGTTTGCCGCTTGTTTGTCGTTCATTATTGCATCGGTGACACCAGCGGTGACACCATCGGTGTCGCGTATGATTTTGAATGACGACCACACGTGAGATTCACCATCGTTGCGAAATTCCTCTTTAGCATTTCGAATACTATTAATCAGAGTTTTCGTCGGATCAACCAGAGCTCGTATCGGTAAGTCAGGGGTTCGTCTGTCAAGATCTAATCTATATTCAGAGGGTTTGATCCTAATCGCTGATAATATCTCTATATTATAATTAAGACAAGTATTTAAATAAAAATAGTATATGTATATAATGATTCAAACAAAGAACAAATGAAGGTGGCTAATGATGGGCTCTGCAACTCCTTCTAACAAAGCTTGCGTAAAAGAATAATGTGGACTTCACCTACGAAATGTACGAAGAGAGAGCATAAAACCAAAACCGTGATTACGGTGTGGTGATGGGGTCAGAAGAGAAACGCAATTGTGTGTGCAGTTTGGTGGCAAAAAATACAGACAGATAAAAAACAATATTATGAAGGGAAAAATAACACCGACAATGATAGAGTTATAAGAAATGTGAAAGACTATCTAGCTAGATTTTAACAATAATAATATAGACAAATAATATTATATATAAATGAAGCAAAATGAATTTGTGAGACATCCTATCATCAAGAATTATTAAGCATCTCCTGAAGGTATAATCATACACTGTAATCAGTCGGTTCTGTTTATAATAATGGCTATTTAAGATTTGCTTTTGGGAGGAAACAATATCTCTCATAAGTTTATATGCGAATGTTTCCGGGGGTACTAGAAGACGGTCTTGTGATCGATCATAATGATGGTCAAAACCTCAATAACTCTTTAAGTTACTTGCGAGTTACAATGCAGAGCGAAAATTGCAGATTTGGAAATACTGGAATATAATTTAAAAAATTCCTAGAGTCGTTAAATCCGTAAATACAGAGACTGGTGAAGAAATAATATTTCAATCAATGAATGGAGCTGGCAAGTATTTTGATGTGTCCATGCCATTGGTACACCGTGTCGCTGATATAATATAGAAATCGGCGTACTCAAAAATTATTAACAAAAAGTATTATTTTATTACCTCCCGATCGTGTTAGACACAGACTAATGCAGAGAGATAACTATGTAATAAATACGTAGAACGGTTAAGAGTTATCGCCTGTATTGTATGATAGTATTCACTTCTAAAAAAATATTTTCTTTTTGTGGTTAATTCTCTCTCCATCGGTACAACAAGCAAATCGGCGTTACAAATAATATAACCAAATCGGTATTTTCAGAGAAATACAAACAAAAGTATCTTACTTCAGAGTAATTTGACCTCGTCGATGACAAAGTCCCCTTATTATTCCCCTTGACTATCAGAGAATGTAGGTTCTGTAGTTTTTTATTTATTGATGAATGATGTTTTTTTATAAACAACAATACATTTATTTTACTGAATCGTTCAGGTTTCTTGCTTCAACTAGATTTTTACAGCGATAGGAATTTAAAAAAACGAACAGTGAGTATAAACCGCACCATTTTCTGAGCTATTTTTAGATCTATTTGTTATGCAGAAGATCTATTTCTTTCAACCCCGACTTTGTCAGGATAGAAATACGTTTAGAATTATTGTCTTAGCTTTCCCGTGTTTATAATACATCGGGAATATTTGTTTAATTTTGAATTTTGACGATGAGTGGTAGTATGAATATTAATTTAAAACACTCTTGGTTTTTTTGTGTGCACCTATATTCCACTCTCGTATAAGAATAAGATAGTACTGTGTTCGAGATGGGGTTCATACTTTTTTTAATTTCGTGTACTTCTCCCATCTCGAGCAGATCCATCTTTTGAAATTGATATTTTATGCCAAAACGCCAAAAGTATTCTTCCCTTTCAGGGTGCAAAAAAAAAGAAGAAAGAAAAGGGGGAAATCCCACCTTAATTCCTAATAACTATGACCTGACCACAGGCTCTTATTGTTGATATGATGTAGTTACTAATTTCATATAACGTATTTTTAGTGAAAATTCCATCCAGGAATAAAATATTTTGTTTTTGGTATGGATTCATTTTCTGGATTTCACTTATAACTTTTGTACGAGTAGTTTGTGTTTTTGAACATTGTACCATTACATGATATTTAGAGAAGGGTCCTATTTTACACAGTGGACATCTCGGCGGTACTCTGACCATACGACGTAGAATTATTGTATACAGCGTGTTTTTAAACAGAAACAAATTCACGCTGTAATTTTATTTATTATAATGATTATTTTTTGCAATCCCGCGTTGGTAACTTAATAATAATTTCTGATACGTATTTCTTGAACATTGAAACGTAGCACGTTGCTAACTCTTATGCTTGACGTTTCCAGTACAAATCCAGTGACTAATAACTGTCGACAGGGGCGATAATCGCGAGTTTTCTCATTAAAATATTGGGAGTCAACCCCAAGAAAGAACTTAAACAGAAAAAATACACCCTCTCACCATGTCACCAAGATGTGGGTGCTCTTTTGCACTCTTCCGAGGTTGATTATAGGGTGTGTGCAAAAATCTGTTCAACATAGAGAAGGCTCGCCGTATATGTAATGTGCCGTCCTTTGAATTAAGTAAGATATGATTGTATGTTATGTCGTCTTTAGATTAAGTTAAGTTTTGTATCGTCCTTAGAATTAATTTAGATAAGATTGTATGTTGTGCTGTCCTTAGAATTAGGTTCGATAAGATTGTATGTTGTGCCGTATAGAATTAAGTTAGAAAACGATTGTATGTTATGACGTCCTTTTATATACTGTAAATATGCGACTATATGTACTATGCCGTCCTTGTATACACTGTAAATATGCCACTATATGTACTACCATCTGAACTTGCTAGAATGTCTTTTCACAATCTCGGAATTCAGATGTGAGTTGTGTAGTCCTTAGATTGAAGGTTTACTATAAATATATCACCCTCTGAAAATATCGTTTGGCAATCTAGGATCTAGGAGTTCACATTGGGGTTGTGCTATGTACATGTTTCGTGCTCTCTAAACCTGCTATAATGTCGTTTGGCAATCTAGGGATTCACATGGGGGTTGTGTATATACTTTTTATTTTAAATACATATTTATTATATAATGAACTATGAAAACATCAATGTTATTCTTTTTGAAATTATTACAAGAGCGTAAATTCAAAGGTGGATATATACTACCAGCGGAGTACAAATTCATATCGCAACTTCAACAATCTATGTTCCAATCCTTGACTGCAGTCATGGAAATAAAAGAAGTGGAGAAATTTGTCTCACTTTCGCGACGGATCGAAAAAATTAGATCAGAATTGTCTCACGAATACGAAACTAAAAGGTTATGAGAAACGTGTGAGACAATTAAGAAGGATTATCAGAATATCAAAATACTGTCGGTGACTATAGTAACGAAAATGAAAGTTAGGGCCCCTGTCCTGGCGCACGTGCATGGTATTTTGTGTCGGGTTAAATGTCATTATACAACAATTATTGGGGCCCCGAGTGGCCGAGTGGTCTAAAGCGCTCACAGGTCCGGATCACTTATACCTCACCTCTGTTTGCGTGGGTTCGAGTCCAAGGCTCGGCTAGCGTGGGTACGTGCGAAAGCCTGCCAGTAGCTTCTCGTGGGTGGGTGGTTCTTCCCTGGGTTTTCCAGGGTTCTTCCTCTGCCAGATATACTGGCCGCCACGTATGGCATATGTTGTGCTGACAAATGGCGTTAAACCGTCGAACAACAACAACCACAACAACAATTATTCAGTCATTCTGAGGTTTGTATCGTTAGTGGGGGAAACACCACAATTATCTATATAATATTAGTTTTGTATAGTTTCCCCAGTCGTTGCACGTGTGTGGTTTTATTTTTCCAGGCAAAATGCCATTATACAACAGTTATGCAGTCATTCTGAGGTCTCTATCGTCGCTGTGGAAACCCATAATATTGACGAAAAATCAGTATACAATAATAATATACGTATCTGATTTACCTTGTCAAGGATTAGACAATATATTTTAAGCGGATCGAATTCAACACAAGAATGTTCATAATTCTGAATCCGATCTCTTTCACACGTGATCATAGTAATAAGCTCTATACATTATATAATACCTCTTGATTTAATTTCAAAACACTCTTTGTGATTAAAAGTCTTTATCTTTCATATACATTTATAATCAGAATTTCATTCCTTAAATCAAGCAAGTGGCCGGTCTGGTCAGATAGTTTGAAATGTATCCTTGATAATAGCGGACTATACCATCGTACATAGACAGGATTTATCGGTTCTTGCACGATCAATTAGTCGGGAGGAAAATGAGGCGTAAAGGTATAAAGAACATATCCTTGCTGAGCTTGATTTGAGTTTTAAAGAACTGTTCGATAACTACAATCGATTGCATCACATACAAGACTGACTGCGATAGTTGAAGTTATATTTACCATTCCCGGCGAAATATGGCGGCTTTCGCCATATCTATCATTGTTGTCTCCGAGAATACTGAATTTAATTTTCTCCGTGACTCGATGATTCTAAGAAAATTTTCATTGATGACATCGTTAAGTGATTTTTTAGTTCGCCGGTTTCAAATTCCAGTAATATAAACTTTGATAATTGTTCTTCTCTGATCGCATATTGTCTTAGAACCAGCTGTTTAAGGATTATTGTGCGGGGTTTGCCATGGTAATCAATCAATTCATTGCAGAGGCGATTAATATTCCGAATGACAGTTTTAATCATATAATCACAATCTGATATAACCTGGTTCAGATGTTGTATCGTTGTAACGATATGTTTTATGTCATCGTTGTAATGTTGTGTAATGCTGGAAAATAAATTTTGGAATTGGTTTATTGATTGTTTAAACTCGGAGTCAATGGGGTCGGGAAATGATTTAATAAATGTTTCATGGACGATTGGATTCAATTTATCATCAAGTGTGTATAATTGGCCTATTATTGTAAAAAAAACTCTTCTCCCCAATAGTTGGGAAATTTCCGAGGCTCATTTTTTCGAAATTTTGGTTCCTTTATGCATTTCTTTTCTTTAGTGGAAAAAGCAGACAGCATTGGTTCTGGTGGTCCTTGATATTCAGGTCAAATTTTAGGCTAGCCCAAAACACTCCTAATCGACAAAGAATATATATCAACGACGTAATCTGGAGAATTTATTCATATTGCGGCTGATAACGTCGGTAAATGAACCGTTATAGCTATTTTGGACTCTCGGTCGAATTCGTCATTCTGCGATCGAATTCGTCATTGATCTGTTCTATTTGATAAATGCCCGTTGGAATACTTACAACCTGCAGTCGGTGGTTCCATCTGGCTTATTTTTATTCGCGAACACCATAGAATTATTTGAAGTTAACCCACCAAACGATTTTTATCTAATATTTGGCCAACTGTAATACACTCGTAATTGTGCAAGAGCTATTTCTTTCACTGGAATAGCGGTTGGAAAAACAACGCTGAATTTAGGGTCGGTTGAGCTTACTGATATCATCGTGGTTTTCAACGGGGTTGTATTCGTGACGATCTGCTGAAGTAGTTATGTCATTGCTATTTAAATCTCGATTATCTGAATTCACTTCGTTGTAGATTTTAACACTCGCGTCAAACTCAGAATCTGACATCACTTCGTCGTTGAGGATTGATCATATCAACGAGCATAGTTTAGAGTATGCTGTATGTAATTTTACTGCATAATTGCTTAATTGTGGTTTGTGCACCTAGATATGTTTTCGCGATGATATTATAAAGACCAGCAATTGTTGTTGACGCTGAAACACAAATTGTCACAACTGCTAGCAATGGTGTTAACGCTGAATAAACCACAATATCTATAGCAACTACATGTCTGCGAGATGTTTTTCTTTTACTGCATACTCGTCATTGATATATTTTAGTTTTGTTTGCAATTCAGGCACTTGATTGTACTTAAAATTCTGCAGGTTTGGAAGGATCATTATATTTTATTTAGTAATCAATTGAAGCGTTTCAGCGACAAATTCCAGACACCATCAGTAAGACGCTGCGGTTAATTTTTTTTTTTATCAGATTATTCCCGTATAAATGTTTCTTCGTGTCCTCCACTTAACGCACGTTAACTTATCGGTTGAACGACGCCAGCGATACATTGTGTATATGCTTAATTTTGCACCGCTGAACACAGACAGCCTATATACACTAGTGATTTCCGCGGTAAGTTTGATAGTGTTATTTTGTATTAACCATGTTGAGAATCCTGATGATAACATGTATGCGTTGTTGGTAATCTGCTTGTGGGGAATTTTTATCACATTAATTTTTTTAACATTAGGAATCCCACTGATAGCATCGTCTAGGACTTTTTAATCGTTTCAATATCTGACATAGCTGTCTTAATACAATCGAGTTTTGTGTTAATATCAGAGAGTTTCACGTAAACAGGCAACGCGGTCCCGAAGAAATCATCTGCTATTTTATTGAGCTTTTGAAATATTCTACGGAGATTTGTAAACATACTTATGTGAGCGTCATACTCAAATAGCAGCGTGGTTAATTTGGTATCTACTGTGTTATAAGTATTGTCTACATATTTTTTGTTGCAGCATCTTCATCAGATGTTTGATCTCATAAAACAACTATTTTATTTCCATTCATGCTGATTTCACCTTTCATTGCATCACTGGTAGATCGTAAACGACCTAGACACCTTTTGCAATTTCATTTCTAATAGTTGCGATTGATATATGTGAGTCTCTGATTCTACCAGTGTCAGTAAATACTGGAATATTATCCGTGGTAGCACCAAGAACGCTACAAACTATTCATTCCATTTTATATTACTCGTCTTTAAAACACCGTATTTATCCTGAAAAAACATGTCATCTCTGTCAAATCCAGAGAGGTTCATAATATCAGCGAGCTCATCTTTAATCGCGTAATTTGACAAATCAATGTCGTCAATTTTTTCTTACCGTTGAACGAAGAGGATCTTCCATAAATATTTACCATTATACTTTAAGATCTATTTAAATCGTCTACTTGTATAATCGTGCACGACTTTGTGAGGTGGTAATGTTGATTTTGATACAGCATCGAGTACAGCAATTGGTTCACGGCCGCATATTGGCTGATCGGTTATTGTCTGTGTTGGTAATGTTGAATACCAGATAGGCGTATAAAACGCCTGCGTTTTTATTGCGCTTATGTAATTCATACATTCTTTTGGCGGAGCCATCCCATACGAATCAAAATAAATAATTCTACGTGGATTAATCGCGTATGCCACCCAGTGAGTACCAACGCCGGTGCTATTATAAAAAGCGCTGTTTAGTTTGAGCGGTAACTGATCGCGCATAAAACACCTCCAAAATATTTATGTTTAATTCTTTAACAGCATCAAGTAAATCAAAATTTTACATCGGTGACACCGTTATCGGTGACACTAACGAATTGTTCCTGGAAGTCTCAGACCTTTTCCGTATCGATAAGGAGTTCCTGGTAATCTATGGGCTTTTCATCTTTTTCATTCCTTGTCCTGTTGTTTTCATTAATGCCATTTCAGCAGCGGTTCTAACCGCACCTAACGCGGCCGCTTTTTAAACGGCTGAAGCTTCAGCAGCTATCAATGCTGATATCGCCGCAAGAAGTGTAAATATACCTCCTGTTTTAATGGAGTCTTTAATGGCACATGTGGAAAAACTGAGCTTAACACCGGTTTCTGATTATTTGGCATCACTGAAATGCTTGAGTTGACGTTCTGTCAATGATAACTTATTTCGACCACCTGTGATCTGATTTCGCTTTAGTGATATTCTTATTCCGGTGCGTTTTGCTAATTCTGATTAAAGCCTTTTAATCTGACCAGGAGTCAGACAGACATTAACATGAAGATATGACATTATAATATCATGAGTGATTTAATTACATGTTCAGAAAATATGACATATTTTCCACTGGAGCGTCAATAACTGACATTGGTCCACAAGCACGTTCGAGTAATATAGATTCGACGTTGAGTATAACCGCGATTGCTCTGTAATTAACACCGCCACCTGTATTTACGCTTGCACGAAAATGATTATCAACAACAGATTGTCTAGAAAAATCAAGATGCTCTAACGAAAAGTAATAGATTGGATAGCGATTTTTAAAATCTAATTGTGATATTTGCAAACCAGTGTCTACGTTTTGGTCGCGTCCTATAAATGTCATTGACCGATGATATACACGGGCCACATGATTTTGTTCATAATTCAGTATAATATTTTCAGTTGACTCTTGTACCCCGTTTACCCGTAGCGAAACCTCATTAACCCAAAATTTGTCAAATATCTAATGACTGCGAGTCTGATCGTTTAATCGACCTGTATTTTGAAAAGCAACAAATATATGCCGCGGTGCAGAAATGCCATGCTGTGATGCGATATGCCACGAAAATGCACCATTGACGTTACTTTGAATACTGTCCATGGTTACTGTTAACCATGACAACATCGATTTTTACCACATGAATCCATAAAAGGCAGCAGTCACTGATCTTCGGCGATCGTTGGATTCATTACCGGCATCCACAACGAAAGTTTTGTTAGTATTACTTTACCAGCATCACCATCAGCTCGCCAGACAGCGTCGGTGTCGGTAGCCTTTTTTACAAGTGTAACTGTATGTTTAACCCCAACGATAACTTTTCTAACATTTCTACAAAATCCGAACATATTGAATAGTGGAATCGCACATGAAAAATCTCTACGACCTTCTCCTAACAGTGATGGGCACGTAAGAAATCCAAAGTTGAATTGATCATTTGCCGACTTAACCACAGGTGCTTCTCCAGTTCCCGCAGCAATTCTTACATTCCTTATAATTAAATTTCTATCATCAGAATGATCTTTAGTATCCTTCGCGAACATCACTGAATGGCCGGCTGACCTCGTATAGTCGTCAGAATATCTTGCTAAACCTATTATTGTTGTGGCAACGTCAATGTCCTTCTGAATCGATTCAATGTTTTTTCCATTAATCATATACTTAGCACTGTCGAACAATGCCATGATGCCGTTATTGACAAAGACAACTCTACATTCATTTGCATATGCAGTATCGTCTGTTTTCATAATTTCACAATCTACTTCAATAAAAGCCCCAGCGGGTAGAAAGTATACACTTGTATCATGGACTTGTAATTCGATTCGTCCACACTGGTTTGATAGTCCCGCATCATACGAATAAAATTGGTAATCATGTACCGATTCATCCCTGAAAACTTTCGCATCCATATGAAACGTTGGATCGGACATACGCTTGAACATATTTATTATATTTATTATCGTCTAAAACGAGAAATTCCACTTCTCGCTATCAAACTTGAAGCTATATTTTTCTGCTTCAGCAGCCAACTCTGCTAGTTTTTGATTTGCAGCTTGATTTATTATTTCACTGACATTTGTAGGCATAATTTCAGTGCTAGCTAGTTTTGCTGGTGGTTGTGGTTTTCGTCGTATTAATCGTGCTATTCTATCCTTGAAATTTGAGAATACTTTACCGGTAACATCACCAACAGCACAAATACCTTTGTCACGAACAACATCAATAGCTTTCATTCCTAGTTGTTTTGCAATCGGTAGTAGTGAAGGGGGATATTATAGCGACAATGGGAATTAGCATTACAGGACCCCTTGGGAACATATAGCGACAATGGAAATTTAACATGGAGAAAAATCGTGGGAACATATAGCGACAAGGGAAATTTAACATGGAGAAAAATCGTGGGAACATATAGCGACAAAGGAAATTAACATGGAGAAAAATCGTGGGACTGTTGAGCGACAAGGGGATTTGAACATGGAGAAAAATCGTGGGAACATATAGCGACAAAGGAAATTAACATGGGATTTTTTTTTTTTTAAAAAAATAAAAAATAAAAAAGGGGTAGGCAATGGAAAGGCTATCTCTTTTCGAGAAATATGGCTGGCCCTGAAAAGGGCCTTTGGTTTATGTTAATATGCCCTTAACATAAAGGGCATTTGCGACATCTTCTTGTTCTCAAACTTCGTCTTACAGCAGGGCCATACATCAGAGTCCTCTTGAGGCAACCTTGTCTCTCTATATAGACTCTTCTTATCCACAGGCTACTGCTGGTCCTGTGGACAACGGTCTACTTGGATCGGACATACATGAGCATGTCCGTCCTGAACATCATCGTTGACACAAGGGTTGAAGATTCAACGTCTGTCCACATGTTGAGACTCCGAGAATAGGTGAATCAATGCGGTGAACTACGCTTATTTATAGGGACAGAAAGGATTGAAACGGATTGAGTTCATTCACCAATCCGAACACGCGTTACAGAATTCAGTTAACCCGCATCCAATCCGAAGAGAGCAGTCTGTGACGTCACGTAGTCAATATAGATTCGCTAGCGCCTGTGTACAGTCAATCTATGCGACAGTGATTCAACATGACGGAAACTCAGAAAACGATCCAATGGGGTGCACCAGCAGGGGAGACCGCCCAAGGGAACCCGGACTTACTTTCAGAAGAGGTGAATTGGGATTTTGTGGATTTTCTCTCTTCGCAAGAATTTGTTCCGGAACCTTCGTTACCTTCTTCATTACCGCAAGTGGAGAATTTTAGACAGAGACAGAAAGAAGAATTCGAGAAATTTATGCAACGACAAAAGGAAGCGGAACAAGCTTTTCTCCTACAGCAACAGCAGCAAGAAGAAGAGGTAAGAAAAAAACAAACAGCAACAACAGCAAGAAGAAGTAGCAGCAAAGAAACAAGAGGGTGAAAATCAAACGGTCACGGTACTGTTGGACATTTTAGCGGAGTTAAGAAGTCTGAAACAAATGTATCAGACTTCTTTATTACGACCGAAGAGAATACGACCTTCCCGAGCTAAACACGTCAACCCTGTGATTAAGCCTACCGTACCACCCTTAGTGATTTCAACCCAATCATTATCATCATCATCAACATTACGCAGTCCAGAAGTAGGCCTTGGCCGTGGCAAAGGCATAAGGCAGTTAAAGTTGATTGCTTAAACTCACCCCTACGCCATAAAGAAAAAAGGCCCTTTTCAGGGCCATCCACATTTCTCGAAAAGAAATACAATTTCAATTTGCCAATAACTCAAAAATAAACCTCACCCATTTTACCCTTATAGTACGTCTCTGTGTATGAGTGCGTGAGTGTACGTTCTTATTTTAAAATCAAAACTCAAAGACACTTACCTTATATCATTAATTTATTCTTTTCTCCATTTTTTACAATCCAATTCACAATTCACAACACAACACTTTAATAAAAAGTTCATTGACTTCTTCTTTCTCCTTGTTTAGTCTCTCTGTTTTTTAAATTTCTTCACCGTCTTTTCCTCATTTTCTTCCCTTCTTCTTTTCTTCTTCTCCTGTTTCTTTGCCTCTTGTAAATAGAATTGTCTTCTTTCTTCCTCTTCTTCCTCTGAAGAATCCCTCTCTTCTTCCGAAGAATCCCTCTCTTCTTCTGAAGAATCCCTCTTTTCTTCTGACTCCTCTTGTTTCTTTTTTGGGCAATCTGGAGACCAATGTCCTTTTTCTTTACAATAATAACAGGTATCTTGACTTTTGTCTTTTTTAGTCCCTGTTTTTGTTCTTTTTTGACGGTCTGACGAAACGTTCCATCTGGTTAGTCTCTTCCATCGTTGTGCTCGGCTTGAGAGTGAAATGAATAGTGAAAGGACAAGACACACACCCTTTTATATACGCTGGTCTGCTATGACTATGAAGTAGCTCATGGTGTTTGAACTTGAGTCATTTGACTTTTTGCTTTCAAGATGAAACGATCTAATTCATTTGAGAAGGAAGAAGAAAGTAAGAGGCAGAAACGTGATCTATCGCCTCGTACCAGAGCTGAAATCTTGGCACAAATTCATGTCAGTGATTTTGAAGAGGACATGAGTGAACCAGAAACAGAACCCTCTAAAACAAGTTCACCACCCTTAGTCAACCCTGAAAAATACTATTCCATTCGAGAGACGGAAAAGCGCTCCTCTAGAAAATTTAGAACCACGGCTTACAAATACACGGTGAAGTTTAAAGATTTCAAGGCTGAAGTGCCGTTAGAGAAAGCAGAAGTGTTTATCACTGAGGTGTGGGATTCTTTGCTCACTGCACTCAAGCAACAATGTCAACCCAAAGAAGACGATCGCTTGAGACTTTCCATACAACACGACGGTTTGAAATCCCCTGTTTGGATCGAGTTTAGCACCCCTGCAGAATTGACCGCTTCCAAAGTCATGGACAAGATTCAACACGTGCAACAATCTAATGACCAGTTTGACATCACCGATGGAAAAGCCACATTGGACATGACCCACGTCTCTCCTCCTAAAGGGACCGGACGCAAAAGGATGTTATTGGTGAACGACCTTCGCAGCATTAAGCGTAGCCTTGTCCAAATTCACAATCCTCATGACCAGATGTGTTTAGCCCGTGCCATCGTGGTGGGACGAACCTATGCCAACAAGAACGACACGGTACAATGGAAAAGAGCCTGGAAAACTATTCAACGATCCGATCGAGCCAAACAACGAAACGAAGCAGAACTCCTGTTACGACAAGCTGGCATGTCCAAAGACACACCCTGTGGCATTCCTGAGATGCAAAAATTGCAAGATGCCCTAGCTCCACGATACACCATGAAAGTGTACCCTCAAGAAGTGCGCGGGTCTCTGTTGTTTCGAGGGCAAGATTTTAAGGACGGAAAATACATTCACGTTTATCATCACGATGACCATTTCGATACCATTACCAGTATCACCGGATTCCTGGGATACGGTTATTACTGTGAGAAATGTGACCATGGTTATAATAATCGAGAGCAACACAAGCATTGTGGATCGAAATGCTCAGGATGTTTGGCCTCTTCACCCTGTCTGAGCGAAGAACCAGTGCCTTGTTCAACTTGTCTGCGCACGTTTGTCAGCCCTACCTGTTACCAACAACATCTGAAAACGCAAGGTTCACAGAAGAAATGTGCTTGTCAACTCCTGAGATTGTGCCCTACGTGTGAACAAGTCATACGTACCAATAATACCAAGGCACACGTATGTTCAGGAAAGAAAAAATGTCACATTTGTCACCACATCGTGGACTTGGAACACCAATGTTACGTGCAAAAATACCAACCCCCACCAGAGAAAGAGGACGGTCACAAGAAGAAAGGCAATTTCATCTTTTTCGATTTCGAATGCATGCAAGAGACTGGCATTCACATTCCTAATTTCTGCGTGGCTCATCGAGCGTGCGAGAAGTGCATTCAAGAACCTATCTTCAGTCATTGCCCTCACTGCAGCAAGATTCCCTGGAGGGCGTGAAAAAATCTTTCGGGGACCAAAGACGCTAGACGATTTTGCCCAATGGGTCTTAGACCCCATCGACAAGACGTGGAGCCAAGAGGACATCGAACTTTACGGAGATTGTCATCGTCATGCCACGGTGATGGCTCACAATTTCTCCGGATACGATGGACAGTTTCTTTTGAGGTACTATACGGAACAAGGCACCGAACGTCCTAAAGTCACTTTGAACGGAGCCAAAATCATTTTCATGCAAGTGGGACAAGTACAGTTTAAAGATTCGATGAGCTATTTGGCCATACCTTTGAGTCGAATGCCTAAAACGTTTGGAATGACAGAAATGGCTAAAGGGTACTTTCCACACTTTTTCAATACGGAAGCCAATCAACACGCCGTTCTACCCCATTTACCTAAGGCTCACTATTACGACCCCGACAACATGTGTACCGAACAACGAGAAGCTTTCTATGCTTGGTACCAGGCTCACGCCTAGGACCCTTTCGACTTTCAGGAAGAAATGCTAAAGTATTGTCGTTCCGATGTGGACATTTTACGACGTTGCTGTGGAAAATTTCGAGAACTGTTCATGGAACACGGAGGGGTCGATGCTTTGAAAGAAGCTTGCACCATTGCCAAAGCGTGTTCCTTAGTGTATCGACAACGATTCATGCCTGAAAACACCGTGGCTGTCATCAGCCCTCAAACGACCAACTTTGTCAAACGTCAATACTCGGTCAAAGCCTTACGCTGGTTACATTACTTGTGCGACAAGGAAGACAAGTGGATTCAGCATGCCCGCAACGGAGGGGGCGAAAAGACCATCGGAACGTATTCGGTCGATGGCTGGGACTTAGAAAACCCCAAGATCGTGTACGAGTTTAACGGTTGCTTATTTCACGGATGTCCTGTTTGTTACCCTGACCGTGGCACTAAAAATCAGTTTTTGCAACGAACCATGGAAGACTTGTACCAGGACACTTGTCAGCGACGCCTAAAGTTAGAACAGGAAGGATACCAAGTGGTGGAAATGTGGGAACACGAGTACGATCACCGTATGAAAACCGATCCCGAGTTTAAACGCCTCGTGGAAAGTTACCAGTTCATGGACCCGCTGAACCCGAGGGATAGTTTGTACGGAGGAAGGACCAATGCCACCTGTTTGCTGTACCAAGCCGACGAAGAGAAAGGAGAAGAAATCAAATACTTGGACGTGTGTTCGCTGTATCCCTACGTGTGCAAATATTGTCGCTTTCCTGTAGGGCACCCGCAATTGCTGACGAAACACATCGACCTGAAAAACATTCGACAATACGAAGGCTTGATCAAGTGTAAAGTTTTGCCTCCCACGAACCTATACCATCCCGTCTTACCTCACCATTGTCAAGGCAAACTGATGTTTCCCTTGTGCCGTACTTGTGCCGAAACGTGCAACCAAGACCAACTTTGCCATCACAGCCAGGAAGAACGGGCCTTGACGGGAACCTGGGTCAGCGTAGAATTGTTCAAAGCTCTGGACATGGGATACCGACTGTTAGAAGTGTACGAAATTTGTCACTTTCCCAAGACACAACAATACCACAAGGGTGACCCCAGTCAGAAAGGCATTTTCGCCGACTACGTGGATGCCTTTTTGAAACTGAAGCAAGAAGCTAGCGGCTATCCTTCCTGGCGTCACACTCCCGAAGACCAAATAAAATTCAAAGAGAAATACTACGAACAAGAAGGCATCACTTTAGACCACATCGAGAAAAACGAAGGCAGGCGATCGTTTGCCAAAGTGATGTTAAATTGCTTGTGGGGTAAAATGGTACAACGACCGTGTTTACCCAAGACGGAATATTTGACAGAACCTTCCCGCTACTTCCAGATGATTCACGACAAAACCAAATACATGAAACACGTGGACGTCGTTCGAGAGAATTTGATCTTGGTCAATTACGAAGAAGATCTGGACTTTGTACAAGACGACCCTTTTGGAAATGTCATCATTGCGGCTTACGTGACAGCCCATGCTCGCTTAAAATTGTACGAAGCTTTAGAACTGTTAGGGGAACGCGTCCTGTACTTTGACACGGACAGTTGCATTTACATCCATCACCCGATTCAACATCACCCTGACATCGAAGGAGACCGTTTAGGAGCCTGGACAGACGAGCATCCCGACGACAAGATTCTAAGTTTCGTCAGTGGCGGTCCCAAAAATTACGGCTACGAATACCGTGACAAACAAGGAGAAGTGCACACGACGTGCAAAGTGAAAGGACTGACTCTGAATTATCGTACCAGTCGAGTGGTCAACTTTGGGGTATTGAAAGAAGCCTTGCAATCGGCAGAGGATGGAAACTTTAAAGTGACCACCTAACAACCTAACAAAATTGTACGTTTACCCACTCACCACATCGTCAGTCGACCCTTGGAAAAAGTCTATCAAATCGTGTACCAGAAGCGAGTGCGACTTCCCAATCACTTTACGTTGCCGTACGGTCACGTCGGTATTGGTCTGTATATAAAAAAGGAACCCTAGGCAAGATCGATAGTTCATTGTGACTACCAAGACCGAGCGAACAAGATGAATACTTTCAGAGAAACACAAAACAAGTTGTTTAGAAAGGCACAATTCAAGTGTGGGGCTTCGGAAGTGGAATGCGATTGTGAGCCTTGTGATGGATACGATGCTGTACGTTGTGACCTGAGCGATGGCGTAAAGCATCATGGGAACTTTAGTGTCCCTACCCCTGTCATGGAAAGTGATGCTGTCCGTGTCAAACCTGAGGGATGCGAAAGCGATGCCGCTCGTCCTCTTGGACATTTTACTGGGTTTCGTTTTAAAGGGGAATGTTCACCTTCACGTCTACCCCCCTACGGATGTCATCCAGCCCTGAGCAAACTCCTACCCATGTCACTCAACCCTCATCGAAACGAACCTGTGAAAGACGAATATTCGTTCCTTGTGCGTTTGTCGGAATACTGCGACTTTGAAAATCGTCTTCAATCGTTCAAAGGAAAATGGCCTAAGTATCTGGGAGGACCGACCCCCGAAGAATTAGCCAGAGCCGGATTTTTCTACTTGGGCGAAGGAGATAAAGTCAAGTGCTTCAGTTGCGGTGTGTCACTTCACCACTGGGAACCGCAAGATTCGGCCTACGTTGAACATGCTCGATGGTCACCGAATTGTCATTACTTACCCTTAGTGGGACCGAGACATTGAAGGAACTTACCATGTCGTTGATGAAGAAACCAGATTGGCTAGGAGTCAAATGTTGGACATCACCGAGACCAGTATTTAAACTGCATTTCAAAAACGATATTGAATCATTACCTAAAGAACTACAAGAGAAGATTTACAAGGAAGTTTGGCAGGTGTTTGCCAGAGTGAAATCTCAATGGGTCACTGTAGAACTTTTGTGCCGAGAAATTCACAAGAGGAAAGTGAAAAAAGTCAACCAGTGTGTTAGATTTCTTTGGGTCAAGACTGCATTCATCCTATTATATTACTTTAGGCCGTTTACATCAAAAGAGTTCAGTGACATTCTTGGACGTTACCCTGAATGGCAGTGGTCAGAAATTACTCACTATGTGGATTACTTTTGTGAATTGTACGGACTGACCTATTCATGAATACTTTACAAGAGAACATTCGTGCTTTGCCTGTGGAGTTGAGAGAAAGGATTTACCGAGAGCTGGTCAAAATACAAGTGAAACGTAAAGAACAATTGCATCCGTTACGTCACCAGATCTTTAAACACTGGTACCTGAATGGTATAAGAGAACTGATTCGTCAGAAATTCTTTCAATGGTCAGACATTGTTCAACACTTTGAGGTCGCTAATGATCGACATGTTCATAATTATGGTTACTTCGAGATTCACCTACAGCAATACATTGAGGAAGACAAGTTAAAGGATTACCAACATTTGTTACGTGGAATCTACTTAGCTGAAGAGGAAACTTCTAATCGAACTCTGACGTTTCGGTTACAGTATGCAAGATTTAGATTCCCTACTGGAGAACGAACATCACTGGCTAGAAAGTACGTGTATTGCATCCAAAAAAAGAGAATATAAAAACAGGCTGCCATGCCACGGTTTATGTCACATGTCATCCAACAGATTCCGTGGAAGGAACTCAATGACCATATTCAAACCGTCGATCATTACCATCAATTATTACAAGAACTGTATCCGTTCAATTTGGGACGACAAGTGGTGTGTGTCTTAGTGACTTGTTTTTTGGGATTTCGTTTACCAGCCGATTCTTTGTGGACTCTTTACGATCAGTACTTACCACCTCCATGGCCTTAAATGGTCACGAAAAACTCCTTTTGCTCAAAGCCTTGCGGTTTCATCTGGATACTTCTCGACCTCAACAGGAAAAAAAGATTCGTCAACTTTTAGCTACCCAAGACGTGTATGACGATGTGTGTGTAGCTTGTGACTTACATCCCCATTGGACAGATGTCCGTGCCTGGAAAGAATGGGGTTTTGAGGCTTGGACCCAAGAAGTGGCCCAGTATGCACGAGAGTTGTTCAAGGAAAAAAGTTACTTTTCAACCCGTGTTAGTGACGGTGCCAGAAGAACCCGTCACCCAGGACAGACCTGAAAGACCCTTTCGGGAGGACACTTGTGTGACCTTACCCCCCTACTATAGAACTGGTTAGAACATTACCCAAAACATGTGGTTGTTGTACAGACACTTGTGTTTATTCCACGTTCATAGTTATCATGTGCCTTTTATCCTTGTACTTAAGCCTTTGGCTTTTATGTATTTTTGTCTTTCGTATTCATGTTTGAAAAAAAAACATTCAATAAACGTGTTCTGAAAAAGTATATAAACTCTTGTCTTGTTTGTTTTTCGTGTCACAAGTGACATTTCTCACACCATGGCTGCCTCTACTGTCTCTGCTCCCTCTTCCTCTACTGTCAAAGTCATCGACGAACACTTAGATCGTGCCAGTTGGGAGGCTTTGTATCTTCGCCATCCCTTTAACATGCTCATTGCTGGACCTAGCGGTTCTGGCAAAACCGAATTCGTCAAACGTTTGATCGAACATAAACATCATTTGATCGATCGGCCCCCTCAACGGATCGTGTGGTGTTACAAAGAGTGGCAATCGGCGTACAGCCTCTTGCGAGAAAGTCAAGGCGATTCCATCGTGTTTGTGGAAGGCATTCCTAAAGAAGACGACGGCATCGTCTCTGACTCCCGTCAAACCCATTTGGTCATTTTCGACGACATGTTAGGAGAAGACGAAGAAGAAATTAAATTGTGGTTCACGCGCAAAGGGCATCACCGTAATGCCAGTGTCGTTTACATCACCCAAAATTTGTTTCAACAAAGTAAAGCCCATCGCACCATCAGTCTCAATGCGCATTACGTGGTCTTGTTTAAAAGCCCTCGAGATAAATCGCAAGTGCAAGTCTTAGCCAAACAGTTAGGAACGCCTTGGCTGACTCAGGCGTACGACGATGCCACTCAAACGCCACACGCCTATTTACTCGTCGATTTGAAACCTACGACCCCCGAGGATTTGCGATTTCGTACCCACTTGTTTCACCACTGGTGCCAAGACGGAGGGCCTGTCCTGCGCACGTCTCCGTCCTCGACTTCATTTCACTCCCCATAAAAAATTCTATAAAAACCTCAGACCCTTTTTCGTCTGTCTCACTCACAGTGCGAACATGACGTCCCTTCAGTCGCATCTTCCCGTCAAATTGATTCGTGCCTTGTATGGCATCAGCCGAGAAAAAGATCCACAAACACGAGATCGTGTCTTAGAAGCTAGTCTCAAAGAAGTCTTACGATGGTTCACGGTGACAGCACGTCAATTACTCCAAGGAATCATTCAGATTCCTCATCAAACCAAACGCTTTTTCGATCGAAACAAAGTCGCTTTGGTCCAACTGGCCGATCCCCGCATCGACACTCAAACCAAACAACAAATCATTTTGAAACCTGGAGGGAGCGGTACTTTAGGAGGGGTCATCATTCGCTCACTCTTAAGATGGGATCCTAATGCCCCCAAAGTTATCCCCAAGACAAATGTCCAACGAAGCCCCAAGAAGAAAAAGAAAAAGACCAGGTCCCCAAGAAGAATAACTTCTCCAGTGGCAGGACCCTCCTCTTACCAGACACCACCCCGGAAAAAGAGAAGAAACCCCCAGCAAAAGAAACAGAGAAAAAGTCCCCAGAAAAAGAAAAGTCCACAGAAGAAAACTAGTCGCAAGAGAGGCACTTCGGCCAGGACGCAACCTTACACTCGCAAACCACGGCCTGCCACAGCGGTGACTGCGTCTCCGGCAGCCTCACGTTTATCCACTTCTCCGTTGATGTCACCAGGAACTGAAGAGTACTTGGAGACGTTGATCACACCAAGAACTTCTCCGTTGATGACCCCCAAAAGAACTTCCCCAGTGGCAGGACCCTCCAATTTCGTGGCAGTGGCTGCTGCTCAAAAAGTACCTTCTCCCAAAATCAAAGTCCATGAAAGATCGGGCATGTTACAAAGTTTACTGGATTTGTCCAAGCAAGAACTGGCTCGATTTAGTCCGTTGCGTACCCCTGCACGACGTGTCATGCCTGTCATGAAGTTGATACGACGTAAAGACAATCAGTGGCGACGCGTTCCAGTATAAAAAAGGCCTGTGACCAAGTAGGGTATCAGTGTTTTTTTGGTGCTCCTGAAGACTCAAAGATGTCACCCTCCAGAAAACCCCAAGGAAAGAAAAGGAAAGGACTGCCACCACGTTTAGCCAAACATGGGGACATGTTATCTGTCCTGTCCAAAGCTTCTCCACCCCTACGAAAAAAACTCATTCAAACAGCCTCCAAAGAGGTCATCGATACCGTGTGCGAATGTTGTTTGAACGTTTTGAAAGGCACGATCCCTTTGTCCAAACACCAGAAACAATGCTTAAGCAAACATCGTCACGTTCTTCGCCAAATGGTTCGAAAGAAAATTCCCATTCGTCAAAAAAAGAAGATGTTGGTCCAACGTGGAGGCATTTTGCCTCTCTTGTTAGGTCCCATACTGAAAGGAGTCTTGGGAACCATGTTGGGAGGACTGGTGGGAGCAAGATAAAAAGGCCTTCGGAAGTCCCAAGATCTCAGAATCGACCCCTGACAACCCCATGGAAGGACGAAAACTAGCTTTAGTGCCTTACAAACGATGGATGGAATACCATCGGTGGCAAGAACAACGCACCCCGCATTTACCTCCCAATCCCAATTTGAGCGAAATGTCCCAGTTACAACACGAATTGCAGTCCTTGATGGATCGCCAAGATTTGTCCGAAACAGAAAAATCGCAAAAGTACGGTCAACTCTTGCAACGACTGCAACTCTTTCACCAGAAAGCTTTAGACGAAACAGCTCTACCCACTCTGAAAGATTTTAAGACCTTGATGAAAAGTCCAGCACCATCACCAGTACCAGTACCAGTACCACCAGTACCCGTGACCAAGACAGAAAAAGGAAAAGGAGAAGAAGAAGAGGAAGAGTTTCAAACTCCACCAGAAAAAGTACGCAAGTTAACAACACCACCTACCTCCAGAATTGGATGGATTAAAAAGATGATGGCCACCCCTTCTTCCTCACAAGAGAAAAAGAAAGTGAAGACAGAAGTGAAGACAGAAGTGAAACAAGAACCAATATCCCCCGCTCAGACATCCTCCTCCTCTTCAACACCTATTGCTGGCCTTACACGCAAAGCATTGCATTCCAAGAAAATACCCCAAGAGAAAAAGAGTAGCCTCTTCCAAGAGTGGGTGCCTTATTAACACACAAAAAATGGAAAAAGTCTTAGCCAGCATTTACTACGATCCCTCGCATCCTGCAGGTTACGCAGGAGTTCAAAAATTGTATCGTGCTGCCAAAACGCGACTGAAAAGTCTCCATTTACCTCAAGTGCAACGATGGTTACAAGAACAAGCTACCTACACTTTACACAAACCCATTCGACGTAAGTTTGCCAGAAGTCGCACCCGAGTGGAAGGCATCGATCATCAATGGCAAGCCGATTTAGCCGATGTCTCTCATTTGGCCAGCTACAATCGTGGTTACAAATATTTGTTTTGTGTCATCGACGTCTTTTCCAAATTTGCCTGGGTCGTACCCTTGACTTACAAATCCAGCAGCGAGTTAGTGCGAGCCCTGCAACGAGTGTTGAAACAAAGCGGTCGTCACCCTCTTCGATGGCAAACGGACAAAGGCACCGAATTTCTGAACCAAGCTTTCCAAAAAGAATTAAAGAAACGTGACATTCATTTTTTTACCACCGAGAATCCCGAAACCAAAGCCAGCATTGTGGAACGTTTTCAACGCACTTTGAAAGAACGCATGTGGAAATATTTTACGCATCACCACACTCTGAAGTACATCGACATCTTACCGCACCTGGTGCAAGCGTACAACCAATCTTACCATCGAAGCATCGGACGTGCCCCGCAAGACGTGACTCCCGACAACGAAGTGTTGGTGTTTGAGCGCCTGTTTGGTACGTCCCCGACGAGGGCTGTCCTCAAGAAAAGTGGAGAGTTGGTCGTAGGAGATTGGGTGCGCATTGGCAAAACCAAACGCACTTTCGACAAAGGTTACTTACCTAACTGGACGACCGAATTGTTTCGCGTCACTGGACGAGTGCATGGCCGTCATCCTGCCGTCTATAAATTGGAAGACATGAACGGAGAAGTGCTCAAAGGAACGTTTTATTTGCCCGAGTTACAACGTGTCACCAAAAAAGAAGACGACGTGTACGACATCGAAAGCATTCTCGAACGCAGAACCCGTAAAGTGGGCAAACGAAGTGTCAAAGAAGTCAAAGTACGTTGGAAAGGATATTCACCCAGTTTCGATTCTTGGATCGACGCTTCGAAAGTCATCGACTATGAAAAGAAGAAGTGACCATCATGCCCTTTCACACAGCAGACGCAGCTACGTCGACCACTCCTCCTTCACCTAGTTCTTCTGTGCAAGATTTACAAAAACAACCCTTGTGGGTGTGGTGTGGAGAACGTGTGCCTAAAACGCAAATCGTCTTTTTCTGCCAAATCTTCGTGGTGTATTGTGTCATCGGGGCAGCCATCGCCAATTTGAGTTTGCAACAAGGAGACAAACAATTGTGGACTATTTTATTGAGCAGTTGCATCGGTTACCTGCTTCCCAATCCCTCCCTGAAATTCTCCTCGAACGGGAACCCCGGGAACCTTGTGTCCAGTGCCAGTGTCAGTCACCAGTCCAACCACAATCAGAACCCCATTTTGGGCGGAGACACGCCTCTGACGTCCAGTAATATCCCCTCGGACAGCCACAGAACTCTGGAATTATGAGTCACGAAAACCAATTTTGCTTAACTTTACCCAGTGACAGTTCCATGGAAGTGTTTCCCCACAACACGTTGTGCTGTTACACGGCCAAATTACCTCAAGCCATCCCCTTAGATCACGAAGCCCACTGGGAAGTGGCTTTAGTAGAAATGATTCACCCGATCCAAGTCCTCAATGTCCTTCCCAATCAAAATTTTTTTGCAGTGGAAGTTCTTGACGAGCAATTGCAACAGGAGTTGGATAAGAGAACCACCATATCTGACATTAAAACCTATAATCAAATCACTCAAAAGTCGACCTACCACTTGTTCATTCCCCCAGGCTATTATTTTAGTGGTCATCATTTGGTCAGCGCCATAGCCTCCAGGTTTAATGGCGTGTTTGGGAAAACTTTTGACATTGTCAAGAACAAAAGTGTCACCATGGAGTACCACAAAGTAGCTCGTCGCTTCTTAACGAAATTTGAGCGGAGTAAAATCATGTCCATTTTATTTTGTCCTGAATTGTTTGACATGTTGGGCGGTGACATGGAGCTGAGGAAGAAAGTAGAACAAAAAACACCACCCGAATTACCAGTCATTTACGACAACGATTCTTTTGCCAAGTATTTTCGTACCCCGGTAGAACTGAACCAAGGACTGAATTTGATGTTTGTGTACTCCGATGTGGTGGAATACAACGTGGTGGGACACACCTCCGTACCGTTACTGCGTGTCATTCCTTTCAAAGTGGATTCTGCCGCAAACGCTGACGAGGAAGGTGGAAACACTTACCACGTCCACCGCGAATTTGTCCATCCTCACTATTTGCCGGTCAGCAAGTCGTATTTGGACACGGTCAACATTACTATAAAAGGAGATTTGGGACAAAATATTCCATTCACCAAAGGAAAAGTCACGGTGAAACTCCATTTTCGAAAACGGTTTTCTCACGACTCGTAAGTCATGTATCCAGTGTACCGAGGGGTGGCTCGACAGCGAGGACACGGTTTAGGAGACATGTTAAAATCGGCCTTTCGTTCGGTGGCTCCGGTGTTGAAACCGATGGTGACACGCGGATTGCACGCCTTGAAAGATGCGGCACTGACGCAAGGCAAAGAATTTCTCCAAAATGTCATCATCGACAAACAAAACCCTAAAGAAGCCTTCATGAGGGCAGGCAAAAATGTCTTGCTGCAAACGGGCAAAGACATTTTAGGCCGACGAGAAACACCTATAAATGCCCTGCACGCTACCGAGTCAGGCATTCAGCAAGGACAAGGCAGAAAGAGACGAAGAAGAAAACACCCTTTCACCAGACTTCAAGCTAGAAAGGCCAAGAAAAGAAGAACCGTATGAGACTTAGACGTTTTCGATTATTGAAACACAGAAAAAAATGATGCACCGAGAATCTTGCGCTTGTTCCAAGACGGAACTGGATCTGTTTGCCATGCCCCCCACCATGATGACCATGCAAGAATCCCAATGGGTGGAATTTCACCCCGTCTCCTCATTGACAGCCTCAGTTCCCATCGAGTTTGAAATCAAAGGACAGCCCGAAGATTACATCGATCTGAATAGCAGTTACTTGTACTTGAAAGTCAAAGTTGTCGATGAGGACAATTCGACCCTAGATGGCGATGAGGTAATAGCTCCCGTCAACAATTTCATGCATTCCTTGTTTAGCGGAGTGGACTTGTACTTGAACAACAAACTGGTCAGCAGCAGCATGGATACTTACCCTTATCGAGCGTACCTGGAAAATCTCTTGACGTACGGAATAGACGCCAAGAACACTCATCTCAATGCCTGTGTGGTATGGGAAGCTGACGAAGCTGAAAAGTTTGAAAATTTAGAAACTGATGAAAAGAAAGAAAACAATGACGGATTTATAGAACGAAGAAACAGAATCAAAGATGGACAGAGTTTAGAACTGATGGATCGTTTACATCTGGACATGTGGTTGCAAGAGAAATATTTGCTAAACGGGGTGAATGTCCGCCTGAGACTGAATCGGAGCAGTGCCGCTTTCCATTTGATAGGTAATACTGTTTGCAAAACTGTCATCGAGGAAGCCAGGCTCTACGTACGCCGTGTGGAAGTGTTACCTAAAGTGGGTAACGACATCAGTCAAACGTTGAGCAGAACGACCGCCAAGTATCCCATACGACGCGTGGAAGTGAAAACGTTCACCATTCCCAAGGGACAGCGATCCATGATCGAAGATCATCTGTTCCAAGGACAGCTACCCAAACGTTTGATCGTTGGTATCGTCGAAAATGAAGCCTTCAACGGAGCTTTGGCTAAAAATCCTTTCTACTTTCAACACTTTGGCGTGTCCAAGATCGAAGTCAGTCGCGATGGCAAGACCTTGTGTACCCGACCCTTTGAGCCTGACTTTCAGAAGAAGAATTACTTGAGATCGTACTTGTCCCTGCACGAAGCCACCGGTCAGTTAGGAACCAACACCAGTCACGGTATTACGTACGAGGATTATGTAGGAGGCTATGCTTTGTGGGCTTTCGATTTCACTCCTGACCAAGGCAGCGACGAGGGACATTTTCACCCTATAAAATCAGGCCAGATTCGTGTGGAAATTCAGTTTGCAAACCGAGACCTTGATGTAACGGTGAACGTCATCCTGTATGCAGAATTTGATAATACCATAGAAATCAACAGTTTGAGAGAAGTCATTCTAGATTATTAGAAGCCATGGAAGACTGTTATCCCTCTTTACCTAGTGGAGAAACTTTGGAGATGAAATGTGAGGAGACCGTGGAAGGAGAAGAATCTCAAGACAAAGACGAAGAAGTTGTCATGATGAAGTCGAGATGGCCAGAACAAGAAGCCCGTTTAGTCTCCTGTTTTGCCAAACACTTGGTCGAAAAAATGACGGAATTGATCAAGAAAAATTGCTATGGATGTCAAAACGATCATCCCAGTCAAATTCAACACGATAAATGCCTGATGTTGAGTCAAGAAGAAAAATTGGACGAGTATCTGGACGATGCTTGGAGTCTCATCTCAAACAAAGACGTGTTGCATCAGTGGTATAAAGACTTGCGTGAACATTCTTGTCCACCATTAACCACTCAAGAGATCCATCGTATCGAATCTCTCCTGAATCAGAGTGAGAAAACAGAACGAATAACCGTTTATTCGTCAGACATTTTCAAGCAAAAAGTCAGGATCGAATTGACGACTTATTATTACCTGTGGTGAAGAAGAAGAAAAAACACAAAACAATGGATACCTGGGAACTTTATTACCTTTTGAACCACAGTTCGTATACGGCTTCTTGGAATCCTGTCGTCTGTGCTAAAGATGAACTCCCTCATCGCAAACCTAAAGACCATCAAGCTTACGTGATCAACACGGACGACAGTCATCTCCCAGGAACCCACTGGGTAGCCGTCTACTTTCCTCAAGAAGGATGTGTGGAATATTTCGATTCGTACGGATTGCCCCCTTTGGAAGACGATATCATCGACTTTATGAGAAGAAATGCTCAAACCACCCGATTCAATAACGTGAAATTACAAGGCACAGATTCTTTGGTGTGTGGACAGTACTGCGTGTATTTTCTGCATCATCGCAGCCTGGGCTATTCCTTAGAACATTTAGTGACTCATTTTGATCCTCGTTCTTCTGCTAGAAACGATGTGAAAGTAGATCGATGGTTTTGTGACCATTATGCTTATCTTTTGTCTCAAGCTAGGAAACGTAGTGTCCATCAATGGCCTAATGATTTCCAACAGTCGAAATCACAATTTCATTCACAACGTTGTCAGCCCTGTTCAAAGTAGTTAGTATTTGAAGAAAAAATGTTTGTGATTAGAAAAAGATTGTTTGATGTTATAGTATTGGATTATTGTTAAAAAATGTTAGAAATGTTGTTGTTTGTGTTAAGTGATTTTTGAATAAAAAATGTTGTGTTTAGAAAAAAATGCCTTTGTCTTTTGTTTAGCTATAAGAATGTTGGATTGATGCTCTTTCATTTCTTACTATCCCTCTCATGACACTCACTGAACGTTGCGACTCAAAAACCGTGTGGGGATGTTTTCCTTCACGTCCGCGCTTTGACTTTAAGAACCGGTTTGTTCCCAGTCTAACCATCCATTGTCGACTCATCCTCCTACGAAGATGTGCTCCAAACTAGCTAAGCTCAACGAAGCCTACGTGAATTTGCATAGGGTCAGACACAGTCTGATACCGAAGCCAGAAGAAATAGAGAATGTGAGAATGTTAAAAATCACTGAAGACCTGATAGAAGAGCTCTTCAGAGAAGAAATGAACAGGGAGAAAGAAGAATGGACAGAGAAGTACAGACTTCAGAGACAGCAGCAACAGCAACAACAACAGCAGCAACAGCCTGAAGCTGACAGAGGCTTTGTCGATTGCCGTATCGACACTAAAGAGTTCTTCTTCTCTTTCCGAAGAAGCAGACCTATTGCCAGAAAGTCTATCCTCAGAGGACATCGCATTCTTAGAAACTAAAAAAAGAATGCCATAGCAAAACAAAAAAACAGCCCTTTTCAGGGCTACCCAATACTCTAGAAAAGAAATAACGATCAATTTGCCAATGTGTGTAGGTAGAGTGGTGTGAAAATAAACACTAACTCTTTTTTTAAAAAATGTGAGGGTATGTGTTTGTGTGTTTGTGTTTGTGTTTGTAAGTGATAAAGTAGGTTGGTGTGGATAGTAGATTAAAATGATGTTTGTTTTTTTTGGGCTGTTTGAGGTGTAAATTTGGGGTTAGATTGGATTGCCTTGCATATGTGGATAGTCTATTGAAGTGATTTATAAAAAATTTTTACAATAGTGATGGGTAGCATAAAAAAGTGAGTGAGTGTTTCTTTTAGGTCCGCGCGTTGTTTTTTGGTCATGATCTAGGTAAGATGAATTTTATGTTTTTAGGGGGATGTTTTCCATCACGTCCGCGCTTTCAGTATAAATTGAAACTCGTTCGGTAGTCTAGCTACCCTTGTTGATTGATCAACACCAGAAGAATGAACACCAGAATAGTGAAACTGTTAGAACTCCAGATGCACCTGGAATATGCCAGGCGCATAGTAAATGAACTGGCCGCGGAAGCCATTGTGGAGGAGGGAAGGATAAGAGAGGAGGAGGAAAGAAGAAATAAAGAAGAGGAGGAGAGAAGATATAAAGAAGAAGAGGAAAGAAGATACAAAGAGGAGGAGAGAAGATACAAAGAAGAGGAGGAAAAGGAGAGAAGAAGAAAAAATTTCAGAATCCCAGAGAGCGAAAATTGGGATTCTGAAGCAACATATCCTGCCTCTGCTCTCTCCCCCCAAAAGGTAAAAAGTAACTGGGGGGCAAGATGTGTATGCGGCGCAAGACCTGGAAGGTGCCACCATTAGCCAGGTGCCTCTGAAGTTCAAAAAAAAAAAACAGCCCTTTTCAGGGCTACCCAATACTCTAGAAAAGAAATAACGATCAATTTTGCCAATGTGTGTAGGTAGAGTAGTGTGAAAATAAACACTAACTCTTTATTCATAGTGTGAGTGTATGTGTTTGTAAATGTTGAAGTAAGTTTGTGTGAATAGTAGATTATGGGTTTCTTTATTGTTTCTTAGCGTATGTGGAGAGTATAGTTTGGGTTTGATTATATGAAATGAGAAAGTAGGGGATGTTTTCCTTCACGTCCGCGCGATGTTGGGTCATCATCTAGGTAAGATCCATTTTATGTTTTTTAGGGGGATGTTTTCCATCACGTCCGCGCTTTTCGTATAAGAACCCACAGTATTCGTCGTTCAAACCATTCTGCAAAGAATAAAAAGAAGATGGCGTCAAACCAAACGGACAAAATACAAACCTTGCAAGACGTTTTAGACAACTTAGGAATAATGGAACAGATGCTAATAAGACTGGTTGAAGACCATTATTCCTATAGTCCCCATCGTGTAAAGATGGAAATTAATAACTTAAGAAAAGCAAAGGGCAAGATTAGTTGCGTTATGAAAGAGATAAAGGAGGAGAAGGAGGATGAAGAGGAAAGAATAAGAATACGTAAATGGAACGAAAAAATTGAAAAAGAGGAAGAAAATGAAAAGAGGAAGAAAGAAGAGGAGGAAGAGAAGAAGAAAGAAGAGGAGGAGAAAAAAAAGAAAGAAAAGAAGAGAAAGAGTGTTGGAGATAAAATAAGAAATTGGTGGAGGAAAAAGAAGAAATTAGAAGAAAACCCAAAGGCCCTTTTCAGGGCCAGCCATATTTCTCGAAAAGAGATAGCCTTTCCATTGCCTACCCCTTTTTTATTTTTTATTTTTTTTCTTTAAAAAAAAAATCCCATGTTAATTTCCTTTGTCGCTATATGTTCCCACGATTTTTCTCCATGTTCAAATACCCTTGTCGCTCAACAGTCCCACGATTTTTCTCCATGTTAATTTCCTTTGTCGCTATATGTTCTCACGATTTTTCTCCTTGTTAAATTTCCCTTGTCGCTATATGTTCCCACGATTTTTCTCCATGTTAAATTTCCATTGTCGCTATATGTTCCCAAGGGGTCCTGTAATGCTAATTCCCATTGTCGCTATAATATCCCCCTTCACTACTATCGGTATTACTTTTGGGGCTATCCTTCTGAATAGACCCTGAACAACGTCGCCGAGCACATCACAGCAAATCACGTTATAAATAGGTAATTTATCACCCAGACCATGACAGGTCCACGTTGAGCATTATGTACGATCATCTTATTTATTATTTATTTATCTAATCGCTGTGATATTCATCGATGATTTCGTCGATAAGAGACCAATAAAAATCGATGCCCATGATACCGCCTGTAAAGAATCTTCGATAAATATCAGCTGGTTCATTGGATAATTATTTCCAGCACGTTTCCCTGCTATGAGGATTTCTAGTCGTTGTAAGTCAAAAAGAACATTGTTAGGACAAGCAATAAAACTACTTCCTTGAGTAAAAAAACCACTTCCGGTTGCTCCTTCCTCACTTGTTGTTTGATCCGTTGTTTTCTTAAATAGTAAGGGCGATCTTTCTACTTTTGCTTTTTTAAGTTGCTTTCTAGACTTTTCAAGTTCCAACATCATCTCTTGCTGCTGTGAAAAAGATTGTTGTCGTTCTATTTATTGCTGCGGTGGAGGAAGTTGATATGAAATCTGTTGCTGGAGGGGGATTGCGGTGTTGTTTTTGTCTCCGTACCTTGTTATAAAGTCTTTGAACTTCTTCAGTAAGACTTCTGTATTCGAAATCATCTTATCTGAGTTGATTTTTGTTGCGATATATGCTATATATCCATTTAATAAGATTAAAATTAGTTAAATTTTCATAACCAGGGTTTGAAATATTATATTTTTTAAACTAACTAATTAATATTTTTTTCATGTAATTTTTCCTTTTTAGTATTTTTAACACCTTCATTAAACTTTTTAATCAGATCAATATTTTCTTTTCTTACTTTAGGTTTAGGTGTAAGTTCTTTTTTCACATCGGTTATTTCAGTACGAACTTTGCCTATACTTTCAAATATTTCTTCATCTACAGGGGTAGGTTGTGCGTCACTATCTTAATTGAAAGAGCTCGTAAAATCTTTTTTGTTTGTTTAGTTTTTTTGCTATTTTTTTCATTTCGCTCAGCAGTTTGTCTTACTGATGGAAGAAGACAACCAATAGCCTTTGCAACTTTTTCATTAACTTTTGTAACAGGTCTAAATAACTGTACTGTGCCTTTTGCAAATTCAACTTGAGATTCTTGACGTTCTTGTAGTTTTTGTCTAACAGAATCACCAACGGGAAGAATTTTTGTATTGCTTTTAATTTCGAACTAATCTAGCTATACAAGTCTCCAACGCTGGTGCCATTATTGATATAACACTGATTTAATTACAGCCGCAGACGGGGTACGACCTCAATGAAGCGTCACGGTAGGTAAACACACGCGCATATTTTTTTAAAAACACTAACGACAACAATAAAGTAAAAAAAAAACTAACTCTATTAGAGAAAATCTCGGTTAGTTAGAGGCTTTGGTTTGACGTTATTGACATTTTCTTTTTTCGTTTTCGTAGGAAGCCTTTTTTGCTTCAAAAATGGACTTTCCAGCAAATGGTCTGTTTACCCCCTCTGCTGATACTTATCTGGCTTTAGACATTATTACAATTTGTAAAAGACCAACAGTGCGACAGAGAGACAAGTTGCATAAACATATAGTACATGAGAGTATGTTTATAATCTTACGTTTCTACATTTTGGTTTTAAACCCGTCTTTCCACTCAGAAAAAAAAAAAAAAATATATATATATATATATATATATATATATATATATATATATATATATATATATATATATATATATATATATACATACATACATATATATATATATATATATATATATATATATATATATATATATATATATATATATATATATATATATATATATATATATATATATATACACGTATACATGCTTACAAGCATATACACTCATAATTGTAAACATGTTAGTTCCTATATGTACACATGTATTTATATGCATATACACATATTATTTGATACAGTGGAACATTTCTGCATCGGGTGTTGTGGGTGAAAATGAAGGACAATGATATGGCATTCTATCCATGTATAGAGAGAGAGTCGTTTACGTCGGCCGACTCAGGAAAGCATCATTGTCTTTAGATACGCATGCTTAACGTGATATACATATAATTGTATCAAGGCATGACTTACTATAATTAGAATGATAAATTAAGATAAATTAAAATTCAGTTTAAAATTCTTCCTTTATAGGGTTGCTAGTTTGTACCAAACGTTTCCGCTTGCAATTTCCGTATGTTGAATACTTTCTCACACTAAGAGCAATTTCAGTTCTTTCTTTCTTAAAATGAGATATATTTGGTAATTCATTCATAAATCTATAATTATAAATATTTCAACTGTAATATAAATAAATTAACCATATCATCAGCATTTCTTGTATCTATTACACTAGACAGAAAGTATCTCTCTGATGGATGTAAGCTGCAGAGATGATTTCACTTACACTTTATCCATTATATCATCCATTGACATTGATTTTGGGAAAGCCAAGACAATATGTCATAAAGCCTTTACCAACTTTGCAAAGAGAGCATATATTACTTGCAATTGTTTCTAATACTTGTTTAGAAAGTAATGTGCTGTCAAAATTTGCGTAAGATCTTATTTAGAAACCACTGAGGCCATCTGTTTACGATGTGAGACATGGGAAAAAGCCTGTAACACTCATTCTAATTTAAATTGTAAAACTGTATAATCCATTGATCAAAAGGGATGGATCCAGTTTATTACAAATGAGTGATTTGCATATTCAGCCTTTCAATTCATTATTACAAGTATAAAACATGGGTGCGTACATGAGTATTGTATATTGGAGTCAATAGTGACATCAAATTTTTATTCGTTATTACAAATTCGTTTGAGTATATGATGGCTGCCTAGAATAATATATATCAAAAAGAATCTAAAACGCTCTGTGTTGTAGAATCCATTTGACCTTGGACTTCGACGTTTTTGACATGGATATTAAGGCTGTAGTAGTTTCAATCAACTGTATTAGTCATTCAAAGATTCTTTCTGTTCAATAACTTTGAAATATCCTATAACTAAATAGAGGCTTGTATTAAGTTGATGCACCTGATGATAGGAATAGACCTTCTGATAATATAGTTTTGATTCTATCAAAATTTCTGATTGATTCTTGGTATATGTTTCACCCATTTAGACTTCATTGTACTTATGTAGGTTTCATTTTCCAAATCACATGAATAGTTAGACAGTCATTTTCATTCCTCACCTTGATCTTATTCTCATACATTCAATTATTTCCAACGAATTTCCCCCAACTGATCATGTATGTTCGCTAAAAATTTTAAATTATTTATTTCATTATTTTGCTCTAAATAATTAATTTCATTAGCTAGCTACTTCTTTGGTTGATCTTAGTGACTTTTCAACAGATGGGCAGTAACAGTATAACAATATAATTTAAAAACAAGCTGTTCATTTGCTCTAAATATTCAGCAGCTGAAATTTTCTCAATTTGGACTTAAGCAACGATGAATGGTATCTTGTTAACAAGTGAAATGCCATCCAGTCTTAATTTCTTAATAAATATTGTAATGAATTTCCAAAAGGTTTTGCGTCTATTAGTTACTCTAACATTCAAATTCATGTTTCCAAAGGAATATCCCATTCTGTATTCAGGTTATATGACAATGTCTTCTACCGTTGCAAAAGGATTTTCTGAAATAAGGCGAAGTACTATCCTTACTTCCTTTGTTTCCTTGCTTTATCTCTATGTATGTCTTTGATCCAATATTTCACTCTCGCAAATGTCAAATTATATTCTGCACATATAACAAAAACCACCTCTCTTGCTATGGGAGTGCGAACCATATCATAATTATAGGTAGCTCCACGATTAAATAAAATTCACCTCCTATAGCCACATAATCTCTCTTGACAGCTTTTATTACGATGAACGAGATATGGATCGTATATATTGATCGGAATAAATCTATAATTTTGTGCAGGTATATTTAGAATTATTATATTGCTATTAGTATCTTTCATCAAGGGTTGTCATCGCCGGGATCGGTTGTGGGAGATAAGCACCCACTTCCCTTGGAAATCTCCCAGTGGCTTGTGTCTGATAGAGCCTCTGAATACCAAATCCAGCTCCAGGCTTTCACGAGTGGCGGAACCTGTTTAAACTGACTGTAGAAGGGATGACAGGCGAGCTGCTTCGGGCAGATGGGCCTCGTTAACCTTGGGTGGTCACCCATCTAGGAGAAGGTAAACTCCGATTTCAAACCTTCGCTGCCTTGCGACTATCCCCTCTCAGGGGAAAGGCTAAGGGAGTAAACCCCAACAGAAAATCCGGAGACGGAGTCCCTAAGGCGACTTGGCATTGATTTCAGTGTCATCTCGGCAACTCCTGCGACGCAGCTGGTGCCATGACGTATCGGCTTGTCCTTTCCCTTGGATCCATCAGCTGCGTGGAGAGGGTGGATCAGCTGCATGGGCAACAGTTGATTCTCCATATCACCCTGCCCAGGCTTGCGCCCTGGAGAGGACACTCCAGCTTCGCTCCATAGCGTCGACACAACACGGGAAGCAGAGAAAGATGAAAATTGCAAGGAGTATGGAAAATGATATAGTAAAATAGAATAAAAATTAAAAAATTGATAATAAAAAAGATGATTGAAAAGAAGCAAATAATATGTAGAGACATCAGGCGTGATCTAATTAACAAAGTTGAAGGCATATCAGGATAGACAACAGAGACGGTAGAAGAATTAAAAAGATAGCATAAAGAATTTTTTAAAAAAAATAGACAAAGTGAGCAACATTAAACATGTAATGCAAGAGACCAGTTTGTCGATGATATTGCACTCCATATGAAACCAAATAAAATAGGCCGGTCAATCGAATATAAACAGATTATACCAAAAATTAAAAACTAAAAATGCACTAGACATAGACATGTAACACATAAATCCTTGAACTGAATCGATACACATAAATATGCGTTTTTATATAAATATTCTTATCGATATTTTACAATACCATTGCAACTATGTAAATAAAGATATTCTCAACGTAGTTATTGTAAAATATATGTTACAAATTTATCTGCTTATTATGTACTGAATAGTTTTATTCGCTGAAAATAGTAGCAATCGTCTTAATGTAGAACCAAGAATCCATGGAATTCTGTAGTTAACCAGTCCGTATAGTTACTATGCATGTATGAAAAGAAAATAGCATACAGGAATTTCCAAGGGAGTTTATTCTGGTCCGGCTTTATCCCAACCCCTTCCATGATTCGATTATCTTGGAGAGAGATTTAGATTATTATAATCATCGGCGTACTTGTTATATATATGTGTGTGCACGTATTTGTGCGAACGTGTGAATGTATGGCGTGTGGGTGTGTGAGAAAGAGAGTAAAGGATGAATTAGTGCAGGAGGAATACAGAAAGGTGGATTCGTCTAATTTAAATCTACCTAAATTTTTATACCTATTTTGCTTGCTACCTTCATTTTTTATGCAGTGTGATTCTTACCCTTATTTTTGTTTCAGTGTTGCAAATATTCTGCAATAAGACACCAATCAGGTGTCTCATTTATCGCTGCTAATCACTCACTGTTATTCACTGCTGGCCATTTTACCAAAAACAAAATTAAACAAAATATTTGAGAGGTACTGAGCTTTATTTCCTCCTTTACAAATAAAATCAAAAACTGAGTGATTCGTTTTCATCCGATTCGCAAACTTCTTGCATGTACGCAAGCACGAGGATTATATATATATATATATATATATATATATATATATATATATATATATATATATATATATTTATTTATTTATAGATATCTGTGTGTGTGTGTTATTTATATTATTTTACTTTTTATTGCTTTAGTTCGACTAAAAATGAAAGTGCCAGGTTAAATACCTATCTGACGACTGTCTTACGATACATAAATACATGAATAGGTATATGTACATTTTGTTGATATAAGAGACAGGCGGAAAAGGTAATGTAAGTGATGAGATGAGGAGAGACAAAAGACCCAAATTTCAAGTGAAATGATGCAATGATTTAAATGTTCCAGAGCAGCATATTTCAACAACTATTTTACTCCAATGTACATAATCACATACGATATAAAACTTTGATGGTTCCAGTTCCCACTAATTCACATAAGTTTGGCGGCTTGTAGGTTTCTATTCAAGATTTATATTGCTTAGAATTTGAACTGTTCGTTTAATATAAAGCCTCCAAATTCACTAAAATATTTTTTGGGATTGAATAAAAAGCCTCATGCTGGAAATCTTTGCTTGTTTTATTTTAAACATATCATGTTATCATCTAATTAAATAAAATGGGATTGTACGGATATTTTCTAACTCTTCTAGGTTATTTCCAAAAAACATTAATCAATGAACTAATGATGCCATTCATGTTTAAGAACGATGGAGTATTTCCGAATAAAAAAGGTCAAAATATTCGTATGTTAAAAGATATTAATACTTTGCAGTCTTGGATTGGGACTTATCACATCCTAATTGCTGATTAAAAATCTTACATTTCATTGCAGAAAGGTCATTTTAGGTTAAACGTACGATTAGACCACATTTAAATGTTTATAACTATATTTCTGCCAGGAATATAGTTTATGTATAAAATAACACTTGAGGAAATATTAATACGTCAACACATATACCAAAAATCTTTATAAAGCAAATAATACATGTCAGAATTTCATAGCAACTGGATACAATATGTATCTATTTTATGGTTTAGATCAGAGTTAATGTATTATCATGAATCGGCATCTATCTCTCGACCTATCTATATATCCGTCTATCTATCTATCTTTCTATCTATCTATCTATCCATCTATCTCTCTATCTCTCTACCTATTTATCGATCTATCTATCTATCTATCTATCTATCTATCTATCTATCTATCTATTTCATTTGGACACCAGTTCAATCACTCCGTTCAGTCAATCCGGGTTGATTTAGTCAATAAAGAATACTCGCCTGATAATCCAAAACAACGTTAACGAGAGATACATTTTTGCCATTTTGTGTGGCCGGCGGAAATTTGTTTTTAAAGACGGTCGTTGAACAATTAACTCAGAATATTTTTGAATACATAGCATATCTGTCCTCAAACGTGGATCTCTGTCGAAAGATATATAAGTCTGTAATGTAATTTGGGGATATTTGAAAGGTGAACACACAAAAGAACTTTAGGCAATCGCTTGTATGCGTCTTAAACCCAAACGAATGATGTTTTGTACCTGTATCTTTAAAGCTTATCAACATCAGTAATAGTATAGAAGTGCATAGTGGAAAAAATATAAACACCCTCAAAACAGCGGGGTTAAAATACACACATCCATGTGTATATATGTCGATATAAATATTTTTTGATACGTACATAATGCCTTTAATTTAGAAAAATGTTTTTGTCTAATCGCTGTCAAAAAAGGTATAAATTATACAAAAATTCGTCAAAATATAAAGCGGCAATGCATATCTAATATTGTCGTTACTACTGTTATATCTCCCTCTTCTAACAAATGAAACACATATTTTCCAGCTAAATGCTTGCATGCTATGTTCGGACATATTTCAAGTAAAAAGTAACATTCTGAGGACGGTCAATGTCATATAAAACAAATAATATGCATGAGTAATTGTTAAGTTGCTGTCGATATCGGAAGCTGAATATACACTTATAAAGAACAAATATACCACTTAACACCTTTGTTTCCTTCAAGTATGTTCGTTCTAACGAGAAGTAACTAGCAATACTATCTAAGTGTTAATTCTTGTCTTACGCTTGAACTTTGGATTTCAAGAGGTAATCAGGCGTTAACCATGATTATTCCGTTAACCACTTGAAGATCGTGTTTTCTAGACGCAAGCTGACCTATCGATTGTTAACGAATCGAGTTTCCTTACCAAATTAGGATAATATAATAGAAGATCGCATTGATTTTCACAAATCACACTCACTCACACGAACATTGATACAGTAGCCAATGTTCCATACTGAATATTTTTATCAGGCAAATGTTTCTATAATTGTGTTTAATGAGGAAATACAGTATTAAGTCTGTGTTTTACATCCGTTTTATGCAAATGCTGTGGCGTAGACTACATTTCGTCACTAGGTCAGAAAGTAGAATAATTAGGCATTTCGTCATTTTTAAATGGATATCGCAGTATCTTAACTCTGGCACAGACGATCGTCTTGCCTTAGATTTTAATTTGAGAAACGTCGCTTAGGTGAAGTTTTATGGGGCTGGAGGAAACACATTTGTACTCATGTTAAGAATATCACCTAACGTTTCAACGCACGGTGCAAACTAGTATGACTTAAGGTGGGACTTGAAATTCCCCACAAAATATGTTACTGAAACCGGGATCGAGTCTCTGCTCGTCTGCAGTTCAGTTAAAAGTGACGCCAATTACAATTCAAGTAACTGTGAGCAGTTGCAAGCCCTGCCAAATGATTGGTCAATGAAACTCATGTGACAACTATGGGGCAATTCAATTGGCCCTTCCGGGCATTGCTCATTGTCATTACAGAGTACAGTAAAAAGGAGACCCAACCTCATCACACCACCCATAAATGTACTTACGCGGGCGTAAGTAGTTTTATTTGTGTTGGCATCCGTTAGTCTCGAAAGACGATGGCCGATGGAACTGCGCCCATGGGAGATGTCCCGGTTTATGGTTGTGCAGCGTCTGCTGTGGCTATGTAGTCCAACACGGGAGTGGCAGTCCTTGCTGCACTAACTGCACTTGAAGGTTGCATCTGGTGTTGGTTGGAGCTGCTACTTCTTCCTCTGCGATCATTTTTCATCAGCTAGCACGCTTAGCTTGTCCTCGCCGGCTTTCAGACCAGTGATCACAGCATGTCGCCAGCTTGATCTGTCTTGAGTGAGCTCTTCCCAGGTGTTGACATCGATGTCAAGGGCTTTCATGTCGAGCTTGCAGACATCCTTGAAGCGGAGATGTGGCCGTCCGATTGACCTTTAACCAGAGGTGAGTTTCGAATAAAGAATGTCTTTGGGGATCCGTCCGTCATCGATCCGACGTACATGGCCCAACCATCTGATGCGACGTTGGCGGAGGAGTGTGACTATGTTGGGAATCTTGGCGCGCTCGAGCACCTCGTTGTTTGTTACTCGATCGCTCCAAGTGATCCCGAGTATGCGTCGGAAGCATCGCATGTGAAAGGCGCTCAATCATTTCTCTTGTGAGGCGTACAGAGTCCAGGTTTCGCTGGTGTACATGAGAGAGATTAGCACGCAGGCACGGTACAACGTGATCTTAGTGTTCAGGGTCAGTATGATGTTGTTCCACACTCTCGGCGAGAACCTGGAGAGAGTTGTTGATGCCTTTCAGATCCGCTTGTTGAGCTCAGCATCGAGCGAGAGGTTGTTGGTGATGGTAAAGCCGAGGTATATGAACTGACTGACCACCTCAAGTTCGTAGTTGTTGATGATGATGCTTGGGGGTTCCGCGTCCTGAACCATCACGTTTGTTTTCTTTAGTTTTATGGTCAACCCAAACTCATCGCATGCTCTAGCAAAGCGGTCCATCAGGCGCTGAAGCTCAGCTTCTGTGTGGGTGGCTAGAGCAGCATCGTCTGCGAAGAGCATGTCCCTGATGGTGACTTTGTTGTTTGTCTTCAGTCCTGCCAGGTTGAACAGTCTGCCGTCTGATCACGTTTGCAGGTAAATCCCTTCTGTGGACGTCTCAAAGGCGTGCTTGAGCAGGACTGCGAAGAAGATGCCGAAGAACATGGGGGCAAGGACGCAGCCCTGTTTAACTCCACTGCGGATGTCAAAGGGGTCGGATGTTGAGCCATCGTACTGCACTTTGCCTTTCATGTCATCGTGGAAGGACTGGCTCATGCTTAGCATACAATTTTCGTTAGGATTGTGAAGAGTCCGTCTCTGATGACCAGATCGTACGCTCTAGTAAGGTCTCTAAAGGTCAGGAAGAGGGGTCTGTTTTGTTCTCTGCATTTTTCCTGCAGTTGCCTGACTGAGAAGATCATGTCGATTGTAGACCTCTGTGCGCGAGACCCGCACTGCGACTCTGGATACACTATGTCAGCAAGCGTCTGAAGTCTGTTCAGGATGACGCGTGCGAAAACTTTACCCCAGTCGCTTCTGTCGCACTTGTTCTTGTACAGGGTTATGATGTTGGCGTCTCTCATGTCCTGAGGTACTGCACACCTCGTCCCAGCATTGGCAGAGGAGGTCGTGCAGGTGTGTGAGCAGCACGCTACATCCGCACTTGATGACTTCTGCTGAGATGCCATCCTTCCCCGACGCTTTACCTCAGGACAGTTTCTCTAAGGCCTTCATTAGTTCGGCTACAGTGGGTTTCTCGTCCAGTTTGGCCATAAGAAGGAGGTTTTCAATGGCGTTAAGGGCATCATTGGTCACGTGGTTCTCTCTTGTTGTGGATGGTAATGCATGTGGCAGACTTCAGTGATGCTGTCACTTTGTTCGTTGGACCCATTGCTTTATTTATGCCATCGTCCACGCCTCTGATGTTTCCGATATCTGTTGCTGACTGGGTGCTCTGACAGAGCTGAAGCCAGTATTCATTAGCACACCGCCGTACTAATCTCTGCACCTTGCTTCTGGTAGATCTGTATGCCTGTAGAGTCTTCTGGCAGAGGGATCGCTTGTATTGCAGGTGAGCACTGCGACGCTCTTCTATGGCTGGCATGAGCGTGGCAGAGTTAGCGTCAAACCATTCATTGTTCTTTCATTGCTTCTTACCAAAGATCCGTGTGGCTGTGCTGTACACAGTCTCCCTAATGCGATCCCATCTTTCTTTGGCACTGCCGTTGGGGGGTTCTGAATCAAACGTCTTGGAAAGAGCATAGGTGAATTCCTCAGCCTTGTCTGCATATGATATTTTGCTCATATCAATGCGTGGTTTACCTTCTTGCCTAGAGCGGTGGATCTTCCTCAGCTGAACTTTCATTTTGCAGCACACCAGTGGGTGGTCGGTGTCGCTGTCAGCACGGTGGAAGGTACGGATAAGAAGCACACCCTTCATGGCTGACCGTCTTGTAATGATCAAGTCCAGCTGATGCCAGTGTTTAGACCGGGCATGCCTCCAAGACACTTTGTGCTGTGGCTTTGTCTGAAATAATGAATTGGTGATGTTGAGGTCGTGGTACGAGCACAGCCCATTCTCATTCATCTTCCCAACGCCAAACTTGGCAAGACAGGAGGGCCAAGAGTCATGGTCGGCACCCACCCTAGCACTGAAGTCGCTCAGCAAAATCAAGATCTGTTCCTTGTCAATTTTGTCGATGAGCGAATTTAACTCATCGTAAAACTCATCCTTGGTATCTGTGGAGCCGCTTAGTGTGGGAGCGTAAACGCTGATCAGGTTGACAGGCCTGTTTGTGGTGTGGAGGCGGAGGGATAGCAGTCCTCCATTTCCTTGTTGGCAGGGTTCTATCATCCTCAGAAGAATGTTCCTGACAGCGAATCCAACACCAAACTCTTTGGCTTCGTCGGCGCTTTTTCATACCTGAAGAAAGTGTAGTTCTTTTCTCTGAGGGACCCGGAATCTGGTAGTCGTGTCTCCTGTAGTAAGGCGATGTCGACTTGGAGTCTTGCAAGTTCGTCGTTGATGACTGAAGTCTTTCGAACATCGCTGATTGTCTGAAGATCATCTGAAAGCCCAGTCAGCATGGTCCGGACATTCCAGGTACCTAGCTTGAGGATTGGAGGTTTCCTTATTGGTTTTCTTTTGCTATTTCTTGGTGCACTAGTTGCAGTGCGCTTATCAGGTACTCACGTACCTTAAGCCTTACGCACCCAGCATGGCAAGCGAACTGTGGAGGGACGGCACCTTATTGGGTGGGGGCTGCCCAGTTTGAGGCGGGCGGTAGCTGTCCAGTGAAACCTGTTGGTCTCTGCCACCGTCAGAAGCAACCCCTGGCGTCTGGCTCTACGCCAATCGAGCGGTGACTTATAACCGGTAAACTGCTGCTTCCTGTGTTGTGTCGACGCTGTGGATCGAAGCTGGAGTGTCCTCTTCAGGGCGCAAGCCTGGGCAGGGTGGTATGCAGAATCAAATGTTGCCCATGCATCTGATCCCCCTCTCCACGCAGCTGATGGATCCAAGGGAAAGGACAAGCCGATACGTCATGGCACCAGCTGCGTTGCAGGAGTTGCCGAGATGACACTGAAATCAATGCCAAGTCGCATTAGTGACTATTCCGTCTCCGGATTTTCTGTTGGGGTTTACTACCTTAGCCTTTCCCCTGAGAGGGTATAGTCGCAAGGCAGCGAAGGTTTGAAATGGGAGTTTACCTTCTCCTAGGTGGGCGACCACCCAAAGTTAACGAGCCCCATCTGCCCGAAGCATCTCGTTTTGAGGCGCCAGAAACTCGCCTGTCATCTCTTCTCCAGTCAGTTTAAACAGATTCCGCAACTCGTGAAGGCCTGGAGCTGGATTTGGTTGTCAGAGGCACTATCAGACGCAAGCCATTAGGACATTTCCAAGGGAAGTGGGTGCTTTTCTCCCACATCCGCCCCCGGCAATGACAAGCCTTGGAACCCAGTAGTTTTATTATCGAATGTATATCCAGATTTTACACTGTGTTGTCTATACCCACTCCACCCACTTTAAAATCCTCCATTATTTTACAGTTTTCAAAACTTCATTTTGTATCGTCTGTACCCACTCCTCCCATCATAAAATTTACTATTATTGTAAGTATATCCAAACTTTATTCTGTTTCGTCTATACCCACTCCACCCATCATAAAATCCTACATTATTGTAAGCATCTCCAACATAATACACATAATTAGAAAACTTCAAAAGGTATATGAATTTAACCATTTACACTAATCATATAAATCCTATTGCTTCTTTTTGTGTTCACTATTATTTTATTTCGGGCATTACAATTTTATTTGCATTATGCTTTGATTAATTCTCATTAGCTCAGGTAACGTGAAGACACAGTATTGTAGAGTGCGAAAGTCAACATTGAAATAAATAAGATAATGCGGTGTCAGTAATGTTGTAATGTGCTTAACTGTGTAAGTGACTATCTTGAGTATAATGTACTTCTTTTGTCCACTGCTGGTTTTGCCAATCTGCCTGCTAGACAAACTCAGGTTTAAAATTTATATTCAGTTTAGTTAGCCAGAGCTTTGATTATTCCACATTTTACAGTAACCTAGAATGTTTTTGTCGCTTTGCCAAACCTACACCAGGTTTAACAAATACCATTTGTTATGAATGCACCTGATTTAGCACATATCATTTAGTTGCCAATAACGTCTCTGACACATTTTATGTAAGTCTAACTAATGTTGTAGATTCCACTGTTGCCATATATGTTCATTTTACTGAAGCTTTGGTATACGTGCATCAAGCAATATATATGTGTATATGTGTGTGTGAGTGTGTGTATGAAAGCATACCTGATAAGGTATGCGAGCGTACCTGTATGTGTTTGTCTCTACACCTACCTACCTACCTATATGATAATTTGGATGTAAAATCCAGTTGTACGGAGTTTACATAATGAGTTCATGCGAAGAAAAACTATATTCAGTTGATCTGTATTGAACTTACTTAGCAGTTTTAACACTAGTTCAAGTCTGTTTTAACTATTAGCTCAATACATCGCACTACTTGTATGTCAAACTTAGAAACAAAACATTTCAATCATGAAAAACTTGAAAACATATTCTCATTTATTGATTTATTTTTCTCTTTATCAGTGTTTGTTTTGTTTTTTTCTCTTCCACCGGGCAAAATGTCTGTACCACAGTGTTGTACATTTAGAATTTTATCTTGTCTAAGTGCGATTACCCCAAATGGAGAACAGAGACGACAGAATAAACTTGTTAATGATTATGGATAACTCAATAAAGCAGTACAGAATTTTCATTGGGATATTGAACAATCGTTTGGTTTTTTTTCAGTGGGAAAGGAATAAAAATAAACGACACAAATAAATCTAGAAACATGTTTTTATTTCAATTATACGCATTTGCTGTACTGACACTTATCGTTATTGACTTCAGTCTTACTGACTTTGTGCGGGGATACTGAAACTAATCCGACGATAATTAAATGTCTTGACTTTATTTAAATATTAGGAGCATCCAAGAGAAATTTGATTATTTGCAAAGTATAGCTCATGATTGTTCAATGTTATGCTTTATTGAAACACATCTAGCATCCATATAATTAGTTTAAAACTGTCATTAGTGACATGTATAAACATATTATTATTATGGATGACTACTACAACACACATTTACTCAAACCTTCTATTTCTGCATAATTAATCGATGTTATGTCAAGATATTAGGTTCAAAATGTGATAACCATCTATACACAAATACTTCTAGTACCAAAACCTTGCATGGCCCAATCTTTGTAATTAGTGTTATAACCATACTTCACCCTGACTTTTTAATCATTGGTAGAGAATTAATTGCTTCTAATAGAGCAATCAGTGTTTGTACCTCCCACAGGTCCATAAGCGTTCTGTCTAGATTTACAGCAAAGCTGAGATCAAACGATTCAACGTTCTGATAACAGGACTTAACTGGATAGATTTGTTGCTAACTCCAAGATATTATGATTATACAACTGATAAATTTGCCAACAAATTTCTAGAATTCTAATCATTGTGTATTCCTTATAAAACGGGAACCTTTCGCCCAATTGATGAACAATATTCTGATTCCCATTTGCAAATAATGAAAAAGGGACAGAGGACACAAATTTGCCTTCAATCACAATCGAATGGAATAAATACACACAAATTAAGAATGATGTAATATTGATTCTGCTCTTTTAAGTTCTGAGCAAACCATTCTAAAACATTTTGGAAAATTACAAAATCTCTTTTAAAAGAGATAAATCCTTCAACTTCTATCCAGCCACTCAAAGAAAAGGCGAACTTACCAAACGTGCTTTCACCTCGATTTAAACTATTGATGATTTTAATTTTACCCTCCCAATTTTGAAACAAATAAGATGATTTGATACCTTAAATGAAATTAGAACCTCTGAAAAAGAAAATATCGATATTATTAAATCACCTTTGTCAGTAAAGCCACTCAGCCTGATAACCTAATTCACAAAATGCTTAAAGTATCAGTGAAACGATAAGTGTCATAGCCATATGTTAGCTTAGATTTATTTCTCTGGGGAAAGAGCGATGCAAACAATAAAGACAGGTACCTAAAACATCTATGTAAATGTATAACTGATAACAGTCGATTTCAGTAACTTATTCAAGCCCCGAATGGCATCAGTGTGACCCCCCCCCCCAAACATTAATGACTTTAAACTCGACATGTCCTCTTCGCCATCAGACGTTCTCTTTTCATGTTTTCTCAAGAAGCATTGTGATTGGATTGTGCATCTATCTGCGCTATCATACTAATTGCATCCATATCCCATATTGTATTGTCAGTGAAGAAGAACATAAAATAGTTTATTACAAGTTGCAAGTTCATTAAACATATCTTTGAATATGCATCATGTGCTGTTCATGGTTATACTATAGTAAGTAGGTTCTATTTTCTAATCTTTTAATGTACGAAACTCTTGAAAATGTCACACTATAATTTAGGCATATTTCATGATATAATAGTCACGTACATCTCCAGCTGAGTAGATTGTATGTTAAACCGTTCCATGACATCAAGCACATGTAGCGAAGTGTGTGATAAAACCAGTATAGGATGATCTTGGAATGAATGGCACAAAAAGAGTGCAAGATCCATTTCAAGAGGCGACGCTACAAAATTAGTTAATAACACTCCTTAATATTTGGCCCAGGAGATATTAATAAAGAGAAAGAAAGAAATAAGGTTAAATAATTTCTTTATTCTTGTATTACATTCACATTATATTCCAATGACTTAAATTTTTAATATGTGTTAAGATTACATAGCAAAGAACAAGCTTACTTCACAGAAACAAAACACACGAATCAGCATCAATCTAACTAAAAGTATATGCAAGTTTAAGAAAGAGAATGGAGACTCCACCAACATCGTTGGGACACACAGGTCCAGCCGCCCATATATGTATGATGGAGCTCGGTAAAACCAGTCCAGGTTGAAATACACCGAACGGTTTAAAGCTACGAAAAGTAATTATATTGTAACAAACACGCATTAGAATAAAAATAAAGGCAGCCCAGAATATGTAGATAGACTTGGAAGAGCTTGGTAACTAGGCTGAGTTCTCTGTAAACCTGGTAATACTCCATAGCGTTACCAATGGGGAATCTGGTGAGCAAAGTGCAGACGCTGAATTGAAGGCAGCATTCTATGTTCAATCAAGATTGTATGCATACCGAACTGTGTTGTATTTGGTGTATCTGTGCCTCCAACATGAAGAGTCAAATTTACTTAGCTTTACCTAGTTGGGGAGGATTCCTTTGGAACAGTCTGATTAAAATCAGATCTCCATAGCCATATGTAGAGATCTCATGGGCACCAATATGAGAATATAGTATGCTCACCTTCTGGTTCAAAAAATTAAATCACAACTTTCAAATTTCTGAACGTGACAAACGTCACACGAAACATATCATTACTAACGATACCTTTCCATAACATGAATTTGCACTGCTTCTGATAGGATGCTAAATATAAGTAGACTGGAAATTAAAAAATCACCAAATTATGAACATTAATCGATGTCCCTCAGAGCTACAAGTTGGACTGTGAAAATCTGATTTTAATCAGATTGGATTTGGAAATTTGTGTTTACAGCAGAAACTCTATAGCAAGCTCTCACCGACCCCCTGAATGATCCTGGACTATAGTCACGTTTGACCAATGGGCCATGTGTTACTGTTATCGACCCCCTAAACGTAGCGATATTTATAGTAGTAAGGCGCGTGCCTCTGCAAACTTAAAAACCAACCAAGAGCCAGTCGCCACCGAAGAAGCATGTGATGTGACCAATCAGAAGGCGGTTAACGTACTTCCTCTGATAAGATCAGACATACAGAAAAAAACAACTAACGTACACAATGCAAAAATTATTTTTAAGATTTACGATACAATACACATGGACATCATTAAAATGGACTAGTATGTTTCATTTGAAGCATCATAAGTGTATATTAATGACTAAAATAAATAGCAAAGTGAAAACATGTTCATTCAATAATGAAAGTGGAAACTACGCTTGATACATGGCTTAATTGCCGTGCTTATTCCGTTATAAAGGGAATAATAAATTCAATATTTATACTGTAGGAATAACATTTAATTCTCGCCAAAAGCAAACTGTCAGCAAACATACTGGGAATCGTTAGTGTCTATATTTCAGTAATTCATTGATGAGTTAAATGCTTATAGTGGCGGTTTAACTGTTTCATTAACCCTTTCAAAGCGATCCATATTCTTACATGGGTAAATAACTTTCCTCTGCATACTGATATATGAAGTCATTGTTCCTGTAAACGTTTCGTAATTCAAATTTTGAGCCAGTCTTTCTAAAGCTGTCTAGAACTCCGATCGCCCTTTCAACTGTTAATTTGTTTCCTTATTTGAAAAACCTAACAGCTGTCATTTCCTTACAAAATGATTATCATACCTAAACAAGTTATGGATAAGAGAAGATGTGTAGTCTAGGTATTTCAAATTCAGATTGCATTCTTATATATATATATATATATATATATATATATATATATATATATATATATATATATATATATATATATATATATATGACCTGTACATGATTGCAATTGTCAAGTGTGAATATTTTTAGAACCTGTTCTTTTTCTCGCTGTTACTCTTCATCGATTCTTCTAACACATTCGTTGCTTATTTAAAGTTTTTCCCATTTGCATGATATTTTTTGGCCTTATAAGTAAATTTATTTAGTTTCGTAGGTCATTACGACAATCACTCCAGTTTACTCTCTAACCTTATCCAGGGTGTAAAACGGTTTAGAGCGAGATAGCTTTTCTTTGAAAGCAAAAGTATCAGTGGTGTAGAATTATATACTGGTAACTATTCTTTCAAAATGTACAAGTACAAACCATATGGATGAAAATGAACAAGACTTTAAACAAAGTTATAAAATTAAAAATAGTGGCGAACCAGCTACCAAAAATAAAAGAAGTCAATGTTCTGAGGGAGGTGAGTCAGCTTTTGTTTCAAGAAATAAAAATGGTGGTAAGCCAGCTTTTAAATCAAAATCTCGAAAGTGTAGGTTCCCAAACTCTCATTGAAACTTTTTGGAAGCCTTATTCATACCCCTAGACGAATGCAGTTTGCATAACATTTTGGTGAGCTACGTTTGTTTCAAGATGTTTGAATAATTGTTTCAGGTGGTAGTTGATCATGAAATAGCTCTCTCAGCCGACATCACATTCGTATAGGTCTGGAGGGAGAATTTGTCTATAAATTGTAGTTTTAAAACAACATGATCTTTACGAACTCTTAAAGATTATTTTCTCCATCAAGTAACTATTTTGCAGTAGAAAAAATAAAATTAAAATGCTGTTTGAGGTATATCTTTTGATTTTACTCCAGGTACCATAAACTATTTTGTGTGCTTCACGAAAAATGTGCGAGAGCACATAGCGTTACCCACATCATGGGCAATTTTAGATTTCCTTTCTGGGTCTAAATTCGAGCCGGTTCTCAAAGCCACAAAGAGTTTTTTCTGCCCGCACTATAAAAGAAAACAAATTAGTTCTATGGAAGGAGTGGGGAGAGATGGATGCCGGGTATCACTCATTTTTAATTGTGGAACATTGTTGAAAAATATCTTCCTTTCCTACTTTAGCTCGCACAACATCAGCGAACTCATCTGGATTCCTCTAACTGTCACCATATGACTGAGTTTTGCATTGTATTACATTACGTCAGTTTGCGGAAAGAGACACTGTTCGCAAAATGTTTTGGGTGTCGACCTAAAACAAGATCAATGCTGACACATTAGTTATGTGTTTGTGTACAATGATTATTTATGGTAAGTATATGTCATCTAAATCATTGTGCAATTGGGAAGGCGGCTGAATAATTCTTGTTTCTAGGTTTTTTCCTGAAATTGGGATTTAAAAAGGATGGTAAACGTTGCTCTAACCGGCATGTTACAGGAACTGTTCGCATACTTGCTACTTTACTTTTCCTCTGAAAATGACGTATAGAAACAAAGAAATGACACATTATTACCTTTTAAAGCTGCAAGAAATGAGATCTAGGACACTGGTTAAATGTTGGCATTAGTAATAAGGCAAACGATAAATACAATTGACTTGTTGATAATGCAGTTTAAACACATGGCACGAAAGCTAATATTTATCTTTGTTGTTTAATCTATCTTTATTTTAGATCATTGTTAACCATGTATCATTCATCAAAATATAAGATAATAATACTCTTAATTTGTTCATCTTACCTATGAAGTCTCCAGCAGTATCATTACAACCATAACGAGTTGGACAAGCACACTAATAGTCCCGTTGTCTGTTTTCATATGTAGAATTACCTGCACCGGGGCTACTAACACACTCATTAATAACTGAAAAGGAAAACTGCATATCGGAGTTTGCTCTAAATATATTGGTTGGTTAGTTGGTTGGTTATTAAGAGTACTTTCAACACTTATTCGCTACATCATGCCGAGGAAACGGAATCTAAGCGCATTTCTCAAGAAAAGACCCTGACATTCAAACCATCAAGCCTTGGATCACGAATCAGACGCCACATCAAATGATCTAACTGGGATCTCTCTTCTAATTATAAATACAAATATAATACACCAATACTACTGTCACGCTCAACTGCTTGATATGATAAACCTTCGTGACGTGAATTGCGAGCCGCGGAAAGTGTGTGTGTGTCTGCGTGTGCGTCTGTGCGTGTGCGGAGAGAGATAGATTTCAGTTAAGTTGTGAGTTACTCGAAAAATCCAAGTTCTCACATGAAGTAGCCAAAGATCCAATGGTAATCGTAGAAACAGTCTACACTAATCAGTAGTGAAAGGGGTCACCCTACGTACAATGGGAATTAGCATTACAGGGACCCCTGGGTCACTCTACGTACAATGGAAATTTAACATGGCGAAAAATCGTGGGTCACTCTACGTACAAGGGGAATTTAACATGGCTAAAAATCGTGGGTCACTCTACGTACAAGGGGAATTTAACATGGGGAATAGAGTTTGGGCTTGTTTAGGGACAAGGGGAATGGAACATGGGATTTTTTTTTTTAAAAAAAATTTTTAAAAAAAGGGGTAGGCAATTGAAAGGCTATCTCTTTTCGAGATATATGGCTGGCCCTGAAAAGGGCCTTTGGGTTTTCTTCTTCTTCTAATTTCTTCTTTTCCTCCACCAACTTCTTATTTTATCTCCAACACTCTTTCTCTTCTTTTTTTTCTCCTCCTCTTCTTTCTTCTCTTCCTCCTCTTCTTTCTTCCTCTTCTCATTTTCCTCTTCTTTTTCAATTTTTTCGTTCCATGTTCTTATTCTTATCTTTTCCTCTTCATCCTCCTTCTCCTCCTTTATTTCCTTCATCACACCACTAATCTTGTCCTTTGCTTTTCTTAAATTGTTAATTTCCATCTTTACACGATGGGGACTATAGGAATAATGGTCTTCAACGAGTCTTATTAGCATCTGTTCCATTATTCCTAAGTTGTCTAAAACGTCTTGCAAGGTTTGTATTTTGTCCATTTGGTTTGACGCCATCTTCTTTTTATTCTTTGCAGAATGGTTTGAACAACTAATACTGTGGGTTCTTATACGAAAAGCGCGGACGTGAAGGAAAACATCCCCCTAAAACATAAAATGGATCTTACCTAGATCATGACCCAACAACGCGCGGACGTGAAGGAAAACATCCCCTACTTTCTCATTTCATATAATATAACCCTAACTATACTCTCTACATACGCTAAGAATCAATAAATAAATCCATAATCTACTATTCACACAAACTTACTTCAGCATTTACAAACACAAACACACAAACACATACACTTCCACTATTAATAAAGAGTTAGTGTTTATATTCACACTACTCTACCTACACACATTGGCAAATCGATCGTTATTTCTTTTCTAGAGTATTGGGTAGCCCTGAAAAGGGCTGTTTTGTTTGGAACTTCATGGACACCTGGTTAATGGTGGCACCTTCCAGGCCTGGCGCCACATACACATCTTATCCCCCAGTTACTTTTTACCTTTTGGGGGGAGAGAGCAGAGGCAGGATATGTCGCTTCAGAATCCCAATTTTCACTCTCTGGGATTCTGAAATTTTTTCTTCTCTCCTTTTCCTTCTCCTCTTCTTTGTATCTTCTCTCCTCCTCTTTGTATCTTCTTTCCTCTTCTTCTTTATATCTTCTCTCCTCCTCTTCTTTGTTTCTTCTTTCCTCCTCTCTTATCCTTCCCTCCTCGACAATGGCTTCAGCGGCCAGTTCATTTAATATGCGCCTGGCATATTCCAGATGCACATGAAGCTCCAACAGTTTCTCAAGTCTCGTGTTCATTTTTTGGTGTTGATCAATCAACAAGGGTAGCTGGACTGCCGAACGAGTTTCAATTTATACTGAAAGCGCGGACGTGAAGAAAAACATCCCCCTAATAACATAAAATTCATCTTACCTAGATCATGACCAAAAAAAATAACAACAACGCGCGGACCTAAAAGAAACACTCACTCACTTGTTATGCTACCCATTACTATTTAAAATTTTTTATAAATCACTTCAATAGACTATCCACATACTCAAATCAATCCAATCTAACCCCAAATATACACCTCAAACACTAAGAAAAGATATCATTTTAATCTACTATCCACACCAACTTACTTGAGCTCTTACTAACACTAACTCACCAACACATACCCTCACATTTTTAATAGCAAGAGTTAGTGTTTATTTTCACACTACTCTACCTACACACATTGGCAAATTGATGGTTATTTCTTTTCTAGAGTATTGGGTAGCCCTGAAAAGGGCTGTTTTTTTGTTTGCTATGGCATTCTTTTTTTAGTTTCTAAGAATGCGAAATCCTCTGAGGATAGACTTTCTGGCGATAGGTCTGCTTCTTCGGAAAGAGAAGAAGAACACTTTGGTGTCGATACGGCAATCGACAAAGCCTCTGTCAGCTTCAGGTTGCCGCTGTTGTTGCTGCTGTTGCTGCTGTCTCTGAAGTCTGTACTTCTCTGTCCATTCTTCTTTCTCCCTGTTCATTTCTTCTCTGAAGAGCTCTTCTATCAGGTCTTCAGTGATTTTTAACATTCTCACATTCTCTATTTCTTCTGGCTTCGGTATCAGACTGTGTCTGACCCTATGCAAATTCACGTAGGCTTCGTTGAGCTTAGCTAGTTTGGAGCACATCTTCTTAGGAGGATGAGTCGACAATGGATGGTTAGACTGGGAACAAACCGGTTCTTAAAGTCAAAGCGCGGACGTGAAGGAAAACATCCCCCACACGGTTTTTTCGAGCCGCAACGTTCATGAGAGGGATAGTAAGAAATGTAAGAGCATCAATCCAACATTCTTATAGCTAAACAAAAGACAAAAGCATTTTTTTCAAAACACAACATTTTTTTATTCAAAAATCACTTAACACTAAACAACAACTCTAACATTTTTAACAATAATCCAACACTATAACATCAAACAATTTTTTTCAAATCACAAACATTTTTTTCTCAATGGACAATCTACTTTGAACAGGGCTGACAACGTTGTGAATGAAATTGTGATTTCCACTGTTGGAAATCATTAGGCCATTGATGGACACTACGTTTCCTAGCTTGAGACAAAAGATAAGCATAATGGTCACAAAACCATCGATCTACTTTCACATCGTTTCTAGCAGAAGAACGAGGATCGAAATGAGTCACTAAATGTTCTAAGGAATAGCCCAGGCTGCGATGATGCAGAAAATACACACAGTACTGTCCACACACCAAGGAATCTGTGCCTTGTAATTTCACATTATTGAATCGGGTGGTTTGAGCATTTCTTCTCATAAAGTCGATGATATCGTCTTCCAAAGGGGGCAATCCGTACGAATCGAAATATTCCACACATCCTTCTTGAGGAAAGTAGACGGCTACCCAGTGGGTTCCTGGGAGATGACTGTCGTCCGTGTTGATGACGTAAGCTTGATGGTCTTTAGGTTTGCGATGAGGGAGTTCATCTTTAGCACAGACGACAGGATTCCAAGAAGCCGTATACGAACTGTGGTTCAAAAGGTAATAAAGTTCCCAGGTATCCATTTGTGTGGGGTTTTTTTCTTCTTCTTCACAGGTAATAATAAGTCGTTAATTCGATCCTGACTTTTTGCTTGAAAATGTCTGACGAATAAACGGTTATTCGTTCTGTTTCCTCACTCTGATTCAGGAGAGCTTCGATACGATGGATCTCTTGAGTAGTTAATGGTGGACAAGAATGTTCACGCAAGTCTTTATACCACTGGTGCAACACGTCTTTGTTCGAGATGAGACTCCAAGCTTCGTCCAGATACTCGTCCAATTTTTCTTCTTGACTCAACATCAGGCATTTATCGTGTTGAATTTGACTGGGATGATCGTTTTGACATCCATAACAATTTTTCTTGATCAATTCCGTCATTTTGTCGACCAAGTGTTTGGCAAAACAGGAGACTAAATGGGCTTCTTGTTCTGGCCATCTCGATTTCATCATGATCACTTCTTCTTCTTTTTCCACGGTCTCCTTACATTCCATCTCCAAAGTTTCTCCACTAGGTAAAGAGGGATAACAGTCTTCCATGGCTTCTAGTAATCTAGGATGACTTCTCTTAAACTGTTGATTTCTATCGTATTATCAAATTCTGCATACAGGATGACGTTCACTGTGTTCCCTGCTTCCAGTGCACTCGCAAACTGAATTTCCACTCGAATCTGGCCAGATTTTATAGGGTGGAAATGTCCCTCGTCGCTGCCTTGGTCTGGAGTGAAATCGAAAGCCCACAAAGCATAGCCTCCGTCATAATCGTCGTACGTAATGCCGTGACTGGTGTTGGTTCCTAACTGACCGGTGGCTTCGTACAGGGACAAGTACGATCTCAAGTAATTCTTCTGGGCAAAGTTAGGCTCGAAAGGTCGGGTACACAAGGTCTTGCCATCGCGACTGACTTCGATCTTGGACACATTGTAATGCTTAAACTCAAAAGGATTTTCGTTGTGGACTCCGTTGAAGGCTGTATTCTTGACGATACCAACAATCAAACGCTTGGGTAACTGTCCTTGGAACAGATGATCTTCGATCATGGATCGCTGTCCAGCAGGAATGGTGAACGTTTTCACTTCTACGCGTCGTATGGGATACTTGGCAGTTGTTCTGCTTAACGTTTGACTGATATCGTTTCCCACTTTAGGTAACACTTCTACGCGACGCACGTAGAGCTTGGCTTCTTGGATAACAGTTTTGTATTCATTGGCATGGGTCATCAAATGGAAAGCGGCACTGCTACGATTCAGTCTCAGGCGGATATCCACACCGTTCAGCAAATACTTTTCTTGTAACCACATGTCCAAATGCAAACGATCCATCAGTTCTAAACTTCGCCCTTGCAGAATTTTAGTTCTACGTGTGTTAAACCCCACATTGTGAAGATTGTCATCTGCTGTCAGGGCTGTATCGCTAAACGTGTTCTCACCTGCCGTGTCAGGTTTCCATACCACGCAAGCATCCAGATGAGTGTTCTTGGCTTCTTTTCCGTACGTCAAGAGATTTTCCAAGTAGGCGCGATACGGGTAAGTATCCATGCTGCTACTGACCAGTTTGTTATTCAAGTACAAGTCCACTTCGCTGAACAAGGAATGCATGAAATTGTTGACGGGCGCTACCCTATCATTGGCTCCAGGATTGGTGTTGTCAGTTTTGATCACTTTGACTTTCAAATACAGGTAACTGCTATTCAGATCGATGTAATCTTCGGGCTGTCCTTTGATTTCAAACTCGATGGGAGCGGAATCGGTCAATGAGGAGACCGGGTGAAATTCCACCCACTGGGATTCTTGCATCGTCATCATGGTGGGGGGATGGCAAACATATCCAGTTCCGTCTTGGAACAAGCACAAGACTCTCGGTGCATCATTTTTTTGTTCTTCCTCAATAATCGAAAACGTCTAAGTCTCGAACGGTTCTTGTTTTCTTGGCCTTTCTCGCTTGAAGTCTGGTGAAAGGGTGTTTTCTGCGTCGTCTCTTTCTGCCTTGTCCTTGCTGAATGCCTGATTCGGTAGCGTGCAGGGCATTTATAGGTGTGTCTCGTCGGCCTAAAATGTCTTTACCCGTTTGCAGCAAGACATTTTTGCCTGCCCTCATGAAGGCTTCTTTAGGGTTTTGTTTGTCGATGATGACATTTTGGAGAAATTCTTTGCCTTGTGTCAGTGCCGCATCTTTCAAGGCGTGCAATCCTCGTGTTACCATCGGTTTCAACACCGGGGCCACCGAACGAAAGGCCGATTTTAACATGTCTCCTAAACCGTGTCCTCGCTGTCGAGCCACCCCTTGGTACACTGGATACATGACTTACGAGTCGTGAGAGAACCGTTTTCGAAAATGGAGTTTCACCGTGACTTTTCCTTTGGTGAATGGAATATTTTGTCCCAAATCTCCTTTTATAGTAATGTTGACCGTGTCCAAATACGACTTGCTGACCGGCAAATAGTGAGGATGGACAAATTCGCGGTGAACGTGATAAGTGTTTCCACCTTCCTCGTCAGCGTTTGTGGCAGAATCCACTTTGAAAGGAATGACACGCAGTAACGGCACGGAGGTGTGTCCCACCACGTTGTATTCCACCACATCGGAGTACACAAGGATCAAATTCAGTCCTTGGTTCAGTTCTACCGGGAAACGAAAATACCTGGCAAAAGAGTCGTTGTCATGAATGACTGGTAATTCGGGGCTTTTTTTTTGTTCTCCTGTCTTCCTCAGCTCCACGTCACCGCCCAATATGTCAAACAATTCAGGACAAAATAAGAAAGACATGAATTTTTTGGACCCCTCAGAAAATTTCATCAGAAAGCGACGAGCTATTTTGTGGTATTCCAGGGTGACACTTTTTTAGACATTCCCCAAAGCTTTATGGAACACGCCATTAAACCTGGAGGCTATGGCGCTGACCAAATGATGACCACTGAAATAATAGCCTGGGAGAATGAACAAGTTGTAGGTGGTCGTTTTAGTTCTGTCATCATAGGTTTTATTGGTATATGTGCCAATCTTATCCAACTCCTCTTGCAATTGTTTGTCATGAACTTCCACCTTAAACCAATTTTGCTGGGCAGTGATATTGTGGACTTGGGTTGGGTGAATCATTTCCACTAAAGCCACTTCCCAATGGGCTTCGTGATCTAAGGGGATGGCTTGAGGTAATTTGGCCGTGTAACAGCACAACGTGTTGTTGGGAAACACCTCCATGGAACTGTCACTGGGTAAGGTTAAGTAAAATTGGTTTTGGTGACTCATAATTCCAGAGTTCTGTGGCTGTCCGAGGGGATAGTGGATGTTAGAGGCGTGTCTCCGCCCAAAATGGGGTTCTGGTTGTGGTTGTTGGAGTGGTGACTGGCACTGGACACAACGTTCCCGTTCGAGGAGAATTTCAGGGAGGGATTAGGAAGCAGGTAACCGATGCAACTGCTCAATAAAATGGTCCACAATTGTTTGTCTCCTTGTTGCAAACTCAAATTGGCGATGGCTGCCCCGATGACACAATACACCACGAAGATTTGGCAGAAAAAGACGATTTGCGTTTTAGGCACACGTTCTCCACACCACACCCACAAGGGTTGTTTTTGTAAATCTTGCACAGAAGAACTAGGGGAAGAAGGACTGGTCGACGTAGCTGCGTCTGCTGCTGTGTGAAAGGGCATGATGGTCACTTCTTCTTTTCATAGTCGATGACTTGCGAAGCGTCGATCCAAGAATCGAAACTGGGTGGATATCCTTTCCAACGTACTTTCACTTCTTTGACACGACGTTTGCCCACTTTACGGGTTCTGCGTTCGAGAATGCTTTCGATGTCGTACACGTCGTCTTCTTTTTTGGTGACACGTTGTAACTCGGGCAAATAAAACGTTCCTTTGAGTACTTCTCCGTTCATGTCTTCCAATTTATAGACGGCAGGATGACGGCCATGTACTCGTCCAGTGACGCGAAACAGTTCGGTCGTCCAGTTAGGTAAGTAACCTTTGTCGAAAGTGCGTTTGGTTTTGCCAATGCGCACCCAATCTCCTACGGTCAACTCTCCACTTTTTTTGGGGACAGCCCTCGTCGGGGACGTACCGAACAGGCGCTCAAACACCAGCACTTCGTTGTCGGGAGTCACGTCTTGCGGGGCACGTCCGATGCTTCGATGGTAAGATTGGTTGTACGCTTGCACCAGGTGCGGTAAGATGTCGATGTACTTCAGAGTGTGGTGATGCGTAAAATATTTCCACATGAGTTCTTTCAAAGTGCGTTGAAAACGTTCCACGATGCTGGCTTTGGTTTCGGGATTCTCGGTGGTAAAAAAATGAATGTCACGTTTCTTTAATTCTTTTTGGAAAGCTTGGTTCAGAAATTCGGTGCCTTTGTCCGTTTGCCATCGAAGAGGGCGACGACCGCTTTGTTTCAACACCCGTTGCAGGGCTCGCACTAACTCACTGCTCGATTTGGAAGTCAAAGGCACGACCCAGGCAAATTTGGAAAAGACGTCGATGACACAAAACAAATATTTGTAACCACGATTGTAGCTGGCCAAATGAGAGACATCGGCTAAATCGGCTTGCCATTGATGATCGATGCCTTCCACTCAGGTGCGACTTCTGGCAAACTTGCGTCGAATGGGTTTGTGTAAAGTGTAGGTAGCTTGTTCTTGTAACCATCGTTGCACTTGAGGTAAACGGAGACTTTTCAGTCGCGTTTTGGCAGCACGATACAATTTTTGAACTCCTGCGTAACCTGCAGGATGCGAGGGATCGTAGTAAATGCTGGCTAAGACTTTTTCCATTTTTTTTGTGTTGATTGGTGTCTTAATAAGGCACATACTCTATGAAGAGGCTACTCTTTTTCTCTTGGGGTATTTTCTTGGATTGCAATGCTTTGCGTGTGCGACCGGCAATAGGTGTTGAAGAGGAGAAGGATGTCTGAGCGGGGGATATCGGTTCTTGTTTCACTTCTGTCTTCACTTCTGTCTTCACTTTCTTTTTCTCTTGTGAGGAAGAAGGGGTGGCCATCATCTTTTTTAATCCATCCAATTCTGGAGGTAGGTGGTGTTGTTAACTTGCGTACTTTTTCTGGTGGAGTTTGAAACCCTTCTTCTTCTTCTTCTTTTCCTTTTTCTGTCTTGGTCACTGGTAATGGTGGAACTGGTACTGGTACTGGTACTGGTGATGGTGCTGGACTTTTCATCAAGGTCTTAAAATCTTTCAAAGTGGGTAGAGCTGTTTCGTCTAAAGCTTTCTGGTGAAAGAGTTGCAGTCGTTGCAAGAGTTGACCGTACTTTTGCGATTTTTCTGTTTCGGACAAATCTTGGCGATCCATCAAGGATTGCAATTCGTGTTGTAACTGGGACATCTCGCTCAAATTGGGATTGGGAGGTAAATGCGGGGTGCGTTGTTCTTGCCACCGATGGTATTCCATCCATCGTTTGTAAGGCACTAAAGCTAGTTTTCGTCCTTCCATGGGGTTGTCAAGGGTCGATTCTGAGATCTTGGGACTTCCGAGGGCCTTTTTATCTTGCTCCCACCAGTCCTCCCAACATGGTTCCCAAGACTCCTTTCAGTATGGGGCCTAACAAGAGGGGCAAAATGCCTCCACGTTGCACTAACATCTTCTTTTTTTGACGAATGGGAATTTTCTTTCGAACCATTTGGCGAAGAACGTGACGATGTTTGCTTAAGCATTGTTTCTGGTGTTTGGACAAAGGGATCGTGCCTTTCAAAACGTTCAAACAACATTCGCACACGGTATCGATGACCTCTTTGGAGGCCGTTTGAATGAGTTTTTTTCGTAGGGGTGGAGAAGCTTTGGACAGGACAGATAACATGTCCCCATGTTTGACTAAACGTGGTGGCAGTCCTTTCCTTTTCTTTCCTTGGGGTTTTCTGGAGGGTGACATCTTTGAGTCTTCAGGAGCGCCAAAAAAACACTGATACCCTACTTGGTCACAGGTCTTTTTATACTGGAACGCGTCGCCACTGATTGTCTTTACGTCGTATCAACTTCATGACAGGCATGACACGTCGTGCAGGGGTACGCAACGGACTAAATCGAGCCAGTTCTTGCTTGGACAAATCCAGTAAACTTTGTAACATGCCCGATCTTTCTTGAACTTTGATTTTGGGAGAAGGTACTTTGTGAGCAGCAGCCACTGCCACTAAATTGGAGGGTCCTGCCACTGGGGAAGTTCTTTTGGGGGTCATCAACGGAGAAGTTCTTGGTGTGATCAACGTCTCCAAGTACTCATCAGTTCCTGGTGACATCAACGGAGAAGTGGACAAACGTGAGGTTGCCGGAGACGCAGTCACCGCTGTGGCAGGTCGTGGTTTGCGAGTGTAAGGTTGCGTCCTGGCCGAAGTGCCTCTCTTGCGACTAGTTTTCTTCTGTGGACTTTTCTTTTTCTGAGGACTTTTTCTCTGTTTCTTTTTCTGGGGACTTCTTTTCTTTTTCCGGGGTGGTGTCTGGTAAGAGGAGGGTCCTGCCACTGGAGAAGTTATTCTTCTTGGGGACCTGGTCTTTTTCTTTTTCTTCTTGGGGCTTCGTTGGACTTTTGTCTTGGGGATAACTTTGGGGGCATTAGGATCCCATCTTAAGAGTGAGCGAATGATGACCCCTCCTACAGTACCGCTCCCTCCAAGTTTCAAAATGATTTGTTTTTTGGTTTGAGTGTCGATGCGGGGATCGGCCAGTTGGACCAAAGCGACTTTGTTTCAATCGAAAAAGCGTTGGGTTTGATGAGGAATCTGAATGATTCCTTGGAGTAATTGACGTGCCGTCACCGTGAACCATCGTAAGACTTCTTTGAGACTAGCTTCTAAGACACGGGCTCGTGTTTGTGGATCTTTTTCTCGACTGATGCCATACAAGGCACGAATCAATTTGACGGGAAGATGCGACTGAAGGGACGTCATGTTCGCACTGTGTGAGACAGACGAGAAAGGGTCTGAGGTTTTTATAGATTTTTTTCATGGGGAGTGAAATGAAGTCGAGGACGGAGACGTGTACAGGACAGGCCCTCCGTCTTGGCACCAGTGGTGAAACAAGTGGGTACGAAATCGCAAATCCTCGGGAGTCGTAGGTTTCAAATCGACGAGTAAATAGGCGTGTGGCGTTTGAGTGGCATCGTCGTACGCCTGAGTCAGCCAAGGCGTTCCTAACTGTTTGGCTAAGACTTGCACTTGCGATTTATCTCGAGGGCTTTTAAACAAGACCACGTAATGCGCATTGAGACTGATGGTGCGATGGGCTTTACTTTGCTGAAACAAATTTTGGGTGATGTAAACGACACTGGCATTACGGTGATGCCCTTTGCGCGTAAACCACAATTTAATTTCTTCTTCGTCTTCTCCTAACATGTCGTCGAAAATGACCAAATGGGTTTGACGGGAGTCAGAGACGATGCCATCGTCTGCTTTAGGAATGCCTTCCACAAACACGATGGAATCGTCTTGACTTTCTCGCAAGAGGCTGTACGCCGATTGCCACTCTTTGTAACACCACACGATCCGTTGAGGGGGCCGATCGATCAAATGATGTTTATGTTCGATCAAACGTTTGACGAATTCAGTTTTGCCTGAACCGCTAGGTCCAGCAATGAGCATGTTAAAGGGATGGCGAAGATACAAAGCCTCCCAACTGGCACGATCTAAGTGTTCGTCGATGACTTTGACAGTAGAGGAAGAGGGAGCAGAGACAGCAGAGGTAGCCATGGTGTGAGAAATGTCACTTGTGACACGAAAAAACAAACAAGACAAGAGTTTATATACTTTTTCAGAACACGTTTATTGAATGTTTTTTTCAAACATGAATACGAAAGACAAAAATACATAAAAGCCAAAGGCTTAAGTACAAGGATAAAAGGCACATGATAACGATGAACGTGGAATAAACACAAGTGTCTGTACAACAACCACATCTTTTGGGTAATGTTCTAACCAGTTCTATAGTAGGGGGTAAGGTCACACAAGTGTCCTCCCGAAAGGGTCTTTCAGGTCTGTCCACGACAGTCCTGTCCTGGGTGACGGGTTCTTCTGGCACCGTCACTAACACGGGTTGAAAAGTAACTTTTTTCCTTGAACAACTCTCGTGCATACTGGGCCACTTCTTGGGTCCAAGCCTCAAAATCCCATTCTTTCCAGGCACGGACATCTGTCCAATGGGGATGTAAGTCACAAGCTACACACACATCGTCATACACGTCTTGGGTAGCTAAAAGTTGACGAATCTTTTTTTCCCGTAGAGGTCGAGAAGTATCCAGATGAAAACGCAAGGCTTTGAGCAAAAGGAGTTTTTCGTGACCATTTAAGGCCATGGAGGTGGTAAGTACTGATCGTAAAGAGTCCACAAAGAATCGGCTGGTAAACGAAATCCCAGAAAACAAGTCACTAAGACACACACCACTTGTCGTCCCAAATTGAATGGATACAGTTCTTGTAATAATTGATGGTAATGATCCACGGTTTGAATATGGTCATTGAGTTCCTTCCACGGAATCTGTTGGATGACATGTGACATAAACCGTGGCATGGCAGCCTGTTTTTATATTCTCTTTTTTTTGGATGCAATACACGTACTTTCTAGCCAGAGATCTTCGTTCTCCAGTAGGGAATCTAAATCTTGCATACTGTAACCGAAACGTCAGAGTTCGTTTAGAAGTTTCCTCTTCCGCTAAGTAGATTCCACGTAACAAATGTTGGTAATCCTTTACCTTGTCTTCCTCAATGTGTTGCTGTAAGTGAATCTCGAAGTAACCATAATTATGAACATGTCGATCATTAGCGACCTCAAAGTGTTGAACAATGTCTGACCATTGAAAGAATTTCTGACGAATCAGTTCTCTTATACCATTCAGGTACCAGTGGTTAAAAATCTGGTGACGTAACGGATGCAATTGTTCTTTACGTTTCACTTGTATTTTCACCAACTGTCGGTAAATCCTTTCTCTCAACTCCTCAGGCAAGCCCAAAATGTTCTCTTGTAAAGTATCCATAAGTATATACACTGTTTTTGGAATCGCTGGGTGGTAGCCAATAGCCTCGTTTAACTTTGTGCCTAATGTAATATCCACTCATAATCAGTCTTCTTGTACTTTGGAACATAGCATAATTTAAAAACGGATGAATCACTTTGAGTTTGCGTTTCACTTGTATTTTGATCAGTTCTCGGTAAATGCATTCTCTCAATTCCACAGGCAAGGCACGAATGTTCTCTTGCAAAGTATCCATGAATAGGTCATACTAAATCCTCCTTGGTCTGACACAAGAAATGTACTGTTTGCACAAACATGGTTTTAATTCATTGTCGAATCTAAATCGTTTCACCACTAATCTACACATTACAATTCGTTCAGAAGTTTCCTCTTTCACCAAGTTGACATTGTGTTCAAGATGTTGGTAATTCGTTAACTCTTCCTCTGGAATTCGATGCAGCACGTTTACAATGTAGTAGATAGAATCGTCCATACCAAACCATTCCTTTTTATAACCAGGAGGTCGTTGATCAATGTCTGTCCAATGGAACACTTTCAACTCAATCAGTCCTTGTATAGCCTGAAGGTACCAGTGGTTAAAGATCTGGTGACGTAACGGATGCAATTGTTCTTTACGTTTCACTTGTATTTTGACCAGCTCTCGGTAAATGCATTCTCTCAATTCCACAGGCAAGGCACGAATGTTCTCTAGCAAAGTATCCATGAACAGATTATTATGGTAAGAAGTTACTTCAATGTCTCGGTCCCACTAAGGGTAAGTAATGACAATTCGGTGACCATCGAGCATGTTCTACGTAGGCCGAATCTTGCGGTTCCCAGTGGTGAAGTGACACACCGCAACTGAAGCACTTGACTTTATCTCCTTCGCCCAAGTAGAAAAATCCGGCTCTGGCTAATTCTTCAGGGGTCGGTCCTCCCAGATACTTTGGCCATTTTCCTTTGAACGATTGAAGACGATTTTCAAAGTCGCAGTATTCCGACAAACACACAGGAAACGAATATTCGCTTTTCACAGGTTCGTTTCGATGAGGGTTGGGTGACAGGAACAGGAGTTTGCTCAGGGCTGGATGACATCCGTAGGGAGGTAAACGTGAAGGTCGACATTCCCCTTTAAACCCGGTAAAATGTCTAAGAGGACGAGCGGCATCGCTTTCGCATCCCTCAGGTTTGACACGCACAGCATCACTTTCCATGACAGGGGCAGTGAGAACAAAGTTCCCATGATGCTTTACGGCATCGCTCAGGTCACAACGTACAGCATCGGTCCCATCGCAAGGCTCACAATCGCACTCGTCTGCAAACTCCGTTACGCAATTACAATGGTAACCACATGGACAATCGCAGTTTCCTTCCGGACATTTTCCGTCGCAATGCCTGGGTCTTATCCATCCAGTATTAGTCACACTAGAGGAAGATACAACTTTTTTACAATCCCCAAACTGGAACGATGTCTCTTTCAAAGTATTCATCTTGTTTGCTCGGTCTTGGTAGTCACAATGAACTATGGATCTTAACCATAGCCCCCTTTTTATACTAGTCTCAATGCAGTCTCCAGCTTGTACATCTTTCCTTTTTTACGTTTTTTATGTCTTGTTCTGGAAGGTACCGTCTCTAAGGTACCGTCAACATTGTACCGTAGTGTGATGGGTGGAAAGGCCATAGAAAGGTAAGGGCAGTGCGGAGACCATCGAGTATGTTCCAGAATAGCTGAATCTTTATAGATACATAGATCCATTCGTAACTTCAGTCCGCAAGCGAAACACTGTACCTCGTATCCCAATCCTGACTCAGGTCCCAAGTAGACAAATCCTGTTCTAGCTAAAACATGCGAAGAAGGTAATCCTTCCCTATCCGTAGGCCATTTCTGAAACGTGTCCAATCGACGGGCACAATCACAATAGTCAGGTAAGAAGACTGGAAAATGGTAGGGTTTGAACTTGGAGTTCTCATCGGGTTTCTCACTCGATTCTTGCTGTGGCGAAGTCATCTTTCTGGTGGGTGGCTATCCTCTTACAACCAATGTTTTATACCAACGTGTCCATACGGTAAGGTGAAATGATTGGGAAGTCGAACTCGCTTCTGGTACACGATTTGATAGACTTTTTCCAAAGGGCGACTGACGATGTGGTGAGTGGGTAAACGTACAATCTTGTTCGGTTGGTAAGTGGTCACTTTAAAGTTTCCATCCTCTCCCGATTGCAAGGCTTCTTTCAATACCCCAAAATTGACCACTCGACTGGTACGATAATTCAGAGTCAGTCCTTTCACTTTGCACGTCGTGTGCACTTCTCCTTGTTTGTCCCGGTATTCGTAGCCGTAATTTTTGGGACCGCCACTGACAAAACTTAGAATCTTGTCGTCGGGATGCTCGTCTGTCCAGGCTCCTAAACGGTCTCCTTCGATGTTAGGGTGATGTTGAATCGGGTGATGGATGTAAATGCAACTGTCCGTGTCAAAGTACAGGACGCGTTCTTCTAACAGTTCTAAAGCTTCGTACAATTTTAAGCGAGCATGAGCTGTCACGTAAGCCGCAATGATAACATTTCCAAAAGGGTCGTCTTGTACAAAGTCCAGATCTTCTTCGTAATTGACCAAGATCAAATTCTCTCGAACGACGTCCACGTGTTTCATGTATTTGGTTTTGTCGTGAATCATCTGGAAGTAGCGGGAAGGTTCTGTCAAATATTCCGTCTTGGGTAAACACGGTCGTTGTGCCATTTTACCCCACAAGCAATTTAACATCACTTTGGCAAACGATCGCCTGCCTTCGTTTTTCTCGATGTGGTCTAAAGTGATGCCTTCTTGTTCGTAATATTTCTCTTTGAATTTTATTTGGTCTTCGGGAGTGTGACACCAGGAAGGATAGCCGCTGGCTTCTTGCTTCAGTTTCAAAAAGGCATCCACGTAGTCGGCGAAAATGCCTTTCTGAGTAGGGTCACCCTTGTGGTACTGTTGTGTCTTGGGAAAGTGGCAAATTTCGTATACTTCTAACAGTTCGTATCCCATGTCCAGAGCTTTGAACAATTCTACGCTGACCCAGGTTCCCGTCAAGGCCCGTTCTTCCTGGCTGTGATGACAAGGCTGGTCTTGGTTGCACGTTTCGGCACAAGTACGGCACAAGGGAAACATCAGTTTGCCTTGACAATGGTGAGGTAAGACGGGATGGTATAGGTTCGTGGGAGGCAAAACTTTACACTTGATCAAGCCTTCGTATTGTCGAATGTTTTTCAGGTCGATGTGTTCCGTGAACAATTGCGGGTGCCCTACAGGAAAGCGACAATATTTGCACACGTAGGGATACAGCGAACACACGTCCAAGTATTTGATTTCTTCTCCTTTCTCTTCGTCGGCTTGGTACAGCAAACAGGTGGCATTGGTCCTTCCTCCGTACAAACTATCCCTCGGGTTCAGCGGGTCCATGAACTGGTAACTTTCCACGGCACGTTTAAACTAGGGATCGGTTTTCATACGGTGATCGTACTCGTGTTCCCACATTTCCACCACTTGGTATCCTCGCTGTTCTAACTTTAGGCGTCGCTGACAAGTGTCCTGGTACAAGTCTTCCATGGTTCGTTGCAAAAACTGATTTTTAGTGCCACGGTCAGGGTAACAAACAGGACATCCGTGAAATAAGCAACCGTTAAACTCGTACACGATCTTGGGGTTTTCTAAGTCCCAGCCATCGACCGAATACGTTCCGATGGTCTTTTCGCCCCCTCCGTTGCGGGCATGCTGAATCCACTTGTCTTCCTTGTCGCACAAGTAATGTAACCAACGTAGGGCTTTGACCGAGTATTGACGTTTGACAAAGTGGGTCGTTTGAGGACTGATGACAGCCACGGTCTTTTCAGGCATGAATCGTTGTCGATACACTAAGGAACACGCTTTGGCAATGGTGCAAGCTTCTTTCAAAGGATCGACCCCTCCGTGTTCCATGAACAGTTCTCGAAATTTTCCACAGCAACGCCGTAAAATGTCCACGTCGGAACGACAATACTTTAGCATTTCTTCCTGAAAGTCGAAAGGGTCCGAGGCGTGAATCTGGTACCAAGCGTAGAAAGCTTCTCGTTGTTCGGTACGCATGTTGTCGGGGTCGTAATAATGAGCCTCAGGCAAATGGGGTAGAACGGCATGTTGATTGGCTTCCGTATTGAAAAAGTGTGGAAAGTACCCTTTAGCCATTTCTGTCATTCCAAACGTTTTAGGCATTCGACTCAAAGGCATGGCCAAGTAACTCATCGAATCTTTAAACTGTACTTGTCCCACTTGCATGAAAATGATTTTGGCTCCGTTCAAAGTCACTTTAGGACGTTCGGTGCCATGTTCCGTATAGTATCTGAGAAGAAACTGTCCATCGTATCCGGAGAAATTGTGAGCCATCACCGTGGCATGACGATGACAATCTCGGTAACGTTCGATGTCCTCTTGGCTCCATGTCTTGTCGACGGGGTCTAAGACCCATTGGGCAAAATCGTCTAGCGTCTTCGGTCCCCGAAAGATTTTTTCACGCCCTCCAGGAATCTTGGTGCAGTGAGGGCAATGACTGAAGATAGGTTCTTGAATGCACTTCTCGCACGCTCGATGAGCCACGCAAAAATTAGGAATGTGAATGCCAGTCTCTTGCATGCATTCGAAATCGAAAAAGATGAAATTGCCTTTCTTCTTGTGACCGTCCTCTTTCTCTGGTGGGGTTTGGTATTTTTGCACGTAACATTCGTGTTCCAAGTCCACGATGTGGTGACAAATGTGACATTTTTTCTTTCCTGAACATATGTGTGCCTTGGTATTATTGGTACGTATGACTTGTCCACACACGGGGCACAATCTCAGCAGTTGACAAGCGCATTTTTTCTGTGAACCTTGCGTCTTCAAATGTTGTTGGTAACAGGCAGGGCTGACAAACGTGCGCAGAGAAGTGGAACAAGGCACTGGTTCTTCGCTCAGACAGGGTGGAGAGGCCAAACATCCTGAGCATTTCCATCCACAATGTTTGTGTTGCTCTCGATTGTTATAACCATAGTCACATTTCTCACAATAATAAACATATCCCAGGAATCCAGTGATACTGGTAATGGTATCGAAATGGTCATCGTGATGATAAAGGTGAATGTATTTTCCGTCCTTAAAATCTTGGCCTCGAAACAATAGAGGCCCGCGCATTTCTTGAGGGTGCACTTTCAGGGTGTATCGTGGAGCTAGGACATCTTGCAATTTTTGCATCTCGGGAATGCCACAGGGTGTGTCTTTGGGCAGTCCGGCTTGTTGTAGCAGGAGTTCTGCTTCGTTTCGTTGTTTGGCTCGGTCGGAACGTTGAATAGTGTTCCAGGTTCTTTTCCATTGTACCGTGTCGTTCTTGTTGGCATAGGTTCGTCCCACCACGATGGCACGGGCTAAACACATCTGGTCATGAGGGTTGTTAATTCGGACGAGACTCGTTTTGGTGTTGCGAAGGTCGTCCACCAATAACATCTTTTTGCGTCCTGTCCCTTGAGGAGGAGAGACGTGGGTCATGTCCAGTGTGGCTTTACCATCGGTGATGTCAAACTGATCATTAGATTGTTGTACGTGTTGAATCTTGTCCATGACTTTGGAAGCAGTCAATTCTGCAGGGGTGCTAAACTCGATCCAAACAGGGGATTTCAAACCGTCGTGTTGTATGGAAAGTCTCAAGCGATCGTCTTCTTTGGGTTGACATTGTCGCTTGAGTGCAGTGAGCAAAGAATCCCACACCTCAGTGATGAACACTTCTGCTTTCTCTAACGGTACTTCAGCCTTGAAATCTTTAAACTTCACTGTGTATTTGTAAGCCGTGGTTCTAAATTTTCTAGAGGAGCGCTTTTCCGTGTCTCGAATGGAATAGTATTTTTCAGGGTTGACTAAGGGTGGTGAACTTGGTTTAGAGGGTTCGGATTCTGGTTCACTCATGTCCTCTTCAAAATCACTGGCATGAATTTGTGCCAAGATTTCAGCCCTGGTTCGAGGCGATAGATCACGTTTCTGCCTCTTACTATCTTCTTCTTCTTTCTTCTCGAATGAATGGGATCGTTTCATCTTGAAAGCAAAAAGTCAAATGACTCAAGTTCAAACACCATGAGCTACTTTATAGTCATAGCAGACCAGCGTATATAAAAGGGTGTGTGTCTTATCCTTTCACTATTCATTTCACTCTCAAGCCGAGTACAACGATGGAAGAGACTAACCAGATGGAACGTTTCGTCAGAGTTTTGCGAGGGGTCATTAGAAAATTCTCTTCAGACCAGCCTACGAACTACTCTCCTTCCTTTCGAGATAAAAGTCAAGATACTTGCTATATCTGTCAGAAGAAAGGGCATTGGTCTTCAGAGTGTCCAGACCGTCAAAAAAGAACAAAAACAGGGACTAAAAAAGACAAAGGTCAAGATACCTGTTATTATTGTAAAGAAAAAGGACATTGGTCTCCAGATTGCCCAAAAAAGAAACAAGAGGAGTCAGAAGAAAAGAAGGATTCTTCAGAAGAAGAGAGGGATTCTTCGGAAGAAGAGAGGGATTCTTCATAGGAAGAAGAGGAAGAAAAAAGACAATTCTATTTACAAGAGGCAAAGAAACAGGAGAAGAAGAAAAGAAGAAGGGAAGAAAATGAGGAAAAGACGGTGAAGAAATTCAAAAAACAGAGAGACTAAACAAGGAGAAAGAAGAAGTCAATGAACTTTTTATTAAAGTGTTGTGTTGTGAATTGTGAATTGGATTGTAAAAAATGGAGAAAAGAATAAATGAATGATATAAGGTAAGTGTCTTTGAGTTTTGATTTTAAAATAAGAACGTACACTCACGCACTCATACAAAGACACGTACTATAAAGGTAAAATGGGTGGATTATTTTTTTTTTTTAAGTTATTGGCAAATTGAAATTGTATTTCTTTTCGAGAAATGTGGGTGGCCCTGAAAAGGGCCTTTTTCTCTTTATGATGTAGGGGTGAGTTCAAGCAATCAACTTTAACTGCCTTATGCCTTTGCCACGGCCAAGGCCTACTTCTGGACTGCGTAATGTTGATGATGATGATGATAATGATTGGGTTGAAATCACTAAGGGTGGTACGGTAGGCTTAGTCACAGGGTTGACGTGTTTAGCTCGGGAAGGTCGTATTCTCTTCGGTCGTGATAAAGAAGTCTGATACATTTGTTTCAGACTTCTTAACTCCGCTAAAATGTCCAACAGTACCGTGACCGTTTGATTTTCACCCTCTTGTTTCTTTGCTGCTACTTCTTCTTGCTGTTGTTTTTTTCTTACCTCTTCTTCTTGTTGCTGTTGCTGTAGGAGAAAAGCCTGTTCCGCTTCCTTTTGTCGTTGTATAAATTTCTCCAATTCTTCTTTCTGTCTCTGTCTAAAATTCTCCACTTGCGGTAATGAAGAAGGTAACGAAGGTTCCGGAACAAATTCTTGCGAGGAGAGAAAATCCACAAAATCCCAATTCACCTCTTCTGAAAGTAAGTCCGAGTTCCCTTGGGCAGTCTCCCCTGCTGGTGCACCCCACTGGATCGTTTTCTGAGTTTCCGTCATGTTGAATCACTGTCGCATAGATTGACTGCACACAAGCGCTAGCGAATCTATATTGACTACGTGACGTCACAGACTGCTCTCTTCGGATTGGATGCGAGCTGACTGAATTCTGTAACGCGTGTTCGGATTGGTAAATGAACTCAATCCGTTTCAATCCTTTCTGTCCCTATAAATAAGCGCAGTTCACTGCATTGATTCACCTATTCTCGGAGCCTCAACATGTGGACCGACGTTGAATCTTCAACCCTTGTGTCAACAATGATGTTCATTACGGACATGCTCATGTATGTCCGATCCAAGTGGACCGTTGTCCACAGGACCAACAGCAGTCTGTGGATAAGAAGAGTCTATATAGAGAGACAAGGTTGCCTCAAGAGGACTCTGATGTATGGCCCTGCTGTAAGACGAAGTTTGAGGAAAAGAAGATGTCGCAAATGCCCTTTATGTTAAGGGCATATTAACATAAACCAAAGGCCCTTTTCAGGGCCAGCCATATATCTCGAAAAGAGATAGCCTTTCAATTGCCTACCCCTTTTTTTAAAATTTTTTTAAAAAAAAAAAAGAAACCATGTTCCATTCCCCTTGTCCCTAAACAAGCCCAAACTCTATTCCCCATGTTAAATTCCCCTTGTACGTAGAGTGACCCACGATTTTTAACCATGTTAAATTCCCCTTGTACGTAGAGTGACCCACGATTTTTCGCCATGTTAAATTTCCATTGTACGTAGAGTGACCCAGGGGTCACTGTAATGCTAATTCCCATTGTACGTAGGGTGACCCCTTTCACTACTCTAATCACTCCAGTTTGATTTATCTCTTTTAGTCATCATTATATATCTTAATATAACTGAAGCAATGCTCTAGGCTGACATACGCAATGAAGTTGTGTGTAATTCATTTTTCTTTCTAACTTATTTTATACGTACCTCTAAAGAAATGTAGTAAATGAAAGATCTGCGACAAACAAGTATGTTTCAACATTTGTAAATATCACCCACAAAACGTTAGGATAATCTGGGCAATGTTTGCTTTAAACTAGAGACACAAATGGTTAAATATAGTTCTGCCCCACAAGCTGACTTCAGAGAGAAGTCTGCATATACACTGAATGTGACTTCTTAATTATATCATGATCACAACACCTCAGTTCATGTTCTCAGATGTTAATCCTTATATGTATGCAATATCTGCATGGGGATATCACGGAGAGAAACAGAACGACAGACAGACAGACAAAAAAAAGAGAAAGAAAGAAACCGAGACAGTGACAGTACCTTGACATTGATTAGCATCTGTGGTATAGCTGTAGACATAGCTAGCAGTACGCATTAATTAGGTCGATACATGTGGCTTATCTTCACATTCGTTTATTTCTGAAAGTACAAAAATACCATTTAGCCTCTGATTTTTTCTTCAATTTTCAGGTATTTGAATAAATCGCATTTAATTTGAAACCGTCGAAGGAATTAAAATTGACGTATCTAACCTGTGGATAATAGAGTCCTGATGTATTGCTATACTTGTGTTCAATAGCCGCAATCAGGAAGCACAATAATCTGGCCTTTTACGGCAGACGTCTACTTGAGACTGGCAATTAAATGATATTAATCGAGCGTCTTAATGTCCATCCAATGCCCCAAGGATCTTGGCATGTCGCCTTAAACAGGTGATAAGAAAACTTTCACTGTATCTTTATGTCCAAAAACTTTAATAAGGAATATGTCTTATCAAAAATTATCTCAAGATCAATCTTCAGGTTTAGATCTAACGATATCTTTTTTTATAAGAATTTGCTGTCATCAAATATGCTGTGAATAATGAATAACGTTTTATGACAATTTTACTGACATTCGACAAAACAAGAAAATGCTAACTAACTCTAAAGTACGTGCTTGACTTTTGTATATACTTACGCCTTTGACATTGAGAGATAGCAATATCCTTATAGTCTGCCATTTTGTTGGGACCCGACGAGTATGTTAATAACCTGATGACATTTCAACCAATGACATTCCAGCATTAATTTCAAAAGTTATCTAAAAATGGAATTTTAGCATTTTAAATATAGTTGAAGGGTAATACCTGAGTAAACCAACTAGCGGAAATGGGGCTCCAGGCTAGTGAAGCCCGTATGTTAAGATCATGGTAAACCATTTAGACTATTCGATATGAACGTTTGAGAAGAATCATCATTTGGTCATGCCCGTTTGGTATTCTCTTATTGACTCATCTTGTCACGTTGACGTATATAGCATCAAACATACAGAAAACAACACTTAATGAACAATCGCCTTTCTACATAATTAATGTGGCATTAATTTGCACAAAGCCTTATTTAGACAAAAGCACTAAGTGTAGTTTGTTTGCTGCCAATAGTCTTGGCAAAGAATGTACATGGCATTGACATCACAAAACTAAGCTACAAACAACGGTCATTTGTGTTTAATTGTTATTTCGAGCACAGACATATGAATATGTAAACAAAATTATCTTGGTTTCAAAATTGGTTGTGAAATAGATTCGGTCAGCATTACAATCCTATGCACGTGACGACAGGTTAGAATCCAGTGACAGCCAATCACACATTTTCTTCGTATTGTTAAATATATTTAATAACACATACGTTAAACTTCATGCAAAAATAAACAGAAGCTTAAAGCATATACAGAAAATTACTGTACAATGTGTTGGTTGACAATTGTATGGAAAATTATAATTTTAAGAAAATTTAATTTTGTAGCCTGTCGTAGAACAGTAATCCGACTATACATCTCTTCATATTCCACAGTATATTTCCAATCAGCAACTAAAAAGCTTGTAGCACTATTCTGAGTACCTACACATTCGAAGCTGAATTGAAGTATGACATTAACATTTAAGTATATGCATAATAAACAAAACATATTTTCATAAGCATATATGCTCCATAACGGGAGAGAAAGAGAGGGGCAGAAAAATAACTTGATGGCTTACGGGCTTGAGAATGATCAGCCAAGTGTGAGGTAGAAAACTGTTCTTTTTTTAGTATAGTATAAAATTCCAATCGTCGACATATAACGGTCGTTGTTTAATCGAGATTTACGAAAGAATTAGACGAACTAAACAATTTTAAAAAAAAAATAAAGAATTGTTATTTTATCTTACGTTAGTCACAAATTTGTAATTTATATTTCCAATGCGTTTAAAGGCTCTGCTATATCCAGAATATTGTTTGGCATGAAAACAAATATTTACAGTTTAATATTGTGGGCAAAGATTTGAGAAAATAGATGAGGTAATCAATTTGAAGTATGGAAATTCATTTCGACCGCTCTTGTGGCCTACATGGTTTGAGCGTCCGCCTTGGATGTGTGAAGGTCACGGGTAATGATAATGTGACTGGGTGGAACATGATACTACATGTCTGCAGCATGATATCACAGCGCTAAACATCACTATAACTGCCACACTGCAGATATCGTAGATATATGATTGAAAATTGTAAAAGCTACGTTGAAAATTCACATCTCACAAATAGACGTTCGTTTCATGGTGAGTAGGTGTGTTTTAAAGTATGGTGGTATTTTTATATATTGTCATCAATAAATGCAATTGGATTTATATGACAAATAACATTCCTAGATCGTGAACTATGTGTAGGATTGGATTTAGTCTCGAATATAATATTTATCAAATAACATGCAGCCTAACTCGAAGTAACATACATGACTATTTTGTATCAGGTAACTAATTCACTCCGGTATGTTGTGACCTTTAAGTGATCATTCTGCGTAGCTAACAATGTTGACGGTAGAGACCCCTATACCATTTAAGTCAGATTTGTTTGCTTTCATGTATGTAATTTCTGAACATTTCGAATAGATGCGATTAGTGGTTAGCGAACTATTTAAGTTTAAATGTATATTGTCAAAATGTTTTTACGAGACCACGCATAAATTCGTCATTTTCTGTGTTGCGAGACATGTGACTTTTATATAGGAATCGCTCATTGCAGATCACCATTGTCATTATGTTGTCGAGTGTAAAGATTATCTGCATTGTTGTATAATTGCGTGCATTATTCTGCATGCTAATTCTTGTGTTATTGGTAGATGCAGTTGTAGGAGTATGACTTCACCATCGCAACATCACGAAAAATAGGACATCGTAAGCTAGTTATTTCGCTACAAGTTAAGCGAAGAATGAAAATGCTATGCGTCAAATCATCGAATTATTTGTAGAGAGAGAGAGAGAGAGAGGTTATGTAAGACATTGATAATAACTGCTGCAGAGATGTAAATCAGTGTTCATATTTTCACAATAAGTGCAATCCCCCACACCCACCCCCAAAAAAGGAAAAGTTACATAAACAATACCGTATATAGGACGAGCCAATTTCACATTCAGTCAGAATTTCATAAGAAAAGATGCGTAATCAAATTCCTTTTGTGTAACGTGGCTCTCTTCATAAGCATATCTTGGTAAAACACGATTCTCTTCACGAGCATGTCTGTCTGAAGCAGGCGCATAGATGATAAAAATCCATTGTTGGCGAAGATATTCTTGGCTACTCGTAGATTGAGGTTTATGTGCCCTTCTTGGTCAATTCACCATATATTTTAAATGAGCACAAAAGAAATTATACATTATAATTAAGTCTTACTGACAGGAGTATCCAGATAAAATACATATATATATATATATATATATATATATATATATATATATATATATATATATATATATATATATATATATAGGCGTACGTAGTCACTCAACAGGCACTACAACAATGAATTATTTTTGTTTAGGTTTTAAAACTTTATGAAAAAGTCCTCAAGATCCAGATTTTGTTTTTAATTACCCACCTAAACACGTGGTTGTAAAGTTGGGTTTACTCATCCGTAATATCAGTTACAACTATATTTTGAGTAAATGAACACTATGGTGTGAAGACAAGTGTTAATTTGCTCTCGTGTACATATTTTCGGCTTTGTCATATTCTGGTGAATTTTTAAAACTTAACTTAATTTGCATATACTGAATACTGTAGACGAGGTACTACTATCACATAAAATTAATTACAATGTACAGTTTCTGTTGTCATATATAAAAATTACATTGGGCAATGGCCAAGAAATGTACATTAAGCCTTAATATATTTACAGTGATATTTTTCAAGAACAAAAAACACATTGTTCAAGTCACAAAACGGATAACGTAAGCCATTATGTGTATGTTGTGAGCGCGCGCTGAAAATGCGCTGAAGGCTACGAAATTACAGCTAAAAAGGGTTTCATTACATTAAACTTAGCATGGTTGTAGAAATATATAGAGGTAACCAGCGAAAATAACAGAGACCAAATATTGAAAGTGTAGGATTAATGACGGGGCTAAACTAGTGGAAATCGCAATATAACTAAAATAGAATAAAAAATAGTATCGATTTTATTTATCAGCTACGAGTCAACATAAAATACATTTTAACGAATCCTCAGAGTTCTGAGAGAGAGAGAGAGAGAGAGAGAGTCATATATGCAGACTTACAACAGCAATAGATGAATTCATGCCAGAGTCGGACTGGCGGTCTTGCTATCTCTCACTCCCCGGAATTCGCTAATAATATCAGCTCTTGGGGACCCTGGACCCTGATCTGAGAGAGAGAGAGAGAGAGAGAGAGAGAGAGAGAGAGAGAGAGATTAATCTTGAAGATCTGACAATTTCTCCCATATTATTATTCTTTACAGCAATAAAATTTAATTAACTGCTATCTTTTCTTCTTTTAATGCGGACATGTATCAATCGATTACCACACTTCCCCAGTAACTTCTTGGGCTACAGTTGGAGCTGGTAAATGCAACGTTCCAAGTCAGACGGCTTCTTGTAATATAAAGTTCACTTTTTCCAAGTGGTAATCATTTATCAAACTTACAATGTTAATTATTTGCCTGGCTATAGTTCAAACATTACACTTCACATGCATTCAATATAATTTACATATAATCATTCATGCATTGAAAATGAGAGACTCTTTTGAAATTATTTACTTATTTCTTTATTTGTTTGTTTGTTTGCTTATTCATTTATTTATTTGTTTATTTATTGCCAAATATATAATCGACATACAGGTGATAGACTTATCCATTTGCTGTGCGGTTATTGATACTGCATGCAAAGTGTGTACTTAGTTTTTCAGAAGAAAATGATTAGAAAATTCATAAATTGACCTTTTGTGTATATTCTGGTAATATTTTGACAAGCAAGTTGGTGCTAGACATAATCAAACCTTATTTTCATTAAAATGAAAACCGGTGTCAAATGTACTCAATTGTTCTTAATGAACATATACACAACCCTAAAACAATGTTGCAAAACAAAAAGCAAGTTTTATTGATACCATCGTTGACTATCATGCATAATGTATTCAGTTCCCAAGTTCACGTCTAACCTCAAGAGTTGGTATTGGGCTGTTTACAAAATCGTTCGGTTGTTTCCACTGAGGTCGCAGTTGATGGTGATAAACAGATATATATGCTGAATCAGGAATGAATGTTCATCAAGTAACCGCAATGCATTTGAACTATCTAACAAATTACGATTCACGATTGTAGATTACACCATTCCAAAAATAAAGATATTTTGTCAACGAGATGGCTAAATATAAAATATATATGTTGTCTAAACAATCAAAATTATGTCCATCTCGGAATCTTCTCGATATAATCGTGTTAAAGATTGATATCAATAAAAGTTACCGTAATCACAAATTCTGACCACTGCGGGTGCAAGATAATTTTAGCCTGTCGGAAACATGAGGTGGAAAGCATATTGTTATGTATACTTGATCTGAATTGTCAGTTATTATTATTATTACTATTGTTATTATTATTATTTCATTATATGCAATGGATAATTGACTTTGACTTTGTCCAAAATCAAGATTATTTTCAACTTGACTTTGAATCGTTGACATTTTTTCTGTAAACAACAAATAGATAGCAAATATATTCCCTAGGAGTATGGGTTAACTACTAGAATTATTTTCTTGGCTTTGTCAAGAACGTTGTGTTTACCAGATTTTATATTATAACTGTAGTGTTAGACTTTCTAATTATATCCAAGATTTTTATCTTGTAAATGTTTAGAATCTTAGGTTATTTTTTTTAGAAAATAATAATTATGACCGGAGTTCAAGTAGAGGACGATATAAACTAGTTTTTCTAAATATAATTTATTCGTGCTGTATTGTCCGGCAATTCATTTCGGCTGGAATTTATTTATTCAAATCATTTATTCATGGGAAACACAAAGTACTCAAAACTTACATTGATGGAAATATAATCATCAATTTCTAATGGAATTTCAAATAAGGATTTATTTTGTATTATATTATTGTGATTCAACAAAAAAAATGTTGACACTTCACCACGACAAGTGCCACCACAGGCACATCAACACTTGCGGCGTTGGATTTATTTTATTATTAAGTTCCAGATAGTATTTATATTTTAGAAATATATAGTGAAACCAACAAGCTTTAACAATGTAATCTAAAGTAAAGAATTGTATTTCAAACCTACTCAGGAACGGCTAAACTCCTTGAAAAAAGATGAATTGCTCCAGCTTTCCAGAAAATATATTTGTGTGGTAAAAGCTTCTTTAGCGAAGCAATAAAATAAAACACAAAACTAAAAGCGAGTTAGGAAAGTATGATCTTCAGGAAGAGGTGAAAAGGACAAGTGCAGCTAAAGAAAGAAACAAACAAAAGCAATTGCATTACGAGGATAGAGACAAAGTTAAAGAGTTCACGAATTGTGTCCATAGTGACGTTAAGACTTCCCTTGATGAGCACAAGGTTCAAACTTTAGAAATTGCTGCTCGTACAGCTGACGAGCATTCCTTAGCTTATAAAATTTCTTTCGTTGTTAAGTCTTCCACTCAGCAGTCTTGTGGTAAAACATTGTTTACGTCTATTACATGCACTTCCAAATCCAGTCTGGTAAAACTTTTAGGAATCAAACTTCTGATACGACTAATCAGAAATCATTTTCTTTTCCTACGTTCACCTATTGCAAGAACAAATCACACGTTGTTTCCGATTGCTACAAATCGGAACATCAGAAAAATAGGCAAGACAGGCCTATTCCAAATGTACTTAACTTTTACGAGGTCACGGTCACGACCATGTATTGAATGCAATATATTTGTTGTGTCAAACAAACCCCAGTCTGATTGTATTATGTAGAATTATGAACCATTCATGTCGAACGGTTCTATGACACTCTTGTGTGATTATGCCAATCCTATCCCTATGCAAACTTTAAAGGACACAGGAACCTCTCATAGTTTTTTATTATCAAGTACACTGCCCTTTTCTGAGAAGTCTTCTTCTACTGAGAGTGCTCTTATTCGGGAGTAGAGCGCAGCATTGTTAATGTTCCTCTCCAGAGTGTAAATTTGTAATCAAACATAGTCTCAGGACCCCTGACAGTCGTCATTACCCACTCAGATTATTGATCTATGATATAGATGGAGATTTGGTTGTGGTTAATCCACTTATAACTAACTGACAAGCCTTGTTTGGATCAGAAAGTTGATCCTATTGATAAAATTCCTGACTGATACCAAAAATAAAGTTTTATTGAATAATTCATTCTTTTTATTTATGAGAGTATGTGTTATGTATATTTAACTTGGATTGTTTGATGGTTGTTTTAGCTTTTCATTTCATTCTATGCTATGGATAGCAACTTTATCTAAAGGTTTTGAAAACCGCATCATCTTTGAAAATCGCTGACTTTTAAATAAATATAATCTTCTACATAACTCACAATCAGGTTGAAGAGAAAAGCATTAATGCCAATCTGCCTTCAAAAATCACGCCGATGGCAGCTATATAAAAAGGAAAATAACCAGTAGTAATATTTATTTTAAAAATCGTTTGGTTTAGTAGAGCATGAAATATTTATGACAACACTCAACGGAGACAAAAATATGTGATAATTCGATTGCTTGGTTTGATTCTTGCCTTAAAGGATGCCAGATGTGTATATCTGTGTTCTCTCTCTCTCTCTCTCTCTCTCTCTCTCAAGACGTGGGGCCCCGAGTGGCCGAGTGGTCTAAAGCGCTGTCCGTTATGGATCACTGCCATCTCACCTCTGTCTGCGTGGGTTCGAGTCTAGGATTCGGCTAATGTGGGTATGTGAGAAAGCTTGCCAGTAGCTTCTCGTGGCTCGGTGGTTCTTTCCGGGGTTTTCCCGGGTTCTTCCTCCACCATTAATACTGGCCGCCATGTATAGCCTATCGTGTGCTGAAAAATGGCGTTAAACCAACAACAACAACAACAACTCTCAAGACGTATAAACCAAGCTGTAGCGTATAAGGTGTCGAAAGGGTTCACAAGTGCTTCAGCCTTTGGTGGATCCTCTGACATCATTGCACGGATGTGTTCTAAACCTTCTGGCAATTGTTGTATTGGTAACAAAAGTACTATGGCATCCAGCTGGCTGCAGAATAATTTTAAATTTTGATCACCCCTGTAGCGGTTGATTAGTCAAAGAGTCTGCATCTTATGCCATGTTGCTTGCTTTAGATGACTGAAACAGCTTGTGTGTTCCATCTGACGTCCAAATATGGCAGATACTACTCTCAGCATACTGTCTTCAGTCATAGAAGACACTAGTAACATTGAAGTTTTAGACCTGATCTGTGGTGGAGCAGTGTCAAAGGTACTGTTCAGCTGCAGATAAAGGCTGTGGGCTGTCTTCCCTAGCAAAAGCAATTCATTTTTAACATGCATCAGAACCATTGACATCAATCAAAATTATCCGCGTTTCGTCATCAAGAGTCTTAATCAGCTCTACAGGATTATTAAGATCTAGATGTGTGACTTTTTTTACTTTTTGTAAAACATGTCTACCATTAAAATAATAATTCACATTGTAACTTTCTGTCCTGTGTGCGTATGTTACTGTCAGTTTCATCTGTATTTATGACTCTTTCTTCATGACTATTTGTTCTGTGAATTCCTGTCCGTTTACCCAAGCTTTCAATCCCCAGAAACGACATGTATATCGAATGTATGGTTTTACTCATTAACCCCACATTGTAAATATATACATTTAGTGACTAAATATAGCAAACCCAGTGATGTTTTTAATGCAGTCAATAATGTTACATGTGCAGTTGAACGGGATATTTGTATGCAGTTCCCGTCTCGCATATTTTCCCTTTATACCCAGGGGCGCACGTGCAGTTAGATGTGTTATGCTTGAATCCGAGGTGTAGTTGCGACCGCTCTGGTCTAGTCTAGTTATTCGTCGCATGTGTGTATTTCAAGTGACAGAAAAAGAAATAAGTACCGGCTTATCATCAGTTTATAAAATAGTTTCATATTGGTAAAGTAAGTAATGTGCAAACATTATTTGTCATAATAGATCGGCTCAATTCTTGAGGTTGTTGTAGCTTCAATAACACTTATATTCCGTAGTGAAGACATAACGAAGTATTTTTTCCAGCTAAACTCATGTTCAACCTTTCCTTGTGGAAATTTGCAAAGCAAACATTTTCTTTTTAACATTTTAACTTAAATTTGGATATAAACTTAAAATCATTAATCAAAATCGTTTTCAAAATCTGTTTTACACCTTTCTAATCTCTTTTGACTGTAGGAGCCCGTGATGGCCGAGTGGTCTAAAGCGCTCGCCTTTACCGATCACTGCCATCTTACCTTTGTCCACATAGTTCGAGTCTCGGGCTCGGCCTATGTGGTATGTGAGAAAGCTTGCCAGTAGCTTCCCGTGGGTCAGTGGTTCTTCCCCGGGGTTTTCCAGGTTCTTCTTCCCACCAGTTATTCTGGCCGCCATGTAAACCTATCACCGCTCCAGTGGCCTAGTGGTTAGAGCGCCCTCAGATGCGGAAGGTCGTGGGTTCGATCCCTGGCCGAGTCATACCAAAGACTTACAAAAATGGTATTCAGCTCTACAGGATTGGCGCTCAGCATTAAGAGGTTAGTGTTAGCACTGGTCGGCCTGGTGTCAGGATAATGTGACTGGGTGGGACATCATGCTACATGTCTGCGGCATGATACCCCTGTGCTAGACATCACTATAAACTGGCACACTGCATGCATCGTAGCGATATGACTGAAAAATTGTTAAAGGTACGTTAAAAATCCAAATCACATCACATCACACATGTAAATCTATCATGTGCTGAAAATGGCGTTAATCCCACAACAGCTCCCTTTGACTATACAGAGCATATGTGCGTGTGATTTGCACGTAGTCACCGATACATGCATTCGGAATGACCTCCCCTGGTTCAAGACATATCAGTCGAATGTGGTATTTATGTGGTGTGAATTGTTTCCTAACTATGTTTAAATTGTTTGGATGTTTAAATACCAAAGTACTCCAAAATTGCTATTCCTTTTCTTGTTAATGTTCTTTGAAACAAATGGAGGTTTAAATAAATGAGTAAAAATAATTTCATACCAATAATAGAGTTACACTAGCGCCATACCTAATTTTAATTGTAGTTGACCAATAGATACTTCCCGATAAGGTCACAAGCAGACGATATTCTGCCCATTTTACCAGGACGATGGGCAACATGGACGTTTCTCCTATATACGATCACTAAAATTTACTATTTTTAACAAGGCACACTGAAGGAAAGTCAACTTATAAATTATAAATATAGATACTAACAGAAAGCTTGATTTGCGTTCTGTTTATATATGTAATTTTCGTAAAGGTCTCTTGAGAATCAATGAATTTATTTCAACTTCCAAACACCATATAAAGTCAACGGTAAATCTGCCCGCTGACCACAAATATGGCAGCTGATGATGTCATTCGGGAACTATGTATTGAAAAGGGTATAAAATGTGCAAACCCTATCGTGACAATTCATGACGAGTTTGATGAGGCGTCAAGATTCGAACTCGCTAACAACTCTTTATTTTTCATATACACTCCGCCATTCAGTCGTCTATTTGTTTTTAACAAACCATTTGCTTTTAAGATTATTTGGACGCTTTTATTGCTTTAATTTATGACTGGCTTATGAGAGAAATGAACAGTATCATATATTTTCTTAGCAAATAGAAAGTCTATGCTAGTTGCTGTTAACTTTGCGTCTCAATGTATTTATGACACTATGCACAGGACTCAAGTGCAGCATCAGCTAGGCATGTTGACACTCGAGTTAGGAACACCATCCGCAAGGAAATTGGATTCGTGAACAATAATTTCTTCCTAACACAACTGTTTAATCTATTAGAAATTGATCAATACCAGCTGACCCATAAATGTCTTTATTCAAGCCTATTGTGTAAATAAAAAATTGAAATGCCTAACAAAATACCTTTTGCACCAGGTAAGGAATCAATTTGACATTTGTGACAACAAAATGTGCTCCATGTATTTTTGCACCTTCAATGCCCACTTACAAGAGAATGAAAACAATAATGGGTAATTACTTTGAGATCTAAACGGCCACCCGCGCTTCAAAATTACGAGTTTGAAACGATTCAGGCCTAAATTGAATATAAATTATGAGTATATCTCCCGAAACACGGAGTTTATCATGCGATGAAATACAGTTGTTGTGTTGCTTTTCAATTACATTAGCCCCAATTCTATTTGTTTGGAGTCATGGAAAGAATTTATTTTATACTGTGTCTTACAGCAGAATAGAAATAAAACGCTCGCACTTTAGCTTTCTTATGTATGCACTGTTAGTTCATAAGCGCGACTATGAAATGTACTAATTCCAGCAAAACTATTTCATAACAATACCTTTATTAGCATAATGGATGAACGTGGGGTGAAAAGAGTCCAATTTTTCATGGATGATAAAAATAAAATTCTGACTCTCTTTTGTTCAGATAAAACACCTTCATAAATAACCCCTAATGACCAATAAAAACGAAAAACTATTTTAGCATATCCACATGACATTATATTCATATTACAGTGGACATATATGCGTTACACTTTATCGTATATGCAGAAGCACTATAACACAACCTTACCATTCGTTGCATCTGTTTTTTTACCAACCGTGTTTAATTTTATTTCAATTTTAAAATGTCTACTATAGTTAACATTTAGAAAAGTTTAACCTATGACAAAACGTTAAAATAGAGAGGGAGATTAGATATTATTGAGCAAGGGCCGATGTTTTTTTATAAATGTAAAGACGTGTTAGGATTATCGACCTTTTAGGGATCAAAGAGACAAAATTATATTTAAAATATTAAAAAGGTATTTAAAAATTAGATCAAATTCATGATTTGCCTGATAAATAAATAAATTACATATTTGCAACACATTTTATGGGCTAAATTTTCAAAAACCAGACAATTATAAGAATTATAATACACAAAGTTTAATAGAAACTGCCAGTACACATAATGCAGGTTTTATGACAGAATATGCGGTGAAATAGGCGCATACATACGTGGGTTGGCTATCCCTTTGACCCAGTATGTTTAAATATATTATGTTTCGTCAACCAAACTATATTCAAATCAAATTATAAAACTTTGGTTCAACGAACGATGGGCTAATCAAGATTTAATCAACACTGGAAGTCAATTACTTTAAAGATCAGGAGAAAAACCGTTCCAGCAAAATTACGTAATTTTTTCAACAGGAAAAATAATTGGTATGCCATTCAAATTTCGAAAGGAAAATGGGCGAAGTTCAGAATGATGGTTTACCTGGTAGCGGATCCCCTGACGAGCCATAAAGTATCAGCTGCCAGGTGGTTAAGGTTCCTGTGAAAAGTTTGGTTAAAGCAAGCATTATATATGGTGTTTAAATGATTACACCGACTTCAGTAGCGTCATCTGCTAGAAGGCTTTCCAACGACCATGAAAACTGCATCTGTTTTTTTTTTTTAATAAATATTACATAGCGGACATGTGCTGTACTCTTTTACAATATATATATATATATATATATATATATATATATATATATATATATATATATATATATATAGGTCAAGCCACAAAATGGCTACCACAACTTGAACAGTATCATTGATGGGTAATCGTAAAATCTGCGCCACTTATTTGGGCAGTAAAAAAACATACATGCTTGGTAATTATTATTTTATAATTTTGTTTGCATTCCCAGATGAGAGTTGCTCTTTGTTCGAAGGTGCTCTTCGAAATAAGACATTTGTCCCAAATAATAAGCTACATAGATTTCTATGACGTGTATAATATACATGATTGATATATCAGTTTTCATGCATTCTGTATATTTCTTTCAGAAATGTATATGATAAAGAATATTTATTGATTCAAATGGAATTACTGTATGTCATTCAGTTTTGAGTACACTTATTGGGCTATAAATTTGCTTACTGTTACCTGGTCCTTCCGTTCTGTCGATGTGCCTGATCGCATTTACTACTGTAATGTGTACCGCTGCGTTTCGATGTATTTGTTTCACTATCTCTTTAAATGGAAATTTAAAGAATACGACAAATTAAGTCACACTTATTAAATATATGGCAAATAGATTAATAATCCAATGCAAAAGTAACTAATGCGCTGATGCTGGTTGTCATGTATATTTGTATTAAATGTAGTTTTTTTCTATTTTCAGGGTAAAATAATGTCATGATTTATATTACATTTTCCGGCAAAATAAACTCATTATAAAACACCGGATTGGTTTGCCTGTTTCTATAAACCAGAGAATACTCCTGTAATGATTGATTGATTGATTGATTGATTGTTTATTTAACGGCGCATCAGCACTTTTAGGCTATTTAGCGCCAAACAAAGTGTTATTTGTATAATCTTTTAAAACTTATAAAAGGTCCTATATCGACCAGCGATATAAAAGAACAAATGGTTGAAATTAAAAACAGTAAGATGGCAACGGTGCAAAATAAAGCTTCCCGATCAACGGGAGATGTAAAAAAGATGAATAGGTATTAAAATGGGACGGTACATATATTGCATAAAACTGCACAAGGTGATAGCATAAAAGTCAGAGTTTAGAGTAAATATTTACGGCTTTCAGAAACTCTATAATACGAGTGATGTTTATATTATCAAAAAGTTCTTTCATGTCATGCACAATGTAATAACGATCGCGCGTAGGTTGTAGGTCAAAGCACTCTATCACAAAGTGCTTGACAGTGAATGGTTCATTGCAAGAAACGCACTCTGGTGGGTCTTCACCTTTTAGTATGTGGGTGTGGGTGATATAAGTATGACCAATTCGGATTCTTGCAATGACTACCTCCTCCCTACGAATGGTTCTGTAGGAAGGAGTCCATTCTCCTAGAGTTGGTTTGATTGCGTGAAGTTTGTTATTTACAGCATCATTCCATGATGCCTGCCACTTCTGACGTAAGAGCTTTCTGATACAAGGTTTAAAATCAGTATATGGTATTTTAAAATCAGATGGTTCTTGAGAAAGGGCCATTTTAGCAGCGCGATCTGCTTTTTCGTTACCTTTAATACCAATGTGGCTAGGTAACCAACAGTATATTATATTGTGGGAGACACTCAACTCGGTATTTTTTACAAGTATGTTTTTCAATAATGGGTTCTCCAGTTTTCTATTGTGTAGTGACTGGAGTACTGATAGCGAGTCGGAGAAGATGATACAGTTTGAAATACGGTTCTTTTCTATATGTTGCAGAGCAAGGTCTATTGCTCTGATTTCGGCTGTAAAAATTGATGCTCCATTTGGTAAGCGAACTTGCGTTGTGTGATTTCCACAAACAAAGGCTGCAGCAGCCTTTTCCTCATCCTTTGATCCATCAGTGTAAATTCTGGTGTAGTTTTTAAATTCGGTGAGGAGTTCATGGTAAGAGTTGTGGAAGATAGAAGGGTTTGTTTCGGATTTTTTTCCATCGTGTAGCGTAAAACGTACTTTTGGTTGTTTAATTAGCCAGGGTGGTGTTTCGGAGATGGATGTTTTCTGAATTTTAGAAAGATCTATATTTGTAGTGTCAAGGCTGGATGATATTCTAATGCCAAAGGAAGGTATGGCGTTTGGTTTATTTTCGTATAAAGTTTTGTATTTGGGTTGAAAAACAGCCGAAAAAGCAGGATTCAGAGGGTCTGATTTTAATTTCAGAGCATACTGTGCGGAAAGCATTTCTCTACGATGCGATAACGGTGGTTCATTCGCCTCAGCTAGAAGGCTTTCACACGGGGATGTTTTAAATGCTCCTACTCCTGTAATACATCTATCAATAGTGCTCATATTGACCCAGTTACAATGGTAGTCCTATTTTGACAACCGCGCGCTAACCGGATAGGCTTTCCAAAACTTATATGAATGACCCTCTCATCCTCTAAACAGATAGTGATAATGGCCACCATCTACATTCCAGCCCCTTTTAGCCAAACTACCAAGGGTTGTAACCCCACCCCCACCCCAGGAAAAGGTCTCGTTCAACTCTCTCCACCCACCCACCCACCGGTAACCTGAAGGCCAAATACACGATAAAGGTAGTAAGAACAAAACAAAACAGAATTGGCTGGAAACGCTTTCTGGCAGCCTTGGCAAGTCTTACACTGCACAAAGTAGACTTTCATACTGACGTTATTCTGACTGGCAAATCAATCAAAGAAAATGAATTCCTCCGTTTTCATGGAACGACCTACCAAGCCATTCTTACGTACGAGCAGAAAAATCTAAAGGTATCCGCTTATTATGTCAGTCCACTATAGCAACCAGCCAATATTGTTCGTCTTTCCTTAGCGTTAAGCTCATCTCTTTTTGCAACCAAAAACCATCAACCTTGCTAGCAACCTAGAAGTCTTCGAGACAAGCTGCGCACTGTTTGTGCGCTCAAATGCATACAGTGCTGACCGCGATAACTACATTTTCTGGCCGCTCTAACGTCTTCGACACACTTCATTTGGCAGTAACATCATATGATCTTTTTTCTTCAATGAACATGGTCTAGTTTTAATCTCTTGCATAAGCCTGCGCATCTGTAAAGTTTATTGCTATTGAGAACTGCACTTTCGGAACACAAATAAAATAACTGAACAGCGGGTTTATAAGTGGAGCTCTGTCTGTGTACAACCCAATGCGACAGAAGGGGTCTTGGTATAATGCCACTATTGCGAATAAAGAAACTGGAATTGCCACAATTATCAAATCAGCACTATAAAACATGCTTTTTCCAAATCTGAAGATGTTTCTCTTTCAAGACTCTCCAAAACATGTATGGCAGAAAAGAACTGATCATGTGCAAAACCACAAAATGGGTCACACGAAACAAATATGACTATATTCCTATAAATTGGCATTTACAGCCATTTCAATGTACAGAATACAAATTCTAACTTTACTTTGCCGACCTGCATTATGCTGCTACGTGGGAACAACATAATGAGCATAAATTGTTTTGTTTCCTTTCAAACCTTTACTTCTAAAGAAATCTAGTACGATATATGTGCATGTTATACAAAGTAAAAGCATGAAAAAAGCCTGATAAATTCAAAGTATTATAATCTTATCTTGTAACGAAAAAGTTTAACCCTGCCAATAAAATCTAAATCATGATTTTTCAACCAACCTAAAATCCTTAAGACGATTTGGTTAAAAAAAAAATCCATCATGTAAAGACAATTACAAAAGGATTGATTTAAATTTTGACAAATTACGTTCCAAATGATACACTGTTGTATAAATAAGGGCTGAATGTTCTGTAAAATCAACTTGTCTTCTTGTAGTTTAATAACCAGTCCCCAAACCCGTATTGATACATGGGCTCTTATCGTTTCTTAATATATAATAAAAGGGATGACAATTTCCCCAGCTCTATTTAAGATCTGAAATCAATGCTTCAAGCTACAAATCACTGTGTAATAGTTTCGCACCAAAGTTCAGCTCAGAGTTTCAACATGTCTCTAATCCGGGTTTCCTCCGAATATTCCAACCCCATTTTTCACATATGGACATTTAGAATGGAGTGTGGGTTCAGATCAATTACATATAGAAAATTGGAATCTGCCACCACCGTAAGATAGCTTGCCAGCGGGCCTAGCAAATTTAAACCTATGTTATATCGACTTATACCTGCACGAAATCAATAGAAAAATTATTTATATTCTCAAAAATGGCAAGTATTATAATCGTTATGTCTTTAATCCGCTGACAGACTAGAAGAAACTCAGCATAGATGAATCTTGACCCGGTACTTGCCATTTGCGTTAAAAGTCACGACTTCACAAATCTTGAACAACGACATGGGAAGTCCAAAAATCACGTGATATCAACGACAAACTCCTTTTCAATGTTGTTGTACAAAATTTCAATTATATTAAATGAAAGGTGATACCTTTTGTAAAAAACAAAAATGAACATATAATTCTCAACATTTTTATTTCGAGAACTACAAGAAACTTGGCCAGTTTCAGCACACGATAGGCTATACATAGCGCCAAGTATTAATGGTGGAGGAAGAACCCGAGAAAACCCCGTAAAGAACCACTGACCCACGAGAAGCTACTGGCAAGCTTTCTCACATACCCACATTAGCCGAATCCGAGAAACTTGGCCAGTCTGATTCATCAAGCAGAGTAGTCTGGTTCCCTGCCTTGTATATTCCATGCGTGAGAGAGCACATGTCAACGTGGTAGTCATGTGATATAACAGAACTCCGGAAGTTGGTCTCGGAATAAATATAGAGAATCTTGTGCCCTTTCGTCTTTGTATTTTTATTTCAACGACTTGCATTTAATTTTTTTCTACAATATTTGAAAATGACGGTTGTGAGATTGTTTGTTCCTGTGCGACTAGTAATCGAAATTGCTAACACGAGCTCAAATTTCATCAACGCATTAGTTTTATCGTCGTTCAGCAGACTAAAGACATAACGATATTAATACTCGCAATTTCTGAGAAAATAAATAGTTTTCATATCGATTTCATGCAGGTATAAATCGATTTAACAGCGATTAAGTTTGCTAGCCATTTGCTAAGTGGCATAGTCCTACATGTAAGACATAGCACATGTTGATTTTGTTTAGGTGCTATGTCTTACTATCCAAATAACGGTCTTGTATAGCGTGTTCCGGGAACATCTCACACACTTGGCAGCCTATGTCGACACTTTTCCACTAATTTATGTGTAATTAATATACTTACTGTGCTGTCTTTATCCTGGTGAAATGAAAATATGATACTAGCAAATGGACGCATTTTCACGTTCCGTTTACATACATTTGAATTTGTTGCAACGCGACAGTAGTCGAGGTATGCCGAAGTAAGTTCAAGTAGGTACATGTTGGTGATAAGTTTCTTGAACGAAACGAACGGTTGCTTACAGTTCCAATACGTATAATATATTTTTATTCCTTTCGGTAAAGAATAATATTTCAAGTTAACCCGATTTCGGCATTCCCGGCTTTCATCGCTTTCCAGCTAACTGAAATGTAGGCCAACGACACTTAAACAAAGGTTCATTTCTTTTGTGAGAGTAAATAAAGTCTGACTAAAACATTATGACTTTACTTTGTAGAAAAGCGTTGTTATTTTAGCTGTCAGTTGTTTGAAATATTCCGGAAAATTTTGACGTTCGTAACAATGGTAGTCGATATCAAAACACGCTACACAGCGCCGTCAGTTAGGCTGTAAGACCTTGACACCCACAACATAAATATCAGCGTCATGTCTTACATGTAGGACTACTAAGGGGGCGCTCACCAGTTACTATATACTTTTGAGAGAGTGACGTATGTAAGGTGAAGCTGTTTGCATTTAAGACATGCACAATGCAGAGAATGTTGGCATACCTCAATGCTACATTAATGTAATGTGGATGATATTTCTTTGGATATTGTACTTTTGGAAACTGTACATGATTTAAATACATTGATAACTAAAATGACTGCTCCCTTGTGCAAAAAAATCAACCTGAATCAGTCTAAAGTACACTATCAATAACAGCTATTAAAATAGGGAAAATGAATTTTGCCAGACTAGACAAAATACCAGCTTCTAAAAGTGCAATGAATGATTTACCAAATATATAAAATGTAAAAAAAGTTATCGGCTTTTTCTTTAAAATCCTAACCCTATGCAAAATACGAAACTGTAGAGCGCCACCTAAGTGGTTATGCTTTAACGCCACCATGTTAGCCTCTTGTGATGTTAGACTGGTTTTCATACCTTCCATAACAATATAACAAAAATACAGATATCGAGCTGTGAAACAAAGAGTCTACTAGATGAATCTAATCCACTGAGTCTGGATTGTCTCAAGAAATATATTTATGGCAGGCACCCAAATGATCCACACTGCAACCTCCTAATATTATGGTTAGAACTCGATAAATTTAACTCACGATCAGTTCAGTTAAGACTCAATTACGTAATTGTTTCGGGCGTAAGTTGTGGAGAGAAATTCTCGGGTTTTTCCCCGACTTTCGTCAATATTTGCAAAATTCAAAGACTTTTCACGGTCAGGAAAAAAAAATTATCAATTCTCCCGACTTTTTCCCGAAAGCGTGGGAACCCTGTCTCTTGGATATATCTGTTCCAAAAAGAAAAGTTTTCCAGAGGTCTCGCTAGGATTTTAAAAGTAGGAGACAAGAATTCCCATTTTGGTAAAAATAGGAATCCCACCAGCAAATGTTACAGTCCCCTCCCAGAAAACTATGCAAATTATAAGAACTATTGGTTACCATTAGTGTAATTCCTACATTCTTTATAACACTGACATAGCTCTTGTTTGTCCATCAGAGCGAGTCTGAATTTTGAAAATCCAAGTAAGGGCTTATTCAAAGCACTAAGCTTGGCATCATATACTTTCTTACACTTGGCTACTGTCCAATGCAAACTGTCAGTTCTAGCAACCTTAGCACTCTCCTGGATTTCGTCACAATCTTCGTCAGTTTACCGTAGAACCCCTAAATACTTATTCAAGTCTAAGTCTCAACATGTCATGGTTCTTAGGTTACGTGCACTGCTAATTCCGCTACATTCAGAAATGAACACAATAATGAAAGCTACAGCTGTTTATTTGATGTACTGTTATAAATGACGACGTGTACATCTCCGGGTCTTTCTGCCTCTAAATTCAAGCACTGTAAATATCGGTAGATATTTCCACCCAGCTGCCAGTCAAATCCTTTGATCTTGCCGCCCAGCTATTGCAGCATGTTCTTTTGACGTACTATCATAATTGTTGTATGTACATGGTGGGGGGGGGGGGGGCTTTCAGCCACTAAATTATGTCATTGTAAATATCAGCACAGCTAAATGATCAACATATTTTCCCACTCAGCAGGTGGCTGAAGCAGGACTGAGAAGTCTTTGAATTTTTTCACCCACCTATTACATGAGTACGGAGGACTCTCACCTAAGTGATTTTCTGTGTCCCCAATAAAAAATTGACATCCAAATACGCGTGATTAAGCATTTCCGAGACCTCTTTAGTTTACACTAACATGAACTCTGCCAAAGATTTACTTCCTTGAATCAGTGCTTTGCTGCCTCTTATGCCAGATTTTTTCTCTTCCATAATGCTGTATTAGGGTTTTAAGTCCAACATTCCCATAGTCTGCTTGTTCAATATAACCGGCATATTGTCCATCCAACATGTACATCGGACTCGCACTCAACATCAATTTTGGGCTCAAAATCACACACTGGTATTTCCACTGACATTTTCACCAGCCAGTATTTGCCGACTGAAAACATCGTCTGAAGACATAACATGTTGTGATTCAGCCATTTTGGTTTCCTGTGTGGCCCTTATTCGAAACATTCAGTTGTAAAACTTCCATGATGAAAATGAGGTTAAAACTACCATACAATGCTTGTTCGAGGACCCAATGAACCAATCAAATTTATTTTAACAGCCATTCATGTCGAACCGAAGTATCCGATGTTGCATGTACTGGCATCATTTTATGACGCAACGTTTTATTCACGTTAGTTAGACCGCTTGGAGGGGGCTAGATGTGATTTTAAATAAATATTCATTTTTTTCTTCTGACAACCCCACCAGCGATTTCTCATTTGGTTAATACAACCCAAAAAAGAAGTGATTTTTCTAACCAACCTTCTACTGTCAGAATCAAAATAGTTTGAAACACGACCTCATACAGAAGTTTTTTTGAAGTGCCGTCCCCGTGGGGATATATGTTTTATTGGAACAGCCCTAAATGCATTTGAAAAATAAATCTTCAATAACATAGTATTTAGACTTTGTTTTCTATGAATTGCATATTTTCCTGAATACATCTGCCCAATGGTTTACAAAAACAGACCATCTAATAAAGTGATACTTCATTTGACAAAACGACGTCCGCCATTATTTCCCCATTACAGGTTCACTTAGTTTTAAATTGAAGAAAATAATGTACATATGGCAGATAAAATATTCAGATCACCGATTTTATTCTTAAAACACAAATTGCTATATACATACTATTGTCTAAGTTTCAAAACACAAGTCTGTACCTTTTTATCACTGAAGGATAATTTGCAGAAATTGGGCAATGATCGCTGCCAGCTTACTTGGGAAAGTGTTAATGGTCAATCAGCTATCAAAACACATACCTGTGATTGTGCAAGAGTTTTCTGTCAGCACAACTGATATCAACACCAGCTGTTTGCCTTCATTTCATCTCCAGCTACAACAAAACATTGGAAAGAGCCGAAGGCGAGGGAGCATCTAGAAAAATGCAGTCACTCAATGTACCTCTAAAAAGTCAGAGTGAAGTTGTTGTCACTTTCCCAACAGCAGAAGGCAAAGTTTACATTGCTTTTGGTTGCCATCCTTTCCTTTTGCGAGGGCTAAGAGGAGGCACAATCTCCCTCAATACAGGAGCTCAGTCTTTCTTAAGTAGTACTTCAGAGCTCACAATGGGTCCTGTAGATGACCTTGAGATGAAGTGTCCAAAGCAGGCAGGAATTCATTACAAAAGTCTAATTCCTCATGAATGTAATCCTGTTCTTGACAATGAAAGCAGGGGTCATCATAACCAATACTGACCCATCTTGTTGGAATTACATGTGGACAGGTCCATTGACAGAGCATGTGTCTCACTGACTCTGCCTGCTGTTTGTTACTGAAGTGAGGAAGCAGGTCTTATATAAAAGCTAAACCAATGAAACTCTTGTTCAGCAAGGTTAGCATGCATAATAGATTCCATTTGGGGAAGGATCCAACATCACTGGACATGTGTAATGCAAAATGGACTTAAGGCTGTTGTTAAGTATAGGCTCATTTTGAGTAGTAAAGACTTGAAAACAAGTGAAGCGTTAGATTAATCCATGATGTGCTGATAACGTTTAGCTTACACTGGTCAACAGTGAAATCATTACTGACTTGAAAAGGCCCTAATCTGTAGTATTTTGGTGTGCCGAACACGAATATAACCGTGAAAAATTTGTATTGGCTCTCGTTTTGAAGATATTCATATACCTCATTTTCTATGTTTCACTGTGTAAATTTCTCCAGTAGGACTGCAGCAACATCCGGAATAATGATGTAACATTGCATAATACCATCATGCTCACATCATCCACAGTTGATTGCATCATTTTCTGATGCAATGCAATACTAATACCATGCGGCTGCTGAAGTAAGTTGACGTCAGCAGTGTACTATACATGTGTAGGCCTATTATACTAATGCCAGGCGGCTGCTGAAGCTGACGTAAGCAGTGTACTATATAAAGCCCAATCAGATAGGTTCAGCATTTAAAATATTTTAGACGTTGTGCGAGACAGTTCAAGCTACTGTTACATAAAACTTATTATTTTATCCATTTACGTACAATAAAGAACAGTAATGCCTCGAAAGTGTGTTAATACCGCGGACAATTTTTGCTATATTTGTGGGGAAGTGACATTTGCCAACCAGAAGAAAAGTATCAATTCTCAAGTGAAGAAGGCATATCATCTTTACTTCGGATGCAAGGTTGGTGACCAAGACAAGCCTTGGGCTCCGCATATATGCTGTGCTACATGTACAACACAGCTTTCACAGTGGTTGAATTGCAAAAGGTCATCAATGCCGTTTGCAGTCCCAATGGTGTGGAGAGAGCCAAGCAACCACCTAAATGACTGTTACTTCTGCTTGGTTCCTCCTCTTTCCGGCGGAATAACGAAGCGAAAGAAGTCGAGAATAGTCTACCCAAACATTCCGTCTGCATTGAGACCAGTTCCACATGGTGAGGGACTTCCTATTCCAGAACCTCCAGCAGAATATTCTCTTGATTCATCTGACGAAGACAAAGGTGAGTCGACCTGTTCTTCTCCTGGTCCATCAGCATGCAGTGATCCAGATTTTCACTGTGGTGCATCATCAACCCCACACAGAATAACACAGGAAGAACTAAATGACCTGATTCGTGATTTGGACTTATCAAAGAACAAGGCAGAATTGCTAGGATCAAGACTCCAACAATGGAATCTTCTAGAAGAAGATGTCACAATTACTGCATATCGAAAGCGCCACCAGCAATTGGAGCCTTTCTTCAGAAAGGAAAGTAATCTGATATTCTGTTCCGATATTGAGGGCCTCATGAATGCTTTAAAAATCACTCATGACCCACAAGAATGGAGACTATTTGTGGACTCTTCGAAACTGAGTCTCAAGGCTGTGCTTTTGCACAATGGAAACATTCTTCCATCTATTCCAGTAGCGTATGCTGTCCACATGAAAGAGACATACGATAACTTAAGGCAGCTACTGAATTCCATTGAGTATAACATGTACAGCTAGCACCTCTGTGGTGATTTGAAGGTAGTTGCCCTTTTAATGGGACTGCAGCAAGGATATACAAAATACATGTGTTTCTTATGCGAGTGGGATAGCCGAGCAAGGGAAATGCACTACATGAGGAAGGAATGGACTCACAGGCAGAATGTAGCCATTGGAGAGAAGAATATCCAACACCCAGCTCTGGTTGAGGCTCAGAAAATCTTGCTACCACCCCTTCACATCAAACTAGGTTTGATGAAGAACTTCGTGAAAGCCATTGACCGGACTTTGCCAGCATTCCGATACCTGCATGAAAAATTCCCTCGACTCAGCGAAGCAAAGATTAAAGAGGGAGTTTTTGTGGGTCCTCAGATTCGAGAGCTTTTCAAAGATGACCGGTTCAACAACTTGCTGGAAGGTGACGCGAAACAAGCATGGAATGCTTTTCGCCTAGTTTCTACAAACTTCCTCGGAAATGTTAGGGCAGAAAACTATAAGGAACTAGTAGAAGACATGTTGATGAATTATAAGAAACTTGGCTACAATATGTCTCTAAAGATTCACTTCCTTCATTCCCATTTGGATTTCTTTCCTAGCAACTGTGGTATTGTTAGTGATGAACACGGCGAACGTTTTCATCAAGATATCGCAACAATGGAACAAAGATACCAGGGAAAATGGTCCACTACAATGCTGGCTGACTACTGCTGGACACTCCTCAGAGATGCTCCCGAGCAGCTGTACAAGAGACAGGCGAAGAAATCTAAGATGTAGTCAATGACTTGATTTTTTATAGGTAGGCTATTACAGTTGACCTTTTACTATTGGAATGCATTTCGTTATGTAAACATTAATTTCTTGCAGATTACAAAAAAACTAGAGCCAGTTTTGCAATTTGACTGTCATATTCGTGTTCAGCACATAAAAATTGATAAGAATTGACTAATTTTATTTCAGTAACATGACTTTTGTAAAAATTTGTTGTCCAGTGTTATTAGCTAAAAGGTTTTAATCTGAGACAGCTGGATTTGCAAGGAAGTTGTTCTCCTAAGGTATTATGATTGGTTAACATGCTGAAAAAAGAACCTATTCTGTCAATCATATTAGTTTGTGTGTGTATGTTTCCAACACAGCTTTAACCCTTTACCTCATGGAAGCGCCTTACTCCATTCTCATGCTAGCGCCTTTGGACGCCTCTACTCCATTCTCATGCAGGCGTTTTTGGACGCTTCTACTCCATTCTCATGGAAGCGCCTTTGTACGCCTCTACTCCATTCTCATGCAAGTGCCTTTGGACGCCTCTACCTGATTCTCCAAAATGGAGGCTGCTGATTTTGTTCAGTACTTACTAGAGTTTTCACAATTAGAATTACAACTATAAAAGTTTCAATAACATGATATTGATGTAGGCAGCAATTAGGTTTTATAAATTATCCCATTCATATGATTTAGTAATGTAGATGCAAAGAACTTGTAAATTTCAAGTATGAGAAATGGCAGCTACGGTTGGTCACGTGGCTTCATTGACTTTACGGTAAATGAGTTCTCTCACACATAAAAAAAATCCGTGAAAAATAATTATACAGCTATAACGATCGGATTTTACTCTTAAATCTTTCTATACATAACATATGTGAGCCAAAAATGTAAAATGGTTAAAATTGATGTTAAACGTAACATATACTACACTGCTTAACATTTAGCAGGCAGGTTTATTTGTATGGAGTCAAATAGGTAACAGGCGTTCTATTTATAGCGTACTGCACTGGGTAACTTTGCTACATGCATATCAAAGGGCTAAAAAAACATACACTCCATGAGGTCACGGGTTAACAATTTTAGTCATATTGCTATGACGTCTGCAGTGGCAGTTTATAGTGATGTCTAGCACCAGGGCATCCTGTCGCAGACATTAAGCATGATGTCTCACCCAGTCACATAATCCTTACACCAGGGCGACCAGTCCTAACACAAACTTCTTAATGCTGAGCTCCAAGCAAGGCAGCAGCTAGTATCATTTTTATAAGTCTTTGGTTTAACTCGACTGGGGTTCGAACCAGTGACCTCCCTTCTGGTAAAAGAGAAAAATATTCACGCTATAAAGAAAATCAGGCTCCCTCCCCCCCCCATTAAATAATTGGTCACTTAAATATCAGCTAATTCAAGAGTTTCTGAGGGCTGTCAAAGCAAATGTAAAGACTTTTCAAGTTTTTTTTTCAACTTTTTTCTAATTTTTAAGGGTTTATCAACACCATAAATTAAATTCAATGGTTTGTGTGTGTGTGTGATTTGGATTTTTTATGTAGTTTTAACAATTTTTCAGTCATATCGCTACCATGTCTGCAGTGTGGCAGTTTACAGTGATGTCTAGCACTGGGGCATCATGCCACAGACATGTAGCACGATGTCCCACCCAGTCACATTATCCTGACACCAGGCTGACGAGTCCTAACACTAACCTCTTAATGCTGAGCGCTAAGCAAGACAGCTGTTAGTACCATTTTTTTATAAGTCTTTGGTATGCCTTGACTGGGGATTGAACCCACGACCTCCCACATCCGAGGCGGATGCTCTAGCCATTAGGCCACTGGAGCGGTCTCAGTGGTTTTTCAAGACCTGTACGAACCATAATAAGTTCACTGAAGTACAAAAATGCATTTGATATTTGGTCTGGTTTTCATAAAAGTTCAGATATGATGGGAGTCAGATATGCACCATTTTCACTCAAAACCACTTAAACACTGCAAGTGTTTGAATGACACCCACCCACCCACCCGTTAAACAGTGATAACAAACGTTTTGATATTGATATGGTGCCATGTTGGATGCAGAAGTAGCACCAATTTCAATGGAACTAGTTACATACTACTATAATGTTTCTGTGAAAACCCCATGTCAGTACTGCTATCCTTCCAGAGGATGAAACCATAGAAAGAGTTTCATGATTACCATGTTTTATCAGCATCATTTTATTACAGGAACAACTATGTATTGCAAGTAGGAAGTAATTTTATTTTAAAAAAATGTTGGTGATGACCTCCCAATTATAAAAGGACCTTTAGAAGATTTGTCATGTTTTGGGAGGTCACATTTGTGCATCATTTTCATTCAGGAGCAACAAGATATCATAATACACCTCTCCCTCGATACCTCGCACACAACGGGGTTCACAAACATAGACCGCACTATAAGCGAAGCGCGAGTTACCGAGAGACCTCCAAAAATTTAAAAAATCGCTTTGACATCGAGAAAACCGTGGGGGTGGGGGGTGGGGGTGGGGGCGACGTTAGGGAACTGGGCTGTTTAAGGACTGAATCCTCATTTTACAATCACGTCGATAACACTTTTTAATAATGTGCTTTTTCTAATGAAGTTATTCGTTATTCTGTTTAAATAACATTTTCTTCTAAAAATATCCAACATATGAAAAATCGTTCCACCTGGTTTGAACAACCATCACGTGTACGAAAAATAATGTGTATTACGTCACTGGTTTTTGTTTTCTTGATTAGTCTGGTTCCCGTAGTGGTATTTAATAGTATCTTGCCAAATCGGTAGTCCACAATTTGGGAACTAGACTAACTGTTGATACACCACCAAACAAGATTCCTTTTTTTTTCAAAAACACGCGACATTTATTTCGTGACACGTCTCTGTCGAAACTCAATTTTTTGTTGTTCATTAGTACAATGTTAATGTCGTGATTTCTTTGGAGGTAATAATGAAATTTCTTATCATCCCTGAGGATATCTCAAAATGCCAGTTGAAGAATTCTCTGAAACTCGCTTGCCCACAATGGTCCGTATCTGTGAAATCAAGCTCTTTATTTTACGAAATATTCTTTTCGCTTAGCTGCCGTGTTATCTTTGATCACAGTTATGAAAGAGTCGGTTAATTTAAGGTAGTTTCTGTTACATACACAATAACGTTTATTACAGTGTTCGATTGATCAAATGAAGTGAGTTCACCCGACATACGACCGAGGCCGCTAGATTTTAAGTTAGTCCGAATTTTGTGTCTTTTAACTTTTCCTTTATTCCACCTCCTTTTTATTCAAAAGACATAATTAACGTGATAATATAAAGGAGGTCATCCTATAATTGAGTGCAACAATGCAACAAATACTTCCGCAAGTCAGTTATCAAAACACGGTCGGCACTTAATTAGGTTCTCAGAGAAACGCTCGCGGACATAGCTGTTACTGTAGATTGACGCATTTTACGTTTAATTACAAGAGGACACATTAAACTGATGACGATTACACTTAAAAGGAACTAAAAGATGGAACTAGAACACAAATTTCAATTGAAAAAAATTTTAATTTGTATTTATTTATTAAAGTACTGCCTCCACTCGGCGTGTGACATTTTCATTGATCGAAATTTCCTTATATATCGTTAATTGCGGTGTACTAGGAATGTCGTTTGGAAAATAAAAGTAAAAAATTGTACGAGTTATTTTTAAATTTGATATTTCATAGTGTGATTAAAGTTTCAACAATAAAACGAGCGATACATCAAAGTTTCCGTTACCAATTTTGATCGCGATTTTCTTCAAGTTCAACAAATAGGGATAATATTTGGGGGTATTTTCGGGTTTAAAAAATGGGATCCATAACTGACACCTCGTTATAAGCAGGTTCGCGAGTTATCAGGGCGCGAGTTATCGAGGGAGTGGTGTAATAATCAATATGACCATATGTTCATAAGCAGCTATAAGAGAAGTTTCTGCATGGCACTATTTTCACTTAGAATCAACTTGATGATAAGTGTTTTCATGAAAACCACGTGTTCACTTACTACCATCTGTTCAGAAGAGTACAATAACACAATTTTAAAATAGTAGTCATGATGGCATATTTAATGTCCAATTTTTATTAGGACCAACTAGGCCTTGGGTAAATGCCTTGTTAAGTTTCATGGCAATCCTTCCAGTAGTTTTCAAGCTGTAGCTTTTGGATGAAAGGCTATTACACAAACTCTTCTGGCAAAGAATCTGATGCACTTTATAAATGATTTAAGTGTAAATTATGAATCACATTATAAAACTGTTAAACAGTTTTATATCAGTTTTATATCACATTTTTAGAGCTCCACTTCAAGTAAATAAGGTACTGAAAATTCTTTTATAACACCTAGAGTAATAGCAGTATTTCCATCATGTAGTCTATATTTCTAATTCTATGAGATGAAAAAATACACAAAGAATCATGTGCCAAACAAACCAGATATTTTAAGAGTTCCTGGGTATTATTCTTGTTATAAGAATATATCCATGTTGAATGGTATGTTTCCCAAGGATGCAATACAACCTTTTACTCTTAACTCTACGTGTGCAATTGAGAAAAGCATTATTATGAATTGATTTACATAATGTTGCATGGAACAGGTGACCACAAAGATTTAAATTTAAGATGCAGCCCCAAGATAGGGGTGGGATGAGTGAGGGTCAAAAGTTGAATGTTGTAAGTAATAATAAAAAATAAGATATCTTCCACAACTTGTTTCGTTTTTACTGGGGGTTACATATTAGTAAACTGCCAAAGAAACAAACCTGCATTTTTAGTAATTCGAAAGTAATTAGGTATTAAATTCAAAGACTGATGATATGAAACTGCAGAGTTTTTGTGCAAGTGTTTTCATTCAAACTAACTCCAAAGACCTGCCAATTCAAAACAATTACAGAAAACAATATAGCTACTGTAATAATAAAGGTACCGATGTCAGCTTAGTCAAAACCAGCAAGGATTAAACCATGACAGTATATGTCACTTAGTTGTTTGGTTGCTTGCTTCCTTTAAAAGGCACTTTTAACACATTAATAGCTGTATCATGCTGAGGAATTAGAAGCTAACTACCTTAGCCAAAGACACACTGAGGCAACCAATCCAGGCTGGCCTGGGTGGGTAGTGAACCAGTAACCCTTAGATTACAAGTTAAAAATGTACAAAACCAAGCTACCAGAGCTCTAAAAATGTGCATGCAAGTCTGTTTTTTGTGAACAGTTATCACCAGTTGGATTTTTACTAGGTTGTTACTAATGGTAAGCTCACATTTTTCAGTGTATATAGAGAGATTCACACAAGAAAGCACCTTTAAACGCCAGCCAGGCATTTAATTGTAAGCACCTTTAAACACCAGCCAGGCATTTAATTGTAAGTATCAAATTCCAATTCCAAAAAGCGTACAGATTCTGAAGTAGCCAATAATGAACATAATGGTATGGAGAAATTGATGCTGTCAGGCCATGGGAGTCTTGCAAAGAGATATTCCATTACAGCTGACCTCGCATGCCAATTTTCATGAGTGTATCTGAATAGAGATCCTACAGTTTCTGTCACTGCCACCTGATGTGTAACATCAGCCCTTTTTAGAGCTAATGATCAATTAAAGATGTCATTATTCGAAAATGCCCATGGGGCAAAAGCGACTCTAATCTAAGCAAAGAAAGGATGACAATGTCAACCCATCGTTGACTCCTCAACCAGTATCATGCCTTTGAATTTAGCAAAGCTTAACGAAGTCCACGTTCATTTGTATTGTGTCAGGCAAACCCTGATTAGAAAGGCCAGAGGAATTGGAGAACATGAATCTGAAAAATGGTCCAAGACCTGATAGAAAATATCTTGCATGCGGAAGTGAAGCAAAGAGGAAAAGTGAAAGACACAGACTTCAACAGATAATGAAGCAAGAGGAACAGACGAGACAGCAGCATCAGCAGCAGCTGGAAGATAGAGGAGTTTGGATTATCGAGATGACACCAAGGGATTTTTCTTTCTCCTTCCACAGAAGCAGGTCGTATCCTGTGGGAAATCCTGCAGTGAGAGGGGCAAACCTCTCAGACGTTAAGGAATTTCCAAAACAAAACAGCCCTATTGAGGGCTAACCAGATATGTAGAAAAGAAAGACTGATCATTTGTACAAGATGTGTTTAGTATGTTTGTATGTTTTGTTATTTGTATATCTTTCTAAAGAAACTCATTATACCTTGTGTCTATTAATGAGTGAGTGTGTGTGTGTGTGTGTGTATGTGTGTGTGAGGGAGAGAGAGAGAGATATGTATGGTAGTATGTTTATAAACGTTTATTTTTTTGCCTATGAAATGTATGTGGGCTTTCTTGTAAGTTTGGTACATGTGTGTTTGTCTTTTTGATTTTGTTTTTCTTAAAAAATAATTCACTCACTTAAAGTGTGTTTGTGTGTAATAAAGTTGAGAAAGAGTTTATTTTAGGTCCGCGCTATTATCTATTTTGGATGGTTTGTGTGTGATATGTTTGTGTAAGGAAATGTTTTCCCGCACGTCGGTGCTTTAAGAATATAAACAAGAGCGTCCGTCAATCGGGTTCCCATTTTCTACGCGTCAACACTCAAAAATGAGCCGTCTACAGAAACTTTGGGAGCTCAAGATAAACCTAAATTATGCTCGTCGCGTCCTGGACGAACTGTCTATGCAGGCAATACAAGAAGCGGTAATCTAGAGGAATGAAATAGAAAGGAGAAAAAGAAAAAAGGTCGATTCTACCCATCGGATGATGCTGCGGACCTGCGAGGTCATATAAGGCGTGAGACGTTTGTTATACCATCACAGTGGTAGGTGTGGGGTTCTTCCAATATTTTATTTAAATTATGTTAGAAGCCCCATCCAGGCTCGATTTTGTTTGGAAGTTAAATTAGTGAAAGATAGATGTAAAGCTCCGAGCCCCCAGTCAGCAATGCCAACGGTTAAATGACTGAATATACAAAAGAAAATGAAATTCAACTAATAACAATTTCATGACAATTCAATAATCAAATTATTAAAATTTCCCACGTACTCTCTCTTTCGGATCGACACAATGATAGCCTATTGCATCATTAGATTAGTAGTGTGAGATAGCTTTTCACCTGTCCTTTTGTTCTACTCGTGTGTTCTTCTCTCTTATTCCTCCCATTCCTTCTCCTCTTCCTCCCGACTTACTCCGAATTCCTTCTCCTCCTCGACTCCTCTATACTCCTTTCCCACTTTCTCCTCCTCGACTCCATTTCCTCCGCCTCCTCGATTCTCTCCACCAACTAGACATGTCGACTCCGACTGCACTGTTAGTCTCACTTCCGTCTCGCATTTTAGAAACTCAGGACTAAACTGAAGCGGAAGATCTGTCTCCCAAAAAGCTTCTTGACGATGCTTTGGCTTTCGTTCGAATCACCTCTCTCTAACCTTTACAGCCACATTACGAGTGGCTTTCTAGGAGTAATCCTATTTGCTCAGCAATCTTCCCAGGATAACTAAATGTTCGCTTGCTAGTTAGAAGTTATAGCTCGGATCGAAACTGTTATCACACACTTCGTCTCAATTCCGATTGGATGTCGCTTTGATTGGATCCAATCAAACTTAGTGGACAATGTTTTTCTCGCTGTCTGTTCACATCGCGACGGATTTATAACACGCCCCGTTCCCTCGCGGTTCCTCGGATCTAGGACAAACCCATAACACCTAGGTGGGAAGTTTCGCTATCTAACGCCTGTGCCGATTCAAGATGTCGGATCTTCTCTCATGTCACCATAACCTTGTTTAAGAGATTATCACTAGCCTGCGAAAATGGTTAGACAGCAGCCATAGTTTGTACTAATACCTTAGTTTATACACGACTTTCGAACTTAGCAAAAGTGACATCAAGCCTGTGTTAATGACTCAGAGCCAACTATCAGAACAAATGGTTGCTGTCCCTCAAATTGAGAACTTGGACCTTGAACTGGAAGCAAGAGCGCCAAGAGTAGGAACCTCAGCGTCCGCAGCACCAACTTCTGCAATCAACGTCAAAACATACCACTTTTCTTTTCTCATCGCATACGTCAGAGGGGTAGAATCTTGAAAGTTCACGCAGCAGTGGATTGGGACTCGGAAGCCACCCTGTATTTTCTAATTTTACCATTCTTTGGGAGAAAGAGCCTACCGGATCTCTAGAAAAGAGAAACTGATCAAATGGCACAAACAATTTGTTTGTGTATGTATGAGTCTGTCTTTTTCCACCATCAAAACATTCCTTTTCTTAAACCACTGTATGTTTGTATGTGAAGATTTATTGGTGTGTCTATAAACACTAAACTTGTTTGTTTGATAGTGCGCGACTGTATTTGCATTTGAAAGTCTGCCTTCCATTCTATAATATATGTTTGTAAAGTGTGTTTGTGAACGTCTTTAGCAGCAGAGGGACTGAGCCCACCAACCTTAAAGTCAAATAGGACCATCTGTCAAAAACATTTCCGATAGAAGATCTTATTTCGCAAAATAAACCCTTCCAGCCAGAAACTATGATGACTAAATCCTCTTTTCTGGCCGGAGGGGTTATTTCGACAGCGGCGAATAACTCGCTATAAAAAATAGTTTCTTCACGGGGTGACGTCGACGAAATACTTTGTGGCGTAGTCCCTCTGCTGCTAATCATTTTAGGATTTTTAGTTAAAAAATGTATCTAACCCAACTCGGTATCGTGTCCGAGGATCATGTAAATTTATCGTCACAAACCCGTGTGGTTTTTGTTGAGCATGACTAAAGAAATTTCTGAATTTATTGATGTCCATGTCACCACTGAACCAGGTTTGGTGAATATTTCTCAGCGTGTGTTCGTCAACTCCGTTAAACACAGCAAGAACGTTACAATTATCTCTGATCACTTTTGGAATTTGTGTATACCGTTGAGTCACATAAATGACATCAGTGTTTTTATGACGCCCACGGGAAAATATTCTCGCAGGGTTTGTTTGTTTGTTTATCCAGCATGACATCATCGTACACTACTAGATTATTAATTGATCCATCGATGTCATCAATGCCGGGTGCATCATTTATGTCAGTTATGAATTCAAGTACGTTTTCGTCGGTCTCAGAAATGCTTGCATTTCCAATGATTGTTTTTGCACTCTCGTTAAAATCTTTTAGCACTTGATAACATCGCTGATCGTCCACAGACGGGGCTATCAAATATAATTTATCCCACTTCATCCACTTCATTATCAAATTCAACAATAGCTGTGTTTTACCCGACCCAGATGGGCCTATGATAATCATTCGGATTGAATTTGGTAACACTGAGTTATGCTTGATTGGCTCTCGTCGCTTTGTCGCGGAAAAGTCAGTGATTTCCATTAGATATATCATAAAATAATATGGATTTATATTGTGTGAGATGCCGAGCACGTACCCCAACTACGGATACGACAACAATTACAACAAAAAATAATCGACAAGCGCTCACGGGTAAGTGTGAACGATGTGGCACAAAACAATTTAGATTTATTAAAAAAAGGGGAGGTGATATCGCAGCCAAGTTAACAGCGCTGCCAGGAGCTCCGTGGGCTAAATATCCAGGAGAAAAACATCTTCCAGGATATAATTACTGTGGTCCAGGAACCCGACTTGATATCAGACTTGATGCTCAGGATCAACCCAAACCAGGTGAGTATCCGATAAACGCTATCGATGCAGCGTGCCATGCTCATGATGTAGCTTACCGAAGCAAGGATTTGCAACAGCGCCATCTCGCGGACGTGAAATTAATTCATGCGTTAAATGCCATCCCTGATAAATCTTTCAAAGAAAGGTTAGCGTCCTGGTTGATAAAAACTGCAATGAAGGGTAAATTAGCGTTAGGTACTGGTATATAATGGAGTCGATTTATTATTCCCCAAGCGGATACTGGAGAGGTAACGCGACAATTAGTAAACTCGCTGAAGCAGCAAAAGTTACGGCGGTTACTGCCAAAAATTGGTTATCCCGACAGGCAATATGGCAAATTTATCTACCGCGCCCCAAACAAATTCACTTCTTGCATTTCGATGTTAGTGTACCAAATGAGGTTCATCAGGCTGATATATTATTTCTGCCACATGATACTATCCGAAGACGCACATACAAGTACGCGTTAACCATAGTTGATGTTGCCAGTAGATACAAAGATGCGGAACCGTTAACGACTAAAACATCATCTGAGGTTGCTTCTGCGTTTGAAAGAATTTATCGGCGAGGACCTGGACCACAAGGTGGTCTACGATGGCCACATCTGCTACAAGTTGATCCTGGCAAAGAATTTCAAGGTGCAGTATCATCGTTGATGAAACAACATAACGTCACCATACGACGAGGACACACTGAAATTCACCGTGATCAGGCAATTGTTGAGCGATTCAATCGAACACTTGCTGAGCGGTTATTTGGATATCAATACGCGAAGGAATTTATTCAAGATACGAGATCGCGCGAATGGGTTGTAAGATTACCAAGTGTGATAACTGCGCTAAATAATGAAATAACTCGAACAACCAACATGAAACCTTCCATCGCGATCACGAAAAAAATTATACCCGTACGACGTGATTCTTCAGCGCAGCCGATACTGGGTAATGTTACTGTAAGATATTTATATGAACCAGGCGAACTTGAAGGTGGTAAACGAAGAGCGACTGATCCCATCTGGAGTGTTACCATACATAAGATATCCACCGTGACAAGATCCACTGGCAGACCAGCAATCTACAGGTTGGATTCAACTGCTCCTCAACGCGGCTTCACCCGTGAGCAACTTCAGGTAATTCCCGAGGACACACAATTGCCGCCAAAATCACTGAAGTGACTTAACTAGCGCTGCCACCCCGACGTCGATTACACTCAAGACAGGTCAACATGACATTATCACGTGTATGACCGCGACTGTTATCTTTTCTGTCTACGGTAAATTGTCTTGAATTTTTATTCGAATACTGCCATAGCATTATACAATTACAGCTCGCACAGTGATTATTCTGTTGTTGTTTCAGCGCAACGACGAAGTCAACATCAAGATCAAAATCGCGATTATTTTTTTTGTCACTCTGTTTGTAACCGGCGAGTTTTTTTCTTATTACATCACCATCGGTGATGCTGTTGTTTTCATCGCTATCAGCGTTTGATTTAAAATCCGAAGGATTTTCCAAGACAATTCTTCGCAGTTGAGATATTCTTCTGACTCTGGACACCGCCAAGTAGACTAAGTTGGACCATTCGATTCGATCATCAATGATCCAGACAGTTGTATCAGAGATAGTCAGTCCTTGAGAACAATGAATTGTCATTGCGTATCCTAGCGTCCACGGGGATTTATTCATCGCTAGTGCATCTTTGACAGCATCGATGTCAACTAACACAATATCATTCAATACTAAATTCTGTTTCTCTGTCTTTCCTGGAATATCAACATCTATATTTTGTAACCGCGTATCAGTTGGTCTATAACATAACGGCGTTGGCAGCATTGGAAACTTTATTTTTTGTAACCGAAATAGCTGTTGTTGAAGTGTGTCTCTGACTATCTTTCTACTTGCCACTATCAAATCGTCTGGTTTCCACACGCGTAAAAAGTCACTCATCGAAGTTTCAGGAATCATCTCGCGCATGATTTCACATTGAATTTTATTCGGTTGTAGCCTGATTAGTGTTTTAAATTCTTTCAGCGTTGCATCAAGTGCTCGGTAATCATCAGACACTTCTTCGTGATAATCAACAAAATTCCTCAGCCAATCATGGGGAGATGCGCCGACAAACGGAGGTGGTTGACCGTGATCGCCGCACATAATCACTGCGGTATTTTTCGTTAGCAGCCAATCAAGAAATGTTTTTAACGTTTCCAGCGGCACCGTACATATCTCATCCCAAATTATTATATCATTGATATATTTTGTTCCCATTCGATCTGGCGTCCACGTACCACCGCTGTATTTGAAAAAGCTGTGATAAGTACAAGAATTGACTCCTCGCTGTTACATCTCTCTGGCAAGTCTGTGTGTAGGTGTTAGCACAATCATATCTGAATTCCGAAATAATTCAATCGCTCGAGTTGTTTTACCAGACCCGCCCGGCCCGTTCAAATAAACAGTTTTATGTCTTAGTGATTGGATCATCCACAGACGGTGCGGAAGATATTTCTGGCATTGTTGATTTATAATAATCGTCCTCGATTGCAACACCAGCGGATTCACAATACTCGTGCAACATCTCGGCTTTTATTCTCCACGAACCCCATTCATCTCCGCCGCAGAATTTCATTATATCGGTCAGTGATTCTGAATATTTCTTGTCGATGTAAAATGAATCCGTGGCAACTCTGACTGCCATACCAGTATGGTAACGGCCAGGAAATCGATTTACCATTGATAACAAATTTATAGAAACATAAGCCAGCATTGAAGATCTCAAATGTGTGTATTGAGGCGATTCTCCGTCGATATAACTTACAATTGTGCCCAACTTTTTCCCGTCGGACAAGAACACATCCTCCATGTTACAAAATATGTCTCTGGCAACCGCGTCGGCGATTATAAAATCCAATTCAGCTTCATCGATAATCAACCGCGAGTGATGCATTTTATGATCAAATGCTGCACCCTGAGTAAATTTACCGATTATTCTTCGTCCAAGATCTTTCGCTGTGATTTCACTGTTTTTGAGCCTAATCTTGAGAATTTCAGGAGCCTCACTGACATTGACATCCATCGGGGTATTTGGACACTCTCGTGCATACTCGCCGATAACTTCTTCGAGAGTTACACGTTCTGGTGTTGGTAACCAAACTGATGTCTGCGGTCGATAACATATGATTGCTTCGCTGACAGTCAACGATACCAGTATGCCGCTGTCAATCATGTATCGCAATAACACTATTGGTACCCAGCGCTTTTCGACGAAGTGTCTGCCGAACCAAACATAACAGAACGGATGAAGTCCCGTGGCGAATTCAAACGAAGTCACACGAGCAAATCCTGTCAGGTCAGCGTCGGGTAAAACGCCGTTTACGCCGACTCGTGTCATCGAGTTCGTGGGGTGTCCAAACCGCGCAAAGTATTCGCGGCACTCGCCGTTCCCGAGAAAGCTTCCTGGGTAGCAGGCAATCATATCCACGGAAATCATGTCCCGGTAGTCATACCGGGTATTCCACAACCCGCCATGACCATACTCGACACAACTTAATTGTATATCCGAAAGAAACTGACTTCGGGTTGGTCTCCACGAATTTCTTTCTCTGGCGGCGTGAGCGGCAACACTTGGAACTGTAAAACAATTAATCAATAATTGCTCATCGCTAGCATCTCTCATATACATTTTTGCGAGTTTTTTCATTTGTTGGTGCAACGATTCTGTTCTGTATAATTCTCCGTTTGGTCTCACAAATTGATCATAGTCGCCATCTTCAGAGCTCCTAAATAACCACACCGACACAGGGTCGGTTTTACTCAGCGCGTAAATAACCTCGTATATGTTTCCACGATAAAACTTGGAAATATTGTAACCGCATCAGTCCACGCGTGCGAATTATGATCAATAATTTCAATCGGTGTTCCTGACTTTTTATAATGCTTCGAACTGTATAATATTTCCCCGGTTAGTGTTTTTACTGTTATTGAGTATTTTAATTTACTTGATAGCGCAGCAACATCATTTATTGTTGCCCCGGTATCCTTAACCGATTCACCCCATGATGTTATTTTTTTACGTCGCAGGTCGGTTAAACCGTTTCCTCGTTTTGTGTTTTTAAAATGTTCCATTGCTCGCTCGGCTACACAATTCAGCGTAGAAATGCGAGCATTACCAGAAACGCTTGCGTTTCCAAATCGCATCGGAGCAAGTTTATCAATTTTTGTTTTTTTTTACCGGGTATATTCCATAAATGACTGCGGTTACAGGATACGCTCGAGCGTAATATGGTATATCAATCCCGGTGAGTATTCCTGGTTTACAATTGCTACTTAACAGAGCGGTCTTTCCGTTAGCAAGAACAGGGTCGAGTTTGTCACGGATAATCCACGTATCGTCGTCGACGTTGACAATAAATTTTATTCTGAAAAAATATTTCTTGTCGCGTTGATGAATATAATCAATAATTGTTTTTGCTCGGGCATCAGTCATTGTAGCATCGATGATGTCCTCGTCGCGGATAATTTTAAATGTCGACCATACATGAGATGCGCCGTCGTCGCGGAATTCTTTCTTACCCTCGTTGATAATATCGAACAGATCAGTTAGATGCCGTCGTCGTGGATCCGGGTTTAGCCTGTCAAGATCGAATCTCCCAGCGCCAACTGCGGTTAGCCTAGAAAACTCCTCCATTGTTATATTTAAGACAAATATTTAAATAAGAAAATATTATATATACAATGAACAACTGCAGATGGTTAAAAGTTGGATCTGTAACAGTCTGTGGTAAGCCCTGTAGGAAGGAATTCTGCGGTGAACATATACAGAGCATCAAACGAGGAAGTACAGGACCTATTCGCTGCCTGCGATGTGGCATTGGTGTCAAGGGTAAAACACAATTATGTGCGGGGTGCGGGGGGAAACGATACCGTGAACTCAAGCGATATTACAATAAAAAAAATAACGGAGACGCGCTAAAATCCGAGAGTGATTATATAACTAGGTTTTCAGACAAATTATAAATTAGACAAATATATTATTATATAAATGAGCCAAGAATTTGTCTCACATCCCACAATCAAGAATTACGAAGCATCACGACAGGGAATAGTCAGACACTGTAGGTTGAAAAAACCAGTTGGTGTTGTTGATAATGCTGGTTATCTTAGATTTACTGTTGGGAGAAAGAAGTATCTTAATCACAAGTTCGTGTTCGAGTGTTTCCGCGGAGAGATCAAGAAAGGTCTTGTAATTGATCATATTGATGGATAGAAACTTAATAATAATTTATCCAATTTGAGAGCTGTGACGCAGAGCGAAAATTGCAAGGCTGATAATACTGGTCATGGTAATAAGATCGCCAGGAGAGTTATATCTATAAATTTAGATACAAATGAAGAAATAATATTTCAATCGATATATACAGCTGGCAAGTATTTTTGTATTTGTGCGGCTTCAGTACAAAAAGTTGCAGAAAATATTACCAAATCCGCGTTGTCAAAAACATATAATAATCAGAAAATTATATTTCGTTATTGTTAGGTAATTTACTGTAATCGAGAGAATTTTCCAATGGAGATAACTCTGCAGTGACTGTGTGAAAATCCGAAGGATTTTTCAAGTCAATGATATAATTATTTCCCCCTTGACTTTGTCAAGGATGTTACCAGCGCGCTATAACACTTTACAGGTGCGAGCAGACGATTTTCTGCACAAGGAAGTACATAACTCCCCTTGTTTTTCCCCTTGACAAGTCAAGTGACAGCGCAAGAATGATTTTATCCCTTTGATTTTATCAGGTAAACGCGATTTTATCTTTTTTTCACAGACAATATCGCTATTTTATTACACTTGTTCGGGTTTATGGTTCATCTGTAGTTTCCACATGATCATATTTAAGAAAATACGTTTTAAACAAATCACGCTGAGCTATTTCTGAACTTTCAAGTATCAGTCAGTTTATATACAATATCGTCCTAATACTATATTGGGGTTTCGAAACCCAACGAAGTTGCACACGTTCTCCGTTATCGCCCCCGTTTCGGGGTAACCTTTTACCCGGAAACAGGGTTGATTTCAGGGGGTACGTGTGCAACTTGTTGGATGTAGAATTATAACCCCGCATCGTGTTTGTACCGTCCTAAGATAAGTTATATATACAATTGTAAAACACAACTGCTGTAAATAGCTTCTACTGCTGTAAATACAACTGCTGATGTAAATAGCTTCTACTGTAAATACTATATGTTTGTGCCGTCCCTAGAATTAAGTTATGTGTTATGTGTTATCCCCATATGAGCCTTGCTAGCATATCAAATGGTAAGCTAGGAGGTTCACAAATGGGGAATGTCTCATCGTTTCGCAAACATCCCTCTGAGCCTTCTAGACTGTTATTTGGCAGTTTAGGGGCTCAATCGGGGGTAAGTGTTTCCGCCCCCTCCTGAGTTTGGTAGGATGTCATAAGACACCCTAGAGACACAAAGGAGATGTGATGTTTTTTTTCATTTTAAAGATTTAAAAATATATATATATATGAATCAAGAAAATATCAATAATGTGATTGATGCTTTCAAAAATTAGAAAAACAAGGATTTAAAATATTACTAAATGTTGAAACTATTCTGTCAGATTTTGAATCATTATACGAAGCTAAACGCGTAGGGCGTTATATTCTTCCTGCTCAATATCGATTCATAAAGATGATCCAAAATAATTTGTATAAATCGCTAGCCAGCGTAGCGGAGACACAAATAAATGAATTTGTTCCACTGTCACGTGCAATCGAAAAGATCAGGCTGGCACTGGCAGCCGAGTATGAAACTAAAAAGATAATTAACAATCGGGTCCGGAAATTAAAGCATTGTATGTCCTTTGACAGGGTCAAGGATGAAAATCCAGAGAATTTAGAAAGCAATGATAGCTTTGTCACCGATGACGAAGTCATTCTTGACGAAGTCATCCTTGACGAAGTCAACGGGAAGTAAATACCTCACCTTGATTGCATTTTACCTGGAAGTGAAATCGAAAGTAAAAAAAAGTAATATTTTTTTTTTTACTGTGTAAATTATGCAACTGTCCGATTTCGTTGATTTTTACTAGCAAATACCGTTATGAAATCGAGGAAAATGGACAGTGGTAAAAAAATATTTTTAAAGAATTTTCACTGCAGGATCTTATCGAGATGATCCCGTGAAATGCACGAGTGAGCAACATTGAGGATTTGGTCTGCATCACAAGTAATCATCGTGATATTGTTTTCGCGGAGTTGCTTCAGCTGAAAATCTGTCAGTAAAAAGTCATCATTGCCGTGTTTATCGATGATTATTTTAACAACGCCCGGCGGATGATTTCCGGTAAATATTTTTCGGATGAATTCTTCAAGCGCACGCTTGTCAACTATGGAACATTTCACGTGTTGATACATTTGCTATGTTATTCGCGTTCATTTAATATAATTTATTGTGACAGTGCTGTCGCTGATGGTGATGTCGTTGGAAACACTTTGTGTTTCTACGCCAACCGGGCTATCATCGTCGTCGTCAGCGAAATCACTGTCAGTGGAAACACTTTGTGTTTCATCATCTTCATCACTGACAACAAAATCACTGTCAGAGACATCCTCGTCATCATCATACTGTTGGTAATTCGAAGATTTTTTGGACATTATTATGATATGATATTATTAATTGAAAGTCCTTGAAAAATACTTTGTATTTTTACGATGGAAATCGTTTCACGATGAAAATCTTAAGATTTTACCAGCAGATTAATACTAACAGTCTCCCCACGCAGGTCCAACAGTCTATGTTGTTGGTCAGTGACTTTAAAATTTATCCTTGTCAGCGTCGGATTATGACACCGCAACGATACTGGATTGATTGGCTCTTGCACAATCAAAAATCCAGGTGGCTCTCTAGGAGTAAATGAATACAGTATAAACCCTTGCTGGGCTTGATTCGATGTTGTCGTGTCTATGTTGTAACTGCCATCGATGACATCACATACAAGATTGACCGCGACGACATCAGTGATTGCTACGATGCCCGGAGAAATATGCCGGCCATCGCTCGCTGTGGAATTATTGTGTGCTAAGATAACGGGTTCTGGTAGTATTCGTTTGTGTTGTGCAAGGATGTCATCGAAGTATTCATCGACGATATCAGTGACGAATTTTCGCAAGATGACCGGGGAAACATATCCTGGTAATTTGAAATTCGGCAGTTCAGCTTCGGTCAGCGAGTACTTATCCAAAAATTGTTGTTCAATGATGGAGCTACTGTCGGTTACTACCTGAATCATTCGTTGGTTAATATATTCCATATCTGCGGCAATCTGATTTAATATTTCGATTTGCTTAATAATTTCTCCACGTGAACCTGTTACATCGGAAATGTGTTCTTGGAAGCGTTGCCGTAGATGCGCTAGTTGCGCGCGGTGCTCCACATTAATAGTTTTAAAAAATTCTGTAATTTCGCTTAGATAAACACGAAATCCTAATCCTCCCACTCCCGTTGAATATGTTGCACGAGTAAAAGTCAACACAATATCGCCGCCGTCACTAAGAGGCGGAATCCACCTATCCACCGTTGCACCTTTTATATCATCCAGACGCGCCCTATAACCTGGTGTAATTCCGTGATATGACTTCGCGTCAGTGATATAATCGGATTTTTCTGGTGCAGGTGGTATCGGTGGTATCAGTGGTGGATTTCGAGGCCATCCTAATACTGTTCTGATTGAACTGTTATAGATATCAACGGCGTAACCCGGTGTTGAGATTTCGATGATCGTGGACAGCGTTGGCTCGTGTGCAGTGATTGATATTTTTGCTTCTTTTCCGGTGATACGTTTTATTTGACGCTCTATTTCCTTGTTGATTTCCTCTATCTGATAACTCCCAGTGGGTAACGCAATGACGTTCCAATCTGGGGTTCCATCAGCGTTATTCTGATATGAAAATACAAATGAGTTATTCGGCGATTGTCCGTGAAATGATGTCGACCTGATATTGGGCCAACTGTGATATACTCGTAATTGTGCCAACGCGATTTCGGTGACCGGAATTGCAGTTGGAAAATTAATGCTGAACTCTGGTTGCGTCGAGGACACTGATATCATTGTGGTCCTTGTCGGAGTTGTATTCGCGGCTATGTCGAGCAACGCTTGGCGCTGAATTATTTCCATCGTTATTGTTATTGTTGGTTTTCAAATGAAAACCGTTTGCGGTTTCTACCCCCCGCTCATAGTCGTTATATATACCGGACATCAGCGTGAATTCAGAATCTGATATGTTGTTGTCGTCTACACTGGATGATATCAACGAGGACAATTTCGAGTAGGCGCTGTTGGCCGCGTTGGCTAGTTGCTGATACTCGTGTAATTTTGTTATCGCACACGAGGATATTTTTTTCGCGATGATGTTGGCGACTCCCGCAATCGTCGTTGATGCTGAAATTGTGATTGTGATCGCGATTGCAGTTGTCACCGGAGTTAGCGCAGACAACAGCACACCAGTGGATGCAACTACCGCGGATACCGAATACACTGTTATGTCCAGCGCGGTCACACGGCGTTTGTATTTTTTTATTTTTGTTGCGCATCTGTCAATGGTGTTTTTCAACGTTGATTGCCATTCGCGTACCTGATCATATCGATATTGTTGAGCATCTGGAAATCCTTCGGATTTCAATGTTGTCGTTGATGATGATTTCATTATTCAATTACGCGGAAACCAATTGAGGCGTTTCTGCGACGAATTCCAAACACCACCAGTAAGATGTTGCGGTTAATTTCTTGTCTGTGGCTTCAAGTATAAATATTTCTTCGGTTCCGCTGTTTAGTATTACAGTTACAACCCCGGAATACTTATCGGTGGAATGTCTCCAAGGATATGTTGTGAAGATTTCAAATTTAGCGGCTGAAAACACAGACAACCTATACACGCCAGTGGCTGTTGCTGTGTATTTGATAGTGCTATTTTGTCGGGACCATGTTGCGAATCCCGATGATACCGTGAATACGATGTTGGTGATATGCCCGGGGGTAACTCCAGTGGGGACTTTAATCAGACTGGTTTTGTTAACGATCTCAGGAATACCCGATACGATATCCTGCTGTGTTTGTTTGATCGTGTCAATGTTGGTTTTGATTTCAGAAAGCTTCATATCGACGACCAAAGGAGCTCCAAAGAACTTATCCACGGTCTCGTTGGTTTTTTGATAATTTCTGCGAAATCTTGTAAACGCGCCCACGTGAACATCATACTCTGCCCGCAACGTGGCTAGTTTACCGTCAACGGTGTCTACGTATTGTTTGTTTGCGGCATCTTCGGGACCTTCCGGATTTTTTAGAACGGTTATTTTGTTGCCGTTCATGCTCAGTTCACCTGTCATTGTATCACCGATCTTCGCTACACACGTCGCTGCGACTTTTCGTGCATCATCTCGCAGCATCGCAATTGATATCGACGAATCTCTGATTCTGCCGCTGTCAGTGAATACAACAATGTTGTCCGCGACAGCTCCAATAACCCTGCGAATTATGTCATTCCACTTAATATTACTGGTTTTTAGTTTGCCGTACCTGTCCTGAAAAATAACAACCTCATCTGGGTCTATCCCGGTCAGATTTAAAAGATCATCAATTTCATCTTTGGTCGCATACTTCGATAAATCGATATCTTTTTTTTCTTCCTTGGTTCTGCTTGATCTTCCGTAAATATCAACCATTATCTGTTATGGGGTTGTTTAAATTTGGAAATCATTGATTGAAAAAATCATTGATGATTTTTCAGCGTGTATTCATGCACGACCTTGTGAGGAGGAATCGCTGGATGTTTTGTTATCGAGGCGAGAACATTCAAAACCTCTTGACCACATATCGGAGGATCAATTAATGTTTGTGTTGGTAACGTTGACTGCCAAACTGGAATTGAAAATCCTTTGGATTTCTTGGAAAATCTCGCTATGTACCTGAGAAATTCAACTGGTGGTGCTAGCCCGTACGAATCGAAATAGATAATTCCACGTGGATCGATCGCGTAAGCAACCCAGTGAGTTCCAGGACCTTCCCTGTTGTCGAGATTAATAATTCCTGTTTCTGGATTATTCGGTGTTGCTGGTAATTTATCTCGCATAAATACACCTCTGAAGGATTTTATACGTAACCGTGAGGCAGCATCAAGTAAATCAAAATTGCTCAACGGAGACTGCGTCGTTGGAAGTGTTTTCAAAACCTTTTTGGGTACCATGACGCTGGAGTTCCCGGTAGTCTTAGACCGGATCCCTTTTTTTGTATCCTTTCCCGGTGGCTTTCTTTAGTGCCATTCCAGCTGCGGTTCCTACTGCTCCTAACGCGGCTGCCTTTGCGACTGCGGGAGCAGCAGCAGCTATCAGTGCTGGTATTGCTGCGAGAAGAGGAAATATACCTCCCTTTTTAACCATATCTTTGACCGCGGCCGGAGAGAGATCAAGTCGAACTCCAGTCGTGCCCTGCTTCGCGCTGTTGTAATGTTTTAGCTGAGTTTTAGTTAGTGACAGCTTGTTTGGACCACCCGCTAGCTGATCGTGTTTTAACGTTATTGATACCCCACATATACTCGCGTTTTTCGATTGTAATTTCTTCGCCTGACCAGGAGTCAGAGTGACATTAACATAACTGTATGACATTTTATTTAATACGGTATTAATCTAATTGTTTACAAGTTTTCGGAAAACTACAGGTTTTCTACTGGTGCATCGACGACTCTCATTCGGCCGCCAACGCCCTCAAGCAACACTGCCTTATCGGAAAGTATGACAGCTATTGCTCTAAAACCACCAGCTGGTATAGGACCGCCTATACGAGCTTTGAAATGTAAATCAACAACAGATTGTTTAACAAGATCAAGATGTTCCAACGAAAAGTAATATATCGGATACAACGTTGTAAAATCTTTTTGTGATATCTGCAGACCAGTATCCACGTTAAGGTCGCGTCCCATAAATGACATTAAACGATGATACGCACGTGCAACACGATTACCGTCGTAATCTATTAATATATCTTCGGATGGTTCTTGATGCCCATTTATTCTCAACGAGACTTCAGAGACATTAAGATTGTCAAATACCATCGGATTTTCTTGCTGACTGTTTAATCTATTATTATTCTGAAATGCGATAAAGATATGTCGTGGTGCTGCTAATCCACGTTGCGATGAAATATGCGACGTGAACGATCCAGTATTATCGCCCTGAAGAGTGTCTGTGGTTGTCGTTTTCCAGGACAGTAGTGTTTTACCACCTGTATCCATAAAATAAAGTAGTCGTTGTTCTTCAGCGATTGACGGAGACATCACTGGCATCCACAGCGATAATTTAGTTAACGTCACTTTACCAGTGTCAGCAACATCAGCATTTCGCCAGATAGCATCATCATCACCACCTTTTCGTACAAGTACAACTGTGTGTTTGGAGCCGAATATAACCTTACGGACATCTTTGCAAAATCCAAATATATGAGACAGCGGAATCACACATGAGAACTGACCAGCAACATTTAGCATAGCTTTACGCGCTGCAAATCCTAGATTATGATTCAGGTTTGGAAAATATAAATCTTCAACATCAGCATCAGCGACTCCAAGATTGTTGCGTGGTTGTCTAAAAATAGAAGGACTTTGATCAGCAACGTCCCTGGCATCCTTTGCAAACATCATTGACGGTCCAGCTGATCTAGTATAATCATCCGAATATCTTGCTAAACCGATAATTGTTGTGGCAACGTCGACGTTATCATGAATTGTTTCAATTTCTTTTCCATCTATCATGTAAATGGCGCTTTTAAATAACGCCATGATGCCGCTGTTAACAAAACCAACTTTATCAGCTGCGTCATAAAGGGTGTTATCATGTTTTGTTAATCTACCTTCGACTTCTGTGAAAGCCTCAGCGGGTAAGAAATATCTACTTGTATCCTGGACTTGCAGTTCAATTCGCCCACGCTGATCAGGAGTACGAGCATCATAAGAATAATATTGAAAATCACGTAAAGAATCATCCTTAAGTACTGGTTTGGACATATCAAACGCGTCATTGGATTTGTGTACAAACATTTTATTATGAATACAACGGTCTAAATAAAAAAATGTTATCGTCGTCGGAAACCACTACCGGCTATCAAATTAGCGGTTAAACTATCTTGCAGCGCTTTGGAGGTAATTCCCGTTGTTGCGAGCTCAGTTAATTTCTGATTTGCAGCCTTATTTATTACGCTGCTAACACTTGCCGGCATAGCTTCGGTGGATGGTAGTTTTACTGGCGGTTGAACCACACGCGGTTTTCTTCGTATCAGTTGTGCTATTCTGTCTTTGATTGATTGAAATACTTTCCCGGCAAGACTGCCAACAGCGCTAATGGATTTATCCTTGACAACATCAACAGCTTTCATTGCGAACTGTTTTGCTAACGGTCCCGCCTTTGGAGCAATCCTTGTGACTAAATCTCTGACAACATCACCGACTCCATCTCAGTAAACAACCTCGTATACTGGTAATCGTGAGTTTACTACTCTAACCATTCTTGGTCTGCGAAAAGAATCGTGTAGTATCATTTTATTTAATTATTGTTTCTCTAACTAAAATTATTAGTCGTTGTAATAACCGTCTGCGAGTTCGTTAATAAGTTCTCGATAGATGTGAGAATCCATGATGCCGCCGCGAAATAGTCGCTGACAGATATCAGCAGCTTCATTAATTATTTCCGGTGAGTTATTTCCGGCACGTTTTCCTCCGATGAGAACTTCTAGCCGCGATACATCATTGATAACATTATCAGGGCAAACAGCTAGACCAGATCCGGTTTTTGGTTGTTGTTCTGAAATTCTTGGAACTAAAACATCTTGCGGTAAACCTTCAGGAGACGTTGTTAAACCAATTATCGGCGACCTAGTTGGCTTGGATTTTTGACCACGCGGACCTTGTTCAGATGCAACCTCATATTCACTTAACGGGACTAGGTCAGTATCTGCTATCCTCCGCCGTTGTTGTTGTAAAGGTGCAGAAGATTTCTGCTGGGAGGATTCTAGTTGTTCTACCTGTTCGTTATAAACTTCTTTTACTTCTTCAAGGAGACTTCTGTATTCTAAATCATCGTCTCTGGCCTGTTTTTTGTTTTTATATATACGATATATCCATTTAATAAAATTATCATCATTCACGGTTTCAAAACCGGGTTTTAAGATACTAGATTTATTAAATATACCAATTAATATTTTTCTGGGCAGTTCTTCTCTTGGAGTATTTCTGATATCTTCAACAAACCCTTCTCTAAATTTTGCAATCAGTCCAAAATTTTCCCTTATTGGTTTGGACGTGAGTTCAGCACGAATTTCCCCAATACCTTCAAGTATTTCTCCGACGGCGGATGGAGGTTGAGTTGTTGGATCTCGTAAAGTCTTTTTTATTTGTTTGGTTCTTCTAGTAATTTTTTCAGTCCCCGCAGCAGTTTGTTTTATCGTTGGAAGAATACCTTGTTTTCGTTGTTCTTCTTGTTCTCGCAACCGCCGCTGTCGCTCCGCAACATCCGCCACCTCTTCAAAAGTCTTGGGTTCTCCCAGTAAAGCTCGCTCAGTGACCACCGCAGCTTTTTCAGTGGCTGTTGTAACGGGTTTAAATAAGTGTTCTACACCTGTTGCAAATTCAACTTGTGCTTGCTGCCGTGCTTGTAATTTTTCTCTGACACTATCTCGCACAGGAAGAAATTTTTTTATTGCTTCTAGTCGCTCTCGAGCTAGTCTAGCGGAATGTGATTCTCCAATGTTGGCCATTATTGTTAACCCGAAGTTTTAATTCACAACAGAAATCCTAAAATGATTAGCAGCAGAGGGACTACGCCACAAAGTGTTTCGTCGACGTCACCCCGTGAAGAAACTATTTTTTATAGCGAGTTATTCGCCGCTGTCGAAATAACCCCTCCGGCCAGAAAAGAGGATTTAGTCATCATAGTTTCTGGCTGAAAGGGTTTATTTTGCGAAATAGGACCTTCTATCGGAAATGTTTTTGATAGATGGTCCTATTTGACTTTAAGGTTGGTGGGCTCAGTCCCTCTGCTGCTTCTTTACTACAAAGTCTGCTTCATAAAACTGTATGTTTGTATGAAGTAAAATGCGTTTCTTTGTAAAACGAAAGTTGAAAGATAGTGTTTGTTAGGTCAGTACTGTTATCTTTTGTATATTCTGTGTGTAGTATGTATTTTGTGAGTGGGGATGTTCTTCTTCACGTTCATATAAAGGCACATAAGGCAGAGAGTTCGTCTATCGTACCATTTATCGTCAATCTAAAAAGAGGAAAATTTGACCATAAAGTTGCAAGACTCAATAGGCATCCTGGTGGACATCGAGCAGGATACTTGAGTAAGTAGAGGTTTCATGGTATACCTATGCAAGAGTGAAAAAAGAGGCTACATCCCTCAAAAGAGCGAATAAACTCTTTTCCTATGTAATGAAAGAGGAAAAGGGGAAGATGAAAACTTTACTGGATAAGGAAAGGATGGAAGAGGATACTAAGAGGAGAAAAGAAGACTTTGCCAGGCTGAATGAGAACTAGATAAAGGTTCCGGAAATGTTTAGGTGCATGTGGTATCCAGACTGGATCCCCAAGGAAGAAACGAAGAAGAATAGTTTCCTGCAAAAACTGAGGAAATGGTGAAAGACCTGGAGGGCAGAGAGAAAGTAGAAGAGACACAACGCCCCTTTTCAGGGCCACTCATTTGCCTCGAAAAGATAATCTCTTTGACTCTTGCTTACAAAGGTTATTTGATCTTGTGTTGTATAAATGTTAACAAATTTAACTTAAAAGCCCTTAATGCTACCCTTCCCATGTCACCCTATAAACACCTTTTGAACTTATAAGCCTTTTTTGAGGCTATAAATCTTTTTGAGGCTATAAACCCTTCTGAGGGTATGAAACCTTTGGAGGCTATATGCATTTAACACAGAGTTTCCCGTACTTACCTAGAGTAGCGCATTCTGAGGTCAGACTTAGGCCTACGGAAAAATCCCATTGAACCCAAGCGCCACATATCACTACTCACATAGCATGCTCGAAAGTTTTTGTCGAAGAGTCAACATTGTAGTTGAAGAGCCACACAGTATGTCCCTAGCATGTAGTTTAAGGGTCCATACTGTATGCCTCTAAACTGTAACTGACGAGTCCATATTGTACGTCTCTAAACTTAAGTTGAAGAGTCCACATTGCATGCCCCTAAACTGCAGTTGAAGAGTCCACATTGCAATCCCCTAACGTATATCTGAAGAGTCCACAATGCAAGCCCCTAAACTGTCGTTGTAGAGTCCACAATGCATGTCCGCTAACATATAGGTTAAGAGTCCATATTGACCGCTCCGGTGGCCTAGTGGTTAGAGCCTCAGCCTCGGATGCGGGAGGTCGTGGGTTCGATCCCCGGCCAAGTCATACCAAAGACTTACAAAAATGTTACTAACAGTTGCCTCGCTTGGCGCTCAGCATTAAACGGTATGTGTTAGGACCGTTCGGTCTGGTGTCAGTATAATGTGACTGGGTGGGACATCGTGCTACATGTCTGCGGCATGATGCCCCAGTGCTAGACATCACTATAAAACTGCCACACTGCAGATATCGTAGCGATATGACTAAAAAATTGTTAAAGCTACGTTAAAAATCCACATCACACACACGTACACAGAATCCATATTGTACGCCTCTAAACTGTAGTTGACTAGTTTGCATTATATGCCCCTAAACCGTAGTTGAAAAGTCCATATTGTAAGTCCCTAAAGTGTAGTTGAAGAGTTCACATTGCATGACCCTAAACTGTAGATGAAGAGTCCATATTGTAAGCCCTTAAATGGGAGTTGCATAAAGTGAAGTAAAATGGTTATCACAGACTCTAAAGTTGACAAATGAATAACACTAGCAGAATGAGGGAAACATTTTTATTATTTTGTATCGTACTTTTTCTCCGTTTTGCATACAAAGAGTTTACACTTTTCTGAGTAAATAATGATCATAAATGTAAATACATTAACGTTGCTGTGCTGCCTCGTCTGCAACGAACCCTACTGCGAGCTGTGCAGACCCAAGAATAACATCTCATAACGTGCCAGAAGGTCAAGGTTAACGTTGTTCGTTTATTTTATGTTCTCATTCCAATTTTGTATACTAATTCAGACATACTTCACATATGGATTGCTGTTTCATACTGGTTGTTGTAGTTGTAGTGGGGTTTAACGTCATTTTTCAGCACAAGATAGGCTATACATGACGGCCAGTATAAATAGTGGAGGAAGAACCCGGAAAAACCCCGGGAAGAACCGCCGACCCACGAGAAGCTACTGGCAAGCTTTCTCACATACCCACATTGGCTGAATCCGAGACTCGAACCGGCGCAGACAGAGGTGAGATGGCAGTGATCCGTAACGGAGAGCGCTTTAGACCACTCGGCCACTCGAGGCCCTCCAGAATATCTATCTAGATCACTCATTATCACACGGATCATCCAGAATATTTATACAGATCGCTTATTATCACATAGATCTTAAAAAATGTATGTGTAGCTCACTCATTATCTCACAGATCATGCAGAATGTCTACCTAGATAACTCAGTATCACAAAGATAATCCAGAATGTCTATCTAGATCATTCATTATCACACAGACCATTTGCAGAAAGTCACTCTGGATCACTCATTATCACACACATCGTGCAGAATGTCAATCTTGATAACTCATTATCACATAAATCTTCCAGAATGTCTATCTAGATCACTCCTCATCAAATAGATCATGCAGAATGTCTACCTAGGTCACTCATTATTACACAGATCATGCAAAAGGTATATCTATATCATTCATTATCCCACAGATCGCCCAGAATGTCTACCTAAATCACTCATTCTCACACAAATCATGCGAAATGTCTATCTAGGTCACTCATTATCACACAGATCATGCAAAATATCTATCTAGATCATTCATTATCACACAGATCATCAAGAATATCTATTTAGATTACTCATTATCACAAGATTATCCAGAATATTTATATAGATCGCTCATTATCACACAGATCATGCAGAATGTCTACCTAGATCACTCATTATTACACAAATCGCCCAGAATGTCTATCTAGATCACTCATTATCACACAGACCATTTGCGGTATACGGTATGCTGCGTGCAAATGCAAATGTTTACCTGACAATGAAGGAAGAGTTTAAGCTCTAGAGTTCCAAGTCTTACTGAGTGCGACCAAAAAATGTTTGCACTCTGTAAATTGTACATGATTGCTAGTTTTACATGATCACCACCTGCCCATTTATGGGAGACACAAATAGGATTAAACATTTTATGTAGCCCCATACGCTACCCCTCCCCCCCCCCCCCCCGTAGTCAGATTTCTATGCTTGGATTGACCAATTAGCTACGAATGAAAACACAGTTCGATGCATTCGCAAAGTCTCGGTCAATCCTTGTTTCGTAAACAGCCTAGTTAGTCCGAATACATTCGCGATAAGTTTTGAATGTACCCGTAACTAGGTTAGGATCTAGAAGTAATAAGCAAATCGTATTATTGCCAAGCATTGGAAACCAAGCCTGTCGTAAATGTGGAGCGGCTTTATGTTTGCAAATTCGACTTGCCGTTCTCGAACAGAGTTTGATTCTGGTTTCAGATTTAATGAGAAAATAACTAATCCGCATTTAAATCTTTACACGGTTCTGAACCACAGAGCGAACCCAGGGCCTTAAATGCAGTTTGGATAATTAATTTTACCCAGAATTCCTTCAACAAGTCGATATTTCCGTCGCCATTTAAAGTACGATGTGCCGTGGTTGCAAAAGGAGTTGTTTTATTTTAAACCAACGCTTTAAGAGCTTTTATGAAGTTCTTCTCTAACATAGGCGAAATTCTTTTGCTAGGATATCTTATACACACATGTAGCAGCAGGGAGGGCGAACAGACTTTAATTGATTTTTTTTTTTGGTTTTTACCAAAGAGGGCTTCCACGAAAAAATTGTTAAGAAGAAGCCTTGTTTGTTAAAATATCTGCTTCCATGATGATTTATTTATATCAGCCCTGCAAAGACAAAAATCTAAAAATGCATCGAAGACGAAGGTCCTCCCTGCTGCTATTGGTTAAAATATTTTATCAAGACCGATTCGATATCGTGTTCGAGGGTTATGCAGCGCTATCGTTATGAATCCATGCGGAGTTAACTGAGCGCGACTAAATAAATTTTTTAATAAAATAATATCCATGTCACCGCTGCACAAAGTTTTATGAATATTTCTCAGCGTGTGTGTGTCAACGCCGTTAAATACAGCCAGAATATTACAATTATCCCTGATTACTTTTGGAATTTGTGTGTATCTTTGTGTGACATAAATGACATCAGTGTTTTTGTGTCTGCCACGAGAAAATATCCTGGCAGGATTTGTTTGTTGGTCCAGTATTACATCGTCGTACACAACTAAATTATTGACACTTCCGTCAATAGAATCTACCGATGGTGCTTCATCGATATCAGTGATAAATTCGATAATATTATCACCGCGCTCACTTAATAGCGATGCATTTTCGTTAAAATCTTTTAGTACTTCGTAACGTCGCTGATCATCAACAGATGGTGCAACCAAATATAATTTATCCCATTTCAACCATCTCATTATCAAATTAAGCAACAACTGTGTTTTTCCACTATCAGATGGACCTATTATGATCATTCTAATAGAATTAGGTAGCGCTGCAAGATGTTTAACTGGTTCCTGTTTTTTTGTGGCGGAAAAATCAATTAGATTTATTTCATCTGGTCAAAAACCAACCAAGATAAAATTATTTAAAAACAAACACGGTGGTGATATTGCAGCAAAATTAACAAAATTACCCGGAATACCCTGGTCTAAGTATCCCGGAGAAAAACATCTTTCCAGGTATAATTATTGTGGTCCTGGAACCCGACTTGATATCAGACTTGACAATCATGATCAACCGAAATTAAATGAAGATCCGATAAATGCCATCGATAAAGCGTGTCTCGCTCATGATATTGCCTATCGAAGTAATGATCTGCAACAAAGGCATCTTGCGGATGTAAAATTGATTCACACGTTAAATTCTATTCCTGGTAAATCAATCAGGGAAAAATTAGCTAGTTGGTTAATTAACACCGCAATGAAAGGTAAATTAGCGCTAGGTGCTGGTAATAATATTATGGAATCGATTTATTATTCTCCAGTTGGATTTTGGAAAGGTAAATCAGCAACTGGCAAACTTGCTAGCGCTGCAAAAGTAAAACAATCTACTGCCGCGTCGTGGTTATCCAAGCAGGCAGCGTGGCAAATTTATCTACCGCCGCCTAAACGAATCCAACATGCACATTTTGATGTTAGTGTTCCTAATGAAGTTCATCAAGCTGATATTATGTTTTTGCCACATGATATTAGTAGTGAATGGGGACACCCTAGGGACTAGGGGAGTTCCATGTTAAAAAGGCAATATCCACTCTGGGGATTATGGAAAATTTAACATGGGAGAAAAAAATATCCACTCTGGGGACAAGGGAATATAACATGGGAGAAAAAAATATCCATTCTAGGGACAAGGGGAATTGAACATGGGAGAAAAAATATCCATTCTAGGGACAAGGGGAATAGAACATGGGAGAAAAAAATATATATATTCTAGGGACAAGGGGAAATGAACATGGGATTTGTTTTTGTTTTTTTTGTTTTTTTTTTAAAAAAAAGAGGGTTGGCAATTGAAAGTCAATCTCTTTTCGAGATCTATGAGTGGCCCTGAAAATGGCCTTTGGGTTTCTTCCTCTTCTTCTTTTAACTCCTTAACTTCTTTATCCATCCTCTTATTTTTTCCATCATTCCTTTCTTCTTCTTTTCTGTTTCCGGTATCCAGTCCGGGTGACCCATGGCTCGGAACTTGGCCTGTATCTTCATCCAGTTGTTATTCAGTTGGTCGAATTCTAATTTCTTCTTCTTATTCTGTTCTTCCTTTCTTTCTTTAGTCCACCTTTCCTTTATGTTCTCTACTTCTTGGGTCAGCACTCGTTTCATAAGTTCCTCGGCTTTTATAAGTTGGTCAACACCCCATTTCACAAAAGACCACTCACTCCATACTAAGATATCTTGTAGGAAGCATCTTACTAATGTTGTATTATCAAGAGCTTCCTTCAAGCCACCTACTCTTACATAGGGAGGGTCAATGAATCCTCTTATTTTCTTCACTTCTTCTTCTAACATACCGTCAAGGAGATCCATAGCTAGTTTCACACTCCTCACTTGTCTGGTCACAAAATCCCTTGTAACTGGATATTTCCATTCCTTTTCTACTCTTTCCACCACATATACTCCATCTACTATCCAAAAATAACTGTGTCTCAAATTGTTGAATAACTCTGTTACAACTACCATCTTCCTTTTTTATTCTTTGTAGAATGGTTTGAACATCAAACCTTGTGGGTTCTTATAGTGAAAGCGCGGACGTGATGGAAAACATCCCCCTAAGACATAAAATTGATCTTACCTATATCATGACCAAACAACGCGCGGACGTGAAGGAAAACATCCCCTACTTTTCTCGTTTCATATGATCTACTATCCACATACGTGAACCAGCAATAAACAAAGCCCAAATCTACTATTTACACACGCAAATCATTAAAACGAAATCCATAATCTACTATCCACACAATCGTACGTGATCGGTTACAAAACCCAAACTATACTCTCCACATACGCTAAGAAACAATAAACAAACCCATAATCTACTATTCACACAAACGTACGTGAGCGCTTACAAACACACAAACACAAACACAAACACATACCCTCACACTAGAAAAAAAGAGTCAGTGTTTATATTAACACTACTCTACATACACACATTAGCAAATCGATTGTTATTTCTTTTCTAGAGTATTGGGTAGCCCTGAAAAGGGCTGTTTGTTTTTGAACTCCATGACACCTGGTTAATGATGGCACCTTCCAGGCCTGGCACCACACACACATCTTCTTCCCCAGTCTCTTTTCACTCGTTTTGGGGGAAGAGCAGAGGCGGGATAAGTGGCTTCAGAATCCCAATTTTCTGTCTCTGGGATTCTGAAATTTCCTCTCTCCTCTTCTTTGTTTCTTCTCTCCTCCTCTTCTTTGTTTCTTCTCTCCTCCTCTTCTTTGCTTCTTCTCTCCTCCTCTTTCATCCTTCCCTCTTCTACTAGGGCCTCTGCAGCCAGCTCATTCACTATACGCCTGGCATATTCCAGGTGTACATGAAGTTCAAGCAGTTAAGCTAGTCTGGTGTTCATTCTGGTGGTGTTGATCAATGAACAAGGGTAGCTAGACTGCCGAACGAGTTTCAATTTATACTGAAAGCGCCGACGTGATGGAAAACATCCCCCTAAAACAAAATTGATCTTACCTAGATCATGACCAAAAAACGCGCGGACCTAAAAGAAACACTCACTCACTTTTTTATACTGCCCAACACTATTCTAAAAAATTTTATTAAACCAATAATATACTATTCACATACGCAAAGCAATCCAATCAAACCCCCAAATCTACTCTCCCCACACCTCAAACAGCAAAAAAAAACCATATCTTAATCTACTATCCACACAAACGTACGTGAGCACTTACAAACACACAATCCTATACACAAACACATACACTCTCACCATAAAAAAGAGTTAGTGTTTATATTCACACTACTCTACCTACACACATTGGCAAATCGATTGTTATGTCTTTTCTAGAGTTTGGGGTAGGCCTGAAAAGGGCTGTTGTTTTTGTTTGCTATGGCAATCTTTTAGCTTCTAGGAATGCGACGTCCTCTGAGGATATACTTTCTGACGATAGGTCTGCTTCTTCGGAAAGAGAAGAAGAACTCTTTGGTGTCGATACGACAATCGACAAAGCCTCTGTCAGGTTCAGGTTCCTGCTGCTGCTGCTGCTGCTGTTGTTGTTGTTGCTGCTGTTGCTGCTGTCTCTAAAGTCTGTACTTCTCTGTCCATTCTTCTTTCTCCCTGTTTACTTCTTCTCTGAAGAGCTCTTCTATCAGGTCTTCAGTGACTTTTAACATTCTCACATTCTCTATCTCTTCTGGCTTCGGTATCAGACTGTGTCTGATATTATGCAAATTCACGTAGGCTCGTTTAGCTTAGCTAGTTTGGAGCACATCGTCGTAGGAGGATGAGTCGACAATGGATGGTTTGACTGGAAACTACCCCGGTTCTTAAAGTCAAAGCGCGGACGTGAAGGACAACGTCCCTCTACGGTTTTCGAGCCGGAATGTTCAATGAGTGTCATGACAGAGATAGAGAGAAGTCGAAGAGCATGAATCAACATTCTTATAGCCAAACAAAAGACAAAGGCATTTTTTTCAAAACACAACATTTTTTATTACAAAATCACTTAACACTAACATACAACTCTAACATTTTTTAACAATAATCCAACAATATAACATCAAACATTTTTTTCAAATGACAAACATTTTTTCAATTAACACTCTACTTTAAATAGGGCTGACAACGTTGTGAATGAAATTGTGATTTCCACTGTTGGAAGTCATTAGGCCATTGATGGACACTACGTTTCCTAGCTTGAGACAAAAGATAAGCATACTGGTCACAAAACCATCGATCTACTTTCACATCATTTCTAGAAGAAGAACAAGGATCAAAATGAGTCACTAAATGTTCTAACGAATAGCCCAGGCTGCGATGATGCAGAAAATACACACAATATTGTCCACACACCAAGGAATCTGTGCCTTGTAATTTCACATTATTGAATCGGGTGGTCTGAGCATTTCTTCTCATAAAGTCAATGATATCGTCTTCCAAAGGGGGCAATCCGTAGGAATCGAAATATTCCACACATCCTTCTTGAGGAAAGTAGACGACTACCCAGTGGGTTCCTGGGAGATGACTGTCGTCCGTGTTGATCACATAAGCTTGATGGTCTTGAGGTTTGCGATGAGGGAGTTCATCTTTAGCACAGACGACAGGATTCCAAGAAGCCGTATACGAACTGTGATTCAAAAGGTAATAAAGTTCCCAGGTATCCATTTGTGTGTTTTTTTTTCCTCTTCACAGGTAATAATAAGTCATCAATTCGATCCTGACTTTTTGCTTGAAAATGTCTGACAAATAACCGTTTCTTCGTTTCGTCTCCTCACTCTGATTCAGGAGAGCTTCGATACGATGGATCTCTTGAGTGGTTAATGGTGGACAAGAATGTTCACGCAAGTCTTTATACCACTGATGCAACACGACTTCGTCCGAGATGAGACTCCAAGCTTCCTCCAGATACTCGTTCAATTTTTCTTCTTGACTCAGCATCAGGCATTTATCGTGTTGAATTTGACTGGGATGATCGTTTTGACATCCATAGCAATTTTTCTTGATCAATTCCGTCATTTTTTCGACCAAGTGTTTGGCAAAACAGGAGACTAAATGAGCTTCTTGTTCTGGCCATCTTGACTTCATCATGATAACTTCTTCTTCTTCCAGTCTCCTCACATTTCATGTCTAAAGTTTCTCCACTAGGTAAAGAGGGATGACAGTCTTCCATAGCTTCTAATAATCCAGAATGACTTCTCTCAAACTATTGATTTCTATGGTATCATCGAATTCTGCATACAGGATGACGTTCACCGTTGGATCAGCAGGGTCTCGTTTTGCAAACTGAATTTCCACACGAATCTGGCCGGATTTTATAGGGTGGAAATGTCCCTCGTCGCTGCCTTGGTCTGGAGTGAAATCAAAAGCCCACAAAGCATAGCCTCCTGCATAATCGTCGTACGTAATCCCGTGACTCGTGTTGGTTCCTAACTGTCCGGTAGCTTCGTACAAGGACACGTACGACCTCAAGTAATTCTTCTTCTCAAAGTCAGGTTCGAAAGGTCGGGTACACAAGGCCTTGCCATCGCGACTGACTTCGATCTTGGACACGTTGAAGTGTCGAAAGTAGAAAGGATTTTTAGCGATAGCTCCGTTGAAGGCTTCATTCTCGACGATACCAACGATCAAACGTTTGGGTAGCTGTCCTTTGAACAGATGATCTTCGATCATGGATCGCTGTCCAGCAGGAATGGTGAAGGTTTTCACTTCCACGCGTCGGATCGGATACTTGGCGGTCGTTCTGCTCAACGTCTGACTGATGTCGTTTCCCACTTTAGGTAACACTTCCACACGGCGTACGTAGAGTCTGGCTTCTTGGATTTTGGTTTTGTAATTATCGCCACTATCAGCCATTAAATGGAAAGTGGTACTGCTACGATTCAGTCTCAGGCGAACATCCACTCCGTTCAGCAGATACTTTTCTTGCAACCACATGTCCAAATGCAAACGATCCATCAGTTCTAAACTCTTTCCATCTTTGATTCTGTTTCTTTGTTCTAGAAATCCCTCATTTGTTGATTTATTTTTATCCTTTGTATCAGTTTCGAATGTTTCAAACTTGTTAGCTTCGTCAGCTTCGCATACCACACAGGCATTGAGATGAGTGTTCTTGGCGTCTATTCCGTACGTCAAGAGATTTTCCAGGTAGGCACGGTAAGGGTAAGTATCCATACTGCTACTGACTAGTTTGTTATTCAAGTACAAGTCCACTCCGCTAAACAAGGAATGCAGGAAATTCTAGACGGGAGCTACTGGCTCAGTGTCTATAGCATTTCCATCCTTATCTTGAACTTTGACTTTCAAGTACAAGTAACTGCTATTCAGATCGATGTAATCTTCGGGCTGTCCTTTGATTTCAAACTCGATGGGAGCGGAATCGGTCAATGAGGAGACGGGGTGAAATTCCACCCATTGGGATTCTTGCATGGTCATCATGGTTGGGGGCATGGCAAACAGATACAGTTCCGACTTGGAACAAGCGCAAGACTCTCGGTGCATTACTTTTGTCTCTTTCTCAATAATCGAAAACGTCTAAGTCTCGAACGGTTCGTCTTTTCTTTGTCTTTCTAGCTTTAGACGTGTGAAGTCTGGTGAAAGGGTGTTTTCTTCGTCGTCTCTTTCTGCCTTGTCCTTGCTGAATGCCTGACTCGGTAGCGTGCAGGGCATTTATAGGTGTTTCTCGTCGGCCCAAAAGGTCTTTACCCTTTTGCAGCAAGACATATTTGCCTGCCCTCATGAAGGCTTCTTTAGGGTTTTGTTTGTCGATGATGACATTTTGGAGAAATTCTTTGCCTTGCGTCTGTGCCGCATCTTTCAAGGCGTGCAATCCGCGTGTCACCATCGGTTTCAAGACTGGGCCAACGAACGAAAGGCCGATTTCAGCATATCTCCTAAACCGTGTCCTCGCTGTCGAGCAACCCCTCGGTACACTGGATACATGACTTACAAGTCGTGAGAGAACCGTTTTCGAAAATGGAGTTTCACCGTGACGTTTCCTTTGGTGAATGGAACATTTTGTCCCAAATCTACTTTTATAGCAATGTTGACCGTGTCCAGATAAGACTTACTGACAGGCAAATAGTGAGGATGTACAAATTCGCGGTGAACGTGGTAAGTGTTTCCACCTTCCTCGTCACTGGTCGTGGCACTATCCACTTTGAAAGGATTGACACGTAGTAATGACACGGAGGTGTGTCCCACCACGTTATACTCCACCACATCGGGGTACACGAACATCAAATTCAGTCTTTGGTTCAGTTCTACAGGGAATCGAAGAAACTTGTAAAATTCCATATTGCTGTTGATCTTCGGTTTAAAATTTGGAGCCATTTTTGTGTCTCCACCTAAAATATCAAACAAGTCACGATTAAAACTGATGGACAACGTTTGGGTATGCTGAAATTTCATCAGTAAGCGACGAGCCACTTTATGGTACTCCAGGGTGACACTTTTTTTGATTCTGTTCAGGGCTTTGCCAAAGGCGAACTCGAACCTGGAAGCAATGGTATCCAATAAATGTTGACCACTAAAGTAAAACCCTGAAGGAATTTTCAAGGTGCAGATACTGAAGGCTGGATTGCTGGCTGGTCTTGTGTCCCCTGAAAACACGATGTCATTCATGGGTTGTTGCAATTGTTCGTTCAGGATTTCCACCTCAAAAGTGTTTTGCTTTTCGGTGATGTTTTGGATTTGTGTAGGGTGAATCATTTCCACTAAAGCCACTTCCCAATGGGCTTCGTAATCTAACTGGATGGCCTGAGGTAATTTGGCCGTGTAACAGCACAACATGTTGTTGGGAAATACCTCCATGGAACTGTCGCTGGGTAAGGTTAAGTAAAATTGGTTTTGGTGACTCATAATTCCAGAGTTCTGTGGCTGTCCGAGGGGTTGCTGGACGTCAGAGGCGTGTCTCCGCCTAAAATGGGGTCGTTGTTGTTGTTATTGGAGTGGTGACTGGCACTGGCACTGGACACAAGGTTCCCGTGGTTTCCGTTCGAAGAGAATTTCAGGGAGGGATTGGGAAGCAGGTAATCGATGCAACTGCTCAATAAAATGGTCCACAATTGTTTGTCTCCTTGTTGCAAACTGAAATTGGTAATGGCTGCCCCGATGACACAATACACCACGAAGATTTAGCAGAAAAAGACAAATTGCGTTTTAAGGACACGTTCTCCACACCACACCCACAAGGGTTGTTTTTGCAAATCTTGTAGAGAAGAACTGGGTGAAGGATTGGTAGCCGTAGTAGCTGCGTCTGTGTGAAAGGGCATGCTGATCACTTCTTTTTATAGTCGATGACTTGCGAAGCGTCGATCCAAGAATCAAAACTGGGCGGATATCCTTTCAAACGTACTTTGATTTCTTTGACACGTCGTTTGCCTACTTTACGGGTTCTGCGTTCGAGAATGCTTTCGATGTCGTACACGTCGTCTTCTTTTTTGGTGACACGTTGTAACTCGGGCAAATAAAACGTTCCTTTGAGCATTTCTTCGTTCATGTCTTCCAATTTATAAACGGCAGGATGACGGCCATGCACTCGTCCAGTGACACGAAACAATTCGGTCGTCCAGTTAGGTAAGTAACCTTTGTCGAAAGTGCGTTTGGTTTTGCCAATGCGCACCCAATCTCCTACGGCCAACTTTCCACTTTTCTTGGGGACAGCCCTCGTCGGGGACGTACCAAACAGGCGCTCAAACACCAACACTTCGTTCTCGGGAGTCACTTCTTGCGGGGCACGTCCGATGCTTCGATGGTAAGATTGGTTGTACGCTTGCACCAGGTGCGGTAAGATGTCGATGTACTTCAGAGTGTGGTGATGCGTAAAATATTTCCACATGCATTCTTTCAAAGTGCGTTGAAAACGTTCCACGATGCTGGCTTTGGTTTCAGGATTCTCGGTGGTAAAAAAAATGAATGTCACGTTTCTTTAATTCTTTTTGGAAAGCTTGGTTCAGAAATTCGGTGCCTTTGTCCGTTTGCCATCGAAGAGGGTGACGACCACTTTGTTTCAACACCCGTTGCAGGGTTCGCACTAAATCGCTGCTGGATTTGGAAGTCAAGGGCACGACCCAGGCAAATTTGGAAAAGACGTCGATGACACAAAACAAATATTTGTAGCCACGATTGTAGCTGGCCAAATGAGAGACATCGGTTAAATCGGCTTGCCATTGATGATCGATGCCTTCCACTCGGGTGCGACTTCTGGCAAACTTGCGTCGAATGGGTTTGTGTAAAGTGTAGGTAGCTTGTTCTTGTAACCATCTTTGCACTTGAGGTAAACGGAGACTTTTCAGTCGCATTTTGGCAGCACGATGCAATTTTTGAACTCCTGCGTAACCTGCAGGATGGGAGGGATCGTAGTAAATGCTGGCTAAGACTTTTTCCATTTTTTTGTGTTTGTGTGTTAATAAGGCACCCACTCTTGGAGGATGCTACTCTTTTTCTCTTGGGGTACTTTCTTGGATTGCAATGCTTTGCATGTGCGACCGGCAGTAGGTGTTGAAGAGGAGGATGTCTGAGCGGGGAATATCGGTTCTTGTTTCACTTCTGTCTTCACTTCTGTCTTCACTTTCTTTTTCTCTTGTGATGAAGAAGGGGTGGTCATCATCTTTTTAATCCATCCAATTCTGGAGGTAGGTGGTGTTGTTAACTTGCGTACTTTTTCTGGTGGAGTTTGAAACCCTTCTTCTTCTTCTCCTTTTTCTGTCTTGGTCACTGGTAGTAGTGGCGGTAGTGGTACTGGTGATGGTGCTGAACTTTTCATCAAGGTCTTAAAATCTTTCAGAGTGGGAAGAGCTGTTTCGTCTGAGGCTTTTTGGTGAAAGAGTTGCAGTCGTTGCAAGAGTTGACCGTACTTTTGCGATTTTTCTGTTTCGGACAAATCTTGGCGATCCATCAAGGACTGCAATTCGTGTTGTAACTGGGACATCTCGCTCAAATGGGGATTGGGAGGTAAATGCGGGGTGCGTTGTTCTTGCCAACGATGGTATTCCATCCATCGTTTGTAAGGCACTAAAGCTAGTTTTCGTCCTTCCATGGGGTTGTCAGGGGTCGAATCTGAGATCTTGGGACTTCCGAGGGCCTTTTTATCTTGCTTCCACCAGTCCTCCCAACATGGTTCCCACGACTCCTTTCAGTAAGGGGCCTAACAAGAGGGGTAAAATGCCTCCACATTGGACCAACATCTTCTTCTTTTGACGAATGGGAATTTTCTTTTGAACCATTTGGCGCAGAACGTGACGATGTTTGCCTAAGCATTGTTTCTGGTGTTTGGACAAAGGGATCGTGCCTTTTAAGACGTTCAAGCAACATTCGCACACGGTATCGATGACCTCTTTGGAGGCTGATAGAATGAGTTTTTTTTCGTAGAGGTGGAGAAGCTTTGGACAGGACAGATAACATGTCCCCATGTTTGACTAAACGAAGAGGCAGTCCTTTTCTTTTCTTTCCTTGGGGTTGTTTAGAAGAGGGATGTTTTCTGGAGGGTGACATCTTTGAGTCTTCAGGAGCACCAAAAACACTGATACCCTGACTTGGTCACATGCCTTTTTTATACTGGAACGCGTCGTCACTGATTGTCTTTACGTCGTATCAGTTTGAGGAAAGGCATGACACGTCGTGCAGGGGTACGCAACGGACTAAATCGAGCCAGTTCTTGCTTGGACAAATCCAGTAAACTTTGTAACATGCCCGAGCTTTCTTGGACTTTGATTTTGGGAGAAGGTACTCTGTGAGCAGCAGCCACTGCCACTAAATTGGAGGGTCCTGCCACTGGGGAAGTTCTTTTTGGGGTCATCAACGGAGAAATTCTTGGTGTGATCAACGTCTCCAAGTACTCTTCAGTTCTTGGTGTCATCAACGGATAAGTGGATGAACGTGAGGCTGCCGGAGACGCAGTCACCGTCGTGGCAGGTCGTGGTTTGCGTGTGTAAGGTTGCGTCCTGGCCGAAGAAGTGCCTCTCTTGTGACTAGTTTTCTTCTGTGGGCTTTTCTTTTTCTGGAGACTTTTTCTCTGCTTCTTTTTCTGGGGGCTTCTTTTCTTTTTCCGGAGTCGTGTCTGGCAAGAGGAGGGTCCCGCTACTGGAGAAGTTCTCCTTGGGGACCACGTCTTTTTCTTCTTCTTGGAGGTTCGTTTGACTTTTTTCTTGGGGAGAAGTTTGGGAGCATTAGGATCCCATCTTAAGAGAGAGCGAATGATGACCCCTCCTAGAGTACCGCTCCCTCCAGGTTTCAAAATGATTTGTTTTTTGGTTTGAGTGTCGATGCGGGGATCGGCCAGTTGGGTCAAAGCGACTTTGTTTCGATCAAAAAAGCGTTTGCTTTGATGAGGAATCTGAATGATCCCTTGGAGTAATTGACGTGCCGTCACCGTGAACCATCATAAGACTTCTTTGAGACTAGCTTCTAAGACACGAGCTCGTATTTGTGGATTTTTTTCTCGACTGATGCCATACAAGACACGAATCAATTTGACGGGAAGATGCGACTGAAGGGACGTGATGTTGACGTTGTGTGAGACAGACGAAAAGGGTCTGAGGTTTTAATAGATTTTTTTGTGGAGTGAAATTAAGTCGAGGACGGAGACGTGTACAGGACAGGCCCTCCGTCTTGGCACCAGTGGTGAAACAAGTGGGTACGAAATCGCAAATCATCGGGGGTCGTAGGTTTGAAATCGACGAGTAAATAGGCGTGTGGCGTTTGAGTGGCATCGTCGTACGCCTGAGTCAGCCAAGGCGTTCCTAACTGTTTGGCTAAGACTTGCACTTGCGATTTATCTCGAGGGCTTTTAAAAAAGACCACGTAATGCGCATTGAGACTGATGGTGCGATGGGCTTTACTTTGTTGAAACAAATTTTGGGTGATGTAAACGACACTGGCATTACGGTGATGTCCTTTGCACGTGAACCAGAGTTTAATTTCTTCTTCGTCTTCTCCTAACATGTCGTTAAAAGTGACCAAATGGGTTTGAGGGGAGTCAGAGACGATGCCGTCGTCTTTTTTAGGAATGCCTTCCACAAACACGATGGAATCGCCTTGACTTTCTCGCAAGAGGCTGTACGCCGATTGCCACTCTTTGTAACACCACACGATCCGCTGAGGTGGGCGATCGATCAAATGATGTTTATGTTCGATCAAACGTTTGACGAATTCGGTTTTGCCTGAACCGCTAGGTCCAGCAATGAGCATGTTAAAGGGATGGCGAAGATACAAAGACTCCCAACTGGCACGATCTAAGTGTTCGTCGATGACTTTGACAGTGGAGGAAGAGGGAGCAGAGGTAGCCATAGTGTCAGGAATGTCACTTGTGACCCGAAAACAAACAAGACGAGAGTTTATATACGTTTTTCAGAACACGTTTATTGAATGTTTTAAACATGAATACGAAAGACAAAAATACATAAAAGCCAAAGGCTTAAGTACAAGGATAAAAGGCACCTGATAACCATTAACGTGGAATAAAACCAAGTGTCTGTACAACATGTTTTGGGTAAAGTTCTGACCAGTTCTATAGGAGGTAAGGTCACACAAGTGTCCTCCCGAAAGGGTCTTTCAGGCCTGTCCACGACAGTCCTGTCCTGGGTGACGGGTTCTTCTGGCACCGTCACTAACACGGGTTGAAAAGTAACTTTTTTCCTTGAACAATTCTCATGCATACTGGGCGACTTCTTGGGTCCAAGCCTCAAAATCCCATTCTTTCCAGTCACGGACATCTGTCCAATGGGGATGTAAGTCACAAGCTACACACACACATCGTCATACACGTCTTGGGTAGCTAAAAGTTGACGAATCTTTTTTTTTCCGTAGTGGGCGAGAGTATCCAGATGAAAACGTAAGGCTTTGAGCAAAAGGAGTCTCTCGTGAACATTTAAAGGCACCACTTTCATGTTGAATGGGTGGTAAATACTGTTCGTAAAGAGTCCACGAGGAATAGGCTGGTAAACGAAATCCCAGAAAACAAGTCACTAAGACACACACCACTTGTCGACCCAAATTGAATGGATACAGTTCTTGTAATAATCGATGGTAATGATCCGCGGTTTGAATATGGTCATTGAGTTCCCTCCACGGAATCTGTTGGATTACATGCGATAAAAGTCGTGGCATGGCAGCCTGTTTTTATAGTCTCTATGTTTCGGAAACAATACACGTACTTTCTAGCCAGAGATCTTCGTTCTCCAGTGGGGAATTTACATGTTGCATACTGTAACCGAAACGTTAGACTTCGTTTAGAAGTTTCGTCTTCCGCTAAGTAGATTCCACGTAAAATATGTCGGTAATCCTTTACCTTGTCTTCCTCAATGTGTTGTACTAGGTGAATCTCGAAGTAACCAAAATGATCAACACGTGGATCATCGGGGGCCTGGAAGTATTGAACGAGGTCTGACCACTGAAACAATTTCTGACGAATCAGTTCTCTTATACCATTCAGGTACCAGTGCTTAAAGATCTGGTGACGTAACGGATGCAAATGTTCTTTACGTTTGACTTGTATTTTGACCAGCTCTCGGTAAATGCGTTCTCTCAACTCTACAGGCAAAGCACGAATGTTCTCGTGTAAAGTATCCATGAACAGATTATGGTAAGTTACTTCAATGTCTCGGTCCCACTAAGGGTAAGTAATGACAATTCGGTGACCATCGAGCATGTTCTACGTAGGCCGAATCTTGCGGTTCCCAGTGGTGAAGTGACACACCGCAACTGAAGCACTTGACTTTATCCCCTTCGCCCAAGTAGAAAAATCTGTCTCTGGCTAATTCTTCGGGGGTCGGTCCTCCCAGATACTTAGGCCATTTTCCTTTGAACGATTGAAGACGATTTTCAAAGTCGCAGTATTCCGACAAACGCACAGGAAACGTATATTCGTCTTTCACAGGTTGGTTTCGATGAGGGTTGAGTGACATGGGCAGGAGTTTGCTTAGAGCTGAATGACATCCGTACGGGGGTAGACGTGAAGGTGAACATTCACCTTTAAAACGAAACCCAGTAAAATGTCCAAGAGGACGAGCGGCATCGCTTTCGCATCCCTCAGGTTTGACACGCATAGCATCACTTTCCATGATAGGGGTAGTGAGAACAAAGTTCCCATGATGCTTTACAGCATCGCTAAGGTCACAACGTGCAGCATCGTACCCCATCGCAAGGCTCACAATCGCATTCCACTTCCGAAGCCCCACACTTGAATTGTGCCTGTCTAAACTTGTTTTGTGTTTCTCTGAAAGTATTCATCTTGTTCGCTCGGTCTTGGTAGTCCCAATGAACTATCGATCTTGACCATAGCCCCTTTTTGTACTAGTCGCAATGCAGTCTCCAGCTTGTACATCGTTCCTTTTTTATGTTTTTTATGTCTTGTTTTGGAAGGTACCGTCTCTAAGGTACCGTCATCATTGTACCGTAATGTCATGGGTGGAAAGGCCATAGAAAGGTAAGGGCAGTGCGGAGACCATCGAGTATGTTCCAGAATAGCTGAATCTTTATAGATATATAGATCCATTCGTAACTTCAGGCCACATGCGAAACACTGTACTTCATATCCCAATCCTGACTCAGGTCCCAAGTAAACAAATCCTGTTCTAGCTAAAATATGCGAAGAAGGTAATCCTTTCCTATCCGTAGGCCATGCTTGAAACGTGTCCAATCGACGGGCATAATCGCAATAGTCAGGTAAGAAGAGTGGAAAATGGTAGGGTTTGAACTTGGAGTTCTCATCGGCTTTCTCACTCGATTCTTGATGTGGCGAAGTCATCCTTCTGGTGGGTGGCTATCCGCTTACAACCAAAGTTTTATACCAACATGTCCATACGGCAAAGTGAAATGATTGGGCAGTCGCACTCTCTTCTCGTACACGATTTGATAGATTTTTTCCAAGGGTCGACTGACGATGTGGTGAGTGGGTAAACGTACAATTTTGTTCGGTTGATAGGTGGTCACTTTAAAGTGTTCATCCTCTCCCGATTGCAAGGCTTCTTTCAATACCCCAAAGTTGACCACACGACTGGTACGATAATTCAGAGTCAATCCCTTCACTTTGCACGTGGTGTGCAGTTCTCCTTGTGGGTCCCGGTATTCGTAGCCGTAAGTTTTTGGACCGCCACTGACGAAACTTAGAATCTTGTCGTCGGGATGCTCGTCTGTCCAGGCTCCTAAACGGTCTCCTTCGATGCTAGGGTGCTGTTGACTCGGGTGGTGGATGTAAATGCAACTGTCCGTGTCAAAGTACAGGACGCGTTCCCCTAACAGTTCTAAAGCTTCGTACAATTTTAAGCGAGCATGAGCTGTCACGTATGACATGATGACATTTCCAAAAGGGTCGTCTTGTACAAAGTCCAGATCTTCTTCGTAATTGACCAAGATCAAATTCTCTCGAACGACGTCCACGTGTTTCATGTATTTGGTTTTGTCGTGAATCATCTGGAAGTAGCGGGAAGGTTCTGTCAAATATTCCGTCTTGGGTAAACACGGTCGTTGTGCCATTTTATCCCACAAGCAATTTAACATCACTTTGGCAAACGATCGCCTGCCTTCGTTTTTCTCGATGTGGTCTAAAGTGATGCCTTCTTGTTCATAGTATTTCTCTTTGAATTGTATTTGGTCTTCGGGAGTGTGACACCAGGAAGGATAGCCGCTGGCTTCTTGTTTCAGTTTCAAAAAGGCATCCACGTAGTCGGCGAAAATGCCTTTCTGAGTAGGGTCACCCTTGTGGTACTGTTGTGTCTTGGGAAAGTGGCAAATTTCGTACACTTCTAACAGTTGGTATCCCATGTCCAGAGCTTTGAACAATTCCACGCTGACCCAGGTTCCCGTCAAGGCACGTTCTTCCTGGCTGTGATGGCAAGGTTGGTCCTGGTTGCACGTTTCGGCACAAGTACGGCACAAGGGAAACATCAGTTTGCCTTGACAATGGTGAGGTAAGACGGGATGGTATAGGTTCGTGGGAGGCAAAACTTTACATTTGATCAAGCCTTCGTATTGTCGAATGTTTTTCAGGTCGATGTGTTCCGTTAACAATTGCGGGTGCCCTACAGGAAAGCGACAATATTTGCACACGTAGGGATACAGCGAACACACGTCCAAGTATTTGATTTCTTCTCCTTTCTCTTCGTCGGCTTGGTACAGCAAACAGGTGGCATTGGTCCTTCCTCCGTACAAACTATCCCTCGGGTTCAGGGGGTCCATGAACTGGTAACTTTCCACGAGGCGTTTAAACTCGCGAACGTTTTTTATACGGCGATCGTACTCGTGTTCCCACATTTCCACCACTTGGTATCCTTGCTGTTCTAACTTTAGGCGTCGCTGACAAGTGTCCTGGTACAAGTCTTCCATGGTTCGTTGTAAAAACTGATTTTTAGTGCCACGGTCAGGGTAACAGACGGGACATCCGTGAAATAAGCAACCGTTAAACTCGTACACGATCTTCGGGTTTTCTAAGTCCCAGCCATCGACCGAATGCGTTCCGATGGTCTTTTCTCCCCCTCCGTTGCGGGCATGCTGAATCCACTTGTCTTCCTTGTCGCACAAGTAACATAACCAGCGTTGGGATTTGACCGAGTATTGACATTTGACATAGTGGGTCGTTTGAGGACTGATGAGAACCACGGTGTTTTCAGGCATGAATCGTTGTCGATACACTAAGGAACACGCTTTGGCAATGGTGCAAGCTTCTTTCAAAGGATCGACCCCTCCGTGTTCCATGAACAGTTCTCGAAATTTTCCACAGCAACGCCGTAAAATGTCCACGTCGGAACGACAATACTTTAGCATTTCTTCCTGAAAGTCGAAAGGGTCCGAGGCGTGAGCCTGGTACCAAGCGTAGATAGCTTCTCGTTGTACGGTACGCATGTTGTCGGAGTCGTAATAGTGAGCCTCAGGGAAATGGGATAGAACGGCGTGTTGATTGGCTTCCGTATTGAAAAAGTGTGGAAAGTACCCTTTAGGGATTTCTGTCATTCCAAACGTTTTAGGCATTCGGCTCAAAGGCATGGCCAAATAGCTCATCGAATCTTTAAAATGTACTTGTCCCACTTGCATGAAAATGATTTTGGCTCCGTTCGAAGTCACTTTAGGACGCTCGGTGCCATGTTCCGTATAGTATCTGAGAAGAAACTGTCCATCGTATCCGGAGAAATTGTGAGCGATCACCGTGGCATGACGATGACAATCTCCGTAACGTTCGATATCCTCTTGGCTCCACGTCTTGTCGATGGGGTCTAAGACCCATCGAGCGAAATCGGCTAGCGTGTTCGGTCCCCGAAAGATTTTTTCACGCCCTCCAGGAATCTTGCTGCAGTGAGGGCAATGACTGAAGATAGGTTCTTGAATGCAGTTCTCGCACGCTCGATGAGCCACGTAGAAATTAGGAATGTGAATGCCAGTCTCTTGCATGCATTCGAAATCGAAAAAGATGAAATTGCCTTTCTTGTTGTGACCATCCTCTTTTTCTGGTGGGGGTTGGTATTTTTGCACGTAGCATTGGTGTTCCAAGTCCACGATGTGGTGACAAATGTGACATTTTTTCTTTCCTGAACATACGTGTGCCTTGGCACTGTTGGTTGGTATGCCTTGTCCACACGTAGGGCACAATCTCAGCAGTTGACAAGCACATTTCTGCTGTGAACCTTGCGTCTTCAAATGTTGTTGGTAACAGGCAGGGCTGACAAACGTGCGCAGACAAGTTGAACAAGGCACTGGTCCTTCGCTCAGAGAGGCCAAACATCCTGAGCATTTCGATCCGCAATGTTTGTGTTGCTCTCGATTGTTATAACCACGGTCACATTTCTCACAGTAATGTTTGTATCCCAGGAATCCGGTAATACTGGTAATTGTATCGAAATGGTCATCGTGATAATAGACATGAATGTATTTTCCATCTTTAAAGTCCTTCCCTCGAAACAACAGAGGCCCGCGCATTTCTTGAGGGTACACTTTCAAGGTGTATCGTGGAGCTAGGGCATCTTGCAATTTTTGCATCTCAGGAATTCCACAGGGTGTGTCTTTGGACAGTCCGGCTTGTTGTAACAGGAGTTCTGCTTCATTTCGTTGTTTGGCTCGGTTCAATTTTCGAATGTTCTCCCAGGCTCTTTTCCATTCTACCGTGTCGTTCTTGTTGGCATAGGTTCGTTCCACCACGATAGCCCTGGCTAAACACATCTGGTCTTGAGGGTTGTGAATTCGGACGAGGCTCGTTTTGGTGATGCGAAGGTCGCTCACCAATAACACCTTTTTCCGGCCAGTCCCTTGAGGAGGAGAGACGTGGGTCATGTCGAGTGTCGCTTTTCCATCGGTGATGTCAAACTGATCATTGGATTGTTGTACGTGTTGAATCTTGTCCATGACTTTGGAAGCATTCAATTCTGCAGGGGTGCTAAACTCGATCCAAACAGGGGATTTCAAACCGTCGTGTTGTATGGATAGTCTCAAGCGATCTTCTTCTTTGGGTTGACATTGTCGCTTGAGTGTGGTGAGCAAAGAATCCCACACCCCGGTGATGAACCCTTCTGCATTCTCTAACGGTACTTCAGCCTTGAAATCTTTAAACTTCACCGTGTATTTGTAAGCCGTGGTTCTAAATTTTCTAGAGGAGCTCTTTTCCGTCTCTCGAATGGAATAGTACTTTTCAGGGTTGACTAATGGTGGTGAACTTTGTTTAGAGGGTTCGGATTCTGGTTCACTCATGTCCTCTTCAAAATCACTGGCATGAATTTGTGCCAAGACTTCAGCCCTGGTACGAGGCGATAGATCACGTTTCTGCCTCTTACTTTCTTCTTCTTTCTTCTCGAATGAATAGGATCGTTTCATCTTGAGTGAAAAACGTCAAATGACTCAAGTTTAAACACCATAGACTAATTTATAGTCATGGCAGACCAGCGTATATAAAAGGGTGTGTGTCTTGTCCTTTCACTATTCATTTCACTCTCAAAGCGAGCACAACGATGGAAGAGACTAGCCAAATCGAACGTTTCATCAGAGCTTTGCGAGGGGTCATTAGAAAATTCTCTTCAGACCAGCCGACAGACTACTCTCCTTCCTTTCGTGATAAAAGTCAAGATACTTGCTATATCTGTCAAAAGAAAGGGCATTGGTCTTCAGAGTGTCCAGACCGTCAAAAAAGAAAAAAAAAACAGGGGCTAGAAAAGACAAAAGTCAAGATACCTGTTATTATTGTCAAGAAAAAGGACATTGGTCTCCAGATTGCCCAAAAAAGAAACAAGAGGAGTCAGAAGAAAAGAGGGATTCTTCAGAGGAAGATAGCAGCCAGGTGAAGAAAAAGAAACAGGAGAAGAAAAGAAGAAGGGAAGAAATGGAGGAGGAAGAAGAGGAAAAGACTGTGACGGTGAAGAAATTTAAAAAACAGAGTGATCAAACAATGAGACAGAAGAAGTGTATGAACTTTTTAAAGTGCTCTATTTTGAATTGTATTGTAAGTGTTGAGAAAAGAATAAATTAATTATATAAGGTAAGTGTCTTTGGGTTTTGATTTTAAAATAAGAACGTACACTCACGCACTCATACACAGACACGTACTATAGGGGTAAAAGGTTTTTTTTTTTTTTTGAGTTATTGGCAAATTGAAAGTGTATCTCTTTTCGAGAGACGTGGGTGGCCCTGAAAAGGGCCTTTGGTTTTTGGTGTAGGGGTGAGTTTAAGCAATCAACTTTAACTGTCTTAAGTCTTTGCCACGGCCAAGGCCTACTTCTGGACTGCGTACTGTTGATGATGATGATTGGGTTGAAATCACTAAGGGTGGTACGGTAGGCTTAGTCACAGGGTTGGCGTGTTTAGCTCGGGAAGGTCGTATTCTCTTCGGTCGTAATAAAGAAGTCTGATACATTTGTTTCAGACTTCTTAACTCCGCTAAAATGTCTAACAGTACCGTGACCGTTTGATTTTCACCCTCTTGTTTCTTTGCTGCTACTTCTCCTTGTTGTTTTTCTCTTACCTCTTCTTCTTGCTGCTGTTGCTGTAGGAGAAAAGCTTGTTCCGCTTCCTTTTGTCGTTGTATAAATTTCTCTAATTCTTCTTTCTGTCTCTGTCTAAAATTCTCCAATTGCGGTAATGAAGGTGACGAAGGTTCCGGAACAAATTCTTGCGAGGTAAGAAAATCCACAAAATCCCAATTTACCTCTTCTGAAAGTAAGTCTGGGTTCCCTTGGGCGGTCTCCACTGCTGGTGCACCCCAATGGATCGTTTTCTGAGTTTCCGTCATGTTGAATCACTGTCTCGCATCGATTGACTGCACACATGCCCTAGCGAATCTATATAGACCACGTGACGTCACAGACTGCTCTCTTCGGATTGGATGCGGACTGACTGAATTTTGTAACGTGTGTTTGGATTGGTCAATATACTCAATCTATTTCAATCCTTCCTACCCCTATAAATAAGCGCAGTTCACTGCATTGATTCACCTGTTCTCGGCTCCTGAAGATGTGGACCACAGTCGAATCATCCACCCTTGTTTCTTCAATGATGTTTAGGACGGACATGCTAATGTATGTCCGATCCAAGTGGACAGTTGTCCACAAGTCAGACACCAGTCTGTGGATACGAAGAGTATACGTGGAGAGACAAGGTTGCCTCAAGAGGACACTGATTTATGGTCCTCGAGTAAGACGCAGCTTGAGAACAAGAAGATGCCGCAGATGCCCTTTATGTTAAGGGCATATTAACATAAACCCAAAGGCTCTTTTCAGGGCCACTCATAGGTCTCGAAAAGAGATTGACTTTCAATTGCCAACCCTCTTTTTTTTTTATAAAAAAAAACAAAAAAACAAATCCCATGTTCATTTCCCCTTGTCCCTAGAATAGATATTTTTTTCTCCCATGTTCAATTCCCCTTGTCCCTAGAATGGATATTTTTTCTCCCATGTTCAATTCCCCTTGTCCCTAGAATGGATATTTTTTTCTCCCATGTTAAATTCCCTTGTCCCCAGAGTGGATATTTTTTTCTCCCATGTTAAATTTTCCATAGTCCCCAGAGTGGATATTGCCTTTTTAACATGGAACTCCCCTAGTCCCTAGGGTGTCCCCATTCACTACGGATATTGTTGATCAAAAAACATGCAAATACGTGTTGACGGTAGTTGATATTGCAAGTAGATACAAAGAAGCGGAACCTCTATCGACAAAAACCACCACTGACGTCGCAGATGAGTTTAGGAAAATTTATCAACGAGGATCTACACCACAAGGTGGTCTTCGATGGCCAAATTTACTTCAGGTTGATCCAGGTAGAGAGTCTTTTTGTTGCGGTATCGTTTTTAATGAAACAAAATAACGTTAAAATACGGCGAGGACATACTGGAATTCATCGTGATCAGGCAATTGTTGAAAGATTCAATAAAACACTCGCTGGGCGGTTATTTGGATATCAGTATGCGAGGGAATTTATTCAGGATATGAGATCCTACGAGTGGGTCGAAAGATTACCAAATGTAATATCTGCAATAAATAATGAAGCAACACGAGCAATAAATATGAAACCAGCCATCGCGATCACAAAAGCCATTATACCAATCCGACCACATGATTTTTCAACACAACCAGTGCTAGGTAGTATGATCGTGAGATATTTGTATAAACCAGGTAAACCTGAAGGTGGCAGAAAAAGAGCAACAGATCCTATTTGGAGTATCATGACACATAAAATATCCACCGTGACAAGATCCACTGGCAGACCAGCAATTTATGTACTTGATTCACTTGCTCCTCAGCGCGGATTTACACGTGTAGAACTACAAGCAGTTCCTGCTGATACTCAATTACCACCTAAATCACTTAAATAACACCGGCTCCTTTACGCCGATTGCACTCCAAACACACCAATATGACATTTTCTCGTGTATGACCTCGATTATTATTTTTCCTGTCCACGGTAAATTGCCTTGAATCATTTTTCTGATACCGCCATAACATTATACAATTACAAATCGCGCAGTGATTGTTTTGTTGTTGTTTCAGCGACATAATAAACTCAACATCTAGGTCAAATTTGTAATTATTTTTTTTATCAAATTGTTTGTAGCTGGATAATTCTTTTTTTATTACGTCGTCGTCGATTTCATCGTTAATCCGTAATTTAGATATTTTTCTAACTCTAGATACAGCTAAATAAACTAAATTTGACCACTCAATGCGATCATCAACAATCCAAACAACTGTATCAAAAATTGTTAATCCCTGTGATGAATGAATTGTCATCGCATATCCTAGCGTCCACTGAGATTTTTCCATATTTAACGCTTCTTCGACAGCATCAACATCAACGGCAACAATATCATTTAACACTAAATTCTGTTTCCTTGACTCGGTCTGTCCTGGCACATCAACGTCGATATTTTGTCGTCACGTATCAGTTGGTCGATAACATAACGGCACCGGCTACGTTGGAAATTTTTCTCGTTGCAACTGAAACAATTCCCGTTGAATCATATCTCTGACTATTTTTCTACTGGCAACTATTAAATCATTTGGCCTCCATAGATTTAAAAAATCCTTCATGGGTGTTTCTGAAATTATTTCACGCATAATCGTGCACTGAATTTTATTTGGCTCTAACCGAATTAATTTTTTAAATTCGCTTAATTTTACATCAGGTGATCTGTAATCGGTATCAGCGTCTTCGTAGTAATCAACGGAGTTCTTCAACCAATCATGTGGAGATGTTCCATCAATCGGACTAGGTTGACCGTGATCGCCACTCATTATCACGGCGGTATTTTTCATCAGTAACCAATCGAGAAATGTTTTTAACGTTTCTAACGAAACAGTACATATCTCATCCCAAATAATAACTTTATTTATATATTTTCCCCCATTCGCGAAGAAGTCCATGTGCCACCGCTATATTTGAAAAGAAAACTTTAATAAGTACATGAATTAACTCCTCGATGTTTCATTTCCTTTGATAGTCTATGTGTCGGCGTCAACACGATCACGACAGAGTTTCTAATTAATTCTATTACTCGCGTCGTTTTACCAGAACTTCCTGGCCCGTTCACGTAGACTGTTTTATATCGCGATGCTGGATCATACACGCACGGCGACGACGAAATTTCTGATATTTCATCATGATAATATTCATCCTTAGTTTTAACATTAGCTGATTCACAATGATTAAAATGTTTTCGTTTTTAATTCTCCATGAACCCCATGAACCATCACCAGTTAATTTTTCCAACAGCGCTGAGTGTTATTTATCAATATAAAACGAATCAGTAGCTACTCTAACTGCGTCGTTGGGAAATTTATTTATCATCGATAGTAAGTTTATAGAAACGTATGCGAGCATCGATGATCTTAAATGAGTATATTGAGGAGATTCTCAGTCGATGTAACTGACGACGGTACCTAATTTTGCTCCGTCAGATAAATAAATATTTTCTCGATTACAAAATATATTTCTCGATGTGGTATCAGCAATTATAAAATCTAATTCAGCATCGTCCATGATTAATCTACAATGATGTCGCTGATGATCATATGCGCCACCTTGAGTAAATTTACCGACTATTTTTCTACCAAGATCTTTTGTGTCGTCGTGTTCCGTCGGCAACCAAACTGTTTGTCTTTTATATGATATAATTGATTCACTGACCATCAACGACGTTAGCGTCGCAGAATCAGACATGTATCGTAACAATACTATTGGTACCCAACGTCGTTCTGAAAAATGTCTACCAAACCAAACATAACAGATTTTATGAAGATTTTTAGCAAATTCAAATGATACTACACGAGCGAATCCCGTCAAAGAAAAATCCGGCAACGGACCATTAATTGATAATCGCGTCATTTCGTCGGTGGGATGTCCAAATTGCGCAAAATATTTAGCGCACTCGCCGTATCCTAGAAAACTTCCAGGATAACACCCGACCATGTCAACGGATATCATATCGATGCAATTATATTTAGTGTTCCATAAACCACCGTGTCCGTATTCGATACAACTCTGTTGTACATCTTTGAGAAATTCTCCCCGTGTTGGCCTCCAAATATTATTTTCCCTAGCAGCGTGAGCAGCAACCGATGGAACAGTAAAACAGTTAATTAATAATTGTTCAGAATTTGCTGAATATTTTTCTGCTAGCTTTTTCATTTCGTCCTGTAATGATTCGTTTCTGTATAAATCACCATTAGGTCTTACAAACTGATCGTATTTGTCTTCGGAACATCGAAATAACCACACTGATACTGGATCGGATTTACTTAGTTTGTAAATAAAATCAAACATATTTCCAGAATTTTCTGACGAATAAAATTTAACAACACGATCTCTCGGAAATATTGTTACCGCGGACGTCCACGCGTGAGAATTATGATCAATAATTATAATTGGTGCTGCTCTAGATTTATATGCTGATTCCTATAAAATTTCCCCCGATAATGTTTTTACCGTCATTGGAACTTTTAATTTACTTGATAACTAGCAACATCATTTACTGATGTTCCTTCAGTAACTGATTCCGCCCACGTGTTTACTTTTTTAAGTCTTAAATCGGTTAAACCTGATCCGCGTTTTGTATTTTTTAAATGTTCCATTACTCGTTCAGCCACGCAATATATTCCCGAAGAAAGTTTCATCAGAGCAAGTTCGTCAATTTTAGGTTTATCACGTAGTTGATAAAATCCATAAACAACAGCCGTCACAGGATAAGATCGCACATAATACGGTTTGTCTATGCCTGGCAATAAACCAGGTTTAGAATTATCACTAACAGTTACAGTTTTTTTCCGCCAATTACAGGATCACGTTTATGACGAATAATCCACACGTCGTTGTCGTTCATCTCGATAAATTTTATTCCAAAGATAATTTTTTTATCACCATGACTGCTGATATAATCGATTATTTTTTTTGCTCGTGTATCGTTCATGGTTGTATCGACGCCGACAGTTTTCCACGTCGACCACACATGAGATGCTCCGTCGTCGTAAAACTCTTTCTTGGCGCCTTTTACCTCAGTCAGATTGTATTCGGTATCATCTAGATCAAAATAAATTCATGTTATATTTTAGACAAATATCTAAATAAATAATGAATCAGTGCAAATGGTTAATGGTCGGTTCGTTAACTTGTGGAAAATCATGCAGAAGTGAATTCTGCGGGCAACATTTACAGTCTACGCTATACAGAACTTAAAATATATTATGACAAAAAAAAATAAGAATGACTGCGCTATCAGGGGAGAAGAGGATTATCTAAATAGGTTTCCAAGCAAATCTTGATTTAGATAAATAATAATTACTATATGATGGAATATTCACGAAGCATCCAATCATTAAAAACTACGAAGCGTCTTTCGATGGCATAGTCAGACACTGCAAATCAAAAAATTCAGTTGGTAATATTATAAATACTGGTTATCTCAGATTTAACACTGGAAAGAAACATTATCTCAATCACCGTTTTGTGTACGAGTGCTTTCACGGATTAATCAAAGACGGTCTTGTGATTGATCACGTCGACGGAAACAAGCTAAATAATAAATTATTTAATCTCCAGGCGATCACGCAGAGCGAGAATTCTGCACGGGGAAATACTGGAATAAACTCAAAATATCCCAGAGAGGTTAAATCGGTGAATTTAGAAACCGATGAGGAAATAATATTTTAGTCGATGAACGCTGCTGGTAAATATTTTGGTATTGATCGGGATTCAGTGCGACATGTTGCAGAAAAAATACATAAATCAACTTTTTCATATAAATTTGGAAGCTGTATCTCATTTTCTTATGTTCCTCTGATACTAGATTAAAATCATTTCAGTTATCAAATTATTTATTTTAGTCATTATTCATATTTTTTACTTTTAGAAACATGATATTTAGTATATAATAAATGACGAAAATATCAACGATGTAATTGACGCTATTAAAATATTAAAAATCCGTGAAATAAACATATCAGATGAATTATCCACTGAGAAGATCATCGCTGATTTTGAAATATTGGCACAAAACAAACACGAAGGAAGATATATTCTACCAGCCGAATACAGATTTATAAAAAAAATTCAATCAGCGATGTATCAGTCACTAGCTGGCGTAGATGAAACACAAATAAAAGAATTTGTTAATTTGTCCAGAGCAATTGAGAAATTAGATCAGAATTATCTAGCGAATATGAAGCAAAAACAATAATTAATACTCGTGTACTACAACTAAGAAAAATACTGGATAACGACGAAAAATAATTTATTTTACTGAATTATTTTATTTTCACTGAATTATTTATTTTTTACTGAAATTTCAGATAATTACTATTCAGAAAAATAAAATTCAACAAACTGCATAATTTTGACTACTAAATTAAAACTCAGAATTAAAAAATCAAACAATCTGCACACTTTTGACTTCCCAATTACTACTCAAAATTAAAAAAAAAATATTTTGTTAGTTTTTACTGATTTTTATCTATTTTTTGTGGGTTTTTTTACGTATAGAGGTTGGAAACATCTATGATTTTATGAGTAAATTAATACTTAACGTTCGTTCCTTAGATCAAGTAAATTTCCAGACTGATCTGTCAATCTGAAATTTATTCTTGATAATAGAGGATTATAACATCGCAGATAAATCGGATTGATTGGTTCCTATACGATTAAAAATCCAGGTGGGTCTTTCGGTGAAAACGATGTCACAACCAAGATTAACCGCGACTACGGTTGTTATATTTACTGGCTCTGGTTAAATATGACATCGGTGACCAGATGGATCATTATCACGTCTAAGTATAGCTGGTGGCGGTGATGTTTTTCTCCACGCGGATAGTAATTCAGAAAATAACTCATCAATGGTATCGCTGACAGATTTTCTTAATTCGGGTGCGTTATATCCGGGAAATTTATAATCTGGCAGCGACGCTTCAGTCAGCGAATACGCGGTTAAAAATGTTTGTTTATCGTCTTTTTTTATCGATTATTGTCTGAATCAAGCGTGCGTGAATATACTCCATTTCGCCTGCGAGATCATTTAGTGCTTGTACGCGTCTGATAATTCTGTCACATGAACTTGATACATTAAAAATACATTCCTGAAAATACTGCCGTAGTAACTGTAATTGTTCTTTATGCTTTTGATTAATTTCTTTAAACCATTTATTAATATCAGATAATCCAAGAAATACATCAGACCATTTGGCTGCGTCTTCATATTTTTTAGCATAAAAAATCCACAACATATCGTCGTTTCCTCTGATGATAAATTCACTAGGTAAGTCGCTAGCTGTCATCTCATATATTTATATCGTGAGACTCGTTGTGGCACCGAATGAAATATCCGAAGTATAATCAGATTTTTTAGGTTCTGGTTGCGCTGGTGGCGCTGGTGGCTGAATTTTAGGCCATCCTAGGACGGTTCTTATCGTGGACTGATAAATATCTACGGTGTAGTTTGAACTTACCTTGATGACCGAAGTTAGCGTTGGTTCGTGAGCGGATATTTTTATTCCAGGTTCTTCTCCTGTTATATTTTTTTATTCTACGTGTTAATTCATCATTAATTTCTTCAATTTGATAACTACCGGTTGGTAATCCAACGACGGTCCAATCAGGGTTATCGTCGGGTTTATTTTTATTAGCAAATACAAACGAATTATTTGATAGTAATCCACCAGATGATTTAGATCTGATGTTGGGCCAGCTGTGATAAACTCGCAATTGTGCTAGCGCAATTTCATCTATGGAAATTTCAGTTGGAAAATCAACACTAACTTCTGGCTTAGTCGAACTTACCGAGATCATCGTGGTTTTGCATGGAATTGTGTTTGTCACGATCTGCTGAAGTAATTCCGCCATTATTTATATTTGTAGCTTTAATATCAGCTTGATTATAAATTTTCATCATCGATGAAAACTCGAAATCGGATATAATTCCGTCGCCGAGACTCTCTGATAACAGCGAGGATAATTTCGAGTACGCGACCGTTGCCGTGTGTAGTTTAATCACGTACTCGGATAATTTTTCACTCGTACATCAACATATGTTTTTTGCAATAATATTAAGGACACCTGCGACCTTTGTTGCCGCGGAAATACAAATAGTCACAGTTACCGGTGCCATCATCGTCACCGCGGATAATACTATTCCAGCCCCAGCAACAGCCGCGGATACCGAATAAACAATTACATCTACGATAACTAGTCGTCGTTGGTATTTTTTATCGTGTATATATCAATAATATTTTTCAGCGATGATTGCCACTCACGCGCTTGATTGTATCTGTACTGGGATGCATCGTTCATTATGTTCTACCTAATAAATAATTGAGGTGATTCAGATATAAATTCTATACACCACCAAAATGATGTTGGGTCTGTTGGTATTTTCTTATCAGGATGTTCCAGCGTAAACATTTCTTCGACGCCTTTTTTAATAAAACAGTCAGTAATCCAAGAAATCTGTCACTCGAATGTCGCCAGTGGTATTCTTTAGTAATTATTCTGAATCTTACAGGGCTAAAAGTATTTAATCTGTGTGCGCCAGTGACTGTTGCGGTGTATTTGAAACTATTATTTTCTGGCGTCCACGTTGATGATCCCGTCGACGTCGTAAATATTACATTATTGACCTGCGATGAGGTTATTCCTGGTGGAATTTTAATAAAGCCGGTTTTTCCAGTAATTCCAGGAATCAGTAATTCAGTTCCTTTGAACGTATCAACGGTTGTCCTGATATCAGTGAGTTTATTGTTAATTTCATCTATTTTTGTAGTGGTTTCAGTAACAGTTTTAGTAATGTCATCGGTTTTTACATAATAGTTTCTTTGGAGAATATTAAAATTAACCACGTGAGCGTTATACTCGGTCCGTCGAATTATATCATTTAATTTGATATTACTTGTTTTTAATTTTCGGTGTTGATCCTGAAAAATAACAACCTCGTCAGGATTTATTCCTGATAACGCTAAAAGATTGTTAACGTCCTCTTTTGTTGCATATTTCGATAAATCCACGTCAGGTTTTTTTTTTAACGTTCGCGATAGCAGAGATCTTCCGTAAATATCAACCATTATGTATCAGCGATTGATTTAATTTATCAGATGTGTACTAGTGAACGACTTTATGATAAGGTTTAGCTGATGCTGATAATGCATCAAGAACATTAATTGCTTCACGGCCACATATCGGCGGATCAATTAGTGTTTGCATTGGTAACGTTGAGTATCAAATTGGAACGTTTGATTGTTTTGCATAATTTAAAAACTCACGTGGTGGCGCTAACCCGTACGAGTCAAAATAAATAATTTCACGTGGATTAATCGCGTAAGCAACCCAGTGTGTTCCAGGACCGCTACATGAATCAAGATTTATAGTTCCTGTTTCATTACGATTTGGTTGTTCCGGTAACTAATCCCGCATAAACACACCTCGGAAGAATTTTATTTTTAGATTTTTTGCGGCATCGGTTAAATCAAAATTTGACATCGGTGTGATCTTTATTATGTCCGTAAGAAATTTTTTGGGTACCACGACGGAGGTGTTCCTGGTAATCGAAGGCCTTTTCCGTAGCACGATGGCGGTGTTCCTGGTAGACTTAAGCCGCGTCCTTTTTTTACCATATTTTCTCCCTGTCATTTTTTGTGCTATTTTGCTACCGGCGTATCCAGCAGCACCTAACGCAGCTGCTTTTGCCGCTACCGGAGCAGCAGCAGCTATTAACGCTGGTAACGCAGCTAAAAGTGAGAAAAAACCACCTACTTTAACCATATCCTTGATGGCGCCCGGAGAAAGATCAATTTGAATTCCAGTATTTGCTGATTTAGCTTTACTAAAATTGTTTTGTAGAGTTTTAGTTAGCAATAATTTATTTGGACCACCATGAATTTGATTATTTTTTAACGTTATTTTTACTCCGCAGATTTTTGTTGTGTTTGATTGAAGTTTTTTTACCTGACCCGGAGACACTAACATGATCGCATGGCATTGTTTAAAATAGTGCGATTGATTTAAATTAATCTTACATATTTTCCACCGGAGCATCAATTACTCTCATTCGTCCACCAATACCTTCGAGAGGCATAGTTCTATCGCTGAGTATGACAGAAATTGCTCTAACTTCAATAGCACCTACATTATTTATTTTAGCTTTAAAGTGTATATCAACGACGGATTGTTTCGTTAAATCAATATGTTCTAATGAAAAATAATAAATCGGATACAAACTTGTAAAATCTAACTGTGATATTTGCAAACCGGTATCAACATTTTGATCTCGTCCCGTATAACTCAGCAACAGATGATATGCACGTGCTACTAAATTAGTTTCAAAATCTAACGATATTTCCTCAGATGATTCTTGATGTCCGTTTATTCTCAATGATACCTCAGAAACACCAAATCTGTCAAATATCATTTGAATTTCTAATTGACTATTTAATCGATCAGCCTTTTGAGGAGCAATAAAGATATGTCTAGGTGCAGAAAAACCTTGTTATGATGATATTTGCCAAGTAAAAATATTATTTACCCTACTAGTGGTACTATCAGTAGTTGTTGTTAGCCATGACATTACTGATTTACCACCTTGATCCATAAAGGAAAGTATTTTGTTTTCTTCAGATATTGATGGAGTCATTACTGGCATCCACAGTGTAAGTTTAGATAATACTACCTTACCATTAGCGGCACCAGGTGCTATCCAGAGAGCATCATTACTATTACCTTTTCGATTAAGAACAATTGTGTGTTTAGCCCCAAAAATAACCTTTCTAAAACCTCTACAAAATACTAAAATATGAGATAACGGAATTGCACATGAAAATCTTTTACGATCACCTGCCAACATTTTGTTACGCGTGGCAAACCCAAAATTAAAATTAGGATTAGGACTTTGTGACACCGAAAAGTCAGCAGCTGGTTGAGCTATCGTTCCACGTACTGCAGCAGCCCCGGCAGCCTGATCCAATTGTACTTTAAGAAACGGTTCTTGATTAGCGTGATTAGAATTATCCTTGACAAACATCATACCTGGACCAGCTTATCTGATAAAATCATCCGAATATCTCGCCAGACCTATAATCGTTGTGGCAACATCAACATCATTATGAACTGATTCAATTTCTCTTCCATCAATCATGTATATGGCACCCTTAAATAATGCCATAACACCATTATTGACAAAACCAGCTACGGTGCCGGCTGCGTATTGTGTATTAGCGGCGTCGTCTGTTACAATTTCACCTACAACTTCGATAAACGCTTCACAGGGTAGAAAATATCTACTTGTATCATGAACTCGTAGTTCAATTCGCCCATCCTGATTTGGTATTACCGCATCATATGAATAATATTGATAATCGCGCACTGATTCATCTTTATCTATCGGTTCATCCATGCTGAAAGCTGTGTTGGATATTCGATTAAACATTTTATTATAAAGGTTATCTTCTAAAACGAAGACCATTTCCCGATATCAGACTTGTATTCATCCGTTCTGATTCTTGATTTATCAACGATGCTAGTTTTTGATTTGCCGCATCATTTATTACTTTACCTAACATCACTGGCATCACCGAGGTACTAGGTAATTTGACCGGAACATTAGCGACCGGTTGTTTTTGTCTGCGTATTAAATTTAATATTCTGTCCTTGATGGTGTTAAACGCTTTGCTGGCAATATTACCAACACCAGCAGTGGTTTTATCACGAATAAAGTCCATAGTTTTCATTGATAACTGTTTCACGATAGGTCCCGCTTTAGGAGCCATTCTTGTGATAAAACCTTTAACATCACCAAATCCACTTCCGTAAGTGACTTTATACATCGGCAACCGCGCGTTTATCACTCGAACAGGTTTACGATGATTTTTGTGCACGGTCATTTTATTTAATTATGTATTTATTTAACAACTAGTCGCTGTAATCGTCAATGATTTCATCGATGAGATTTCGATAAACACTAATATCCATGATACCACCTTGAAATAGTCTTCGGTAGATATCAGTTGCCTCGTTAATTATTTCTGATGAATTATTTCCAGCCCGTTTTCCTCCAATAAGAACTTCTAATCGTGATACATCATTGACAACATTGTCAGGACAAATATAATTATTTCCGAACCACTACCGGTAGCGCCAAAAGATTCTGGTTGAGATTCTTGTCGTATTTCCTCATCTAAAATTTCTTTTACCTCATCCATAAATTTATCATATTCCGGATCCGGCATATTCATTTCCTTCCCCACGGAAGCAAAATATACTGAACGAACCCATTTTTTTTTCAGGTATTTTACCAACAAATTGTGGTTTTAGAAATTTATCTTCATAATCATAACCATACGCAGCAATTTTAACTAAATTACTTCTTTTCTTGAAAGTATTAAGGGTATCACTGGTAAACATTTCACTAGGTTGGGTTGGTAATGTAAATCGATGTTGGTTTTTTTTCGCAAAAGTGAAGGAAGTTTTACTCTCTCTATGGGTTGTTCTGGTAAAAATGGAGGTTATTGTTGATGAGGTTCTTGTTCTGGTAAATGTTGAGGTTGTTGTTGAGGAGGTTGTTGCTCTGGTAAAGGTGGAGGTTTTTGTTGTAATTGTGCACGATAATATATGTTCATTGCTAAATTAAATGAATCAAATTTAGGATCAGCTTTTCTGGCCTGATCAATTCTATAATACACATAATATATCCATTGTGCCATTTTTCACGATCCACAAATTTTTTAGCATATTTGGGCTTTAGGATATTTTCTCGTTGATTATATATCACTACAGCAAACTCAGCTAAATCATCAACGTTTTCAATTGGTCTTATACGGTTAATACTTTTTTCGGTAAATTTTTCGATCGCATTAACCTTAAACCTGTATTGTTCTGCATCATCATCGTCTATTATATCTACATCCTCGGCTTTTTCTTCAGGTTGAACTTGAGCTTGAGCTTGAAATACAAGTTGAGGTTCAAGTTGAGATGCAGCTATGTCAGCTGGTAGATATCGTAAAATATCTTTTATTTTTTTAGTCCTTGATGCAGTTTTTTTTAACACTGGAAGAATACCTTTTTTCCTTTCTTCAGGATCTGCAGCATCTCCCAGTAAAATTCGTTCAGTAGTTTCTGCGCCTTTTTCAGCAGCTTTAGTTATGGGTTTGAATAACAACTCAGATGACTCCGCAAAACCTCGTTCTGCTTCTTCTCGTGCTCATATTTTTAGTTTGACAGAATCTCTCACTGGAAGATATTTCTTCATTGCTTCTAATCGCTCTCGTGCTAATCTAGCAGAATGTGGTTTTACAACAACCATTTGTTATTGATATCTTAATAATTTTAATTTATGATGATACATTTTTTACAAATCGGTCTTGATAAAATATTTTAACCAATAGCAGCAGGGAGGACCTTCGTCTTCGATGTATTTTCAGATTTTTGTCTTTGCAGGGCTGATATAAAGAAATCGTCATGAAAGCAGATATTTTAACAAACAAGGCTTCTTCATAACAATTTTTTCAACACAAAAAAAATCAATTAAAGTCTGTTCGCCATCCCTACTGCTCACATGTTTTTTAATTTTCAAGAAATGTTATTTTATTTGCTACATATGTTATTTAATTTGTTACAAATGTTAATCACTGGTAACTGAATGATTTGAATTTCTTTGATTGGTCACGCCCTTTGTAGATTGGCTCCATATCCCAGTCCGTCGGAGTTTTCTTCATTTCTTTCTCGTTAAGAAACACAACCGTTTCCACGTCTTCTAAACGCATTTCTCCTATACTCCAGTTAGTCTTTTGCCTTGCCTTAGTAAAAGCGATGATGAACAGGATTACCGGCAAAATTTTCAACAGTACTTGGAGTCCAACAAATTTGTATCGAAGGTCATCGTTGTCATACAGTGCACATGCGCCTTGTCTCAGGCAAGATTTCCGCCACAGGATACATGCTGTGTCGACAACTTTTCCGAATACCACTGGACCTGGAAACCAACCTAAAATGAGACAAATCAGAACATGCATGTAAATGCCAAGATTCCGAGCAAATTGTAAATGCTGAAGACAGATTATATTTTTTAGACTTTCTTCTATTAACGGTATGTTCTTTTGAGCAATTGTGTGGTAACAATATCAGTCGCGCCATAACTGCTATATCTGTGCAAAACGATGGAAATTTTCTTGCACATATTTCCGGCTCTGCCGGTATAAAACTTGTTTATAAATGACATATGAAGTAGTTACGTATTTGGTTGGTAGAAATATCAAAATTTGCATTAAATTGTTATCTCTCGAACTTAAAAAATTCATGGTTTGATTCCCAAATTAAGATGTATTTCACATAAGACACATTATTATTGTAACAGTACTTAACAACACTGAGAAAATGTATACCGTGAGATCCTTGGCGACTTTAACAGAGTGAATCTCCGTCAAGCAATTTAAAACTAGAAGTAGTAAATGTGAAGTCATTTTCTAGAGACGGGAACGTGCAACCACATCGACTGCAAACACCGCGTTGTCCAATTACATATAACAAAGACTGCAATCACTGCGTTGAAGCATAGACTGCACTAAATACATTGTCCAGTTACTTAAAATACAGACAGCAAACACGACGTTGTCCAATTTCATACAACATAGATTGCCATCACTGCATTGTTCAATTACATATAATATAGACCACAATCACTGCACTGCAGCATAGACTGCACTAAATAAATTGTCCAATTAAATAAAACATAGACTGCAAACACGACTTTGTCCAATTTCATACAACATAGACTGCAATCACTGATTTATTCAATTAAGTACAACATAGACTGCAATCACTGCGTTATTCAATTAAGTACAACATAGTGCGTTGTCCAATAATAAATATGCATAGACTGCAATCAAATATTTGCCCAATAACATAAATACATAGGCTGCAGTCACTGCTTTGTCCAAATACATACACATATAGGCTGCAGTCACTGCATTGTATAATTACATACATACACAGACAGCAATCACTGGTTTGTTCAATTACAGGCATACATACATAGACTGCAATCATTGCGTTGTCCAATTACATACATACATAGACTGTAATCTAATATTTGCCCAATAACACAAATACATAGACTGCAGTCACTGCTTTGTCCAACTACATACATAAATAGACAGCAGTCACTGGTTTGTTCAATTACAGGCATACATACATAGAATGCAATCATTGCGTTGTCCAATTACATACATACATAGACTGTAATCACTGTGTTGTACAATTACACATATACATAGACTGGAATCACTGCTTTGTACAATTACATACATATATAGAATGTAATCACTATGTTGTGAAATTACATACATTCATAGACTACAATCAATGCTTTGTCCAATTACACACATACATAGACTGGAATCATTGTGTTGTACAATTACATACATATATAGACTGGAATCATCGCTTTGTACAGTTATATACATACATAGACTGGAATCACAGTGTTGTACAATTATATACATACATAGACTGGAATCATTGCTCTGTACTATTATATACATACATAGTCTGTGTGTGTGTCTGATTTAGATTTTTAACGTAGTTTTAAAAAAAATTCAGTCATATCGCTACGATGTCTGCAGTGTGACAGTTTTTAGTGATGTTTAGCACTGGGGTATCATGCCGCAGACATGTAGCATGATGTCCCACCCAGTCACATTATACTGAGACCAGGCCTACCAGTCCTAACACTAACCTCTTAATGCTGAGCGCCAAGCGAGGCAGCTATTAGTAAAAAATTTAAAAGTCTTTGGTATGACTCTACCGGGGATCGAACCCGAGACCTCCCGCATCCGAGGCGGATGTTCTACCACTAGGCCAGCGGAGCGGTCATAGACTATATACATAGACTGGAATCATTGCGTTGTACATTTACATACGTACAATAGACTGGAATAATTGCGATGTACACTTACATACATGCATAGACCGTAATCACTGTGTTGTACAATTACATGCATAAATAGACTGGAATCATTGCTTTTAGCAATTACATACATACATATATTGCAGTCACTGCTTTGTCCACAAACATACGTGCATACACTGCAATTATTGCGTTGTATATTTACATACATACATAGACTGTAATCACTGATTTGTCCAATTATATGCATACATAAATTGCAATCATTGCGTTGTACAGTCACATACAGCATGGAGTGTATGTGTGTGTGATTAGGATTTTTAACGTAGCTTTAACAGTAGTAAATGGGGTGAGATTAGCGTCAATGGGAATTAGCATTACAGAGACCCCTGGGTCAGATTAGCGTCAAGGGAAATTTAACATGGAGAAAAATCGTGGGTCAGATTAGCGTCAAGGGAAATTAACATGGAGAAAAATCGTGGAACGGTTTAGCGTCAAAGGAATTTAAACAGGGTGGGACTTTATAGCGTCAAGGGAAATTGAACATGGGATATTTTTTTTTTTTAAATTTTTTTAAAAAAGGGGTAGGCAATGGAAAGGCTATCTCTTTTCGAGAAATATGGCTGGCCCTGAAAAGGGCCTTTGGGTTTATGTTAATATTAATATTAACATAGATGGCATCTGTCACATCTTCTTCTTCTTCTTCTTAAACTCCTTCTAACTGCCGGTCCATACACAAGTACCCTCTTGAGACATCCTTGTCTTTCTATGTAAACTCTCCTCATCCATTGACTAGTATCTGTCCTATCAGCAACAGTCCACTTGGACCTGACATACATGAGCATGTCCGTCCTAAACATCATGGAAGACACAAGGGTGGATGACTCAACTGTGGTCCACATCTTGAAGCGACGAGAATAGGTGAATCAATGCAGTGAACTGCGCTTATTTATAGGTACAGGAAGGATTGAAACGGATTGAATTCATTCACCAATCCGAACACGCGTTACAAAATTCAGTCAGCTCGCATCCAATCCGAAGAGAGCAGTCTGTGACGTCACGTGGTCTATATAGATTCGTTAGCGCTTGTGTGCAGTCAATCTATGCGACAGTGATTCAACATGACGGAAACTCAGAAAACGATCCATTGGGGTGCACCAGCAGGGGAGACTGCCCAAGGGAACCCGGACTTACTTTCAGAAGAGGTACATTGGGATTTTGTGGATTTTCTTACCTCGCAAGAATTTGTTCCGGAACCCTCGTTACCTTCTTCATTACCGCAAGTGGAGAATTTTAGACAGAGACAGAAAGAAGAATTGGAGAAATTTATGCAAAAGGAAGCGGAACAGGCTTTTCTCCTACAGCAATAGCAACAGCAACAAGAAGAGGTAAGAAAAAAACAACAGCAACAACAGCAAGAAGAAGTAGCAGCAAAGAAACAAGAGGGTGAAAATCAAACGGCTACGGTACTGTTGGACATTTTAGCGGAGTTAAGAAGTCTGAAACAAATGTATCAGACTTTTTTATCACGACCGAAGAGAATACGACCTTCCCGAGCTAAACACGCCAACCCTGTGACTAAGCCTGTCGTACCACCCTTAGTGATTTCAACCCAATCATCAGAAGTAGGCCTTGGCCGTGGCAAAGGCTTAAGGCAGTTAAAGTTGATTGGTTAAACTCACTCCTACACCATAAAGAAAAAAGGTCCTTTTCAGGGCCACCCACATTTCTCGAAAAGAAATATAATTTCAATTTGCCAATAACTCAAAAATAAACCCCACCCATTTTACCCTTATTGTACGTGTCTGTGTATCAGTGCTTGAGTTTAGCTTCTTATTTTAAAATCAAAACTCAAAGACACTTACCTTATATCATTCATGTATTCTTTTATCCATTTTTTACAATCCAATTCACAATTCACCACAGAACACTTTAAAAAGTTCGTACACTTCTTCTTTCTCATTATTTAGTCTCTCTGTTTTTTGAATTTCTTCACCGTTTTTTCCTCATTTTCTTCCCTTCTTCTTTTCTTCTCCTGTTTCTTTGCCTCTTTTAAATAGAATTGTCTTCTTTCTTCCTCTTCTTCCCCTGAAGAATCCCTCTCTTCTTTCGAAGAATCCCTCTCTTCTTCCGAAGAATCCCTCTCTTCTTCTGAAGAATCCTTCTTTTCTTCTGACTCCTCTTGTTTCTTTTTTGGGCAATCTGGAGACCAATGTCCTTTTTCTTTACAATAATAACAGGTATCTTGACTTTTGTCTTTTTTAGCCCCCGTTTTTTTTTTCTTTTTTGACGGTCTGGACACTCTGAAGACCAATGCCCTTTCTTCTGACAGATATAGCAAGTATCTTGACTTTTATCTCGAAAGGAAGGAGAGTAGTCCGTCGGCTGGTCTGAAGAGAATTTTCTAATGACCCCTCGCAAAGCTCTGACGAAACGTTCCATCTGGGTAGTCTCTTCCATCGTTGTGCTCGGCTTGAGAGTGAAATGAATAGTGAAAGGACAAGACACATACCCTTTTTATATACGCTGGTTTGCCAAGACTATAAATTAGTCTATGGTGTTTAAACTTGAGTCATTTGACGTTTTGCACTCAAGATGAAACGATCCCATTCATTCGAGAAGAAAGAAGAAGAAGAAGAAAGTAAGAGGCAGAAACGTGATCTATCGCCTCGTACCAGGGCTGAAATCTTGGCACAAATTCATGCCAGTGATTTTGAAGAGGACATGAGTGAACCAGAATCCGAACCCTCTAAACCAAGTTCACCACCCTTAGTCAACCCTGAAAAGTACTATTCCATTCGAGAGACGGAAAAGCGCTCCTCTAGAAAATTTAGAACCACGGTTTACACCTACACGGTGAAGTTTAAAGATTTCAAGGCTGAAGTGCCGTTAGAGAAAGCAGAAGTGTTCATCACTGGGGTGCGTGATTCTTTGCTCACCTCACTCAAGCGACAATGTCAAGCCAAAGAAGACGATCGCTTGACACTATCCATAGATCACGACGGTTTGAAATCCCCTGTTTGGATCGAGTTTAGCAGACCCGCAGAACTGACCCCTTCCAAAGTCATGGACAAGATACAACAGGTGCAACAATCTAATGACCAGTTTGACATCACCGATGGTAAAGCCACACTGAAAATGGCCCACGTCTCTCCTCCTCAAGGAACTGGATGCAAAAAGATGTTATTGGTGGACGACCTTCGCAACACCAAAAAGAGTCTCGTCCGAATTAACAACCCTCAAGACCAGATGTGTTTAGCCCGTGCCATCGTGGTGGGACGAACCTATGCCAACAAGAACGACACGGTAGAATGGAAAAGAACCTGGAAAACTATTCAACAATCTGACCGAGCCAAACAACGAAACGAAGCAGAACTCCTGTTACAACAAGCCGGACTGTCCAAAGACACACCCTGTGGCATTCCTGAGATGCAAACATTGCAAGATGTCCTAGCTCCACGCTACACCTTGAAAGTGCACCCTCAAGAAATGCGTGCAACTCTGTTGTTTCGAGGCCAAGATTTTAAGGACGGAAAATACATTCATGTCTATCATCACGATGACCATTTCGATACCATTACCAGTATCACTGGATTCCTGGGATACAGTTATTATTGTGAGAAATGTGACTATGGTTATAACAATCGAGAGCAACACAAGCATTGTGGAATGAAATGCCCAGGATGTTTGGCCTCTCAACCCTGTCTGAGCGGAGTACCAGTGCCTTGATCGACTTTTTTGCGCACGTTTGTCAGTCCTACCTGTTACCAACAACATCTGAAGACGCAAGGTTCACAGCAGAAATGTGCTTGTCAACTCTTGAGATTGTGCCCTACGTGTAGACAAGGCATACGTACCAATAGTACCAAGGCACACGTATGTTCAGGAAAAAAAAAATGTCACATTTGTCACCGCATCGTGGACTTGGAACACCAATGCTACGTGCAAAAATACCAACCCCCACCAGAGAAAGAGGACGGTCACAAGAAGAAAGGCAATTTCATCTTTTTCGATTTCGAATGCATGCAAGAGACCGGCATTCACATTCCTAATTTCTGCGTGGCTCATCGAGCGTGCGCGAAGTGCATTCAAGAACCTATCTTCAGTCATTGCCCTCACTGCAGCAAGATTCCCGGAGGGCGTGAAAAAATCTTTCGGGGACCAAACACGTTAGCCGATTTTGCCCAATGGGTCTTAGACCCCATCGACAAGACGTGGAGCCAAGAGGACATCGAACGTTACGGAGATTGTCATCGTCATGCCACGGTGATGGCTCACAATTTCTCCGGATACGATGGACAGTTTCTTCTCAGATACTATACGGAACAAGGCACCGAACGTCCTAAAGTCACTTTGAACGGAGCCAAAATCATTTTCATGCAAGTGGGACAAGTACAGTTTAAAGATTCGATGAGTTACTTGGCCATGCCTTTGAGTCGAATGCCTAAAACGTTTGGAATGACAGAAATGGCTAAAGGGTACTTTCCACACTTTTTCAATACGGAAGCCAATCAACATGCCGTTCTACCCCATTTACCTGAGGCTCACTATTACGACCCCGACAACATGCGTGCCGAACAACGAGAAGCTTTCTACGCTTGGTACCAGGCTCATGCCTCTGACCCCTTCGACTTTCAGGAAGAAATGTTAAAGTATTGTCGTTCCGACGTGGACATTTTACGACGTTGCTGTGGAAAATTTCGAGAACTGTTCATGGAACACGGAGGGGTCGATCCTTTGAAAGAAGCTTGCACCATTGCCAAAGCGTGTTCCTTAGTGTACCGCCAACGATTCATGCCTGAAAACACCGTGGCTGTCATCAGTCCTCAAACGACCCCTTATGTCAAGCGTCAATACTCGGTCAAAGCCCTACGTTGGTTACCTTACTTGTGCGACAAGGAAGACAAATGGATTCAGCATGCCCGCAACGGAGGAGGCGAAAAGACCATCGGAACGTATTCGGTAGATGGCTGGGACTTAGAAAACCCCAAGATCGTGTACGAGTTTAACGGTTGCTTATTTCACGGATGTCCCGTCTGTTACACTGACCGTGGCACTAAAAATCAGTTTTTGCAACGAACCATGGAAGACTTGTACCAGGACACTTGTCAGCGACGCCTAAAGTTAGAACAGCAAGGATACCAAGTGGTGGAAATGTGGGAACACGAGTACGATCACCGTTTGAAAACCAATCCCGAGTTTAAACGCCTCGTGGAAAGTTACCAGTTCATGGACCCGCTGAACCCGAGGGATAGTTTGTACGGAGGAAGGACCAATGCCACATGTTTGCTGTACCAAGCCGACGAAGAGAAAGGAGAAGAAATCAAATACTTGGACGTGTGTTCGCTGTATCCCTACGTGTGCAAATATTGTCGCTTTCCTGTAGGGCACCCGCAATTGTTGACGGAACACATCGACCTGAAAAACATTCGACAATACGAAGGCTTGATCAAGTGTAAAGTTTTGCCTCCCACGAACCTATACCATCCCGTCTTACCTCACCATTGTCAAGGCAAACTGATGTTTCCCTTGTGCCGTACTTGTGCCGAAACGTGCAACCAGGACCAACCTTGCCATCACAGCCAGGAAGAACGTGCCTTGACGAGAACCTGGGTCAGCGTGGAATTGTTCAAAGCTCTGGACATGGGATACCAACTGTTAGAAGTGTACGAAATTTGCCACTTTCCCAAGACACAACAGTACCACAAGGGTGACCCTACTCAGAAAGGCATTTTCGCCGACTACGTGGATGCCTTTTTGAAACTGAAACAAGAAGCCAGCGGCTATCCTTGCTGGTGTCACACACCCGAAGACCAAATACAATTCAAAGAGAAATACTATGCACAAGAAGGCATCTGTTTAGACCACATCGAAAAAAACGAAGGCAGGCGATCGTTTGCCAAAGTGATGTTAAATTGCTTGTGGGGTAAAATGGCACAACGACCGTGTTTACCCAAGACGGAATATTTGACAGAACCTTCCCGCTACTTCCAGATGATTCACGACAAAACCAAATACATGAAATACGTGGACGTCGTTCGAGAGGATTTGATCTTGGTCAATTACGAAGAAGATCTGGACTTTGTACAAGACGACCCTTTTGGAAATGTCATCATTGCGGCTTACGTGACAGCTCATGCTCGCTTAAAATTGTACGAAGCTTTAGAACTGTTAGAAGAACGCGTCCTGTACTTTGACACGGACAGTTGCATTTACATCCATCACCCGATTCAACAGCACCCTGACATCGAAGGAGACCGTTTAGGAGCCTGGACAGACGAACATCCCGACGACAAGATTCTAAGTTTCGTCAGTGGTGGTCCCAAAAATTACGGCTACGAATACCGGGACAAACAAGGAGAAGTGCACACGACGTGCAAAGTGAAAGGACTGACTCTGAATCATCGTACCAGTCGAGTGGTGAACTTTGGGGTATTGAAAGAAGCCTTGCAATCGGGACAGGATGCAAACTTTAAAGTGACCACCTATCAACCGAACAAGATTGTACGTTTACCCACTCACCACATCGTCAGTCGACCCTTGGAAAAAGTCTATCAAATTGTATACCTGAAGCGAGTGCGACTAACCAATCACTTCACCTTACCGTACGGTCACGTCGGTATTGGTCTGTATATAAAAAGGAACCCTAGGCAAGATCGATAGTTCATTGTTCATTGAAGTAACTTACCATGTCGTTGACGAAGAAGAAACCAGATTGGTTAGGAGTCAAATGTTGAACATCACCGAGACCAGGGTTTTGAGGCTTGGACACAAGAGGTGGCCCAGTATGCACGAGAGTTATTCAAGGAAAAAAGTTACTTTTCAACCTGTCTTAGTGACGGTGCCAAAAGAACCCGTCACCCAGGACAGGACTGTCGTGGACAGGCCTGAAAGACCCTTTCGGGAGGACACTTGTGTGACCTTACCCCCTACTATAGAACTGGTTAGAACTTTACCCAAAACATGTTGTACAGACACTTGTGTTTATTCCACGTTCATGGTTATCATGTGCCTTTTATTCTTGTACTTAAGCCTTTGGCTTTTATATATTTTTGTCTTTCGTATTCATGTTTGAAACATTCAATAAACGTGTTCTGAAAAAGTATATAAACTCTTGTCTTGTTTGTTTTTCGTGTCACAAGTGACATTTCTCACACCATGGCTACCTCTGCTGTCTCTGCTCCCTCTTCCTCTACTGTCAAAGTCATCGACGAACACTTAGATCGTGCCAGTTGGGAGGCTTTGTATCTTCGCCATCCCTTTAACATGCTCATTGCTGGACCTAGTGGTTCAGGCAAGACCGAATTTGTCAAACGTTTGATCGAACATAAACATCATTTGATCGATCGACCCCCTCAGCGGATCATGTGGTGTTACAAAGAGTGGCAATCGGCGTACAGCCTCTTGCGAGAAAGTCAAGGCGATTCCATCGTGTTTGTGGAAGGCATTCCTAAAGAAGACGACGGCATCGTCTCTGACTCTCGTCAAACCCATTTGGTCATTTTCGACGACATGTTCGGAGAAGACGAAGAAGAAATTAAACTGTGGTTTACGCGCAAAGGGCATCACCGTAATGCCAGTGTCGTTTACATCACCTAAAATTTGTTTCAACAAAGTAAAGCCCATCGCACCATCAGTCTCAATGCGCATTACGTGGTCTTGTTTAAAAGCCCTCGAGATAAATCGCAAGTGCAAGTCTTAGCCAAACAGTTAGGAACGCCTTGGCTGACTCAGGCGTACGACGATGCCACTCAAACTCCACACGCCTATTTACTCGTCGATTTGAAACCTACGACCCCCGAGGATTTGCGATTTCGTACCCACTTGTTTCACCACTGGTGCCAAGACGGAGGGCCTGTCCTGTACACGTCTCCGTCCTCGACTTCATTTCACTCCCCATAAAAAAATCTATAAAAACCTCAGACTCTTTTTCGTCTGTCTCACTCACAGTGCGAACATGACGTCCCTTCAGTCGCATCTTCCCGTCAAATTGATTCGTGCCTTGTATGGCATCAGTCGAGAAAAAAATCCACAAACACGAGCTCGTGTCTTAGAAGCTAGTCTCAAAGAAGTCTTACGATGGTTCACGGTGACGGCACGTCAATTACTCCAAGGAATCATTCAGATTCCTCATCAAACCAAACGCTTTTTCGATCGAAACAAAGTCGCTTTGGTCCAACTGGCCGATCCCCGCATCGACACTCAAACCAAAAAACAAATCATTTTGAAACCTGGAGGGAGCGGTACTCTAGGAGGGGTCATCATTCGCTCACTCTTAAGATGGGATCCTAATGCCCCAAAGTTATACCCAAGACAAAAGTCCAACGAAGCCCCAAGAAGAAAAAGACCAGGTCCCCAAGGAGAACTTCTCCAGTGGCAGGACCCTCCTCTGACCAGACACCACCACCACCCCGGAAAAAGAAAAGAAGCCCCCAGAAAAAGAAAAGTCCACAGAAAACTAGTCGAAAGAGAGGCACTTCGGCCAGGACGTAACCTTACACTCGCAAACCACGACCTGCCACAGCGGTGACTGCGTCTCCGGCAGCTTCACGTTTGTCCACTTCTCCGTTAATGACACCCAGAACTAAAGAGTACTTGGAGACGTTGATCACACCAAGAACTTCTCCGTTGATGACCCCCAAAAGAACTTCCCCAGTGGCAGGACCTTCCAATTTAGTGGCAGTGGCTGCTGCTCACAAAGTACCTTCTCCCAAAATCAAAGTTTAAGAAAGATCGGGCATGTTACAAAGTTTACTGGATTTGTCCAAGCAAGAACTGGCTCGATTTAGTCCGTTACGTACCCCTGCACGACGTGTCATGCCTGTCATGAAGTTGATACGACGTAAAGACAATCAGTGGCGACGCGTTCCAGTATAGAAAAGGCCTGTGACCAAGTCGGGTATCAGTGTATTTTGGTGCTCCTGAAGACTCAAAGATGTCACCCTCCAGAAAACCCCAAGGAAAGAAAAGGAAAGGACTGCCACCACGTTTAGCCAAACATGGGGACATGTTATCTGTCCTGTCCAAAGCTTCTCCACCCCTACGAAAAAAAACTCATTCAAACAGCCTCCAAAGAGGTCATCGATACCGTGTGCGAATGTTGTTTGAACGTTTTGAAAGGCACGATCCCTTTGTCCAAACACCAGAAACAATGCTTAGGCAAACATCGTCACGTTCTTCGCCAAATGGTTCAAAAGAAAATTCCAATTCGTCAAAAAAAGAAGATGTTAGTGCAACGTGGAGGTATTTTACCTCTCTTGTTAGGCCCCATATTGAAAGGAGTCTTGGGAACCATGTTGGGAGGACTGGTGGGAGCAAGATAAAAAGGCCTTGGAAGTTCCAAGATCTCAGAATCGACCCCTGACAACCCCATGGAAGGACGAAAACTAGCTTTAGTGCCTTACAAACGATGGATGGAATACCATCGGTGGCAAGAACAACACACCCCGCATTTACCTCCCAATCCCCATTTGAGCGAGATGTCCCAATTACAACACGAATTGCAGTCCTTGATGGATCGCCAAGATTTGTCCGAAACAGAAAAATCGCAAAAGTACTGTCAACTCTTGCAACGACTGCAACTCTTTCACCAGAAAGCTTTAGACGAAACAGCTCCACCCACTCTGAAAGATTTTAAGACCTTGATGAAAAGTCCAGCACCATCACCAGTACCAGTACCAGTACCAGTACCACCAGTACCCGTGACCAAGACAGAAAAAGGAGAAGAAGAGGAAGGGTTTCAAACTCCACCAGAAAAAGTACGCAAGTTAACAACACCACCTACCTCCAGAATTGGATGGATTAAAAAGATGATGGCCACCCCTTCTTCCTCTCAAGAGAAAAAGAAAGTGAAGACAGAAGTGAAGACAGAAGTGAAACAAGAACCGATATCCCCCGCTCAGACATCCTTCTCCTCTTCGACACCTATTGCTGGCCGCACACGCAAAGCATTGCAATCCAAGAAAATACCCCAAGAGAAAAAGAGTAGCATCCTCCAAGAGTTGGTGTCTTATTAACACACCAACCAACAAAAAAAAAATGGAAAAAGTCTTAGCCAGCATTTACTACGATCCCTCCCATCCTGCAGGTTACGGAGGAGTTCAAAAATTGTATCGTGCTGCCAAAACTCGACTGAAAAGTCTCCGTTTACCTCAAGTGCAACGATGGTTACAAGAACAAGCTACCTACACTTTACACAAACCCATTCGACGCAAGTTTGCCAGAAGTCGCACCCGAGTGGAAGGCATCGATCATCAATGGCAAGCCGATTTAGCCGATGTCTCTCATTTGGCCAGCTACAATCGTGGCTACAAATATTTGTTTTGTGTCATCGACGTCTTTTCCAAATTTGCCTGGGTCGTGCCCTTGACTTCCAAATCGAGCAGCGAGTTAGTGCGAGCCCTGCTGAAACAAAGCGGTCGTCACCCTCTTCGATGGCAAACGGACAAAGGCACCGAATTTCTGAACCAAGCTTTCCAAAAAGAATTAAAGAAACGTGACATTCATTTTTTTACCACCGAGAATCCCGAAACCAAAGCCAGCATCGTGCAACGTTTTCAACGCACTTTGAAAGAACGCATGTGGAAATATTTTACGCATCACCACTCTCTGAAGTACATCGACATCTTACCGCACCTGGTGCAAGCGTACAACCAATCTTACCATCGAAGCATCGGACGTGCCCCGCAAGACGTGACTCCCGACAACGAAGTGTTGGTGTTTGAGCGTCAGTTTGGTACGTCCCCGATGAGGGCTGTCCCCGAGAAAAGTGGAATGTTGGCCGCAAGAGATTGGGTGCGCATTGGCAAAACCAAACGCACTTTCGACAAAAGGTTACTTACCTAACTGGACGACCGAATTGTTTCGCGTCACTGGACGAGTGCATGGCCGTCATCCTGCCGTCTATAAATTGGAAGACATGAACGGAGAAGTGCTCAAAGGAACGTTTTACTTACCCGAGTTACAACGTGTCACCAAAAAAGAAGACGACGTGTACGACATCGAAAGCATTCTCGAACGCAGAACCCGTAAAGTGGGCAAACGACGTGTCAAAGAAGTCAAAGTACGTTGGAAAGGATATCCACCCAGTTTTGATTCTTGGATCGACGCTTCGCAAGTCATCGACTATAAAAAGAAGTGACCATCATGCCCTTTCACACAGCAGACGCAGCTACGTCGACCACTCCTCCTTCACCTAGTTCTTCTGTGCAAGATTTACAAAAACAACCCTTGTGGGTGTGGTGTGGAGAACGTGTGCCTAAAACGCAAATCGTCTTTTTCTGCCAAATCTTCGTGGTGTATTGTGTCATCGGGGCAGCCATTGCCAATTTGAGTTTGCAACAAGGAGACAAACAATTCTGGACCATTTTATTGAGCAGTTGCATCGGTTACCTGCTTCCTAATCCCTCCCTGAAATTCTCCTCGAACGGGAACCCCGGGAACCTTGTGTCCAGTGCCAGTGCCAGTCACCACTTCAACCACAATGAGAACCCCATTTTAGACGGAGACACGCCTCTGACGTCCAGTAATATCCCCTCAGACAGCCACAGAACTCTGGAATTATGAGTCACCAAAACCAATTTTACTTAACTTTACCCAGTGACAGTTCCATGGAGGTGTTTCCCAAGAACACGTTGTGCTGTTACACGGCCAAATTACCTCAAGCCATCCAGTTAGATCACGAAGCCCATTGGGAAGTGGCTTTAGTAGAAATGATTCACCCGACCCAAGTCCTCAATGTCCTTCCCAATCAAAATTTTTTTGATGTGGAAGTTCATGACGAGCAAATGCAACAGTGGATGGATAGCAATGTCAAATATGACAAGAAAACCCGTACACAAAAGTACACCACCTGTCACTTGTTCATTCCCCCAGGCTATTATTTTAGTGGTCAACATTTGGTCAGCACCATAGCCTCCAGGTTTAATGTCGTGTTTCTGAAAGCTTTGGAGCATGTCAACAAAAGTGTCACCCTGGAGTACCACAAAGCAGCTCGTCGCTTCTTGATGAAATTTGAACGAAGTAAAATCGTGTCCATTTTATTTTGTCCTGAATTGTTTGACATGTTGGGCGGAGACATGGACATGAGAAAGGCCATGCTCAAGAAAAACGAATTACCCATCGTTTACGACAACGAGTCTTTTAGCAAGTTATTTCGTGCCCCGGTAGAACTGAACCAAGGACTGAATTTGATGTTCGTGTATTCCGATGTGGTGGAGTACAACGTGGTGGGACACACCTCGTACCGTTACTGCGTGTCATTCCTTTCAAAGTGGATTCTGCCACGAACACTGACGAGGAAGGTGGAAACACTTACCACGTCCACCTCAAATTTGTACATCCTCACTATTTGCCTGTCAGTAAGTCGTATTTGGACACGGTCAACATTGCTATAAAAGGAGATCTGGGACAAAATATTCCATTCACCAAAGGAAAAGTCACGGTGAAACTCCATTTTCGAAAACGGTTCTCTCACGACTCGTAAGTAAGTCATGTATCCAGTGTACCGAGGGGTTGCTCGACAGCGAGGACACGGCTTAGGAGACATGTTAAAATCGGCCTTTCGTTCGGTGGCCCCGGTGTTGAAACCGATGGTGACACGCGGATTGCACGCCTTGAAAGATGCGGCACTGATGCAAGGCAAAGAATTTCTCCAAAATGTCATCATCGACAAACAAAACCCTAAAGAAGCCTTCATGAGGGCAGGCAAAAATGTCTTGCTGCAAACGGGCAAAGACATTTTAGGCCAACGAGAAACACCTAGAAATGCCCTGCACGCTACCGAGTCAGGCATTCAGCAAGGACAAGGCAGAAAGAGACGACGAAGAAAACACCCTTTCACCAGACTTCAAGCGAGAAAGGCCAAGAAAAGAAGAACCGTTCGAGACTTAGATGTTTTCGATTATTGAGAAAAGAGACAAAAAAAATGATGCACCGAGAATCTTGCGCTTGTTCCAAGACGGAACTGGATCTGTTTGCCATGCCCCCCACGATGATGACGATGCAAGAATCCCAGTGGGTGGAATTTCACCCCGTCTCCTCACTGACCGATTCCGCTCCCATCGAGTTTGAAATCAAAGGACAGCCCGAAGATTACATCGATCTGAATAGCAGTTACTTGTACCTGAAAGTCAAAATTCTAGATAAGACTGGAGGTGCTATAGACGATGATGCAGTAGCTCCCGTCAACAATTTCATGCATTCCTTGTTCAGTGGAGTGGACTTGTACTTGAATAACAAACTGGTCAGTAGCAGCATGGATACTTACCCTTATCGTGCCTACCTGGAAAATCTCTTGACGTACGGAATAGATGCCAAGAACACTCATCTCAATGCCTGTGTGGTATGGGAAGCTGACGAACCTACCAAGTTTGAAATATTGGAAACTGATGAAAAGAAAGATAACAATGATGGATTTGTAGAACGAAGAAAGAGAATCACGGGAGCCGACACAAGTTTAGAACTGATGGATCGTTTGCATTTGGACATGTGGTTGCAAGAAAAGTATTTGCTGAACGGGGTGGATGTCCGCCTGAGACTGAATCGTAGCAGTGCCGCTTTCCATTTGATGGCTGATAGTGACGGTTACAAAACCAAAATCCTAGAAGCCAGACTCTACGTACGCCGTGTGGAAGTGTTACCTAAAGTGGGAAACGACATCAGTCAGACGTTGAGCAGAACGACCGCCAAGTATCCCATACGACGCGTGGAAGTGAAAACCTTCACCATTCCCAAGGGACAGCGATCCATGATCGAAGATCATCTGTTCCAAGGACAGTTACCCAAACGTTTGATCGTTGGTATCGTCGAGAATACAGCCTTCAACGGAGCTGCTGAAAAAAATCCTTTCTACTTTCAACACTTTGGCGTGTCCAAAATCGAAGTCAGTCGCGATGGCAAGACCTTGTGTACCCGACCTTTCGAACCTGACTTTACCAAGAAGAATTACTTGAGATCGTACTTGTCCCTGTACGAAGCCACCGGACAGTTAGGAACCAATACCAGTCACGGCATTACGTACGAGGATTATGCAGGAGGCTACGCTTTGTGGGCTTTCGATTTCACTCCAGACCAAGGCAGCGACGAGGGACATTTCCACCCTATAAAATCTGGCCAGATTCGTGTGGAAATTCAGTTTAAAGACCGAGACCCTGATGAAACGGTGAACGTCATCCTGTATGCAGAATTCGATAATACCATAGAAATCAACAGTTTGAGAGAAGTCATCCTAGATTACTAGAAACCATGGAAGACTGTTATCCCTCTTACCTAGTGGAGAAACTTTTAGTGTTGGATTATTGTTAAAAAATGTTAGAGTTGTTGTTGTTTAGTGTTAAGTGATTTTTGAATAAAAAAAATGTTGTGTTTTGAAAAAATTGTTTGATGTTATACTGTTGGATTATTGTTAAAAATGTTAGAGTTGTTGTTTAGTGTTAAGTGATTTTTGAATAAAAAATGTTGTGTTTTGAAAAAAATGCCTTTGTCTTTTGTTTAGCTATAAGAATGTTGGATTGATGCTCTTTCATTTCTTACTATCCCTCTCATGACACTCACTAAACGTTGCGACTCAAAAACCGTGTGGGGGATGTTTTCCTTCACGTCCACGCTTTGACTTTAAGAACCGGGGTTGTTTCCAGTCTAACCATCCATTGTCGACTCATCCTCCTACGAAGATGTGCTCCAAACTAGCTAAGCTCAACGAAGCCTACGTGAATTTGCATAGGGTCAGACACAGTCTGATACCGAAGCCAGAAGAAATAGAGAATGTGAGAATGTTAAAAATCACTGAAGACCTGATAGAAGAGCTCTTCAGAGAAGAAATGAACAGGGAAAAAGAAGAATGGACAGAGAAGTACAGACTTCAGAGACAGCAGCAACAGCAGCAACAACAACAACAGCAGCAGCAACCTGAAGCTGACAGAGGCTTTGTCGATTGTCGTATCGACACCAAAGAGTTCTTCTTCTCTTTTCGAAGAAGCAGACCTATCGCCAGAAAGTCTATCCTCAGAGGACATCGCATTCTTAGAAACTAAAAGGAATGTCATAGCAAACAAAAAAACAGCCCTTTTCAGGGCTACCCAAATGCTCTAGAAAAGAAATAACGATCGATTTGCCAATGTGTGTAGGTAGAGTAGTGTGAAAATAAACACTAACTCTTTTTAAAAAATGTGAGGGTATGTGTTTGTGAGTTTGTGTGTTTGTAAGTGATCAAGTACGTTGGTGTGGATAGTAGATTAAAATGATGTCTTTATTTGGTGTTTGAGGTGTAGATTTAGGGGTTAGATTGGATTGCTTTGAGTATGTGGATAGTCAATTGAAGTGATTTATAAAAAATTTTAAAATAGTGATGGGTAGAATAAAAAAGTGAGTGAGTGTTTCTTTTAGGTCCGCGCGCTGTTGTTATTTTTTTTGGTCATGATCTAGGTAAGATCAATTTTATGTTTTTAGGGGGATGTTTTCCTTCACGTACGCGCTTTCACTATAAATTGAAACTCGTTCGGCAGTCCAACTACCCTTGTTGATTGATCAACACCAAAAATGAACACGAGACTGGAGAAACTGTTGGAACTTCATGTGCATCTGGAATATGCCAGGCGCATATTAAATGAACTGGCCGCGGAAGCCATTGTGGAGGAGGGAAGGATAAGAGAGGAGGAGGAAAGAAGAAACAAAGAAGAGGAGGAGAGAAGATATAAAGAAGAAGAGGAAAGAAGATACAAAGAGGAGGAGAGAAGATACAAAGAAGAGGAGGAGGAGGAAAAGGAGAGAAGAAGAAGAAATTTCAGAATCCCAGAGAGCGAAAATTGGGATTCTAAAGCGACATATCCTGCCTCTGCTCTCTCCCCCCAAAAGGTAAAAAGTAACTGGGGGATAAGATGTGTATGCGGCGCCAGGCCTGGAAGGTGCCACCATTAACCAGGTGTCCATGAAGTTCCAAACAAAAAAACAGCCCTTTTCAGGGCTACCCAATACTCTAGAAAAGAAATAACCATCAATTTGCCAATGTGTAGGTAGAGTAGTGTGAATATAAACACTAACTCTTTTTTAAGATAGTGTGAGGGTATGTGTTTGTGTGTTGGTGCTTGTAAGAGCTAAGCTATGTGAATAGTAGATTATGGGTTTCTTTATTGTTTCTTAGCGTAGGTGAAGAGTATAGTTAGGGTTTTGTAAGCGCTCACGTACGATTGTGTGGATAGTAGATTATGGATTTTGTTTATTGTTTCTTAGCGTATGTGGAGAGTATAGTTTGGGTTTTGTAAGCGCTCACGTACGATTGTGTGGATAGTAGATTATGGATTTTGTTAATTGTTTCTTAGCGTATGTGGAGAGTATAGTTAGGGTTTTATTATATGAAATGAAAAAGTAGGGGGATGTTTTCCTTCACGTCCGCGCTTTTCGTATAAGAACCCACAGTATTCGTCGTTCAAACCATTCTGCAAAGAATAAAAAAAGAAGATGGCTTCTAACCAAATGGACAAAATGGAAAAATTGCAAAACGTCCTCGACAATTTAGGAATGATAGAGCAAATGTTGGTTAACCTAAACGAGGATCACTATTCTTATAGTCCCCATCGAGTGAAGATGGAGATAAACAATTTACGAAAAATGAAGGTAATCATCAGTGATCTGTTGAAAGAAATAAAGGAGGAGAAGGAGGATGAAGAGGAAAGGATAAGGATGAGAGCATGGAATGAAAAAATTGAAAAAGAAGAAGAAAATGAAAAGAGGAAGAAAGAAGAGGAGGAAGAGAAGAAGAAAGAAGAGCAGGAGAAAAAAAAGAAAGAAAAGAAGAGAAAGAGTGTTGGAGATAAAATAAGAACTTGGTGGAGAAAAAGAAGAAACTAGAAGCAGAAGAAGAAGAAGAAGAAAACCCAAAGGCCCTTTTCAGGGCCAGCCATATTTCTCGAAAAGAGAAAGCCTTTCCATTGCCTTCCCCTTTTTTAAAAAAATTTAAAAAAAAAAAAATCCCATGTTCAATTTCCCTTGACGCTATAAAGTCCCACCCTGTTTAAATTCCTTTGACGCTAAACCGTCCCACGATTTTTCTCCATGTTAATTTCCCTTGACGCTAATCTGACCCACGATTTTTCTCCATGTTAAATTTCCGTTGACGCTATTCTGACCCAGGGGTCTCTGTAATGCTAATTCCCATTGACGCTAATCTCACCCCATTTACTACTTTTAACAATGTTTCAGCCATATCGCTACGATGTCTTCAGTGTATCAGTTCATAGCGATGTCAAGCACTGGGGCATCATGCCGAAGGCATTGAGCATGATGCTCCCACCCAGTCACATTATCCTGATACGAGGCCGACCAGTCCTAACACTAACCTCATAATGCTGAGCGCTAAGCGAGGCAGCTGTTAGTACCATTGTTGTAAGTCTTTGGTATGACTCGGCCGGAGATCGAACCCACGACCTCCCGCATCCGAGGCGGACACTCTAATACTAGAACACAGGAGCGGTTTTACATGTGGCAACATAGAAAGCAATCATTGCGTTGTCCAATTACATACATACATAGACTGCAATCATTGCGTTGTCCAGTTACATACCACATACACTGCAATCATTGCGTTGTCCAGTTACATACCACATACACTGCAATCATTGCGTTGTCCAGTTACATACCACATACACTGCAATCACTGATTTGTCAAATTACATACATACATAGACTGCAATCATTGCGTTGTCCAATTACATACATACATAGACTGCAATCAGTGCGTTGTCCAGTTACATACCACATACACTGCAATCACTGATTTGTCAAATTACAAACATACATAGACTGCAATCATTGCGTTGTCCAATTACATACATACATAGACTGCAATCATTGCGTTGTCCAGTTACATACATACATACACTGCAATCACTGATTTGTCAAATTACAAACATACATAGTGTGTGTGTGTGTGATTTGGAATTTTTAACGTAACTTTAACAATTTTTCAGTCATATCGCTACGATGTCTGCAATGTGTCAGTTTATAGTGATGCCTAGCACTAGGGAATCATGTCGAAGACATGTAGCATGATGTCTCACCCAGTCATATTATCCTGACACCAGGCCGACCAGTGCTAACACTAACCTCTTAATGCTGAGTGCCAAGAGAGGAAGCTGTTAGTACCATTTTTGTAAATCTTTGGTATGACTTGGCCGGGGAACGAACCCACAACCTTCCGCATCCGATGCGGACGCTCTAACCACTAGGCCACAGGGGCGGACCACACATACATTTACTGCAATCACTGCTTTGTCCAATTACATACATACTTATACCGCAATCATTGCGTTGTACAGTTACATACAACATAGACTGTAATCATTGCGTTGTACAATTACATACACGCACAGACTGCGAATTACATGCATACATATATAAATAGATTGCAATCACTGCTTTGTCCAATTACATACAATATAGACTGTAATCACTGCGTAGTCCAATTTCATACGTACGTAGACTGCAGTCACTGCTGTGTCCAAGTACATACAATATAGACTGAAATAATTGCGCTGTATAATTACATACAGCATAGACTGCAGTCACTGCTGTGTCCAAGTACATATGTACATTGACTACAATCATTGAGTTGTCCAATTACATACATACATAGACTGCAATCTTTGCGTTGTCCAGTTACATATATACATAGACTACAATCATTGCGTTGTCCAGTTACAAACAAAAATAGACTGCAGTCACTGCGTTGTCCAATTACATACATACATGGACTGCGATCATTGCGTTGTCCAGTTACATACATACATACATACATACATACATACATACATACATACATGCATGCATACATAGACTGCAGTCACTGCGTTGTCCAATTACATACATACATGGACTGCGATCATTGCGTTGTCCAGTTACATACATACATACATACATACATACATGCATGCATACATAGACTGCAGTCACTGCGTTGTCCAATTACATACATACATGGACTGCGATCATTGCGTTGTCCAGTTACATACATACATACATACATACATACATACATACATACATACATACATACATACATACATGCATGCATGCATACAATGACTGCAGTCACTGCCTTGTCCAATTACATACATGCATAGACTGTAGTCACTGCGTTAACCAGTTACATGCATACATAGACTGTAATCATTGCGTTGTCCAATTACATACATACATAGACTGCGGTCACTGCGTTGTCCAGTTACATACATACATCAACTGCAGTCACTGCGTAGTCCAGTTACATACATACATCAACTGCAGTCACTGCGTAGTCCAGTTACATACATACATAGACTACAATCATTGCGTTGTCCAGTTACATACATAAATAGACTGCAGTCACTGCGTTATCGAACTACGTGCAAGCTGCTTATCTCTTATTCCTCAATTATCAATATATTGTTCCACTGATTTAGGATTTATTTCTCTTATAAACCAATCAGAATGCAAAATATGTACATTTGAGTTGGTGATATACTCGCTACTTATACTAACCACACATTCTCGAGACTTCAATTGCACAATAGCATGGTTTTTCTTACTTCACTTTACTATGATGTATTATTATGCTTTTGTAAGCTTTAGATCGGCATTCATGCCACGTACAAAAATAAGGACCGGAATGCTAATACAGAAAACTAGTCTTCTTTCAAGTTACTAAACACTTTTCCCGAGAACACCATTTTAGGCAAATACTCTACACTGCCATAATGCCTGGAGAATATTTCACGTTATAACGCCTGTTTTTAGTAATTAACACATTACCCTGTTTTAGAAATACCTTCCATACACTGTCTCTATTCTTTATTCACAAACATGAATATAAATATGACTCAGAAACCATGGATATGATGTTCTAAATCTGCCTTTTACCATCAAATAAAAGATAAAGTATAACCACTCAACAACTCAAAACCTAAAATGAACGATCACAAACTACATTAAAATTCAAACACAAACGACATTGCGTTGACTGGGCTCTCAGAACTGTTAACAGTTGTGATTAATATTATGTATATTTAAGTTAAGTTGTGTGTTTGACCTTTGTCCGTAATTAAGGGTGGGAGATTGGACCTAACTGACTGAAGTCCACATTTAACATGTTTACTTTGATATGAATTCAAAACCATGGGTTTATCCTTGGGCGTTCTATTGTTTTAAGGTCTTGTTTACAATGTGGTGTAATTTTCATTAAGATGATTCAGTTTCTGATCAGAAATTTTTACAGCGACGCAGGTCAAGTTTGGATGTATATAATAATGAAGGATACAAAAACAATCATTCCTATTTTAATGTAAGTCTAGTGGAATCATTTTTAGTTGTGTTTAGTTTTAATGTTTGAGGAACTATTTATTTAAAGTATGTATTTTAATTACAAAGTGCTCATTAACATTAGGCCTAGAACACAGCTTAGGGATTATTGAGAACTCATTCAAAGATATTCTGGATTATATGTTTGTGATACTTAAAGACTACTGGTGCATCAGCACATTCAAGATTCTTGGAATGCATTCGTAACATTCTATACGTACGGACATGTGATAGAACATTTAGGATTATCTGAGATTTAATTCACAGTACTCTAACATCCTTTCAAATTTTCACTTTATAATTATTTGTTGAAGTTTACTAAACTTGTTAGTTTTGTTTTCTCTATTACTTAAACACCATAGGGTCGTAACAATTAACAACAGGTTTCAAATCACTTCAAATGGGTCAAACTCTTATCAAGCAAACTCAAATTTAAACATGAAAAAGAAGATATCAATTTCAAAAGTCACTTGCATTTCTTTTTTAGTTGACTGCCTGTTTACCGAAGTAACTGATCTACAATAACAGCCTCTCCCTGATGCTACTTTTCCTGTGCATGAAATATCTTTCGAAAAAAGACCAGGCTACCAAAAAACTGGTGAAACACGCAGGCACTTCCTGCAGTTTTCCAGAGAAACCGTAGCACAATGACAACTTCATAGTGCTGACAGTCCGACAACAATGCATAATCCCAGTTGCGCGCTGCAGATAATACGTGCTTCTGAGAGTGTAAAAGGTGCAAGGTGATGTTGTTTGAATTTACAACATGCACAGTAGTGATATTGTTCGCATACCTCTATGGTACTTTCATGTACTGTGGCTAAAACTTCGTTATTGTACTTATGGAAACTGTGCATGATCTAACAGCAAAGCTAACCGAAATGGCAGCTCCAATGCGCACGAAAACCAGCATGAATCAGTATAAAGTATACTGCCTTTATTAGTTATTTATATTTTTTTTAAAAATATTTTTGCCAGAGTAGGCGATATCACAGTCTGAACGTGCAATGAATAAATTACAAAATATAAAACATTGAAAAGTTATTGTATGTTTTGTTTTACATTTGATGTCCAGAAAGTGAAAATGACCAGTATGAGGTTACACCGTTTTGATAGTAGCACAGGTAAGAAGCAATGTCAAGCTATATATTCTGTAACCTTAATATTACCCATCATTCATGTACCAAAATCAAAGGAATTAAACATTCGTTTGCCAATACTCAAGACATACATTTTTTTAAATGCCAGGATAACCCGTGAGGAATGTCTGAGAATTTATTTTTCTTTAAAAATCTAATCCATTGCAAAATACGAAACTGTAGAGCGCCACCTTAATCAGCCACAAATCGTCCAAAATGAAGACAACGAAACATAGAGTTTCCATACAAAACAGCAATAAATATAGTTCGTCTAATTCAGACCATGTCACGTCTATAGTCTCACGTTACCATGACAGCTAACAAGCTTCATTAGGATATTTCCCTCTTACAGCCACCGTTCACAACAAGCAGGCCTCTAACAGGTCAAAAACGCAGGCTTGCCCAGCCGAATTACGACAGATCTAAGATAAGATACAGTGATAACGCTTCCTACAGGACAACGTATCTCGACCATATGTCGCTTAGCACCTAATTCAACTTCGTCCATCAGTCAATACATACTGACATTGTATTATCACGTTCTACATCGCAACTGATACACAACTGCAGCAGCTAAAGAACGCGTTCACCAACATCTAAATAAACACAACTTAAGATGTCATATTGCATTCTTATAACTATGTCATATTTCATTCTTATAACTAACTCCAAAGACAAAATCTGATGCAAAAGCAACTCCAAAGACAAGCTCTGATGCAAAAGCTAAATATACGAACGGTACTAATCGGCCTTTCAAAACTTCACTGTTTTTAGTTTTTGACGGTCTCTCTAAGAACACACCAGCCAATCCTAACTTATATAAATATTGCTTGAAGCAGGAAATACGTGTCCGTCCTCTGACAATACTTACCGAAGTTGGTACTGCACATGATTAATCCGAAAGTATTTTCCAAGTGATATATGCCTTCACATAAGAATCTTAGAATCAAATAAACTAATTGCAAAATATATATCGCTCATAGTGCACGAAACTATCCCCAATATTATTTCGACTTTGTGGATTCAATCCGTTTGACAGCAATGACCAGTTCCTAACCCAGCCATTTACCTGCTAACAAGATAAGGCAATTACCCACCATTAAATTAATTTTCCCGCTGAAAAATAAACGATTATTAGTATGACTAATAATGAGTACTGTTCAAAGCATGCGCAGAACTGTAAAATTGAGCTTTTAGGATGAGGCGGGGGTGGGGTTAGTTTGAGATAAAGTCTCTCTTAAGGTTATTCTTTTACCAATCATCGAAGAAAACAATAATATCACGAATGATGAATAGGATGAAACTTATTAAAAAAAGTTGTTTGTCGTTCATAAATCCAAGATTATCAAATTCGAAGCATTTTTTCTAGCTCAAAATACATCTCAATAGGCGACGTGTCTGCTAAATGCGTGATCACTTATAGAAGGATCCAGTCGACCCTTAATAACACATACTCCACTCCACCCCAAAATTATATCATACCGGCAGGAATATAACAGTATTGGCTCATAAAAGAATATGTCTGCTCACATTTACTAAGAGTCTTTCTACAATCAAAGACATCTATAGGATCATATTTTGGCATTTTATAAATCAAATTACGAGCACACACGCAGATATAAGCAAATCTCGAATGACATTCCCCCCCCAAAAAAAAAAAAAATAAGAAAAAAAAAAAAACAAAACAAAACAACAACAAACTTATCACTGAACTATCCAATATCCCATCGCTGGCACCATAACATTTTTTTTTTTTGCAACAAGCAAAGAGGTCTAACAGCAGTCACGTCCAAGTGAAGAGAACAATCTCGAACACTTGAGTGAGGCTGGCTTGAGGTCAACGTTTTCCTTATTTTTGTCGATCCTCAATCACCAGTTGTTGTGAACTGCAGGTTTGTTAAAGGCACTATTATCGCAACTAGTTTTCATTCAGTCAACGAACGACCAAACATTCCAGGGGCCCCGAGTGGCCGAGTGGCCTAAAGCACTCACCGTTCCGGATCACTGCCATCTCACCTCTGTCTGCGTGGATTCGAGTCTAAGGCTCGGCTAGCGTGGGTACGTGGGAAAGCCTGCCAGTAGCTTCTCGTGGGTCGGTGGTTCTTCCCTGGTTTTTCCAGGGTTCGTCCTCCACCAGTTATACTGGCCGCCATGAATAACCTATCTTGTGCTGAAAAATGGCGTTAAGCCCTAGAACAACAACAACAACCAAACATTCCAGAGACTCGTGATTCACATTCGTATGATGTACGAGGACGCACTTCTGAGTTGTAGATTTTGGCGTGTACTACTTGGTAAAACAAGACATGACCAACGTACCTAACAAGACCGCTTCGGTGGCCTAAGTGGTTAGGACGTCCGCCTCGGATGCGGAAGGTCGCGGGTTCAGACACTGGTCGAATTATACAAAAGACATAAAAATGGTAATAACTGTCTCGCTTGGTGCCCAGAATTAAGATGTTAATGTAAGGACTGGTCGGCCTGGTGTCAGGATAATGTGACTGGGTGTGACACGATGTTACATGTCTGCTGGACATCACTATTAACAGCTACACTGCAGTCATCTTAGGGATATGATCAAATTGTTAAAGCTACATTAAAAATATCAATCACACACACACACCCCTAATACATACGACGATCCTTATATCAAATTACTAAAAGCTTATACGTGAAAATATCACAAGAATTTGTTATGTTTTTATATTAGAAAGGGTCCACTTTTACCAAACGAATCCATGCTGCCAAAAAGTCACAGGAATACCGTTCATTATAAATAGTCCCGTTCAGGAAACACCGTTCTAATGATATGGAAAACATGGGAACCAGCCTGGAAATGGGCGAATATAACATAGATTATATATGAGTTTTGATGACCAGGATTGGTTAATAATGTAAGTTATGTTTTAGGAAAAAAATCGTTTGAGAGCTTATCCTAGTTGTAAGTGAAAAAGATAGAGACATCGTTTTATTGATGGAATTTCAGTTCTTTTACAGTCTTGAGTTTGGAACACTCATTACTAATATTAGCATCTGACTCTTTGGTGCGGAATTGAAAGCACATGTTTCAAACACATGCACGTCCAGAAAATGCCGTGGCTCATAACCTTTCCTCAATACAGAAACTGACATCCAAGCTTCATCTATACTGATGAATATAGATTTGATCATGAGCACTCAAAACTTTTAAGTTACTGAATTTTTAATATCATTGTGTTTGCATAGGTTTACTATGGGAACTGAACTAGTACCGTGAGTCTTTCAGAAGGGACGCATATTGCTTTTTGGTACGTAACATATAACAGGCACGAGAGTTCGGTGCAGAAGGGATTGGTAATGCCTGTTCATATGTGACCCAGAACAGGCATGAAAACTGCGTGCAGAAGGGATCAATATGACCCATTCTTATGTGATGGAAATCAGACACGAAAAAACTGACTCTAGTAGGAAAGATTCACCAAAGCCTTTGTATGATCAAGCTCAAGATGGCAGCCGTGTCTAGTATAATCAGATGATTGCAAATAAATTTAAATGCGTACCCACTGACCAAGAGTGTGTTGAAATCTTTACTTACAATCATTATTGTACCCTACTTACCCAATAGCGTCGCTAGAAATGCAGACAATCCCACTGCAAACGCTTTATCTGACTGTTGTACACATCTGCAAAAAGATACAAGTTATTTAAAATGAATTTCATTAGTTGCCTGAATAATCTGTAAATGATATCTCTATAACGAGAATAAATTACCTTCAAATATTTTATAAAATGACATTTGTTTTAATAAATATGTTGCTGTTATAAAGAGCTGATACAATGAGACGTGGCAAAATATCCTTTCAAAATGTTTACAAAATCCTCGCTGAATGTTTAAAGCTATATGATAGGTATCTATTAATATATTTGAACCACTTGATGACAAGCCGTCTGTTTAAAACCTTCAACCACACAATATTGTATAAATACAATAGTCAAAAAAGATTTAAAATCTGCTTATTTGTTATTTTATGAAATTATATGGTAACTAGCAGTTCTATCAAGCGTATTGGATTCAGCAGGAGATTGCGTGTGTCAGGGGTTGATTCAGATATCTGCAAACCATAGAAAGAATGCAACAAGTTTGTAACTTTCCTAGGTTCTTTCGACTCGCACTAACTCTTTGCTGAAGCAAATACAACCTTTGCAGATCTGATTGGATGACGAAGAAGTTGAAGAACACTTTTCTTGATCTAGTCATACCGTCATTGGTAAACTACTAACGCAATTGCTGACAACCCCAAATGGATTTCGGAAACCAGGCAAAAGAAATGTAATCTTGTTAGATACGCCGACTTTGAACACTGAAATCAAATATTTTAAACCAAGAAGACTTCAGTAGGTCACTCAGACGCAATTAGATTATCATCTGTTTACAGCCTCCACTGTTTTCAATTAAATAAGTCGTTCATTGTGTTCTTGAGCACTCACTCACGTATAATTAATACTGTTTCATCATCATCATCATCATCATCATCATCATCATCATCATCTTCTTCTTCTTCTTCTTCTTCTTCTTCTCTTCCTTCTCCTTCTTCTTCTTCTTCTTCTTCTTCTTCTTCTTCTTATTATTATTATTCTTATTATTATTATTATTATTAGTAGTAGTAGTAGTAGTAGTAGTAGCAGTAGTAGTAGAAGTAGTAGTAGTATTGTTGTTGTAATTTCCATTATTAAGACATAATGCAATGCCCGGGATATAATCTACGCTTGCATTAATTTATTGTAAGACAATTGATGGCTTTTATTGTTCCTACTAATGGTAGTCAATACCCATCCCATTTTATCAGTGAAGTTGAAATCAGTTAGACGCGGCATAGAACTTTTTCAAACAATACATTCATTTGACAGTCTTTTGAACTTTCATAATTCAACGCTTTATTTTGTGTTATTGTTTGTCTTGTCTCTGTTTTGTAATTGCACTTGACGTAGACTCAATGATCGTATGAAATATTCCATAACATACACAATTTGAAACAAACAAATAGACGATACAGAAAATAATAGAACAGAATCAAACACATATAAAGGCACACACATGTAAATACCTGATGAGGACAGTAAACATAGGCATAATACAGAATGAAGAAAGAAAATTGGTGATCGCCCCTACTGCCAGTGCCGGGAACAGCATTCCACATTCCGACTTGCAGAGACCAGGCATAGCGGTACCATTAACACCTATACAGGAACAGCCTTCAATGGTCTGCAAATTGTAAACGAAAGAAAATGGCGTGCACAGTTTGTATCTGATAGTTACCATATGCCTGAAATAGGGGAAATGGAAGAGCTTTGTGTCTTGAGTAAATAAATAGTCTTATTTCTAGAAACCTTGGTTGTACATGGGCACCGTAACGTTTAATACACGTTGGTCTAAATGGAAAAAAACAACAGCAAAAGCAGAATTTCATTAAAATTAAAACTTTTAAACACAAAATATATCCTTCACAAAGAAATAATTCGTTTAATATCACACACTCCTGCACTTTTCAAGTTGTGTTCGTTTTAAAATAACGGTATCATATTTCATATTGTTTGGCGAAAAACGGGAGCAGGGAGCAATGGTCATTATTTCAGGTCACAAGGTTCAATTTAGCAAGAAACACAAATTTCTCTCACCGATTTATTCATTGTTGCACATCCGGCGTAGCAAGGAGAAAAGTAATTCATACCGTCGGATCCACAAACAGGAAAGTAGTCCCTACTGTCACAGTTACAGATACTTTCACAGGTTTGAGTTGCAGCTGTTGTGTTGACGGCTTTCCGGCTGGAGAAAGACATTCTTGAATGGTATGATGTGGTTGCCAATTAAAAACGTATGTGAAAATATATGACAGAATTAATTATTCCATTTTCCAATCATTAATATCCTTCAATCTGTAGTATCAAAGGATCTAAAACGATCTTAAAACGTATTAATGTGTATATAAAAAGACACAATTAATTATATAATGACTAGTATCGCTCCACGGTCATAGTGGGAGAAGAGATGACAAATGTAGTAGTATTGGTAGTAGTAACAACAGGAATATTATTTTTAGTTTAGTATTGGTAATATTTTTGTCGTGATAAATCTGAGTATGAAACCGTACTCATCATAATCCTTGTTCAATCCCACGAGTGACGGTGTTGGACATCCCAAGAAGAAACCTACACAATTCAGAGCAACTACGACAGAATGCGAAAAGATAAGCAGCTTAAAGCACGTGACTGGGTGGAGCTTGAACTTTGTTGCGACGCAACCGCCAATCACTGTGCCCATAGATGCTGATAACACAGCAACTGCACCTGGAAGAAGTAAAACAATATACACGTGATAGCAACAGGTAGAGCTATGAATATTCATTTCAACAATATTTCATGTATTTTGTATATCCATATATTTTACATTTAGGAACAGTATTTGCCGAGTGATATAAATAAATAAATAATATATATATATATATATATATATATATATATATATATATATATATATATATATATATATATATATATATATATATATATATATATATATATATATATATATATTGCCCTTTCAACGGAGTTACGATATGCTCCAGTCAACTATGTATTGATCGAGTGAATGAACTCCTCTCATCCCTGCGAGTGTGTCAGCTAAAAAATGTAGTTCTATGCATTTTCTTGTTGTTCGAAATTACATATGCAAATTGTTAAGTTTATTGTTTTCTTTTTTAGTTTCTTTTGTTATTCACATTTATTAAATCAATATAGGAACCACTTATCATTTAAAGATGAAAGCTGGTTTTTATGAAGAAAGCAGTGAACTACAAACACGGTTAGCTTTTTGTACACTGAACATGAACTCTCAGGCATTCACGTTCTGGCGTATAGAAATTAGCGTGGAATAGAAACTAAGCGAAATGACGAACCAACAAGAGGTAATTAAATTATTTTAATATATTTACAGTTGATCTAAGTAATTTTTCTGCTTAATTAACACTTATAAAGATTATAAATACTCTCTCTCTCTCTCCTTTTGGACGGTTTGACTTAACTTTACCAATCATTAATAGGTATGACGTAAGCGAAAATCGCCAACGCTCATATTTTCATGTATTTTCGCCCGTATCTAGCTACGATAATCCAGAGAGAGAGAGAGGGGGGGGGGGTTTGGGGGTTGGGGGGGGGGGGTTAAGAACAACATCAGCGCATTAAATACGTTACAGTATGTGTACCTCGTAACCGACAAATTTAACTTATCGTATCGACAGGCTGTTGGAATTATGTATCATTGATATTATGAACACTGTAGATAGATCCCAAACAAAGTGTAAACATACGGTTACGACGAACCATATTCTTGTTGGTTTTAATGTTTTATGGTTTTCGTCCAGCGCAATTTGTTTTTCTCTCTCACTCAAGATTTTTGCGTATTTTTCCCTTACGCACGAGATGGAGTGCTGTGCTGTGCTGTGCTGTGATGTGATGTGATGTGATGTGATGTGATTTGGATTTTTAACGTAGCTTTAACAATTTTTCAGTCAAATAGGCTACGATGTCTGCAATGTGGCAGTTTACAGTGATGTCTAGCACTGGGGCATCATGCCGCAGACATATAGCATAATGTCCCAACCAGTCACATTATCCTGACACCAGGCCTACCAGTCCTTACACTGACCTCTTAATGCTGAGCGCCAAGCGAGGCAGCTGTTAGCACCATTTTTGTAAGTCTTTGGTAAAACTCAACCGGAGATCGAACCCACGACGTATCGCATCCGATGCGGACGCTCGAACCACTAGGCCACCGGAGCGGTGCGAGAGGGAGAGAGAAACAGAAAAAGAAGAAAGGATTCAGATGAAATTGTGTACCATTTTAATTTCATTAGAAAATAGGGATTATTAATACTTGTTATCATTATTTTCATATTTCATTTATGATTGATAATTGATTTATATGCCTGTCATTACAGAGAATCATAAATTCGTGTTCATACGGGATCTATGAAACTCAATGGCGGATGCAGAGGGATATGGGTGGGACTGAGTTAGCGTACCTTACATCCCTCCTTCCTCGCCGCAGTCGTTAAAATGTTTCCTAGAATAAGTTTTTCTTAAACCTTTTTGCTTGAAGGTTGAAATTCTAATAGTGCAGAAGCTTTTGTAGGCTTCACTCTCCTTCAACCGCCACCAAGGGGTGTTATCCCACATACCACGTTTAGGATTCACTGAAGGATATTTCTGGATCCGCCCCAAAACGTGCTATATAATACAGTTACAGTTTACTTATTCTTGCAAGCATCTTATTAAACTTCTTTTTGTTTAGAACTGAAATTCATATTTTGTAGGATTCATGAAATGATGAAGCTTGGAAAATTGAATACACGGCAATGAACGCTGTAGCGAGGCTTGAAAATGGAATGCACGGCAATAGCGAGCCTTCATTGCTTTCTGAATCCTATAATCTTTAATAATTAATTCATATAATAAAATTGTTAGCACTAATGTTATTACAAATTGTTAGCACACTGGTTATTACAATAGTTATGAAATAGTAAGTTTTAAAAAAATTAGTAACATACCTGTATTGTAGCCATTGTAAACAAATACTAACAAACGCATAACAATGGAGCATGACTATATGAATATTTCCTTTAAGATGTCATGATCGCAAAACCTCCAGACTTTGGCATGGCATGATGTGATTTGAACCGATCTAAATTCTTGTTATAAAAGGTTGCTAAAATATGTAATTATTGTCGAGTAAGCATTTCTATATGATCCCATATTTAAGACCTTACCTATTAGAATGTTTGCCTTCCACGTAGGGACATAGAACTCCACTTCCATGTACTTGCTAGAGAATGCCACCATCCCGGCCACATTGAACATCAGCAAGCAGTTTCCCAGAATCAACAGCACGAAAATGGAGTTGAAGGAAAGTCGGTGGAATATTTTCACAACATCTTGTAAAAAATCGAAACAAAATTCAAACACATACTATTTTGTCAATTATACCTTAAATCTTCATGATAGCGACATACGTAAAAAATACTTACAAATAATCACCCCAAATACGTGCCATAAATTCTGGAACATACTGAGTAAATAGAGTTTTTAAAGGCATTTACGGTATATTTGATACATAATATATGTATAGAGTTTTTAAAGGCATTTACGGTATATTTGTTACATAATATATTTATAGAGTTTTTAAAGGCATTTACGGTATATTTGTTATATAATATATTTGTAAGTTCCATCACATAATACTTATTGCAGAAACAACATTGAAATAACCATAGCAGATACGATAACACATCACAGCTGCTTGTATTTCAAACCAGATGGCATTAAACTGGCTCACGTGCTATGAGTAGTATAGGGGGTAGGATTAGCGTCAATGGGAATTAGCATTAAAAACACCCTTGGGTCACTTTAGCGTCAAGGGAAATTTAACATGGAGAAAAATCGTGGGTCTGATTAACGTCAAGGGAAATTAACATGGAGAAAAAATCTTGGGTCGGATTAGCGTCAAGGGAAATTGAACATGGGATTTTTTTTTTTTTTTTTTTAAATTTTTTAAATTTAAAAATTTAAATTTGAATTTAAAAAAAAGGGGTAGGCAATGGAAAGGCTATCTCTTTTCGAGATATATGGCTGGCCCTGAAAAGGGCCTTTGGTTTATGTTAATATGCCCTTAACATAAAGGGCATTTGCGACATCTTCTTGTCCTCAAACTTCGTCTTACAGCAGGGCCATACATCAGAGTCCTCTTGAGGCAACCTTGTCTCTCTATATAGACTCTTCTTATCCACAGGCTGCTGCTGGTCCTGTGGACAACGGTCCACTTGGATCGGACATACATGAGCATGTCCGTCCTGAACATCATTGTTGACACAAGGGTTGAAGATTCAACGTCGGTCCACATGTTGAGGCTCCGAGAATAGGTGAATCAATGCATTGAACTGCGCTTATTTATAGGGACAGAAAGGATTGAAACGGATTGAGTTCATTCACCAATCCGAACACGCGTTACAGAATTCAGTCAGCCCGCATCCAATCCGAAGAGAACAGTCTGTGACGTCACGTAGTCAATATAGATTCGCTAGCGCTTGTGTGCAGTCAATCTATGCGACAGTGATTCAACATGACGGAAACTCAGAAAACGATCCAATGGGGTGCACCAACAGGGGAGACCGCCCAAGGGAACCCGGACTTACGTTCAGAAGAGGTGAATTGGGATTTTGTGGATTTTCTCTCCTCGCAAGAATTTGTTCCGGAACCTTCGTTATCTTCTTCATTACCGCAAGTGGAGAATTTTAGACAGAGACAGAAAGAAGAATTGGAGAAATTTATACAACGACAAAAGGAAGCGGAACAAGCTTTTCTCCTACAGCAGCAAGAAGAAGAAGAGGTAAGAAAAAAACAACAGCAACAACAGCAAGAAGAAGTAGCAGCAAAAAAACAAGAGGGTGAAAATCAAACGGTCACGGTACTGTTGGACATTTTAGCGGAGTTAAGAAGTCTGAAACAAATGTATCAGACTTCTTTATTACGACCGAAGAGAATACTACCTTCCCGAGCTAAACACGTCAACCCTGTGACTAAGCCTACCGTACCACCCTTAGTGATTTCAACCCAATCATCATCAACATTACGCAGTTCAGAAGTAGGCCTTGGCCGTGGCAAAGGCATAAGGCAGTTAAAGTTGATTGGTTAAACTCACCCCTGCACCGAAATAAAAAAGGCCCTTTTCAGGGCCAGCCACATTTCTCGAAAAGATATACAATTTCAAATTGCCAATAACTCAAAAAAATATTCAACAGCCCATTTTACCCTATAGTACGTGTCTGTGTATGAGTGCGTGAGTGTACGTTCTTATTTTAAAATCAAAACTCAAAGACACTTACCTTATATCATTAATTTATTCTTTTATCATTGTTACAATCCAATTCACAATTCATAACACAACACTTTAATTAAAAGTTCATTGATTTCTTCTTTTCTCCTGTTTAGTCTCACTGTTTTTTGAATTTCTTCACCGTCACACTCTTTTCCTCTTCTTCTTCCTCCTCGCTTTCTTCCCTTCTTCTTTTTTTCTCCTGTTTCTTTTTCTTCACCTGTCTTCTTTCTTCCTCAGAAGAATCCCTCTCTTCCTCTGAAGAATCCCTCTCTTCTTCTGAAGAATTCCTCTTTTCTTCTGACTCCTCTTGTTTCTTTTTTGGGCAATCTGGAGACCAATGTCCTTTTTCTTTACAATAATAACAGGTATCTTGACTTTTGTCTTTTTTATCCCCTGTTTTTTTTCTTTTTTGACGGTCTGGACATTCTGAAGACCAATGCCCTTTCTTCTGACAGATATAGCAAGTATCCTGACTTTTATCTCGAAAGGAAGGAGAGTAGTCCGTAGGCTGGTCTGAAGAGAATTTTCTAATGACCCCTCGCAAAGCTCTGACGAAACGTTCGATTTGGTTAGTCTCTTCCATCGTTGTGCTCGGCTTGAGAGTGAAATGAATAGTGAAAGAACAAGACACACACCCTTTTATATACGCTAGTCTGCCATGACTATAAATTAGTCTATGGTGTTTGAACTTGAGTCATTTGACGTTTTTCACTCAAGATGAAACGATCCTATTCATTTGAGAGGAAAGAAAAAGAAAGTCAGAGGCAGAAACGTGATCTATCGCCTCGTACCAGGGCTGAAATCTTGGCACAAATTCATGCCAGTGATTTTGAAGAGGACATGAGTGAACCAGAATCCCAACCCTCTAAACCAAGTTCGTCACCCTTACTCAACCCTGAAAAATACTATTCCATTCGAGAGACGGAAAAGCGCTCCTCTAGAAAATTTAGAACCACGGCTTACACCTACACGGTGAAGTTTAAAGATTTCAAGTCCGACGTACCCTTGGAGAAAGCAGAAGGGTTCATCACCGAGATGTGGGATTCTTTGCTCACTTCACTCAAGCGACAATGTCAAGCCAAAGAAGACGATCGCTTGACACTATCCATAGATCACGACGGTTTGAAATCCCCTGTTTGGATTGAGTTTAGCAGACCCGCACAACTAACCCCTTCCAAAATCATGGACAAGATTCAACACGTGCAACAATCTAATGACCAGTTTGACATCACCGATGGTAAAGCCACACTGAAAATGGCTCACGTCTCTCTTCCTCAAGGGACTGGACAACGCAATAAGGTGTTATTGGTGAACGAACTTCGCAGTACCAAAAAGAGCCTCGTCCAAATTCACAACCCTCAAGACCAGATGTGTTTAGCCCGTGCCATCGTGGTGGGACGAACCTATGCCAACAAGAACGAAACGGTAGAATGGAAAAGAACCTGGAAAACTATTCAACAATCCGATCGAGCCAAACAACGAAACGAAGCAGAACTCCTGTTGCAACAAGCCGGCCTGTCCAAAGACATACCCTGTGGCATTCCTGAAATGCAAAAATTGCAAGATGTCCTAGCTCCACGCTACACCTTGAAAGTACACCCTCAAGAAGTGCGCGGACCTCTGTTGTTTCGAGGCCAAGACTTTAAGGACGGAAAATACATTCACCTTTATCATCACGATGACCATTTCGATACCATTACCAGTATCACTGGATTCCTGGGATATGTTTATTATTGTGAGAAATGTGACCGTGGTTATAATAATCGAGAGCAACACAAACATTGTGGATCGAAATGCCCAGGATGTTTGGCCTCTTCACCCTGTCTGAGCGAAGAACCAGTGCCTTGTTCCACTTGTCTGCGCACGTTTGTCAGCCCTACCTGTTACCAACAACATCTGAAAACTCCTGAGATTGTGCCCTACGTGTGAACAAGTCATACGTACCAATAATACCAAGGCACACATATGTTCAGGAAAGAAAAAATGTCACATTTGTCACCACATCGTCGACTTGGAACACCAATGTTACGTGCAAAAATACCAACCCCCACCAGAGAAAGAGGACGGTCACAAAAATAAAAAAGGCAATTTCATCTTTTTCGATTTCGAATGCATGCAAGAGACTGGCATTCACATTCCTAATTTCTGCGTGGCTCATCGAGCGTGCGAGAAGTGCATTCAAGAACCTATCTTCAGTCATTGCCCTCACTGCAGCAAGATTCCCGGAGGGCGTGAAAAAATCTTTCGAGGACCGAACACGTTAGCCGATTTTGCCCAATGGGTCTTAGACCCCGTCGACAAGACGTGGAGCCAAGAGGACATCGAACGTTACGGAGATTGTCATCGTCATGCCACGGTGATGGCTCACAATTTCTCCGGATACGATGGACAGTTTCTTTTGAGGTACTATACGGAACAAGGCACCGAGCGTCCTAAAGTGACTTTGAACGGAGCCAAAATCATTTTCATGCAAGTGGGACAAGTACAGTTTAAAGATTCGATGAGTTACTTGGCCATGCCTTTGAGTCGAATGCCTAAAACGTCTGGAATGACAGAAATGGCTAAAGGGTACTTTCCACACTTTTTCAATACGGAAGCCAACCAACATGCTGTTCTACCCCATTTACCAGAGGCTCACTATTACGACCCCGACAACATGCGTACCGAACAACGAGAAGCTTTCTACGCTTGGTACCAGGCTCACGCCTCTGACCCCTTCGACTTTCAGGAAGAAATGCTAAAGTATTGTCGTTCCGACGTGGACATTTTACGGCGTTGTTGTGGAAAATTTCGAGAACTGTTCATGGAACACGGAGGGGTCGATCCTTTGAAAGAAGCTTGCACCATTGCCAAAGCGTGTTCCTTAGTGTACCGCCAACGATTCATGCCTGAAAAGACCGTGGATGTCATCAGTCCTCAAACGACCCACTATGTCAAACGTCAATACTCGGTCAAAGCCCTACGTTGGTTACATTACTTGTGCGACAAGGAAGACAAGTGGATTCAGCATGCCCGCAACGGAGGGGGCGAAAAGACCATCGGAACGTATTCGGTCGATGGCTGGGACTTAGAAAACCCCAAGATCGTGTACGAGTTTAACGGTTGCTTATTTCACGGATGTCCCGTTTGTTACCCTGACCGTGACACTAAAAATCAGTTTTTACAACGGACCATAGAAGACTTGTACCAGGACACTTGTCAGCGACGCTTAAAGTTAGAACAGGAAGGATACCAAGTGGTGGAAATGTGGGAACACGAATACGATCACCGTATGAAAACCGATCCCGAGTTTAAACGTGCCGTGGAAAGTTACAAGCTGATGGACCCCCTAAACCCGAGGGATAGTTTGTACGGAGGAAGGACCAATGCCACCTGTTTGCTGTACCAAGCCGACGAAGAGAAAGGAGAAGAAATCAAATACTTGGACGTGTGTTCGCTGTATCCCTACGTGTGCAAATATTGTCGCTTTCCTGTAGGGCACCCGCAATTGCTGACGGAACACATCGACCTGAAAAACATTCGACAATACGAAGGTTTGATCAAGTGTAAAGTTTTGCCTCCCACGAACCTATACCATCCCGTCTTACCTCACCATTGTCAAGGCAAACTGATGTTTCCCTTGTGCCGTACTTGTGCCGAAACGTGCAACCAGGACCAACCTTGCCATCACAGCCAGGATGAACGGGCCTTGACGGGAACCTGGGTCAGCGTAGAATTGTTCAAAGCTCTGGACATGGGATACCAACTGTTAGAAGTGTACGAAATTTGCCACTTTCCCAAGACACAACAGTACCACAAGGGTGACCCTACTCAGAAAGGCATTTTCGCCGACTACGTGGATGCCTTTTTGAAACTGAAACAAGAAGCCAGCGGCTATCCTTCCTGGTGTCACACTCCCGAAGACCAAATACAATTCAAAGAGAAATATCGGGAACAAGAAGGCATCACTTTAGACCACATCGAGAAAAACGAAGGCAGGCGATCGTTTGCCAAAGTGATGTTAAATTGCTTGTGGGGTAAAATGGCACAACGACCGTGTTTACCCAAGACGGAATATTTGACAGAACCTTCCCGCTACTTCCAGATGATTCACGACAAAACCAAATACGTGAAACACGTGGACGTCGTTCGAGAGAATTTAATCTTGGTCAATTACGAAGAAGATCTGGACTTTGTACAAGACGACCCTTTTGGAAATGTCATCATTGCGGCTTACGTGACAGCTCATGCTCGCTTAAAATTGTACGAAGCTTTAGAACTGTTAGGGGAACGCGTCCTGTACTTTGACACGGACAGTTGCATTTACATCCATCACCCGATTCAACATCACCCTGACATCGAAGGAGACCGTTTAGGAGCCTGGACAGACGAGCATCCCGACGACAAGATTCTAAGTTTCGTCAGTGGCGGTCCCAAAAATTACGGCTACGAATACCGGGACAAACAAGGAGAAGTGCACACGACGTGCAAAGTGAAAGGACTGACTTTGAATCATCGTACCAGTCGTGTGGTCAACTTTGACGTATTGAAAGAAGCCTTGCAATCGGGAGAGGATGGAAACTTTAAAGTGACCACTCACCAACCGAACAAGATTGTACGTTTACCCACTCACCACATCGTCAGTCGACCTTTGGAAAAAGTTTATCAAATCGTGTACCAGAAGCGAGTTCGACTTCCCAATCATTTTACCTTACCGTATGGACACGTTGGTATAAAACATTGGTTGTAAGAGGATAGTCACCCACCAGAAAGATGACTTCGCCACAGCAAGAATCGAGTGAGAAACCCGATGAGAACTCCAAGTTCAAACCCTACCATTTTCCAGTCTTCTTACCTGACTATTGTGATTGTGCCCGTCGATTGGACACGTTTCAGAAATGGCCTACAGATAGGGAAGGATTACCTTCTTCGCATGTTTTAGCTAGAACAGGATTTGTCTACTTGGGACCTGAGTCAGGATTGGGATACGAGGTACAGTGTTTCGCTTGCGGACTGAAGTTACGAATGGATCTATGTATCTATAAAGATTCAGCTATTCTGGAACATACTCAATGGTCTCCGCACTGCCCTTACCTTTCTATGGCCTTTCCACCCATCACACTACGGTACAATGTTGACGGTACCTTAGAGACGGTACCTTCCAGAACAGGACATAAAAAACGTAAAAAAGGAAAGATGTACAAGCTGGAGACTGCATTGCGACTAGTATAAAAAGGGGGCTATGGTCAAGATCGATAGTTCATTGTGACTACCAAGACCGAACGAACAAGATGAGTACTTTCAGAGAAACACAGAACAAGTTGTTTAGAAGGGCACAATTCAAGTGTGAGGCTTCGGAAGTGGAATGCGATTGTGAGCCTTGCGATGGGTACGATGCTGTACGTTGTGATCTGAGCGATGCCGTAAAGCATCATGGGAACTTTAGTGTCCCTACCCCTATCATGGAAAGTGATGCTGTGCGTGTCAAACCTGTGGGATGCGAAAGCGATGCTGCTCGTCCTCTTTGACATTTTACTGGGTTTCGTTTTAAAGGGGAATGTTCACCTTCACGTCTACCCCCCTACGGATGTCATCCAGCCCTGAGCAAACTCCTACCCATGTCACTCAACCCTCATCGAAACGAACCTGTGAAAGACGAATATTCGTTTCCTGTGCGTTTGTCGGAATACTGCGACTTTGAAAATCGTCTTCAATCGTTCAAAGGAAAATGGCCTAAGTATCTGGGAGGACCGACCCCTGAAGAATTAGCCAGAGCCGGATTTTTCTACTTGGGCGAAGGAGATAAAGTCAAGTGCTTCAGTTGCGGTGTGTCACTTCACCACTGGGAACCGCAAGATTCGGCCTACGTTGAACATGCTCGATGGTCACCGAATTGTCATTACTTACCCTTAGTGGGACCGAGACATTGAAGTAACTTACCATGTCGTTGACGAAGAAGAAACCAGATTGGTTAGGAGTCAAATGTTGGACATCACCGAGACCAGTATTTAAACTTCATTTCAAAAACGATATTGAATCATTACCTAAAGAACTACAAGAGAAGATTTACAAGGAAGTTTGGCAGGGGTTTGCCAGAGTGAAATCTCAATGGGTCACTGTAGAACTTTTGTGTCGAGAAATTCATAAGAGGAAAGTGAAAAAAGTCAACCAGTGTGTTAGATTTCTTTGGGTCAAGGGTGCATTCCTCCTATTGTATCGCTTTAGACCGTTTACATCAAAAGAGTTCAGTGACATTCTTGGACGTTACCCTGAATGGCAGTGGTCAGAAATTACTCACTATGTGGATTACTTTTGTGAATTGTACGGACTGACCTATTCATGAATACTTTACAAGAGAACATTCGTGCTTTGCCTGTAGAGTTGAGAGAAAGGATTTACCGAGAGCTGGTCAAAATACAAGTGAAACGTAAAGAACAATTGCATCCGTTACGTCACCGGTGTTTGAACCACTGGTACCTGAAGGCTATACAAGGACTGATTGAGCTGAAACTGTTCCATTGGACAGACATTGATCAACGACCTCCTGGTTATAAAAAGGAATGGTTTGGTATTGACGATTCTATCTACTACATTGTAAACGTACTGCATCGAATTCCAGAGGAAGAGTTAACGAATTACCAACATCTTTCATGCAATGTGAACTTGGTGAAAGAGGAAACTTCTGGACGAATTGTAATGTGTAGATTAGTGGTGAAACGATTTAGATTCGACAATGAATTAAAACCATGTTTGTGCAAACAGTACATTTCTTGTGTCAGACCAAAGAGGATTTAGTATGACCTATTCATGGATACTTTGCTAGAGAACATTCGTGCCTTGCCTGTGGAATTGAGAGAATGCATTTACCGAGAGCTGGTCAAAATACAAGTCAAACGTAAAGAACAATTGCATCCGATACGTCACCAGATCTTTAACCACTGGTACCTGAATGGTATAAGAGAACTGATTCGTCAGAAATTCTTTCAATCGTCAGACATTGTTCAAAACTTTGAGGTCGCTAATGATCGACATGTTCATGATTATGGTTACGATCAGTATTTACCACCTCAATGGCCTTAAATGGTCACGAAAAACTCCTTTTGCTCAAAGCCTTGCGTTTTCATCTGGATACTTCTCGACCTCAACAGGAAAAAAAGATTCGTCAACTTTTAGCTACCCAAGACGTGTATGACGATGTGTGTGTAGCTTGTGACTTACATCCCCATTGGACAGATGTCCGTGCCTGGAAAGAATGGGGTTTTGAGGCTTGGACCCAAGAAGTGGCCCAGTATGCACGAGAGTTGTTCAAGGAAAAAAGTTACTTTTCAACCCGTGTTAGTGACGGTGCCAGAAGAACCCGTCACCCAGGACAGGACTGTCGTGGACAGACCTGAAAGACCCTTTCGGGAGGACACTTGTGTGACCTTACCCCCTACTATAGAACTGGTTAGAACTTTACCCAAAACATGTTGTACAGACACTTGTTTTTATTCCACGTTCATAGTTATCATGTGCCTTTTATCCTTGTACTTAAGCATTTGGCTTTTATGTATTTTTGTCTTTCGTATTCATGTTTAAAAAAAACATTCAATAAACGTGTTCTGAAAAAGTATATAAACTCTTGTCTTGTTTGTTTTCGTGTCACAAGTGACATTTCTCACACCATGGCTACCTCTGCTGTCTCTGCTCCCTCTTCCTCTACTGTCAAAGTCATCGACGAACACTTAGATCGTGCCAGTTGGGAGGCTTTGTATCTTCGCCATCCCTTTAACATGCTCATTGCTGGACCTAGCGGTTCAGGCAAAACCGAATTCGTCAAACGTTTGATCGAACATAAACATCATTTGATCGATCGGCCCCCTCAACGGATCGTGTGGTGTTACAAAGAGTGGCAATCGGCGTACAGCCTCTTGCGAGAAAGTCAAGGCGATTCCATCGTGTTTGTGGAAGGCATTCCTAAAGAAGACGACGGCATCGTCTCTGACTCCCGTCAAACCCATTTGGTCATTTTCGACGACATGTTAGGAGAAGACGAAGAAGAAATTAAATTGTGGTTCACGCGCAAAGGGCATCACCGTAATGCCAGTGTCGTTTACGTCACCCAAAATTTGTTTCAACAAAGTAAAGCCCATCGCACCATCAGTCTCAATGCGCATTACGTGGTCTTGTTTAAAAGCCCTCGAGATAAATCGCAAGTGCAAGTCTTAGCCAAACAGTTAGGAACGCCTTGGCTGACTCAGGCGTACGACGATGCCACTCAAACGCCACACGCCTATTTACTCGTCGATTTGAAACCTACGACCCCCGAGGATTTGCGATTTCGTACCCACTTGTTTCACCACTGGTGCCAAGATGGAGGGCCTGTCCTGTACACGTCTCCGTCCTCGACTTCATTTCACTCCCCATGAAAAAATCTATAAAATCCTCAGACCCTTTTTCGTCTGTCTCACACAGTGTGAACATGACGTCCCTTCAGTCGCATCTTCCCGTCAAATTGATTCGTGCCTTGTATGGCATCAGTCGAGAAAAAAAATCCACAAACACGAGCTCGTGTCTTAGAAGCTAGTCTCAAAGAAGTCTTACGATGGTTCACGGTGACGGCACGTCAAATACTCCAAGGAATCATTCAGATTCCTCATCAAACCAAACGCTTTTTCGATCGGAACAAAGTCGCTTTGGTCCAACTGGCCGATCCCCGCATCGACACTCAAACCAAAAAACAAATCATTTTGAAACCTGGAGGGAGCGGTACTCTAGGAGGGGTCATCATTCGCTCACTCTTAAGATGGGATCCTAATGCCCCCAAAGTTGTCCCCAAGACAAAAGTCCAACGAAGCCCCAAGAAGAAAAAGAAAAAGACCAGGTCCCCAAAGAGAAGAACTTCTCCAGTGGCGGGACCCTCCTCTTACCAGACACCACCCCGGAAAAAGAAAAGAAGCCCCCAGAAAAAGAAACAGAGAAAAAGTCCTCAGAAAAAGAAAAGTCCACAGAAGAAAACTAGTCGCAAGAGAGGCACTTCGGCCAGGACGCAACCTTACACTCGCAAACCACGACCTGCCACAGCGGTGACTGCGTCTCCGGCAGCCTCACGTTTGTCCACTTCTCCGTTGATGTCACCAGGAACTGAAGAGTACTTGGAGACGTTGATCACACCAAGAACTTCTCCGTTGATGACCCCCAAAAGAACTTCCCCAGTGGCAGGACCCTCCAATTTAGCGGCAGTGGCTGCTGCTCACAAAGTACCTTCTCCCAAAATCAAAGTCCATGAAAGATCGGGCATGTTACAAAGTTTACTGGATTTGTCCAAGCAAGAACTGGCTCGATTTAGCCCGTTGCGTACCCCTGCACGACGTGTCATGCCTGTCCTCAAACTGATACGACGTAAAGACAATCAGTGGCGACGCGTTCCAGTATAAAAAGACCTGTGACCAAGTCGGGGTATCAGTGAACTTGTAAAAGATGTCACCTCCAAGAAGCCACAAAAGAAAGAGACAAAGGCAGACGCGTCATCCGACAAAGCGCTTAGCCAAGCCAAAAAAAGACACAGTCGTTCCAAGAAAAAGAGGCGTCAACAAAGGGGAGGATTCCTTGGCGATTTTGGGAAAAACATTGTCACCTTTATGACAAAGCGATAGTCCCAGAAAAAAGATAAAAGGGTGTGTGTTAAGTCATCGACGTTAGTGTCTGTTTGGTGAATGTCCCGGAACCCACAAGCAAAGATGTCACCCTCCAGAAAACCCCAAGGAAAGAAAAGAAAAGGACTACCACCACGTTTAGCCAAACATGGGGACATGTTATCTGTCGTGTCCAAAGCTTCTCCACCCCTACGAAAAAAACTCATTCAAACGGCCTCCAAAGAGGTCATCGATACCGTGTGCGAATGTTGTTTGAACGTTTTGAAAGGCACGATCCCTTTGTCCAAACACCAGAAACAATGCTTAGGCAAACATCGTCACGTTCTTCGGAAAATGGTTCAAAAGAAAATTCCCATTCGTCAAAAAAAGAAGATGTTGGTCCAACGTGGAGGCATTTTACCTCTCTTGTTAGGCCCCATACTGAAAGGAGTCTTGGGAACCATGTTGGGAGGACTGGTGGGAGCAAGATAAAAAGGCCCTCGGAAGTCCCAAGATCTCAGAATTGACCCCTGACAACCCCATGGAAGGACGAAAACTAGCTTTAGTGCCTTACAAATGATGGATGGAATACCATCGGTGGCAAGAACAACGCACCCCGCATTTACCTCCCAATCCCAATTTGAGCGAGATGTCCCAGTTACAACACGAATTGCAATCCTTGATGGATCGCCAAGATTTGTCCGAAACAGAAAAATCGCAAAAGTACGGTCAACTCTTGCAACGACTGCAACTCTTTCACCAGAAAGCTTTAGACGAAACAGCTTTACCCACTCTGAAAGATTTTAAGACCATGATGAAAAGTCCAGCACCATCATCATCATCATTACCACCACCACCAATACCATCCCCAACGGTCACCAGAGATGCTACCCCACAAAGACCTGAGGAAGAAGAGATGCGCGAGGTGTTTCAAACACCGTCAGCAGCTCCCATTTCGAGTAAGATTGCAGCATCCTTGTTGACCCCGTCCCCCACACCCCAACGAGAAGAAATGAAAGCTTGGGTTAAAAAGATGATGTCCACGCCTCCTTCGACAGAAGTGAAAAAGAAAGAAGGGAAACCAGAAGCGAAAAAAGAAAAGAAAACCAAAGCCATTCCATTGCCACCTCCACCACCACCACCACTACTACCTTCGACTTCTACTCCCGTAGCCCATCGGACACGTAAATCCGTTTCTAAACCACCCTTTCGACCCACCCAAAGTAGCATCACCGAAGAGTGGGTGACTTATTAACACACAAAAAATGGAAAAAGTCTTAGCCAGCATTTACTACCATCCCTCCCATCCTGCAGGTTACGCAGGAGTTCAAAAATTGTATCGTGCTGCCAAAACGCGACTGAAAAGTCTCCGTTTACCTCAAGTGCAACGATGGTTACAAGAACAAGCTACCTACACTTTACACAAACCCATTCGACGCAAGTTTGCCAGAAGTCGCACCCGAGTGGAAGGCATCGATCATCAATGGCAAGCCGATTTAGCCGATGTCCCTCATTTGGCCAGCTACAATCGTGGTTACAAATATTTGTTTTGTGTCATCGACGTCTTTTCCAAATTTGCCTGGGTCGTGCCCTTGACTTCCAAATCGAGCAACGAGTTAGTGCGAGCCCTGCAACGGGTGTTGAAACAAAGCGGTCGTCGCCCTCTTCGATGGCAAACGGACAAAGGCACCGAATTTCTGAACCAAGCTTTCCAAAAAGAATTAAAGAAACGTGACATTCATTTTTTTACCACCGAGAATCCCGAAACCAAAGCCAGCATCGTGGAACGTTTTCAACGCACTTTGAAAGAACGCATGTGGAAATATTTTACGCATCACCACACTCTGAAGTACATCGACATCTTACCGCACCTGGTGCAAGCGTACAACCAATCTTACCATCGAAGCATCGGACGTGACCCGCAAGACGTGACTCCCGACAACGAAGTGCTGGTGTTTGAGCGTCTGTTTGGTACGTCCCCGACGAGGGCTGTCCCCAAGAAAAGTGGAGAGTTGGCCGTAGGAGATTGGGTGCGCATTGGCAAAACCAAACGCACTTTCGACAAAGGTTACTTACCTAACTGGACGACCGAATTGTTTCGCGTCACTGGACGAGTGCATGGCCGTCATCCTACCGTCTATAAATTGGAAGACATGAACGGAGAAGTACTCAAAGGAACGTTTTATTTGCCCGAGTTACAACGTGTCACCAAAAAAGAAGACGACGTGTACGACATCGAAAGCATTCTCGAACGCAGAACCCGTAAAGTGGGCAAACGACGTGTCAAAGAAGTCAAAGTACGTTGGAAAGGATATCCACCCAGTTTCGATTCTTGGATCGACGCTTCGCAAGTCATCGACTATAAAAAGAAGAAGTGACCATCATGCCCTTTCACACAGCAGACGCAGCTACGTCGACCAGTCCTTCTTCACCTAGTTCTTCTGTGCAAGATTTACAAAAACAACCCTTGTGGGTGTGGTGTGGAGAATGTGTGCCTAAAACGCAAATCGTCTTTTTCTGCCAAATCTTCGTGGTGTATTGTGTCATCGGGGCAGCCATCGCCAATTTGAGTTTGCAACAAGGAGACAAACAATTGTGGACCATTTTATTCAGCAGTTGCATCGGTTACCTGCTTCCCAATCCCTCCCTGAAATTCTCCTCGAACGGGAACGTTGTGTCCAGTGCCAGTGTCAGTGCCAGTCACCAGTCCAACCAGAATCAGAAACCCATTTTGGGCGGAGACACGCCTCTGACGTCCATTAATATCCCCTCGGACAGCCACAGAACTCTAGAATTATGAGTCACCAAAACCAATTTTACTTAACCTTACCCAGTGACAGTTCCATGGAGGTGTTTCCCAACAACACGTTGTGCTGTTACACGGCCAAATTACCTCAAGCCATCCCCTTAGATCACGAAGCCCATTGGGAAGTGGCTTTAGTGGAAATGATTCACCCAACCCAAGTCCACAATGTCATTCCCAATCAAAATTATTTTAAGGTGGAAGTTCATGACAAACAATTGCAAGATGAGTTGGATAAGATTGGCACATATAGCAATAGAACCTATGATGAGAAAACTAAAACGTGGACCTACAACTTGTTCATTCTCCCAGGCTATTATTTCAGTGGTCATCATTTGGTCAGCGCCATAGCCTCCAAGTTTAATGGCGTGTTCCATAAAGCTTTGGGGAATGTCCAAAAAAGTGTCACCCTGGAATACCACAAAATAGCTCGTCGCTTTCTGATGAAATTTTCTGAGGGGTCCAAAAAATTCATGTCTTTCTTATTTTGTCCTGAATTGTTTGACATATTGGGCGGTGACACGGAGATGACGAAGAAAGGAGAACAAAAAAAATCCCCCGAATTACCAGTCATTTATGACAACGAATCTTTTGCCAAGTATTTTCGTACCCCGGTAGAACTGAACCAAGGACTGAATTTGATCTTTGTGTATTCCGATGTGGTGGAATACAACGTGGTGGGACACACCTCCGTGCCGTTACTGCGTGTCATTCCTTTCAAAGTGGATTCTGCCACAAACGCTGACGAGGAAGGTGGAAACACTTATCACGTCCACCGCGAATTTGTCCATCCTCACTATTTACCTGTCAGCAAGTCGTATTTGGACACGGTCAACATTACTATAAAAGGAGATTTGGGACAAAATATTGCATTCACCAAAGGAAAAGTCACGGTGAAGCTCCATTTTCGAAAACGGTTCTCTCACGACTCGTAAGCAAGTCATGTATCCAGTGTACCGAGGGGTGGCTCGACAACGAGGACACGGTTTAGGAGACATGTTAAAATCGGCCTTTCGTTCGGTGGCCCCTGTGTTGAAACCGATGGTGACACGCGGATTGCACGCCTTGAAAGATGCGGCACTGACGCAAGGCAAAGAATTTCTCCAAAATGTCATCATCGACAAACAAAACCCTAAAGAAGCCTTCATGAGGGCAGGCAAAAATGTCTTGCTGCAAACGGGTAAAGACATTTTGGGCCGACGAGACACACCTATAAATGCCCTGCACGCTACCGAATCAGGCATTCAGCAAGGACAAGGCAGAAAGAGACGACGAAGAAGAAAACACCCTTTCACCAGACTTCAAGCTAGAAAGGCCAAGAAAAGAAGAACCGTTCGAGACTTAGACGTTTTCGATTAGTGAGAAAGAACAGAAAAAAAATGATGCACCGAGAGTCATGTGCTTGTTCCAAGACGGAACTGGATCTGTTTGCCATGCCCCCCACCATGATGACCATGCAAGAATCCCAATGGGTGGAATTTCTTCCTATCTCCTCTTTGACTGATTCCGCTCCCATCGAGTTTGAAATCAAAGGACAGCCCGAAGATTACATCGATCTGAATAGCAGTTACTTGTATTTGAAAGTGAAAGTGGTCAAAGTGGCGGACAACACTAATCCTGCAGTCGATGCTAGAGTAGCTCCTGTCAACAATTTCATGCATTCCTTGTTCAGTGAAGTGGACTTGTACTTGAATAACAAACTAGTCAGCAGCAGCATGGATACTTACCCGTATCGTGCCTACTTGGAAAATCTCAAGACGTACGGAAAAGAAGCCAAGAATACTCATCTGGATGCTTGCGTGGTATGGAAACCTGACACGGCCGGTGCAAACACGTTTAACGACACAGCCCTGACAGAAAATGCGAATGCTCACAATGTGGGGTTTAACACACGTAGAACTAAAATTCTGCAAGGGCGAAGTTTAGAACTGATGGATCGTTTGCATTTGGACATGTGGTTACAAGAAAAGTATTTGCTGAACGGCGTGGATATCCATCTGAGACTGAATCGTAGCAGTGCCACTTTCCATTTGATGGCTCATATTGGTGATGATATCCCTTCTTACAAAACTATCATTCAAGAAGCCAGACTCTACGTGCGTCGTGTGGAAGTGTTGCCTAAAGTGGGAAACGACATCAGTCAAACGTTGAGCAGAACGACCGCCAAGTATCCCATACGACGCGTGGAAGTGAAAACCTTCACCATTCCTGCTGGACAGCGATCCATGATCCAAGATCATCTGTTCCAAGGACAGTTACCCAAACGTTTGATTGTTGGTATCATCAAGAATTCAGCCTTCAACGGAGCCTACGATCAAAATCCTTTTGAGTTTAAACATTACAATGTGTCCAAGATCGAAGTCAGTCGCGACGGCAAGAATTTGTGTACCCGACCTTTCGAGCCTAACTTTGCTGACAGAAATTACTTGAGATCGTACTTGTCCCTGTACGAAGCCACCGGTCAGTTAGGGACCAACACCAGTCACGGCATTGAGTACAACGATTATGACGGAGGCTACACTTTGTGGGCTTTCGATTTCACTCCAGACCAAGGCAGCGACGAGGGACATTTCCACCCTATAAAATCTGGCCAGATTCGTGTGGAAATTCAGTTTGCAGAAGCTTTACGTGCAGATAACACAGTGAACGTCATCCTGTATGCAGAATTCGATAATACGATAGAAATCAACAGTTTGAGAGAAGTCATTCTAGATTACTAGAAGCCATGGAAGACTGTTATCCCTCTTTACCTAGTGGAGACACTTTGGACATGAAATGTGAGGAGACCGTAGAAAAAGAAGAAGAAGTGATCATGATGAAATCAAGATGGCCAGAACAAGAAGCCCATTTAGTCTCCTGTTTTGCCAAACACTTGGTCGATAAAATGACGGAATTGATCAAGAAAAATTGTTATGGATGTCAAAACGATCATCCCAGTCAAATTCAACACGATAAATGCCTGATGTTGAGTCAAGAAGAAAAATTGGACGAGTATCTGGACGAAGCTTGGAGTCTCATCTCGAACAAAGACGTGTTGCATCAGTGGTATAAAGACTTGCGTGAACATTCTTGTCCACCATTAACCACTCAAGAGATCCATCGTATCGAAGCTCTCCTGAATCAGAGTGAGGAAACAGAACGAATAACCGTTTATTCGTCAGACATTTTCAAGCAAAAAGTCAGGATCGAATTGACGACTTATTATTACCTGTGAAGAAGAAAAAACACAAAACAATGGATACCTGGGAACTTTATTACCTTTTGAACCACAGTTCGTATACGGCTTCTTGGAATCCTGTCGTCTGTGCTAAAGATGAACTCCCTCATCGCAAACCTAAAGACCATCAAGCTTACGTGATCAACACGGACGACAGTCATCTCCCAGGAACCCACTGGGTAGCCGTCTACTTTCCTCAAGAAGGATGTGTGGAATATTTCGATTCGTACGGATTGCCCCCTTTGGAAGACGATATCATCGACTTTATGAGAAGAAATGCTCAAACCACCCGATTCAATAATGTGAAATTACAAGGCACAGATTCCTTGGTGTGTGGACAGTACTGTGTGTATTTTCTGCATCATCGCAGCCTGGGCTATTCCTTAGAACATTTAGTGACTCATTTCGATCCTCGTTCTTCTGCTAGAAACGATGTGAAAGTAGATCGATGGTTTTGTGACCATTATGCTTATCTTTTGTCTCAAGCTAGGAAACGTAGTGTCAATCAATGGCCTAATGATTTCCAACAGTGGAAATCACAATTTCATTCACAACGTTGTCAGCCCTGTTTAAAGTAGATTGTCCATTGAGAAAGAATGTTTGTGATTTGAAAAAAATTGTTTGATGTTATAGTGTTGGATTATTGTTAAAAATGTTAGAGTTGTTGTTGTTTAGTGTTAAGTGATTTTTGAATAAAAAATGTTGTGTTTTGAAAAAAATGCTTTTGTCTTTTGTTTAGCTATAAGAATGTTGGATTGATGCTCTTTCATTTCTTACTATCCCTCTCATGAACGTTGCGGCTCGAAAAACCGTGTGGGGGATGTTTTCCTTCACGTCCGCGCTTTGACTTTAAGAACCGGTTTGTTCCCAGTCTAACCATCCATTGTCGACTCATCCTCCTACGAAGATGTGCTCCAAACTAGCTAAGCTAAACGAAGCCTACGTGAATTTGCATAGGGTCAGACACAGTCTGATACCGAAGCCAGAAGAAATAGAAAATGTGAGAATGTTAAAAATCACTGAAGACCTGATAGAAGAGCTCTTCAGAGAAGAAATGAACGGGGAAAAAGAAGAATGGACAGAGAAGTACAGACTTCAGAGACAGCAGCAACAGCAGCAACAACAGCAACAACAGCAGCAGCAGCAGCAACCTGAAGCTGACAGAGGCTTTGTCGATTGTCGTATCGACACCAAAGAGTTCTTCTTCTCTTTCCGAAGAAGCAGACCTATCGCCAGAAAGTCTATCCTCAGAGGACATCGCATTCTTAGAAACTAAAAAAGAATGCCATAGCAAACAAAAAAACAGCCCTTTTCAGGGCTACCCAATACTCTAGAAAAGAAATAACGATCCATTTGCCAATGTGTGTAGGTAGAGTAGTGTGAAAATAAACAATAACTCTTTATTAATAGTGGAAGTGTATGTGTTTGTGTGTTTGTGTTAGTAAGTGGTTAAGTAAGTTGGTATGGATAGTAGATTAAAATGATGTTTGTTTTTTTGGCTGTTAGAGGTGTATAATTTGGGTTAGATTGGATTGCTTTGCGTATGTGGATAGTCTATTGAAGTGATTTATAAAAATTTTACAATAGTGATGGGTAGCAAAAAAAAAGTGAGTGAGTGTTTCTTTTAGGTCCGCGCGTTGTTTTGGGTCATGATCTAGGTAAGATCAATTTTATGTTATTAGGGGGATGTTTTCCATCACGTCCGCGCTTTCACTATAACTTGAAACTCGCTGGGCAGTCTAGCTACCCTTGTTGATTGATCAACACAGCCAGAAGAATGAATAGCAGAATAGTGAAACTGTTAGAACTCCAGATGCACCTGGAATATGCCAGGCGCATAGTAAACGAACTATCAGCGGAGGCTATCATAGAAGAAGCAAGAATGAAAAAAGAAGAGGAGGAGAGAAGAGAGAGGGAAGAAGAGGAAAAGAAAAGAGAAGAGAGGATGTCGTTCAATATTCCCGAGACAGAGGATTGGGGTGTTGAAGCGAATCATCCTCCCTCTGCGCTCCCCAGAAGAAAGGTAAAAGAAGACTGGGGAAGAAGATGCGTGTGTGGCGCCAGGCCAGGAAGGTGCAACCATTAGATAGGTGCATCAGGAGTTCAAAAAAAACCAGCCCTTTTAAGGGCTACCCAATACTCTAGAAAAGAAATAACGATCCATTTGCCAATGTGTGTAGGTAGAGTAGTGTGAAAATAAACACTAACTCTTTATGAATAGTGGAAGTGTATGTGTTTGAGTGTTTGTGTTTGTAAATGCTGAAGTAAGTTTGTGTGTTTGTGTTGGTGTTTGTAAATGCTGAATTAAGTTCGTGTGAATAGTAGATTAAGGGTTTATTTATTGATTCTTAGTGCATGTAGAGAGTATAGTTAGGGTTATATTATATGAAATGATATAGTAGGGGGATGTTTTCCTTCACGTCCGCGCGTTGTTGGGTCATGATCTAGGTAAGATCCATTTTATGTTTTAGGGGGATGTTTTCCTTCACGTACGCGCTTTCACTATAAGAACCCACAGTGTTCGTCGTTCAAACCATTCTGCAAAGAATAAAAAGAAGATGGCGTCAAACCAAATGGACAAAATACAAACCTTGCAAGACGTTTTAGACAACTTAGGAATAATGGAACAGATGCTAATAAGACTGGTTGAAGACCATTATTCCTATAGTCCCCATCGTGTAAAAATGGAAATTAACAACTTAAGAAAAGCAAAGCACATGATCAGTGGTGTGATGAAGGAAATAAAGGAGGAGAAGGAGGATGAAGAGGAAAAGATAAGAATAAGAACATGGAACGAAAAAATTGAAAAAGAAGAAGAAAATGAAAAGAGGAAGAAAGAAGAGGAGGAAGAGAAGAAGAAAGAAGAGGAGGAGAAGAAAAAAAAAAGGGAAGAAGAGTGTAGGAGATAAAATAAGAACTTGGTGGAGAAAAAGAAGAAATTAGAAGAAGAAAACCCAAAGGCCCTTTTCAGGGCCCCCATATTTCTCGAAAAGAGATAGCCTTTCCATTGCCTACCCCTTTTTTTAAAAATTTAAATTTAAATTTTTAAATTTAAAAAATTTTTAAAAAAAAAATCAAAAAAAATCCCTTGTTCAATTTCCCTTGACGCTAATCCGACCCAAGATTTTTTCTCCATGTTAATTTCCCTTGACGTTAATCAGACCCACGATTTTTCTCCATGTTAAATTTCCCTTGACGCTAAAGTGACCCAAGGGTGTTTTTAATGCTAATTCCCATTGACGCTAATCCTACCCCCTATACTACTGCTATGATCACGTGATTGATGTTAAACATTACAATTAATTTTTTGTAGTCTCAGCTGAAGAACTCTAGGTAGATTTCATAAAACACAAAGAATTCACGTCTCATAAAACAACATATTACAAAAAGAAGTCAAGTCGAGAATGTAGAACACGTGACTTGAGACTGTTATCAGTGACTCACTCCTGTTGAATGACTGGATGACCTTTGTAAAATAAATTTATAAATTTATAATAAAATTATATAAAATAGTGATTCACTTGTTAGCGTTTTAATTGAATAACATCTAATGTTAAATGTGAACCCATATTGCACTATACCATGAACTACAGGGTGAAAACAATGTCTGTGTAACGTTTTAATCGAAATATATCTAATATCGAACATGAACTTCCTTTCCATTCTATCATGAACTGACATGAGGATAAAGTCTGTGTAACGTTTTAATCAAAATATATCTAACGTCGATCATGAATGCTCTTTGCATTCTATCACGAACTGACGTGCGAGGATAATGTCTGTGTAACGTTTTAATCGAAATATATCTAACGTCGAACATGAACGCTCTTTGCATTCTATCACGAACTGACGTGAGGATAATGTCTGTGTAACGTTTTAATCGAAATATATCTAACGTCGAACATGAACGCTCTTTGCATTCTATCACGAACTGACGTGAGGATAATGTCTGTGTAACGTTTTAATCGAAATATATCTAACGTCGAACATGAACGATCTTTGCATTCTATCACGAAATGACGCGAGGATAATGTCTCATCATAATGCGTTTGCTGACGCTGTTTACCTTTCACTGTATCTTTAAAATTAAATGGTTTTGCCTTTTCTCTCTGTGGTTTTTGCCATTCTTTGAGTGGGGAAGTCCTTTTCATCCTCCTCGGGAAGAAGAGTAGAGGTATGGCTGATATTAAGGATAGCACGCCAAAAACCATGAAACCCAGCCACCAGGCCCCTATCCATTCAGGGTGGGTAGGTGTCATTCCAGTATCTATTGTAAATCAATTTGACGGTAATATGTGCATAGTGAAACTTTTATTGCAATGTCATGGAATACGTAAGTTAAAGGTCAGGAATTGCAATGTCATGGAATACGTAAGTTAAAGGTCAGGAATTGCAATGTCAGGGAATACGTAGTCTAAAGTTCAGGAGTTGCATTGTCAGGGAATACGTAGTCTAAAGTTCAGGAATTCCATTGTCAGGGAATATGTAGGCTAAAGGTCAGGAATTGTGATTTCAGTGAATACATAGGTTAAAGGTCAGGAATTGCAATGTCAAGAAATACATAGGTTAAAGTTCAGGAATTGCAAACAGCGGTAATTTAGGTCGGAAAATAAATGTTTGACTGTAAATGTGTGGCCTTCAGATATAAAACATAAATAAAGGATATATTTAATCAAAAAGTCAAGAGGTCAAAACATAAATATGTATATGTGTTTTCAGCTGTGAAATGAAAAGTCCAGCTTTCATTGCAAAAGAAAGTAAGATCACAATATACATATCAACACAACGAACCGTATAAATTCTTCTTCTTGTCTACGTTTTCATCACAGTTAATTCAAACAAGAATCGTGCAAATATTAGCTATAGCTCAAAATGTCTGCTGTGTCCTGGCATAGTGTATTATCTTGTCTGCGACACCGAATACCTCAATACAACCGACAAGTCAAACTGGAATATCGAGCTTGCAGTATTTTTTTTATTTGTGCAAGCAAAATACATATGATCGAAGGTGATGATATTATGTCTATTTTATTTTGCAATGGCAAATGTATCATCACATTTATTGCATTTGCTTTACCTTGTAGAATTCCAATCATGCTGATAAATAGTTCCAATATAGTATATGATATTGACAAAGAAACAAGAGGCTCGTGGACATAACGTCACTGAGAGAGAGAGAGAGAGAGAGAGAGAGAGAGAGAGGCAGAGACAGAGACACAGACAGAGACACAGAGAGAGATAGAGAGAGACAGAGACAGAGACAAATAGAGAGAGAGACAGAGATATATATATAGAGAGAGACAGAGACAGAGAGACAGAGACAGAGAGACAGAGACAGAGACACAGAGAGAGACAGACAGAGAGATAGACAGAGAGACAGAGAGACAGACAAAGACAGACAGACAGAGACACAGAGAGAGACAGAGAGATAGAGAGAGACAGAGAGAGACAGAGACAGACAGAGAGAGAGACACAGAGAGAGATAGAGAGAGACAGAGACAGAGACAAACAGAGAGAGAGACACAGAGAGAGACATAGAGATAGAGACAGACAGACAGACAGACAGAGACAGAGAAAGAGAGAGAGATTTAGTGTACGTATACAGATAGAGAGAGAGAGTGGGAGAGACAGTGAGACAAAGAGAGAGATTTTGTGTACGTATATACCCTCCAATGTGACATAGATGTTGCTGAAAAGGCCACCACAAGCAAAAGCTATTGCGGGACCAAATATGCCAATTCCTGTTGTGATTCCTGTTAAATATAAAAGTATAGGCGCAAATCAATCAATCAATCAATAATCAATCAATCAATCGACAAGGTACGTATTATGGTAAAACCGGAATGTTCTGATCTCAAAGCGTTGATTTTTTGACTGAATACGGATTAAATTACAGTTGCTAATTATCAAGTAGATGAAATCAATATATTGATAAGCAGACAAATTAATTGATCCTTCAATCACCCAGAATGTCATGTAATATTTAGATTAAATTATATCATGAAAATATAAGATTCCTCCCAACTTTCTACCATGATATCTCTTTAGTTGCAACTGACACTCCATGCCCATAGTGTTATGACGTTGCGTAAGATCCAAATCTGACACCCCATGCCCGTAGTGTTATGACGTGGCGTAAGATCCAAATGCATCCATACTTGTATATTATAATTACATTAGTTATTCTTGGACCAGTCTATATTGTATATTCTAAATACATTATTTATTCTTGGGCCAGTCAGAAAATTAATCAACCAATCACTTTCCGGATTTTAACATCAAGATTGTATTGTAACCACCAGAATGTTATCAAAATGAAATGAAACGGAATACTAGTTTATGTGATAATTATCAAGAGAAGTCAGCCAGTGCTTCGTGGACTCGTGATTATTTTTCCACGTTTCATATCCAAGTCAAAATACGTTTCTCGTTATGCAAAACAACAATTTATTTTAATTCGTGGCCATTTTACGTCAGACAGATTGATATAAAAATGTTATGCCCACTTAAGTTTACTTCCACATTCCCATCACAGTTCCGTATCAAGAACAATACCTTGGCAACGAAACTCACCGACAAACATTGGCGTCTTCGTTTGCTTGACATTGTCGTCTATGTATGAGGCTATCAGTGGGTATCTGGGGGCCTTTCCTACCCCTTGTAGTATCATTCCGACACCTATAAGGACCGTGACTGTCAGGGTGTACTCATTAGGGAGTCCGATGGAGAATTTCCCAATGTTTTCGGTACAGTTTAGTCCGGAATTCATTGGGTCGCTGGAACACATCGGTACAGGAAATGGGAGAAAATTCATACCTTTCTCTGGTGTCTTACTATCATTTTGGAAAGTGTTTGTAGATGCATAACTGTTATTTAAAGAGATGTTGAAAAATTCTGAACTCGGAGATGACCTAATATTTCTCCTCAAAGAGCCTTTTGAAACGAAATATGCGGTAGACGCCACAATTCCAGCGACACCGTAGAACACAGTACTTGCAAAAAGTATCCTGGGAATATGGACTCTTCTGGCTAGATAACTGGCAAAAAGTGTTGTAGAAAGGTAGCCGATATCGTTACAGCTTAGAAGGAAACCAGTCTGAGCACTGTTTAATCCAAACTGCTTCTCCAGCGTAGTGATCTGCGAGGCGATATAAATATTGAGTGTAGAGGTCAGGAGACTTGAAATGCTGTACACCCCAACAAAGGCGGCCATCTTGGCAAAAATCTGGAGGCATTTTGGTCTGCATCCTCCGATCCCGCATCTAGTATCTTCTTCATTCTCTTCATAAATCATCTCAATGTTTGGACGATCCATCAACAAGCCAGTCTTCCCTTGTAGTTTGTTTTGAGAATTTGCTCCACAAACAAAGACGTTTCTACCTTTTGATTATGTGTCCAGCTTGATTGTTGATAGTTGTTTCAGTAGAATATTACATCTCTGAAATGAAGTAGTTTATATTAAGAGAAGATAACTCTTTGTAACATGTCAAATATGGAAACTGTTCTCTTTAGTGAATGCATTTACCTCAGTTACTGAACACAATAACAAATTTGTCAAGAATTCTTGCGCATAGCCACAAAGGGGAGGGGGCTAATGACGACTGTCGTCCAATACATCCTTTAGTTGACTGAACAGAATGGTAAATTGTACGAAGAGAAATATGAATTAAACATGTACCTTCAGTAGTTCTAAATCATCCTTTCCAACGAGAGTTGTTTTGCGTTTGTTCAGGTCATTTGTAAACAGATATAAAAAGTAGACATTTTAATTATTTCTGGCAGAGGGGATACGGGTTCATTACAGATTTTGCGCAAAAGCGTGGCATTATTTTATTCCACAGTTAGGAAAGAAATATCACATTTAAAGGAAATCAACAAAAGTAATGATACTAGAAGCACACATATCGTGTTATCTATCATTTCTATGATATATCTGTGATCCTGCTCGCATTATCTTAAATAATAGAGATATCTTAAAATAAAATCAACACATGCGCAGGATGTCGATATACATTTTCAGTTTAACATTTTTTGTTCTAATCATGAAAGTTTTCAGCACATTTTGTTTTATCCATCCGACATTCTTAACTATGATAAAGAACCCGTCCGCTTAATAGGGTAAATCGGTAAAAGGGGTCGCCATAAAAAAAATTATAATAAAAATTTATTCCTACAAATCACCTTCACTTCCAACTCTATGAAAAGCTTTAGCATAAGGGCTGGGGGTGGGGTGATAGCACTTCCTGTCATACAATTTTCTCGCATTTTTAATTCAGTCAACTACCCACAATCTTTTTAAAAAAATTGTATTTTTACTGAGCCCCCACTAGCTAGCTGCTTCTTATAACCAATTCTTTGACAAATGGTAAAAGGTAAAACATAAAGAGACACAATAACAAATCTCTATCGACTTGTCCTTCCTCTGCATTTTTAAGACTAAATTCTATATTTTTTCCTCTATTCATGTTGTAGGATACTGAATACACATGAACTGATAATTTCGACATATGCGCTACAACAGTCTTGACGCCCGGTTCCGGTAGGGGAAAACATTTGGTTTATTCAGGTCTTATCCTTTATCTTGCCTTACGAATGTCTAATTTCGTCATCATATAGTTTCTTAAAGTGTATCTTGGAAAATCTTGAGAATACATTTCACCATGTTATTGGATAAAATATTTAGTTTAAAACAAATAGCAGACTAGAAGGAATTTCTTCGCTTTCATGGACAAGGGACTAAAAAGGATAAAAACTGAGTCAATCACGTACTCGAGCGAGTCACCTAGCGGTCTTTGATTGGTTGAATGCTAGGGATGACGTCATGTCAAAATTACCAATAGTTTTTTTAGTTCTATTCTAGCGCACAATAATGACTCCGTTTAGTTTTCTACAATATTGTCGTGCTTGGGCTTTAGTTTAACAGCTTGGACTTTTCGACCCAAGGCTACTTTACAAAATCAGATTCTTGACGTTGGTAAGACATGTAACATACGTGAAAATAAATCTAGTTGAACATGTATGAGGGATAAAGAGAGGTAAAATTTTTACTTATTTTATGCTCATTTTTTTCTCTGTTAGCTTTACATTATCAGAATCGTTCAGTATTTTACGATATTGCATACCTCCATACTGCATTCACGTGCATAAAGGAGCTACTTTCTCTTGTACACAAAAAGAAGGACGCAGAAGCCAGCACTTTTAATTTGTAAACAAATCATGTACACTCGCGTAGTAGGTGCTTTACGTTTTGTTTAATGAAACTTTTTTCTGAATGGAGTAAAGCAGATGTTTCGTGGACTGCCACATACCAGCTGCTTTGGAAGATTCCGCGTTAAATTTTTTGATACAATGTTTCGGATTTAAGCTAGGTATACAGTAGACGCAAGACAGGGTCCTTACAAATAACATACAAGTGACAAGGCATAAACTTGTCTTCTTTAGCTGGTAATAAGAATGACAAAAAAAAAATGCTTACAATTTTACATCCTGAATTTCCTCAAAATGTACTTTCTTAGTTCTGCAAATCCGAATTACATGAACCATATCACGAGTTCTCGAGCTTAATTACACATTTCGAAATTGTACTGTAATTTGGACTATATTCCAAGTGCAATTATATCATCCTTACTGCACTCAAAATGAAATAAACATTAAATTCAATAGCGGCTTTTTGATTATTGCAACTGAAAGACTTCATATTTTCCCCACATTATTAGTTCAAATAGTCAATCACAGAACAAACGCACTTGCAGATGTCAACACGCATCTCAAGCGCTGCTTCAATCCGATGTATTTCATGTACAATTTGCACAAATGAATCCAGTCCACAATCACGAAATTTCGTAGAATCGACAAAAACACAAAAAACCTATTCATCCAGATCAAATGGAAAACTTGTTGCAATGCGCATTCATTCACAATATGACTCCAAATTTCAATTTTAAGTAGACAAAAAAAGCCATTTTTTTTCGAAACGTATGTCTAGCGCGCGAAAAGTTCAAATTTATCTTGACGGAGTTATGTGCGCATTAATAATGTTGTTGCTGTGTAATGATGAATGTGCGCTTGTGTATTTAGTTTTGAATACGGCATACATTCATTTACATTGTTTCTTGTAGAGTATTTGTTTATATAATTGAACCTTAGGTAAAATAAGAAAATGAGAATATAATAAAAAGGTTACTGCATTTGTATGGGAAAATATGAACTCGTTTTCTCGGATGGATATACTGCACTCCATGGGTCGTGCAGTATTCCATCCGAAAAACTCGTTCATATTTTCCCATGCAGTAACCTATAAGTACAGATGATATACTTATTCACAGAGAGAGAGAGAGAGATCTACATGGTTTGCGTACTCTGAGCTTACCCTTCCGGTATTTGTACTGTTTCAACGTTGGGCAGCTTCAATCCTTCTGCACAAGTGCATATGTGCAAGAAAAATAATTGTTGAACACGAGTGCTAGTTACGCTGTCGACTACATTAGCTTCTTACGATTATACAATCAACATACTCCACGAAAGCTATCCGCAGATAGAACAAATCTTACCGATGAACGGCTTAAATGAAATCTAATCTTTCGGGGCAATGACATTATACATAGAACCATATTTTACCCTTTAGGCACCAGGGGACCTAGGGCAGTGTTATTATGATAAGAGACACTGTTTATGCATGTTAACAAATCACGTGTCTGTCAGGTCATAATTTATGTGTGTTCTCTTAGTGAGATTGGGAATACCCGAATGTGGGTACCGCTGTTGTGCCTGTAATTCTATACTCTGGGTAGGGTGGGTGGGGTCATTGTCGTGATATTAGTAGTTAGCATTGCATTGCATCTTGATAGATATACGTCGATATATTCTTGTGTCGCCTTTTAGCCTCATTAATACTTAAGGCAGGTGGCTTTTACAAGGCCGCCATAATTAGCAATAATCGGTGAAACCTTTCACGCATTTTGTATGAATTTAAAATGATGTGATCACCTGTGCTATTATTATACCTGAAACAAAATCATGAGTATACACTACTCGCATTTGATTATATTTTTGAATCGTCAAAGTTTAACCACGTAATGTTTTATTTTCTTCAAATTTGATGGTCATTTCAATAAATTTTTTAATAGAAAAAAAGCAGTTTTTCGTTGTTCGCTGCAAATTCGGAGCATGTGTGACACATACATCTGTTATTTCCATTTGAAAGACCAATCACTTTGTACACTTGTACAGTATTGGTGTTCGTGTTGTATCGCGATAGGACCAGGCATGCATTTGTAAACTTGTACAGCATTGGTGTTCGCGTTGTATCGCGATATGATCAGGCATGCATTTGTACACTTGTACAGTATTGGTGTTCGTGTTGTATCGCGATAGCGGCAGGCACGCATTTAAGCAGAGCCTGTATCTAGGGAGGCAATACGATCAGTGAAGTTTAATAATTATAGCATACATTTTGTTCAGCGCTGATGTTGATGAACTGGTTGAGAATCAGTTTTACGATGAAAATCTACTTTTAGAAAAATTTATTTATAAACTGTATATTAGTTTATTACGTAGGCAGAACAGAAATTTGACTAAAATCAGCAACAAGCTTCTCCGACGCCTATCCAAAGTTGTTCTGTCCTGACCTGTACGTATATGCTATACGTAGTAGACTCAGACCTTTCGAACCTTGTTGTGTTGTCATGATCTGTACGTATATGCTATACGTAGTAGACTCAGACCTTTCGAACCTTGTTGTGTTGTCATGATCTGTACGTATATGCTATACTTAGTAGACCCAGACCTTTCGAACCTTGTTGTGTTGTCATGATCTGTACGTATATGCTATACGTAGTAGACCCAGACCTTTCGAACCTTGTTGTGTTGTCATGATCTGTACGTATATGCTATACGTAGTAGACCCAGACCTTTCGAACCTTGTTGTGTTGTCATGATCTGTACGTATATGCTATACTTAGTAGACCCAGACCTTTCGAACCTTGTTGTGTTGTCATGATCTGTACGTATATGCTATACGTAGTAGACCCAGACCTTTCGAACCTTGTTGTGTTGTCATGATCTGTACGTATATGCTATACTTATTAGACTCAGACCTTTCGAACCTTGTTGTGTTGTCATGATCTGTACGTATATGCTATACGTAGCAGACTCAGACCTTTCGAACCTTGTTGTATTGTCATGATCTGTACGTATATGCTATACTTAGTAGACCCAGACCTTTCGAACCTTGTTGTGTTGTCATGATCTGTACGTATATGCTATACTTAGTAGACCCAGACCTTTCGAACCTTGTTGTGTTGTCCTGATCTGTACGTATATGCTATACGTAGTAGACCCAGACCTTTCGAACCTTGTTGTGTTGTCCTGATCTGTACGTATATGCTATACGTAGTAGACTCAGACCTTTCGAACCTTGTTGTGTTGTCATGATCTGTACGTATATGCTATACGTAGTAGACTCAGACCTTTCGAACCTTGTTGTGTTGTCATGATCTGTACGTATATGCTATACGTAGTAGACTCAGACCTTTCGAACCTTGTTGTGTTGTCATGATCTGTACGTATATGCTATACGTAGTAGACTCAGACCTTTCGAACCTTGTTGTGTTGTCATGATCTGTACGTATATGCTATACGTAGTAGACTCAGACCTTTCGAACCTTGTTGTGTTGTCATGATCTGTACGTATATGCTATACGTAGTAGACTCAGACCTTTCGAACCTTGTTGTGTTGTCATGATCTGTACGTATATGCTATAGGTAGTAGACCCAGACCTTTCGAACCTTGTTGTGTTGTCATGATCTGTACGTATATGCTATAGGTAGTAGACCCAGACCTTTCGAACCTTGTTGTGTTGTCATGATCTGTACGTATATGCTATAGGTAGTAGACCCAGACCTTTCGAACCTTGTTGTGTTGTCATGATCTGTACGTATATGCTATACGTAGTAGACCCAGACCTTTCGAACCTTGTTGTGTTGTCATGATCTGTACGTATATGCTATACGTAGTAGACCCAGACCTTTCGAACCTTGTTGTGTTGTCATGATCTGTACGTATATGCTATACGTAGTAGACCCAGACCTTTCGAACCTTGTTGTGTTGTCATGATCTGTACGTATATGCTATACTTAGTAGATCCAGACCTTTCGAACCTTGTTGTGTTGTCATGATCTGTACGTATATGCTATACGTAGTAGACTCAGACCTTTCGATCCTTGTTGTGTTGTCATGATCTGTACGTATATGCTATACGTAGTAGACCCAGACCTTTCGAACCTTGTTGTGTTGTCATGATCTGTACGTATATGCTATACTTAGTAGACCCAGACCTTTCGAACCTTGTTGTGTTGTCATGATCTGTACGTATATGCTATACGTAGTAGACTCAGACCTTTCGAACCTTGTTGTGTTGTCATGATATGTACGTATATGCTATACGTAGTAGACTCAGACCTTTCGAACCTTGTTGTGTTGTCATGATCTGTACGTATATGCTATACGTAGTAGACTCAGACCTTTCGAACCTTGTTGTGTTGTCATGATCTGTACGTATATGCTATACGTAGTAGACCCAGACCTTTCGAACCTTGTTGTGTTGTCATGATCTGTACGTATATGCTATACGTAGTAGACCCAGACCTTTCGAACCTTGTTGTGTTGTCATGATCTGTACGTATATGCTATACTTAGTAGACCCAGACCTTTCGAACCTTGTTGTGTTGTCATGATCTGTACGTATATGCTATACGTAGTAGACTCAGGCCTTTCGAACCTTGTTGTGTTGTCATGATCTGTACGTATATGCTATACTTAGTAGACCCAGACCTTTCGAACCTTGTTGTGTTGTCATGATCTGTACGTATATGCTATACTTAGTAGACCCAGACCTTTCGAACCTTGTTGTGTTGTCCTGATCTGTACGTATATGCTATACGTAGTAGACCCAGACCTTTCGAACCTTGTTGTGTTGTCATGATCTGTACGTATATGCTATACTTATCAGACTCAGACCTTTCGAACCTTGTTGTGTTGTCATGATCTGTACGTATATGCTATACGTAGTAGACTCAGACCTTTCGAACCTTGTTGTATTGTCATGATCTGTACGTATATGCTATACTTAGTAGACCCAGACCTTTCGAACCTTGTTGTGTTGTCATGATCTGTACGTATATGCTATACTTAGTAGACCCAGACCTTTCGAACCTTGTTGTGTTGTCCTGATCTGTACGTATATGCTATACGTAGTAGACTCAGACCTTTCGATCCTTGTTGTGTTGTCATGATCTGTACGTATATGCTATACGTAGTAGACTCAGACCTTTCGAACCTTGTTGTGTTGTCATGATCTGTACGTATATGCTATACGTAGTAGACTCAGACCTTTCGAACCTTGTTGTGTTGTCATGATCTGTACGTATATGCTATACGTAGTAGACTCAGACCTTTCGAGCCTTGTTGTGTTGTCATGATCTGTACGTATATGCTATACGTAGTAGACTCAGACCTTTCGAACCTTGTTGTGTTGTCCTGATCTGTACGTATATGCTATACATAGTAGACTCAGACCTTTCGAACCTTGTTGTGTTGTCATGATCTGTACGTATATGCTATACGTAGTAGACTCAGACCTTTCGAACCTTGTTGTGTTGTCATGATCTGTACGTATATGCTATACTTAGTAGACTCAGACCTTTCGAACCTTGTTGTGTTGTCATGATCTCTACATTTATTGTACACTTTGTAGACTTGTTGTTCATATCAGATTATGAGAACTTAGATATGAGATAACTGGTTATAGTTTGAAAGGTCAAGGCTCTTATTCAGGTTCGACCTAATCCATGCACATGATTATCATAGCGCCATTTTGTCGTAGTATAATACAATGTGTACAGTCTAATATTGTAAGTGATCTTTCGTGCGACTTAGGTACAAATTTGCCTCTCACTCAAAATCGTAATGGGCACAATGTGTGTGTGTGTGTGTGTGTGAGAGAGAGAGAGAGAGAGAGAGAGAGAGAGAGAGAGAGATTTTGAGTTTTAACGTAGTTTTAATAATTTGTCAGTCATATCACTACTATTCATACAAATGGGTTATCATATCATGTGTGTGTGTGTGTGTGTGTGTGTGATTTGGATTTTTAATGTAGCTTTAACAATTTTTCAGTCATATCGCTATGATACCTCCAGTGTGGCAGTTTATAGTGATGTCTATCACAGGGGTATCTTGCCACAGACATGTAGCATCATGTTCCACCCAGTCACATTATCCTGATACCAGGCCAACCATTTCTAACACGAATCTATAATGCTGAGTGCCAAGCGAGGCACCAGCTAGTACAATTTGTATAAGCCTTTAGTCTGACTAGTCTGATGTTCGAACCCGCCACCACCCGCATCCGAAGCGGACGCTCTAACCACTTAAACCACTGGAGCAGTAGAGACAACTATAATTGAGAGTTTCTCAAAACATAAAATATAGCGCCTTTCGAACTGAAAAGATAAAAAAGTCCCCGAAATTTGCTTTAAATAAAGAGATAATTAGAAAGAAATCCACTACAAACAGCAAACGGGCAATTTCAAGAACATATACTCCAATTCTAGAAATGATTTATGAAGCTCAGTGCCCCTAATGACTAACTTCAATACGTTTTTCTCTACGGATGTTCTCTATTTGTGTTGTTCGAACAATACCTGTAATATCAAATTATTTTTTATGATGCCGAAGGTTATATCCTATTTCGCAAAGTGGGGGTGGGGTGGGGGGTAATATATGTGAACTGAGTCTACCGTAGGAATTTTCCAGTTCAGAGTGATAACGTAAATTCGTATTACCTGTCGTGTCCTTTACATTTATCATCATTTGAAACTTACCTTCTTGAAATTAATCCTTTTGCTTGGTTCACGTAACAAAAAAATCACAGAAAGAATACTATGCTGACAATTATAAAGAATATCTCTCTCTGTCTCTCTGTGTCTGTCTGTCTGTCTCTGTCTGTCTGTCTCTGTCTCTCTATATATGTCTGTCTGTCTGTCTCTCTCTGTCTCTCTATGTATGTCTGTCTGTCTCTCTGTCTGTCTGTCTCTCCATATATATATATATATATATATATATATATAGAGAGAGAGAGAGAGAGAGAGAGAGAGAGAGACTTGTCTTACTTGACCAAAAGACTTTCGAGATCCGTAGTTCTTTTTATCAAAGACCAACAACACGAAAATAAATGCCGTATAAAAGGAAAGATGACACCACTGCACTTTAAATATTGTTGTTTCATAGCAAAGAAATACTCAGATAATATAATGAGTTTAATTAGTTGCTCTTTGATACAATTAACTGCGGATCAGGAAAGTGTTTTGGTGGAGTACGACAATTTCCATTGCATACGTAATTTTTTCGAAGTTGTGAACCAATTGATTTTAAATGTATTAACTTGTGTATCATACCAATCAAAGATTGCGGTTATATTTACTGTACTTGCATTTACCCAAAAAGGACGGCATGGAACATGAATAAATATTATACTCGCTTTCCTGTTTATCTGTAATCTACCATACTAATTTGACTTATAACGGTAGCAAGAGGAAAACGACAAATTTACCGTCATGTACGTTAAGCATAGATCTAATTCACATTTAGCTTTTTAACTTAAATCGCAATATGCAACGCAGACAAGAGCCCCATTCAAAACACAGAGTGTCATCACTACTCCCCGCCGCGGAAAACAAGCTGGCGTTGGAATGTAACTCGACCTACGGAAAAGATTTAACAGGTAAAGGTGCAGTTTAACTTCTACACATCTATTCACAGTCAGTCCTGATCATGCTTTGTCGAATCAACCCAACGTCCCAAGAAACCTTGCAAAAGCTTTGTCGATTTCACTGCTGATGGTCATTATGTCTTTGTTATTTAGGACCATACAAGCAGCGCTAAGAATCCACGGCTGGATCTGTGATGGCAATTATAGGTCGACCGATGACAAAATAAGTGATCATTTTCACATTATGTGCATGGAAAGAACAGCCGTACACAGTTCATGCAATTTACCCAAGTAAAACGAAAATCCCATTGTTGTTTCATTACCAGTGTGTGCATGATCATCAGTGATTTGCAAGGAGTCATCAGCATCAAAGGAACTAACTAGCGTCATCCCCAACAACACAGATAAATACAGCTGCAGTTCACGGACACTCTCTAGTTCCTCAACTTCAGCCTTGACAAGCTAGTCAGTAATCTTGCAGAGATATACAACGAATGATTGACACTTACCAACTGATATGGTAGAATTGCCATCCATAACAGCGTCCTACTCATCTCTGACTCGGGAAGGCATCAGCAGTCAGGAAAATAAACACCCAAACAAGGTCTGGGCTGAGTCAGAGTGGACAAGTCTACACCGGCGAATACATGTGCTTCTACTGTCAGACGAATCTGAAGCACTCCGAGAGACACAGCCCCGCATATGTACAATGTGGAATCTTTGCATTTGCACGTGAAAACCCACTGTAAAATATAACAAAAACATAGCCAGGCATAAAAAACCTACAGGAATTGTTTCTACAACGATGAAGTGGAGTCTACGGACAAATCCACCTCGGTTGCCTTCGCCGTTGATTATGATGCACAAACATTAACACAGCCAAGGAAAGTAAAATATCGACTGTTATTCAACAAGAACGCACATGTCTATGTAATAGCTTTCGGGCGAAGATGACGACGATCTTTGAAGTATTATTCAATGGCGCAATCAGTTTGGTTTTACATGAACGCATTGCCAGGCTCCGACAATGCACAATCGCCAGCGATTTAATATTCACCGACGGATATTTACTATGATTTTGTGACAGTTGTAACAATAAAAAATAATAATTGGTTAGCAGTGCAAGCACGTGTTTCGCCTGAGGAAGTCCAGCCCGTCAAACAGTTATACTCTCCGATCACATTTTTAATAGAACGAATTTGATGGAAACTCAGTATTACACACTTCAGAAAATAATGCAAGGGTAACAACAACTCCGAGATGAAATCAACAAAAGCGCATCGGTACTCGAGAAATACAAACGTGTGTGTGTGTGTGTGTGTGTGTGTGTGTGTGTGTGTGTGTGTGTGTGTAGATACTCTTTTCGTAATCGCCTCGGCAACCGTCGTTGACCTTGGGGTGGCGGGAGTCCATCCACAACAACTATTATAGGCACACTCGGGAAATACAAACGTATGTGCGTGCGTGTGCGCACGTGTGTGTGTGTGTGTGTGTGTGTGTGTGTGTGTGTGTGTGTGTGTGTATGGTTGTGGATACTCTTTTCGTAATCGCCTCGGCAACCGTCGTTGACCTTGGAGTGGCGGGAATCGCATCCACAACAACTATTATAGGCACACCAGTCGGAATTATTGTTGGAGCAGTGTCAATAGTAACCAGTGTGACTGGCAGCGCTGATGGAATAATCTTGTGAAGGCTACGTTCGCGAATACATGTCTATTTAGAAGTTCTCTCAGCAGTACAAAGCAGACTTGACACGACTACAAAGCGACACTCAATGTCTATTGATGATAAAATGGTTAGCATGGCGGAGTTCGAGATCATGTTGGCTAAAATGGAAAATCCCAAGCGACTTCAGCACAGATACGGAACCCGGGCGAGCCAGAAAGGATAGCTGATTTACAGCCAGTAAAAGTCGAGTAATTTCCTTTTGAAACAGAAAAAGTATATAGAAGCCAAGAAAACAAGCAGAACCTTTACTGCATATGATTGCGGAAATATAATAATTGCAGTTCCATCCTTGCAAAGGAAGTCCCAGAAATATATGGAATAGCTCAACTAGATTATGTTAAATACGGAATGCTCGCAAATATTGCCTGATCTAAAAATAATCTGGTATCAACCTGAAAGATCTACAGCCTCTACTAGATAATGTTACCTATCTAAAACATCTAATATAGACAAAAAGACCTGCAACAATTTCAGCTGTATCTGGATACTTTATTGTAAATCACATAGAATATTTGATAACACAGTGACATAATAAAGAAAGCCAGTAGATGGCAGACGATATTGTAAATAAAATTGGGAAATAAATTGAGTTTGAATAGCCAGATTACTAATCGGTCAATCCATTAATTAGTTTGTTCCCGGTTGGTCCACCGATTTTCTTGTGCCCAGTACAAATTTATGAAATAATGATCGCCTTGTATACCATATGAATGTTGATGCAAATCACGACAGTGATCAGTGGATAGTGGATGTATATATACTAGCGTCGTAACAGCGCTGTTCTTTGTACTTTTCCTTGTAACTGTATTTGTGACATGGAGGGACAACATCTGAGACGTATTTAGTAGTATGAAGGTCAAAGGTCAAAATATTCTATCCCACATGACTATCCTCTGATATGGAAATGTTTGCAGATTAGTGTTAGTTCGGATGCATGCTCGTTGAATCTGATGATAAAATTATGGGGAAGGGTAAAAGGTTTGATCAAGATCCGTAACAAAAAATGCAAAATCCCCATTATCATACTACTGATGTATTCTGTACTCATCCTCGATACCGTAACTTTAATAACAAACAAAGCCCTTAATTTGAGTGGATGTTTGTTGATGAAGGAATTCTGTGTCACCTAATCATGTCACTTATTTACTCTTTGTTGTTATGACGGTATGCAAACTAATTGCGGCATTAGTGAAAGTGAGATTTTTCGTTCATAACATGTCTCAGTAAACCAAATTATTTTTGTTGTTCATTTTTTTGAAATGCTAAAGCAGAGTTTGGAGAAACAACCCACTTGATTTCGTTTCTGATTATGCAAAACAGTATTCGTTGTGTGACCACAGTACCGTTGATATCCTAGCTTTTCCCCAACATGCATATGTCTGTAGGTTCGGTAAGAAATTATTTTATTCCGCAGTTTACTGTATGATATATTACTGTGGTATGCATGAGCGAGGTCATAATTCACTTATACAATATTAAATTGACAGTATGTCCCTATTTAATTTACACTTACCTTACACTTACACAATATTGAATTGACAGTATGTCCCTATTTAATTTACACTTACACAATATTGAATTGACAGTATGTCCCTATTTTATTTACACTTACACAATATTGAATTGACGGTATGTCTCTATTTAATTTACACTTACACAATATCGAATTGACAGTATGTTCCTTTTTTAATTTACTGTGAAACAGACTCGGAGGCGTTTTAAATGCAGTCAAAGCACGCAAGTCAAACAGCGGTGAATGACACTGGGTATGCTAAACAGGGTGTTTGTAACATACAGAGATCTAGACTCCACAGAAAGTCTGATGTTTCCATTTTCGCAAATCGTTTCTGTCCGTAATTTCAGTAAGTGTACAAGTTATATATCCTTCTATACGTATATATGCGTGATTGCATACTCAGCCTCTTAGCGATACATATATTTTGTATATGAAAAATATTTAAGACTTCCATTACTAACAGAAGATTTATAAACATTTTGAAGTCTCTTATCATTCGTCAGACACTGAAATGTTATTTACGGGCAATTTTGAACTCCTTTCATTTTAAGACCTAGGTAGAATATAGGATCCCTAAAAGTCTAGAAAATGTACTTACGTCCAACTTCGATGCCACGTATTTGCAACTGCATGTTCTTATCTTATAGATGGAAGGCTTCGTTCGCTATTCATAAATAAAATAACGTGTCTGGATTTCGTTCTACGTCTTCGGTCATTGCTGTTTTTGTTTGATGTACATGTCTTAAAAAGTACGGGTAAATGAATAGAACAAGAATGACTGGAGCATTTACTTACAAAACCTACCGTCCCAGGTTACAACCTGGTCACAGGTATTGTTAATCCTGGTTTGGTATATTTATAGCGATTTTTTTTAAACGTTAGTCATCAGTTTCAACAGCACAATACGAGGGAAAAGGTGAATATTTTTGGTTAGATTATTACAAATAGAGAGAAATGCTGAACATACTGTAAAGAAGCTTTTACGACGTCAGTCAATAAGCAATTATAGTCATTGATGGGTGGCAGTAAAATGTAAATAATAGGACCCTTTCCTCGTTACAACGCATAATAAAAATAAATAAATAAATAAATTTCAAAAAAATGTTTATACCAGGACGGTATCAGCATATTCTACAATTAACCATATATTCCCACTGCCTTTAAATCTTACTTCTACAAATAAATGTTATCGAACAATCAGCAAACGAAATGAGTAACGAAATACTAGATGAAAGCGTTTTAGATATTACTCATTTAACATTCGACTTGAATGGAGATAACCAAATGCTTCCTTTGATATTCTAAGAATCTGATGATCACAAACTGAAATGTTTATATGGCAAAACCATTACATGTTGTTATGTGTATTTAGTTTATATTTGGTCCTTATCCTTTGTCCATAATTGTTAATTTTAAATAGGATGTTCACATAGTTACCATTTGCATATGTGTATACGCTATATAGAGAATGTCTACATATTATGTGGGCTCAATCCCAGTCTTGTTTATAATGAAAATAGGTTTTTATTTGTTGGATTGCTGCACATTTTTTCACGAAATAAGCCAAGTCAAAAGTTTGTTACGACTCTATGGTCTTAAAATAATAAAAAGGAGAAGCAAATCAGAAGTGTGATAAGATCAACAAAAAAACTTGTTTCTCTCAGTTAAACAATTAAAATTTTAGATTAACTTACAGTATTGTGAATTAAATCCCAAAGAATTCTAATTGTTCTGTCACAAGTCCCAAAGTATATAATATTCCGAATGAATTCCAATAGTAATGAGTGTCTTGATGTACCATGATTCATAAATGTACCAGAATGATAAAATCCAGAATATCTTTGAATGAGTCCATAATAATCCCAAAATAGTGTTTTAGTCCAAAACGTTAACGAGCACTTTGTAATTCCAAAGAATAATTTACTTAAATAATTCCGCTCGGATTATATCAGAACACAACAGTAAATAATACCACAGGCTAAAATTAAGATAGGAATGAATAATTTGTTTACTTAGTCAACAGACTCGCACCTGACTTAGGATACAATAATATGATCATTTCTAGTGAAAAATAAATTCCCAGGGAAAACTCTAGATTATATGTAGGCAAAATCAGGTCTTCACCTCAATTTTTAGTAAACATCCCCTTTTTCCACACTTAACAAGATAAACGTCAGGTATGTCAAAATTTACCCTCAGTTACGGACAAACGTTGAGCAAACAATATGACTTAAATATACATAACCTTATTGATAAATAGGGACTAAATAATCAAATAGTTTCTTACCGTTTTAGATCAGTCATGTAATCCATTTGTGATCAGAGTTTATAGCTTTGTTGTTGAAATCAGATATGATTCGAGAGGAATAATTTATTTTAAATATTCACTGGGATTACTAATGTGCTGATTGACTTTTGGATTAATACATTACTTTGAATTTTTGTGAACTTATTCAACGAAATTCTATATGGCTTCGTTTTTGTTGTATCAAAACATTCAAGATTATTGTAATTCGTTCGTAATGTTATATATTTTTGAATTTGTGATAAGACATTTAGGACTATTTGGAATTTAATTTGCAATATTGTAAGTGTCACTTGAGTTTTCACATTGAATCGTAAGGAAATAAATTCATTGTTTAATTTGCTTAAAATGTCTCTTTTAGTATCTTTATGCTACATATTTTTTATCATTGAATTGTGACAATTTTTATAATCACCATCATAGTAAAATTCTTATCCACACAAAAATCGGGCAATAAAATGTAGAATACATAAGAAGCAGTATAGGAAGAACCAAAGCAGAAAATAAGGACAAACACTAATCCAATATTATCCAGTCACTGTAAGCAACAACAGACAGCAAATGTGCCATAGTTTACTACCTGATTAATTTAAGTGAATTACCACGAGCGAAGAGAAACAGCAAACGTGAAGTCAAGATGGAACACGCTTTGTCACTCAGCGAGACAATGATCTAGTGAACACTAAGTTAAACATGTTTGCACAAAGTAATTAACGGTACCAAGCAATTCTAATCAACAATTCCTTGAGTGATGGTGAAAACATTTCACGAATTTAACATTAAATAACCATATTGATGTCTAGAGATAAGGATCATATCTTTTAACATTTGGACGTGGGTAACGTGAGATCAAATCTGGTTGTGTCGAAATATAACGTTTTTGACCTTACAAATCCTAAATGTTTTTATTTTAAGGATCAAACGAGATACAATTCAAAATGTTCATGAAAGATGTACCAACAAAATACATGGTTTTTGACAGAGAGATGAGTAATAACAATAAAGTAGTTATAACAGCACATTAGATGGATGAATGAATAGCATACTTGTAGTAGGTTAATGTTGCACTTAGTATGCGGCTAAATTTTACAGCGTATCCTGAAGATATCTTAAACTTTACAGGGTCAATTACAATGACTGTGCAGAAAGGTGATACTAATGGAAAACGTTATTAGATTTTAAACAACACGATGATGACCCAGTAGTAGTATATGGGGGCAAATGGGGGTATAAGGGACCTCTATGTTAAAAGAGGTGATTTGCACTATAGGGTCAGAGGGAATTTAACGTGGGAATGTTACCTGGGGGTCAATGGGAATTGAACATTTGTGACGTCGTGGGTTTATGGAGTCAAAACTATGTATAGGGCGAAATGTATCTATAGGAGCAAAGGTTGATAGGGACAAACATAGACATACAGAAACAAACACATACACATGCAAACAAAGAAAATGGAAACAAACAGAAAAGGGGACAGTGATGTTCTAAAGAACGTCTCACAGACAGAACTAAGACTCCAAATAGAAAAGTATATTTATTAGTACCAAACTATTATTCAAATATGTACATGGCTTATATGGCTTGTACTTTGGTAAAACCTCTATCCATTTAATACATAAAAATTTGGACATAGAAAAAAACCTATTTACAAGTTATTTATTTCTTGGTTGTAGAAAACTACTTTCAAAAATTAAAGTTCATGCCTTCAAAAAATAACATACATCATATATACATCTCATAAACGAATGACGGTTTTCATACTACAATTAATGTCCATTTTTAAGAAAAAGCTACAACAAGAAACAAACGATTAAATAGGACAACGTTTGTGCTTCTCTTTATATCCGTCACACACGTTGTTTAAATCTGGTCAGCTACCACTTGTGTCCCAGCGTAGATGTTTCCCATCACGCACTCCCTTTCATTTCTAGATCTTTTGGTATATCCATCGTGCTAGGTTAACTTATTTAGAAGCAAATCAATGGTAGTCATTATCTTTTTCCCGTAGAGGTACAACGTATGCCATAGGAATGGTCACTTTTCCATCGGTGATGTCAAATTTCTTTCTCATCGTCTGCACGTTTTAAACAGCCCTCAAAAGTTTGGAAGAAGTTAATTCTGCAGAACCCGAAACATACAGGAGGGTTCAAACTGTCATGAATAGTGAAGTGGGATACTCTAGGGACTATGGGACTTTAATGTTAAAATAGGTGGTTTGTACCCTGAGGACAATGGGTATTTAACATGGGGAATTTTAACATGGGTGGGACTATAGAGGGACAATGGATTGGGACTGTCTAGGGACAATGGAAATTTAACATGGGAGATTTATATAACACAGACATGAGACAACAGACAAAACACTGATACAACATTTAAAAAAAACAATTTTTTTAAGGGGCTAGGCAAGAAAGTCAATTTCTTTTCAAGATCAATGAGGGGCCTTGAAAAGGGCCTTTGGGTTTCTTCTTCTATTTCCTCCACTTCTTCAGCAATCTCCTTATCTTTCCCACTATTCCTTTCTTCTTCTTGTTCTTCTTGTTCTTCTTCTTCTTCTTCTTCTTCTTCACTTCATTCTCTGGCATCCAGTCAGGATGGCCCAATGCTCTGAACTTCTCCTGGACTTTGATGCAGTTGTTATTGAGCCTCTCAATATCTTCCTTTATCTTCCTTTTTGTTGTTGTTGTCTCTTTCTTTTCTCTCTTTAGTCAAGTTGTCTTTGATCTTCTTAACTTCTTCTCTCATCACCTTCGTCATCTGTTCTGCTTTCTTCAGCTGACGTACTCCCCACTTCATGAATGACCACTGACTCCATGCCAAAATGTCTTCCAGGAAGCACCTGACTCTTGTGAGATGATCTATGGCCTCCTTCAATGATCCCACTATCACATAGGGAGGGTCAATCAAGTCTCTTAACCTCTTTTCCTCCTCTTCTATCATTTCTTGTATTATCTCTTTTGCTCCCTTTAGACTATTAGCATAGTCCAGACACGTTTCTAACTTCCATTTTTTCTCTATCTTTTCCATTACATAGGTAACATCCAATATCCAGTAATATATACCAAACAAATGATTCAACAACTCAGTCGCAGCCACCATCTTCGTTTTCGTTATTCCATAGAATGGCGCGAACGACGACCGCTGTGAGTTCTTATATGTAAAGCACGGACGTGAAGGAAAATATCCCTTACTTTTCTCTTCACATATTATCTACTATCCACATAGTGATGTTGAGACAAATAACTAACCACATTATATACTATCCACACACGCGAAGGAGAAAAAAACAACAACAAAACCCTAACATACTATCCACACACGCGAAGCAGCAAAAAACATAACCAAAATATATCATCCACACACGGGAAGCAGCAAAAAACAAAACCCTAACATACTATCCACACACGTGAAGCAGCAAAAAAGAATAACCAAAATATACCATCCACACACTGGAAACAGCAAAAAAAAAAACAAAAAAAAAAACTAACATACCATCCACACACGGGAAGCAGCATAATCAAACCCAAATCTAGCACCCACCCACGCGAAGCAGAATAAAAACATAACAAATATTCACAATCCACACACGGGAAGCAGCAAAAAAACAAAACCATAATCTATTATCCACACACGCGAAGCAGCCAAAAAGAAAACAAACCCAAATATACCATCCACACAGAAGGGAATGTTTAATAACCACACACTCTACTATCCACACTAACGTACGTGAGCGCTTACAAAAAACAATAATCTACCATCCACACAAACGTACGCGAGCGCTTACACACACACACACACACACACACACACACACACACACACACACACACATAAACATACACATACACAATCACACCAGGAAAGGAGTGAGAGTTTATTTTCACACTACTCCACATTCACACATTGGCAATTAATTACAGTTTCTTTTCTAGAGTTTTGGTTAGCCCTGAAACGGTCTGTGTTTTTTTTTCACTCCAGAGGCACTTGGCTAATGCTGACATTTCCCAGGTCTGGCACCACACACAAATCTACTCCAATTGTGCTCCCAGTTGACTCTATTAGATGGGTGTGCAGAGGTTGGATGGTTAGCTTCAGCACCACAATCTTCAGTTTCTGGGATTCTGAACTCTTGTTGTTGTTGTACCCTCTGTCTTCTCCTGCGCTGCCAGACCCGAGGATGCTGCCCTTGCCGTGGCTCCCGTTGTCTCTGTAATTCCTCCTCCCAGTTTTCCATTTGGGGGACAGCAGCTCTTGGTACTGGTGGAACAGGTTGTGTCTGTCGTTGTGGTACAGCTACTGGTTATGCTACTGGAAGTGGTTGTGGAGGTACCAGTGGTTTACCTCACACTTAGGTCTCATCATTATGTGAGACCTGATCCCCCTCTTCTTTTCCTCCTCTTCTTTCTTCTTCTGTTTTTCATCCTCTTCTATTTTCGCTTCTTTGGCTATGGACTCCATAGCCAGCTCATCCAACAGGCGCGTGGCTTATTCCAGATGCATCTGGAGTTCAAGAAGTTTTGCAATTCTGGTACTCATTGTTTTGTTGTTAACGAATCAGCAGAGTAACCAGACTGAAGAGTGTTTCCATATTTATATCAAAAGCACGGACATGAAGGAAAACATCACATAAGACCCAAATCTTACATTACCCATATAATCACCCAAAACGCGCTGACCTAAAAGAAACACTCACTCACTTTTTTTACTTATCATTACTATTTTAAATTTGTTGACAAGCCACTTAATGAAAATGCTTATACACTCACTTATTAACTAAGTTAAAGAAATCATGTGCTTATAGACGCACTTCTAATTTTTTTCTAACTTATCATAGGCAATGGAATGTTAGTTCTAGAGTATGGGGTAGCCCGGAAAAGGACTGGACTGTTTTGTGTGAACGAGGAGCTATGACAATCTTTTAGGCTCTAAGATTGCGACCTCGTCTGGCGACAGGCTTTCCTTTAGGATAGGGTCTGCTTCTTCGGAAAGAGAAGGAGAACTCTTTGGTGTCGACACGACAAAATCTCTATCTGCTTCCTGCTGTTCTTGCTGCTGCCGCTCTATTTGCTGATTCTGAAGACTGTATTTCTCCGTCCATTCTTCTTTCTCCTTCTTTATTTCCTCTCTGAAGAGCTCTTCTATCAGGTCTTCAGTGACTTTCAACATTCTAACATTGTCTCTCTCTTTAGGTCTTGGTATCAGACTTGTCATGACCCGATGAAATTTCACGTGGGCTTCGTTCAACTTAGCTAATCTTGAGCACATGTTCGTAGGAGGATGAATCAAAAATGGATGGTCAGACTGTTGTTGTTGCGTTGGATTATAGAGGTGTGCGTCTGCAATAGACATGTACCTCTGGTTTGTGGTACCACAGGCACCTTTTTGATTACTCCTGGGGGAAGAAATGGTGCCACATCCCCCAGGCATTTATGTTCTCACAGAGAACTTCTTGATTGTAGCCGTTAGGTTGTAGAAACATTTTGTTCTTAACAACCTAAATGTAAGACTCTTACATGAGTGGGAACAGTGACAGCACGCACTCATGTTAGTATACATTCAGTTTGCATTAAGTTCGCCCCAGGTGTCAACCCAAGCAGTATGTAACGTCCGCTTCGATTGGTCAGCAGCGATGACGTGACATTAGGACATCTGGTCGTGTGGCAAGTGGAAATCTTTCCACATCTTGCCACGTGTACGAAATTCGAGCGTGGTAATGGAGGAAAGGTGCTCGACAAGCCAGCCATGGATGTTGTGGACTTCCTGAAACGATAGCCCGTACTTATTTCAAATCAAGTCCATTTGTACTAATGGACAATAAAAATACCAATAATGTGTAACCCACCTCTGCAATTAATCAAATTTTGAGAGTTTGTCAATTTTGAATAAATTTTAACGAATAAGTTTTAAATTTAGTGTACATAGTGTACTTTCAATTTTCTAAAAAATTAAACCAATCGGTTAAGTCAATGTGACTTGTAGAAGTTAAAATCACGCATAGATGTAATTATCAGTATAAAGGATTTTGACTGCGGTACCCAATAAGGTCAAATTTGGTTTAGATAAAGCATTATCAAATACGGCTTTCTGCCAAATGAAAGCCGTGTACATTAAGGCAATGGTAGCAATCTTTTGTTTCTTCCTTCTTGTTCTTCATAGATTGCTATCGTTCTGGAGCTGCAGGTTAGCCGGTGTAGGTAGCTGGTGCGGTCCGAAGGTTCTCGCATAATTTCTTTCTGGTACCTCGGTGGACGGCCGGAAAAAAAAATTCCCAGTAAGATTCTGCGAGTTCGTTCTTTCTTCGCTCAGCTGGTTGTATAGTTCCCCATAACGCAGACAAGATTTCAGAGGTGCGCTTCTCACAGCTATCCTCTGTTGGTTTACAGGGTTCAGGTGGAGTGCTTGGTATAGCACTTCCTCCCCGCACTCTCTGTCAGATGGCCGCCAGTTAAGAGCTGCTACCTTTTTTCCCCTTTGCCGGTCATGTAGGTATCTCAAATCAGCAACGTTGTTTTAGTGAAGGGCAGTTATTAAGCATTAGAGCATTTTTACTCTACTAATTCCAGTGCTGTGGGTCCATTCCTTGTTCTGCACTCCTAACGCACGTGTTTCTTGCTTTTCCCGCTCATTCATCGCTGCTGGTTTGCCGGTCCTGCTCTGTCGCTGTCCACTGCCTGAATCCGATGGTCAGACGGGAGACTGCCCGGTTTTTATGGTAAAAGCGCGGACGCGAAGGAAAACATCCCTACACGGTTTCGAGTCGGATCGCTAAATTAGTGTCATGTTAGGGATAGAGAGAAGTCAAAGAGCATGAGTCATGATACCCATAGCCAAACAAACGACAAAGGCATTTTTTCTTCAAAACACAACATTTTTATTCGAAGAACTAATAACTACCAATTCACAATTCTTTCAACATTAACCATTCAATTCAACTAACAAACACTTTGTTTTTCAACTAACTCTCTATTTTGGACATGTCTGACAACGTTGTGAATGAAATTGTGATTTCCATTGTTGGAAGTCATTGGGCCATTGATGTACACTACGTTTCCTAGCTAAAGACAAAAGATAACCATAATGGTCACAAAACCATCGATGTACTTTCTCATCGTTTCTAGAAGAATGACGATCAAAATAAGTTACTAAATGTTCTAAAGAATAGCCCAGACTGCGATGATGCAGAAAATACACACAATATTGTCCACACACCAATGAATATGTGCCTTGTAATTTCACATTATTGAATCGTGTGGTCTGAGCATTTCTTCTCATAAAGTCAATGATATCGTCTTCCAAAGGGGGCAATCCATACGAATCAAAATATTCCACACATCCTTCTTGAGGAAAGTAGACGGCTACCCAGTGGGTTCCTGGGAGATGACTGTCGTCCGTGCTGATCACATACGCTTGATTGTCTTGAGGTTTGCGATGAGGGAGTTCATCTTTAGCGCATACGACAGGATTCCAAGAAGCACTGTACTGTGGTTCGAAAGGTAATAAAGTTCCCAGGTGTCTATGTTTGTGTTGTTTTTCTTTTTCTTGTTGTTTTTTCTTCACAGGTGATAATAAGTGATCAATTCTATCCTGACTTTCTCTTTGAAAATGTCTGACAAGTAAAAGGGTATCAGCTCTGACTTCGTACCCTTGTCCAAGAGAGTTTCTATGCGACGGATCCCCAGAGGCGTTAATGGAGGACAAGAATATTTATGCAAGCATTTATACCACTCATCCAACACGAATTCTTCCGAGATGAGACTCCAAGATTTTTCCAGATACTCGTCCAATTTTTCTTCTTGGCTCAGCATCAGACATGTATCGTGTTGAATTTAATTGCGATGATCGTTGTGACATCCATAGCAATCTTTCTTGATCAATTCCTTAATTTTATCTCCCAGGACTGTAGCAAAACAGCCAACTAAATGTGCTTCTTGTTCTGGTCATCGGACTTCATTATAACTTCTTCGTCTTTGTCTTGGGGTTCTCCTTTCATGGTCTCCTCACATTCCATGTCCAAAGTTTCTCCACTATGTAAAGAGGGATTACAGTCTTCCGTTGCTTCTAATAGTTTAGAATGACTTCTCTCAAACTGTTGCTTTTTATCGTATTATCAAATTCAGCATACAGGACGCCGTTCACCGTATTATCTGCGCGTAGATTTTCTGCAAACTGAATTTTCACACGAATCTGGCCGGATTTTATAGGGTGGAAATGTCCCTCGTCGCTGCCTTGGTCTGGAGTGAAATCAAAAGCCCACAAAGCATAGCCTCCTGCATAATCCTCGTACGTAATGCCGTGACTGGTGTTGGTTCCTAACTGTCCGGTGGCTTCGTACAGGGACAAGTACGATCTCAGGTAATTCTTCTCGTCACCAAACCTAGGTTCGAAAGGTCGGGTACACAAGGTCTTGCCATCGCGATTCACTTCGATCTTGGACACATTGTAATGTTGAAACTGGAAATGATTTTCACTGCATGCTCCGTTGAAGGCTGCATTCTTCAGGATACCAATAATCAAACGCTTGGGTAACTGGACTTGGAACAGATAATCTTCGATCATGGATCGCTGTCCAGCAGGAATAGTGAAGGATTTCACTTCCACGAGTCTTACTGGATACTTGGCGGTCGTTCTCCTCAACGTGTGACTGATGTCGTTTCCCACTTTAGGTAACACTGCCACACGACGCTTGTAGAGTCTGGCTTCTTCGATTTTGGTTTTGTAAGTGGTATTAACAGCAGCCATCAAATGGAAAGCGGCACTGCTACGATTCAGTCTCAGACTGATATCCACACAGTTCAGCAAATACCTTTCTTGCAACCACATGTCTAAATGTAAGCGATCCATCAGTTCTAAACTACGGCTTCTAGCAATATTCTTTCTTCGTTCTACAAATCCCGATATATTTTGATCATCCCCTGCAACTGTAATGCTGTTGAACTTAGTCGCTTTGTCAGGTTTCCGTACCACCCTGGCATCTAGATGGGTGTTCTTTGCTTCTTTTCCGTACGTCAAGAGATTTTCCAGGTACGCTCAGCAAGGGTAAGTATCCATGATGCTGCTGACCAGTTTGTTATTCAAGTACAAATCCAATTCACTGAACAAGGAATGCATGAAATTGTTGACAGGAGCTACTATATCATCGTTGTCTATGAGAGTGTTGGGCGGTTCTATCACTTTCACTTTCAGGTACAAGTAACTGTTATTCAGATCGATGTAATCTTCGGGCTGTCCTTTGATTTCAAACTCGATAGGTGCTGAATCCGTCAAAGAGGAGACGGGGTGGAATTCCACCCACTGAGATTCTTGCATTGTCATCATAGTGGGTGGCATGGCAAACAGATTCAGTTCCGACTCAGAACAGGGGCAAGACTTTCGGTGCATCATTTTTCTGTTTCTCAATAATTTAATAATCAAAAACGTCTAAATATCGAACGGTTTTTCTTTTCTTTGTCGTTCTTGCTTTAGAAGTGTGAAGTCTTGTGAAGGGGTGTTTTCTGCATCGTCTCTTTCTGCCTTGTCCTTGCTGTGACGCCAGGGAAGTAGGAATGCCTGACTCGGCAGCGTGCAGGGCATTTATAGGCGTTTCTCGTCGGCCCAAAATGTCTTTGCCCGTTTGCAGCAAGACATTTTTGCCTGCTCTCAAGAATGCTTCTTTATGGTTTTGTTTGTCGATGATGACATTTTGGAGAAATTCTTTACCGTTTGTCAATACCGCATCTTTCAAGGCGTGCAATCCGCGTGTCCCCATCGGTTTCAACACTGGAGGCACCGAACGAAAGGCCGATTTTAACATATCTCCTAAACCGTGTCCTCGCTGACGAGCAACGCCTCAGTACACTGGATACATGACTTACAATTCGTTAGAGAACCGTTTTCGAAAATGGAGTTTCACTGTGACTTTCCCTTTGAAGAATGGAATATTTTGTCCCAGATCTCCTTTTATTGCAATGTTGACAGTGTCAAAATATGACCTACTGACGGGCAAATAGTGAGGCTGTAGAAATTCACGGTGTACGTGATAGGCGTTTGCACCTTCCTGGTTAATGGTTGTGGTACTATCCACTTTGAAAGGAACGACACGCAGTAACGGTACGGAGGTGTGTCCCACCACGTTGTACTCAACCACATTGGAATTATCAGAGATCAAATTCAGTCCTTCGTTCAGTTCTACCGGGTTTCCAAAAGCTCTGTAAAATCCATATTACTGTTGATCATGGGGCTCAAATTGATTGTTACCATTTGTGCATGTCCACCCAATATTTCAAACAAACTACCATTAAACCTGAGGGACAATGTGTCCGTATCTTGAAATTTGATCATGAAGCGATGAGCCACATTATGGTACTCAATCTTCACACTTTTTTGGCTCTATTCAGGGCTTTGCCAAAGGCTAAGTCGATTCTGTCTGCAATAGTGTCCACCAAATGTTCACCACTAAAATAATAACCTGAAGGAATTTTTAATGTGTAGATACTGAAGGATGGATTGCTGGCTGGCCTTGTGTCCCCTAAAAACCATATTTTATTTATTTCTTCTTGCAATTGGGCATTCAGAATTTCCACCTGGAATGTGTTTTGCTTTTCGGTGATGTTTTTGATATGTGTCGGGTGAATGATTTCCACTAAAGCCACTTCCCAATGGGCTTCGTGATCTAATTGGATGGTCTGAGGTAATTTGGCTGTGTAACAGCACAAAGTGTTGGTGGGAAACATCTCCATGGAACTGTCACTGGGTAAGGTTAAGTAAAATTGGTTATGGTGGTTCATAATTCGAGAGTTCTGTGACTGTCCGAGGAGTTACTGGAAGTCAGAGGTGTGTCTCCGCCCGAAATTGGGTTGTTGTTGGGGTGGTGACTGGCACTGACACTGGACGCAAGATTGTCGTTGTTCCCGTTCGAGGAGAATTTCAGGGATGGATTGGGAAGAAGGAAACCGATGCAACTGATCAATAAAATGGTCCACAATTGTTTGTCTCCTCGTTGCAAACTCAAATTGGCAATGTCTGCACCAATGACACAATACACCACAAAGATTTGGCAGGAAAAGACGATTGCGTTTTAGGCACACGTTCTCCACACCACACCAACAAGGGTTGTTTCTGTAAATCTTGCAGAGAAGAACTGGGTGAAAGGAGTGGTCGCTGAAGTGGTAGCAGTATCTGAGGCTGTGTGAAAGGGCATTGTGGTCACTTCTTTTTATAGTTGATGACTTTCGAAGCGTCGATCCAAGAATCAAAACTAGGTGCATATCCTTTCGAACGTACTTTGACTTCTTTGACACGTCGTTTGCCCACTTTACGGGTTCTGCGTTCGAGAATGCTTTCGATGTCGTACACGTCGTCTTCTTTTTTGGTGACACGTTGTAACTCGGGGAAGTAAAACATTCCTTTTAACACTTCTCCGTTCATGTTTTCCAATTTATAGACGGCAGGATGACGGCCATGCACTCGTCCAGTGACACGAGACAATTCGGTCGTCCAGTTAGGTAAGTAATCTTTGTCGAAAGTGCGTTTGGATTTGCCGATGCGCACCAAATCTCCTGCGGTCAGCACTTCGCCTTTGTTGGGGACAGCCCCCATAGGGGACGTACCAAACAGGCGATCAGAAATCAGCACATCGTTGTCGGGAGTCACCTCTTGCGGGGCACGTCAATGCTTCGATGGTAAGATTGGTTGTATACTTGCAACAGGTGCGGTAAGATGTCGATGTACTTCAGAGTGTGGTGATGCGTAAAATATTTCCACATCCGTTCTTTCAAGTACGTTGAAAACGTTCCACGATGCTGACTTTGTTTTCAGGATTCTCGGTGGTATAAAAATGAATGTCATGTTTCTTTAATTCTTTTTGGAAAGCTTGGTTCAGAAATTCGGTGCCTTTGTCCGTTTGCCATCGAAGAGGGTGACGGCCACTTTGTTTCAACACCCGTTGCAGGGATCGCACCAATTCGTTGCTCGATTTGGAAGTCAAATATTTGTAGCCGCGATTGTAGGTGGCCAAATGAGAGACATCGGCTAAATCGGCTTGCCATTGATGATCGATGCCTTCCACTTGGGTGCGACGTCTGGAAAACATGCGTCGAATGCGTTTGTCTAAAGTGTAGGTAGCTTGTTCTTGTAACAATCGTTGTACTTGAGGTAAACGGAGACTTTTCAGTCGAGTTTTGGCAGCACGATACAATTTTTGAACTCCTCCGTAACCTGCAGGATGGGATGGATCGTAGTAAATACTGGCTAACACCTTTTACATTTTATTTTGCTAATAAGTGATCCACTCTTCGCTGATGCTACTTTTAATGGGGCGAAAGGGTGGTTTGGAAACGGATTTACGTGTCCGATGGGCCACGGGAGTAGAGGTTGAAGCTAGTGGTGATGGAGGTGGCAATGGAATGGCTTTGGTCTTCTTTTCTTTTTTCATTTCTGGTTTCCCTTCTTTCTTTTTCACTTCTGTCGAAGGAGGAGTGGACATCATCTTTTTAACCCAAACTTTCATTTCTTCTCGTTGGGGTGTAGGGGAAGGATGCTGCAATCTTACTAGAAATGGGAGCTGCTGACGGTGTTTGAAAAACTTCTCGTATCTCTTCTTCCTCAGGCCTTCGTAGGGTACCGTTTCTCGTGACCCCTGGGGATGGTAGTGGTGGTGGTGGTGGTGTGGCGGTTGCACTTTCCATCAAGGTCTTAAAATCTTTCAGAGTGGGAAGAGCTGTTTCGTCTAAAGCTTTCTGATGAAAGAGTTGCAGTCGTTGCAAGAGTTGACCGTACTTTTGCGATTTTTCTGTTTCGGACAAATCGTGGCGATCTATCAACGACTGCAATTTGTGTTGTAACTGGGAAATCTCGGTCAAATTGGGATTGGGATGCAAATGCGGGGTTCGTTGTTCTTGCCAACGATGTATTCCATCCATCGTTTGTAAGGCACTAAAACTAGTTTTAGTCCTTCCATTCGATGTCGAGGGTGACGTCCGAGATCTTGGGACTCCAGAGGTCCTTTTCATCTTGCTCCGAAGAGACCTCCCAACATGATTCCCAAGACTCCTTTCAGCAAAGGTCCTAACAAGAGTGGCAACATTCCTCCACGTTGGACCACCATCGTCTTCTTTTGACCAATAGGGATTTTCTTTTGAACCATTTGGCGAAGAACGTGACGATGTTTGCTTAAGCATTGTTTCTGGTGTGTTGACAAATGAATCGTGCCTTTCAAGACGTTCAAACAACATTCGCACACAGTATCGATGACATCTTTGGAGACCGTTGGAATGAGTTTTTTTCGCATGGGTGGAGAAGCTTTGGACAGGACAGACAACATGTCCCCATGTTTGACTAAACGAGGAGGCAGTCCTTTCCTTTTCTTTCCTTTGGATTTAGAAGAGGGATGTTTTCTAGGGGGTGACATCTTTGGTTTTTCAGGAGCACAAAAACACCGATACCTCTATTTTGTCAAAGCCCTATTTTATACTGGAAGACGTCGCCACTGATTGTCTTTACGTCATATCATCTTGAGGACAGGCATCACACGTCGTGCAGGGGTACGCAACGGACTAAATCGAGCCAGTTCTTGCTTGGACAAATCCAGTAAACTTTCTAACATGCCCGATCTCTCTTGAACTTTGATTTTGATTTTTGGGAACAGGTACTTTGTGAGTAGCTGCTACTGCCACTAAAGAGTGTCGCCACTGGAGAAGTTCTTGGAGACACGGGCTTCCATGATGTCATCAATGGAGAAGTGGATGCACCTGGGGCTACCGGAGACGCGGTCACCGTCGTTGCAGGTCGTGGTTTGGTACTGTAAGGTTGCGTCGTGGCTGAAGTGCTCTCTTGCGACTAGAAGCTGTTTTCTGTGGGATTTTTTCTGGGGACTTCTCCTCTGTTTCTTTGTCTGGGGACTTTTCTTTTTTCGGGGATGTGACCTTGTCTTGACACCGTTGCTCTTCTTCTTCTTGGGGCTTCGTTTTGGCTTTTTTCTTGGGGAGATCTTTGGAAGCATTAGGATCCCATCTTAAGAGGGAGCGAATGATGACACCTCCTAGAGTACCGCTCCCTCCAGGTGTCAAAATGATTTGTTTTTGGTTTGAGTGTCAATGTGGGGATCGGCCAGTTGGGTCAAAGCTACTTTGTTTCTATCAAAAAGTCGTTTGGTTTGATGAGGAATCTGAATGATGCCTTGCAGTAATTGACGTGCTGTCACCGTAAACAATCGTAAGACTTCTTTGAGACTGGCTTAAAGGACACGAGCACGTAATTGTGGATTTTTCTCGCGACGGATACCATACAAGGCACGAATCAATTTGACGGGAAGATGTGACTGAAGGGACGTCATGTTGACGCTGTGTGAGACACACGAAAAGTGTCCGAGGTTTTTATAGATTGTTTGGGGTTAAGTCGAGGACGGAGACATGTACAGGACAGGTCCTTAGTCTTGACACCAGTGGTGAAACAATTCGGTACGAAATCGCAAATAATCGGGGGTAGTAGGTTTCAAATCGACGAGTAAATAGGCGTGTGGAGTTTGTGTGGCACCGTCGTACGCCTGAGTGAGCTAAGGTGTTCCTAGCTGTTTGGCTAAGACTTGCAATTTATCTCGAAGGCTTTTAAACAAGACCACGTAATGAGCATTGAGACTGATGGTGCGATGGGCTTTACTTTGTTGAAACAAATTTTGAGTAAGGTAAATGACACTGGCATTACGATGATGACCTTTGCGCTTAAACCAAAGTTTAATTTCTTCTTCGTCTTCTCCTAACATGTCATCGGAAATGACCATATGGGTTTGACGGGGGTCAGACACGATTCCGTCGTCTTCGTTGGGAATGCCTTCCACAAACACGATGGAATCGCCTTGACTTTCTCCAAGAGGCTGTACGCCGATTGCCACTCTTTGTAACTCCACACGATCCGCTGAGGTGGCCGATCGATCAAATGATGTTTATGTTCGATCAAACGTTTGACGAATTCGGTTTTGCCTGAACCGCTAGGTCCAGCAATGAGCATGTTAAAGGGATGGCGAAGATACAAAGCCTCCCAACTGGCACGATCTAAGTGTTCGTCGATGACTTTGACAGTAGAGGAAGAGGGAGTAGAGACAGCAGAGGTAGCCATAGTGTCAGGAATGTCACTTGTGACACGAAAACAGACAAGACAAGAGTTTTTATACCTTTTCAGGACACGTTTATTGATGTTTTAAAAATGAACACGAACGACAAATGTACATAAAAACCAAAGGCTTAAGCCCAACGATAAAATGCACATGAAAACGGTCAAAGTGGAATAGAAACAAGTCTCTGTACAACATGTTTTGGGTAATGTTCTGACAAGTTCTACATGTGGTAATGTCACACAAGTGTCCTCCCGAAAGGGTCTTCCAGGAATGTCCATGACAGTCCTGTCCTGGGTGACGGGTTCTTCTGGCACTGGCACTAAGACAGGTTGAAAAATGACTTTGTTCCTTGAACAACTCTCGAGCATACTGAGCCACTTCTTGGGTCCAAGCCTCAAAACCCCCATTTTTCCAGGCACGTACATCTGTCCAATGGGGGTGTAAGTCACAAGCTACACATACATCGTCATACACGTCTTCGGTAGCTAAAAGTTGACGAATCTTTTTTTCCCGTAGAGGTCGAGAAGTATCCAGACGAAAACGCAAGGCTTTGAGCAAAATGAGTTTCTAATGACCATTTAAGGCCATTTGGTTTGGTAAGTACTATTCGTGAAGAGTCCACAAAGAATCGGTTGGTAAACGAAATCCCAGAAAACAAATCACTAAGACACATATCACACGTCGACCCAAATTCAACGGATACAGTTCTTGTAATAAGTGATGGTAATCATTCACGGTTTGAATACTGTCATTGTGTTCCTTCCACGGAATCTGTTGAATCACTTGTGATAAAAGTCGTGGCATGGCAGCCTGATTTAATAACTTTTTTTCCGAAGCAATAAATGTACTTTCTACCCAGAGATCTTCGTTCTCCAGTAGGAAATCTAAATCTTGCAAACTGTAACCTCCAGTTCAGAGTTCGTTCAGAATTTTCCTCTTCCACTAAGCAGATGTTGCGTAAAAGGATTTTGTAATCCTTCAATTCTTCTTCCTCAATTGGTTGCAGTAGGTGAATCTCGAAGTAACCAAAATCACGAATATGTTGATCATTTGCGACCTCGAAGTATTTAACCAGGACTGACCACTGAAACACTTTCTTACGAATCAGTTCTCTTATAGCATTCGGGTACCAGTGGTTCAAACACCGGTGACGTAACGGATGCAATTGTTCTTTACGTTTGACTTGTATTTTAACCAGTTCTCGGTAAATGCGTCCTCCCAACTCCATAGGCAAACCACGAATGTTCTCTTGTAAAGTATCCATGAATAGGTCATACTAAAACTTTTTTTTGTCGGAGACAATAAGTGTACAGTCTGGTCAGAGATGGTTTAACTCCAGTAGCAAATCTAAATCGTTCAGTCACTAACTTGCACATTACAGTTCGTTCAGAAGTTTCATCTTTCCCTCAGGTGATATTTTGTAAAAGATTTTGGTATTCCTTTAACTCTTCTTCCTCTGAAATTTGTTGCAGTAAGTCTACCTGGTACAAATAGAATCATCAGTAACAAAGTAATCCTTTGAACGAAGGGGTAGTTGATGAAGGTCTGACCAAAGAAACACTTTCATCTGAATCAGTCCTCTTATAGCATTCAGGTACCAGTGCTTCAAACACCGGTTACGTAACGGATGCAATTGTTCTTTACGTTTGACTTGTATTTTGACCAGTTCTCGGTAAATCCTTTCTCTCAACTTCACAGGCAAGCCAAGAATGTTCTCTTGCAAAATATCCATTCAGGATTTACTGATATCGTCCCACTAAAGGTAAATAGTGACAACTGGGAGACCATCGAGCATGTTCCAGGTAGGCCGAATCTTGTTGTTCCCAGTGGTGAAGTTACACACCGCAACTGAAGCACTTGACTTTATACCCTTCGCCCAAGTAGAAAAGTCAGACCTCTGGCTAATTCTTCGGGGGTCGGTCCTGCCAGATATTTAGGCCATTTTCCTTTGAACGATTGAAAACGATTTTCAAAGTCGCAGTATTCAGGCAAACGCACAGGGAACGAATATTCGTCTTTCACATGTTCGTTTCGATGAGGGTAGGGTGGCATCGACAGGAGTTTGCTCAGGACTGGATGACATCCGTAGGGTGGTAGACGTGAAGGTTGACATCCACATTTACCATGGATCCCAGTAAAGTGTCCACGATGACGAGTGGCATCGCTTTCGCATCCATCAGGTTTGACACGCACAGCATCACTTTCCATGATAGGGGTAGTCACACTAAAGTTCCCATGATGCTTTACTGCAACTCTGAGGTCACAGCGTACAGCATAGCTCACATCGCAAGGCTCAGCATCGCATTCCACTTCAGAGGCCCCAAACTTGAATTGTGCCTGTCTGAACTTGTTTTGTGTTTCTCTGAAAGTATTCATCTTGTTCGCTTGGTCTTGGTAGTCATAATGAACTATTGATCTTTCATATTGTCCCTTTTTATATGCTTACCAATATCGATGTGACCGTACGGCAACGTAAAGTGATTGGGAAGTCGCACTCGCTTCTGGTACACGATTTGATGCAGCTTTTCCAAAGGTCGATTGACGATTTAGTGAATGGGTAAACGTACAATCTTATGCTGTTCACGGGTGGTCACTTGAAAGTTTTCATCCTCTACAGATTGCAAGGCTTCTTTCAATACCCGAAAGTTTACCACTCGACTGGTGCGATAATTCAGAGTCAATCCCTTCACTTTACACTCCGCGTGCACTTCTCCTTGTTTGTCCCGGTATTCGTAGCCGTGATTTTTAGGACCGCCAGTAGCGAAACTTAAAATCTTCTCGTCGGGGTGTTCGTCTGTCCAGGCTCCTAAACGGTCTTCTTCGATGTTAGGGTGATGTTGACCCGGGCCATGGATGTAAATGCAACTGTCCGTGCCAAAGTACAGGATGCGATCTCCTAACAATTCTAAAGCTTCGTACAATTTCAATGGGCTGTCACGTAATCCGCAATGATGACCTTTCCAAATTCGTCGGCTTGTACAAAGTCCAGATCTTCTTCGTAATTGACCAAGATCAAATCCTCACGAACGACGTATTTGGTTTTGTCGTGAATCATCTGGAAGTAACGGGAAGGTTCTGTCTAATATTTCGTCTTGGGTAAACACGGTCGTTGTGCCATTTTGCCCCACAAGCAATTTAAATCACTTTGGCAAATGATCGCCTGCCTTCGTTTTTCTCGATGTGGTCTAAAGTGATATCTTCTTGTTCCCAATATTTCGCTTTGAATTTTATTTGGTCTTCGGGAGTGTGACACCAAGAAGGATAGCCGCAGGCTTCTTGTTTCAGTTTTAAAAAGGCATCCACGAAGTCTGCGAAAATGCCATTCTGACTTGGGTCACCCTTGTGGTATTGTTGTGTCTTGGGAAAGTGGTAAATTTCGTACACTTCTAACAATTGGTATCCCATGTTTAGAGCTTTAACCAATTCCACGCTGACCCACGTTCCCGTCAAGGCACGTTCTTCCTGGGTGTGCTGACAAGACCGGTCTTGGTTACACGTGTCGGCACAAGTACTGCACAAGGGAAACATTAGGTTTCCTTGGCAATGGTGAGGTAACACGGGATGGTACAAGTCAATGGGAGGCAAGACTTTGCAGTTATCAATCCTTCGTATTGTCGAATGTGGTCAAGGTCGATGTGTTCCGTCAGCAGTTGCGGGTGTCCTGCAGGAAAGCGACAATATTTGCACACGTAGGGATACAGGAGCACACGTCCAAGTATTTGATTTGTTCTCCTTTCTCTTCTTCGGCTTGGTACAGCAAACAAGTGGCATTTGTCCTACCTCCGTACAAACTGTCCATCAACTGGTAACTTTCTACGATGCGTTTAAACTCGGGATCTGTTTTCAAACGGTGATCGTACTCGTGTTCCCACATTTCCACCACTTAGTATCCTTGCTGTTCTAACTTTAGGCGTCGCTGACAAGTGGTCTGGTACAAGTCTTCCATGGTTAGTTGTAAAAACTGATTTTTAGTGCCACGTTCAGGGTAGCAGACGGGACATCTGTGAAATAAGCAACCGTTAAACTCGTACACGATCTTGGGGTTTTCTAAGTCACAGCCATCTACCGAATACGTGCCGATGCTCTTTTCGCACCCTCCGTTGCGGGCATGCTAAATCCATTTGTCTTCCTTGTCGCACAAGTAATGTAACCAGCCTAGGGCTTTGACCGAGTATTGACGTTTAACAAAATTGGTGGTTTGAGGGCTGATGAAACCCAGTGTATTTTCAGGCATGAATCGTTGTCTGTACACTAAGGAACGTGCTTTGGCAATGGTGCAAGCTTCTTTCAAAGGATCGACCCCTCCGTGTTCCATAAACAGTTCTCGAAATTTTCCACAGCAACGCCGTAAAATGTCCACGTCGGAACGACAATACTTTATCATTTCTTCCTGAAAGTCAAAAGGGTCTGATGCATGGGTCTGGTATAAAGCGTAGAAAGCTTCTCGTTGTTCGGTACGCATGTTGTCGGGGTCGTAATAGTGAACCTCAGGCAAATGGGGTAGAAGAGCATGTTGATTGGCTTCGGTATTGAAAAAGTGCGAAAAGTAGCCTTTAGCCATTTCTGTCATTTTAAAGTTTTAGGCATTCGACTCAAAGGCATGGCCAAGGAGCTCATTGAATCTTTAAACTGTACTTGTCCCACTTGCATAGAAATGATTTTGGCTCCGTTCAAAGTGACTTTAGGACGTGTGGTGCCTCGTTCCGTATAGTATCTCAAAAGAAACTGTCCATCGTTTCCCGAGAAATTGTGAGCCATGACTGTGGCATGGCGATGACAATCTCCGAACCGTTCGATGTCTTCTTGGATCCATGTTTCGTCGATGGGGTCTAAGATCCATTGGGCGAATTCTACTAGCGTGTTCGGTCCCCGAAAGATTTTTTCACGTCCTCCAGGAATCTTGCTGCAGTGAGGGCAATGACTAAAGATAGGCTCTTGAATGCACGTCTCGCACGCTTGGTGAGCCACGCAGAAATTAGGAATGTGAATGCCGGTCTCTTTCATGGATTCGAAATCGAAAAAGATGAAATTGCCTTTCTTCTTGTGGTCATCATTTTCCTCTTGGGGTTGGTATTTTTGAATGTAGCATTGATGTTCCAAGTCCACGATTTGGTGACAAATGTTACATCGTTTCATTCCTGGACATACGTGTGCCTTGGAATTATTGGTAAGTATGCCTTGTTCACACGTAGGACACAATTTCAGGAGTTGAGAAGCAAATTTCTGCTGTGAACCTTGTGTCTTCAAATGTTGGTAACAGTCAGGGCTGACAAAAGTGCGCAGACAAGCAGGGCAATGTGCTCGTTCTTGTCCTTTGTCCAGACAAGGTTGAGAGGCCAAACATCCTAAGCATTTCGATCCACAATGCTTCTGTTGCTCTCGATTGTTATAGCCATAGTCATATTTCTCACAGTAATAACCGTATCTGAGGAATGCAGTGATACTGGTAATGGTATCGAAATGTTCATCGTGATAATAGATGTGAATGCATTTTCCGTCTTGGAAATATTTGCCTCAAAACAACAGAGGACCGCGCACTTCTTGAGGGTGTACTTTCAAGGTGTAGTGTGGGGCTAGGACATCTTGCAATTTTTGCATTTCAGGAATGTCACAAGGTGTGTCTTCGGGTAGGCCCGCTTGTTGTAACAGGAGTTCTGCTTCATTTCGTTGTTTGGCTCGGTCCTATTTTCGAATGTTCTCCCAGATTCTTTTCCATTTTGGTGTGTCGTTCTTGTTGGCATACGTTCGTCCCACCACGATGGCTCGGGCTAAACACATCTGGTCTTTAGGGTTGTTAATTCGGACGAGGCTTGTTACGAGGGTCATCCACGAATAAGACCTTTTGCGTCCAGTCCCTTTGGGAAGAGAGACGTGGGTCATGGACAGTGTGGCTTTTCCATCGGTGATGTCAAACTGGTCGTTGGATTGTTGCACGTGTTGTATGTTGTCGATGACTTTGGAAGGGGTTAATTCTGCTGGGCTGCTAAACTCGATCCAAACAGGGGATTTAAATTGTCGTGATGTACGGAAAATCTCAAGCGATCGTCTTCTTTGGCTTGACATCGTCGTTTCAGTGTGGTTAGCAAAGAAACCCACATTTCGGCGATGAAGCCTTCTGCTTTCTCCAACGGTACGTCGGACTTGAAATTTTTAAACTTCACCGTGTAGGTGAAAGCTGTGGTTCTAAATTTTCTTGAGGAACGCTTTTCAGTCTCTCGAATGTGATAGTACTTTTCAGGGTTTGGTTAGGTGAAGACTCTCTGGTCTGGATTCTGGTTCACTCATTTCATCTTCAAAATCACTGGCATGAATTTCTGCCAAGACTTCAGCTATTGTACGAGGCGATAAATCACGGTTCTGCCTCTTACTTTCTTCTTCTTTCTTCTCGAATTGATTCGATACTTTCATCTTGACTGCAAAAAGTCAAATGACTACATGTTACACACCATGGGTCACTTTATATCCAGGACAGACCAGCGTATATATAAAGGGTGTGTGACTTGCCTTCCACTATTCATTTCACTCTCAAACTGAGCAGAACGATGGAAGAGCTTACACAGATCGAACTTTTCATCAGAGCTTTGCGAGGGGTCATCATAAAATGTTCTTCAGACAAGCCGATGGACTGCTAGCCCTCCTTTCAAGATAAAAGTCAAGATACTTACTATATCTGTAAGAATAAAGGGCACTGGTCTTCAGAGTATCCAGACCGTCAAGAAAGCAAAACATGGGTTAGAAGAGACAAAAGTCAAGATACCTGTTATCATTGTCAAGAAAAAGCTGTGACATTTAAAAAACAGAGAGAGTGAACACAGACACAGAAGAAGCCTATGCACTTTTTAAAGTGCTATGTTGTGATGTGAATTGAATTGTAAAATGTGTACCAGAATAAACCAATCATAAAAAGTGTCTCTTGGTTTTGAGTTTTAGAATAAGAACCTACACTCACGCACTCACACACATGCACATACACACATACACACACACACATACAATAGGGGTAAAAAGGGCTTTTTGAGTTTTAATTGATGTTGGCTTTTGACATACTATCTCTTTTCGAGAGAAATGGGTGGCCCTGAAAAGGGCCTTTGCGTATTTGTTGCTTTAAACAATCAACTTTAACTGTCTTAAGCCTTTGCCACGGCCAAGGCCTACTTCTGGACTGCGTACTGTCAATGATTTGGTAGAAATCACTAAGGGTGGTATGTCAGGCGTAGTCACAGGACTGGGTTGTTTAGATCGGGAAGGTCTTTTTCTCTTCAGTCGTAATAATGAAGTCTGATACATTTGTTTCAGACTTCTTAACTCCGCTAAAATGTATAACAGTACCGTGACCGTTTGACTTTCACACCCTTGTTTCTTTGCTGCTTCTTCTTGTTGTTTCTTTCTTACCTTTTCTTTTTGCTGTTGTTGCTGTAGGAGAAAAGCTTGTTCTGCTTCCTTTTGCTGCTGTATAAATATCTCCAATTCTTCTTTCTGTCTCTGTTTAAAATTCTACACGTGTGGTAAAGAAGGATAAAGTGGCGAAGGTACTGGTTCCGGAACAAATTCTTGCGAGGTAAGAAAATCCACAAAATCCCAATTGAAATTAACCTCTTCTGGAAGTAAGTCCGGGTTGACTTGGGAGGTCGATGATATTCCATTGCTTTTCGTCTCCACGGCCGGTGCACCCCAATTCATCGTCATGATTGAAAACTGTCGCATGGATTGACTGCGCACAGACACTAGCGATTCTATATAAGGAATGTGACGTCACAGACTGCTCTCTTCGGATTGGACGAATGGTAACTGAATTTTGTAACGCGTGTTTGGATTGGTTAATGAACTCAATCCGTTTCGATCCTCCCTTCCCCTATAAATAACCGCAGTTCGCTACATTCCTTCACCTGTTCTCGTCACCAAGATGTGGACCGACGTAGAATCCTCTACTCTCGTATCTTGAATGCTGTTCCGTACGGACTTACCTATGTATGTCCGATCATCGTGGACCATTGTCAGGATGACGGATACAAGGGTTTGGAAGAGAAGAATCTACTTGGAGAGGCAAGGTTGTTTAAAGAGGGTTTTAATTTACGGACCAGAAGTGAGACAAAGTTTGAGGAAAAGAAGAAGACCTATACGATGCCCTCAGTGTTAACGGCATGGCATGTTAACATAAACCCAAAGGCCCTTTTCAGGGCCCCTCATTGATTTCGAAAAAAAGAATGACTTTCTTGCCTAACCCCGTCAAAAAAAATGTTTTTTTTAAATGTTGTATCAGTGTTTTGTCTGTTGTCTATTCTCTGTGTTATATAAATATCCCATGTTAAATTTCCATTGTTCCTAGACAGTCCCACCATGTTAAATTTCCATTGTCCCTAGACAGTTCCACCATGTTAAATTTCCATTGTCCCTATACAGTCCCAATTTATTGTCCCTCTATAGTCCCACCCATGTTAAAATTCCCCATGTTAAATTCCCATTGTCCCCAGGGTACAAACCACCTATTTTAACATTAAAGTCCCATAGTCCCTAGAGTAGCCCACTTCACTACTGTCATGATACATATATAGTCTCAAACAACCTCGATCTTTGACTTGGCACTGACGTTTGAGTTCCTCTAACATACATTCAAATAAGTTCGCAATGAAACCTGCTGCTTCCTCGGGTGGAACGTCTGACGCGAAGTCTTTAAATTTCACCGTGTAGGTTTAAGTTGTAGTCCAAAATTTCTCGAAATCTACTAAATCCTTTTCCTTCTCGGACCCACATTGCTGTGACGGTATGGTGGTGAAAGGGGTCAATGATGTTTGTTCCTTATCTTTTTGTCATCTGCGTAGAGTGATTCATCTATCTCGGCGTTTGAAGTGTCGATTTTGGAATTCGTCCTTTTTAAACTGGATGAGATCAGCTTGTCCATGAGATAAAGTCTTGTAGTCTGGAAGTCGCACTAGTAGCACATATTTTTCCATGGAGTTAGTAAAAAAACAACATATATTTGGTACTGCACTGGTGATGTGATCGTGAGGCACAGCATCACATACGAGTTTTCTCTCGCTGGATACTTGCTGTGTAAAAGGATTCATCGTTCTCGATTGACGTTTCTCGTGACAATGACGTATCGGTCTTAGAAGTTATCCCTTTTAAATGCTGACCAATATCGGCGTGTCCAGACGGTAAAGTGAAATGTTTGCGAAGCAGTACTCTCTTCTGGTATACGATTTGATACATTTTTTCCAAGGGCCGACTGACGATTTGGTGTGTGGGTAAACGTAAATTCTTGTGCGGTTTGTAGGTGGTCACTCTGACGTTTTGATCCTCTCCAGACTGCAATGCTTCTTTCAGCACATCAGAGTTCACCACTTCACTCCTGCGATGATTTAGAGTCAATCTGTTCACTTTATACTCGGTGTGCACTTCTTCTTTGTTTTAGTATTCGTAGCCGTAATTTTTAGGACCACCATAAGCAATACGCAGAATCTTGTCGTCGGGATGCTCTTCCGTTCAGGCTCATAAACAAGTCATCTTCGATATTACGGTAATGATGATCATCAGGACGTCAATGTAGATGCAAATGTCCGTGTCAAAGTATAGGACGTGATCGCCTAGTTGGTGTAAGGAATCGTACAGTTTTAAAGGAGTATGAGCTGTCTCGTAGGCCGCAATGATGACATTTACAAATTCGTCAGCCTTTGCAAACTCAAGTTACTCGTCGTAATTGACCAGTATCAAGCATTCACGAACGACGTTCACGTGTGTCATGTATTTGGTTTTGTCGTTAATCATCTGAAATTATCGGGAAGGTTCTGTCAAATACTCCGTCTTTGGTAAACACGGATGTTGTGCCATTTTGACCCAAAAGCAATATTCAACATCACTTTAGCAAACGATCGCCTTCGTTCGTTTTTCTCGATGTGGTCTAAAGTGATTCCTCACTGGTCAAAGTATTTCTGTTTGAATTTCTCTTGGGCTTCGGGAGTTTGGCACCAGGCAGGATAGCCGCTGATTTTTTGTATCAGATTCAAAAAGGCATTCACGTAATCCGTGAAAATGCCTTTCTGAGTCTCATCACCCTTGTGGTACTGTTCTGTTTTGCGAATGTGGTAAATATCGTACACGTCTAACAATTGGTCTCCCAGGTCCAGAGTTTTAAACAATTCCACGCTGACCTACGTTCCCGTCAATGTCCGTTCTAGAGTGTAATGACAAGTTTGGTCTTGGTTACACGTTTCGGCACAAGTACGGCACAAAGGAAACATCAGTTTTCCTTGGCAATGGTGATGTAAAAAGGTGGGAGGCAAGACTTTAAATTTAACCAATCCTTCGTGCTGTCGAATGTTTTCCACGTCGATGTGTTTCGTCAGCAATTGTGGGTGAACTAATGGAAAATGACAATATTTGCGCATGTAAGGATACAGCAAACACACGTCCAGGTATTAGATTATTCTCCTTTATCCTCGTCGGCGTCGTACAGCAGACAGGTGGCATTTGTTCGCCCTCTATACAAACTGTCCCGTGGTTCCAGAGGTGACTTTACACGATGTGTTTAGGGGGGCCCCGAGTGGCCGAGTCGTCTAAAGCGCTCTCCGTTACCGATCACTGCCATGTCACCTCTGTCTGCGTGGGTTTGAGTTTCGGATTCGGCTAATGTGGGTATGTGAGAAAGCCTGTCAGTAGCTTCTGGTGGGTCGGTGGTTCTTTCTGGGGTTTTCCCGGGTTCTTCCTCCACCATTAATACTGGCCACCATATATAGCCTATCGTGTGCTGAAAATGGTGTTAAACCCCACAACAGCAACAACACGATGCGTTTAAATTCTGGATCGGTTTTCAAACTGTGACTGTACTCGTTTTCCCACATTTTATCGACTTGGTATCCTTGCTCTTCTAACTTTGAGTGCCGTTCACTATTGGCCTGGTACAAATATTCCATGGTCTTTTGTAAAACTGATGTCTAGTGTCACGTTGAGGGTAGCAGATCGGTTATCCGTGAAATACGTAAGCACTTTCCTACTGTGTACCTTGAGTCTTGTTGTTGGTATCAGGTAGGGTTGACAAAAGTTCGCTGACAATCAGGGCAATGCACTCATTCTTGTCCTTCGTCAAGACAGGGTTTAGAGGCCAAACATACCTCACATTTCGATCCGCAACGTTTGAGTTTCTCTTGAATTTTATAGGCATAGTCAAATTTTCTCACTAATAACTCTATCCGAGCAATCTGGTGATACTAGTAGTAATTGCATCGAAATGTTCATCTGTTTTTGAAATCGTTGCCTTGAAACAACAGTTGTCTACGTATTTCTTGAGGGTGCACTTTCAACGTATAGCGTAAAGCCTAGACGTCTTGCAATTTTTTTCACTTCAGGAATGCCACAGGGTGTGTCTTTGCGTATCACCACTTGTTGTAACAGGAGTTCTGCTTCACTTCGTTGTTTGGCTCGGTCCGATTGAAGAATGTTCTCCCAGACTCTTTTCCATTCTGCCGTGTCGTTCTTGTCGGCATACATTCGTCCCACGACGATTGCACGGGCTAAACACATCTTGTCTTGCGTGTTATTAATTTGAATGATGCTGTTCTTGATGTTTCCAAGTTCGTCCACCAATAACATTTTCTGCGTTGTCCGGTCCCTTTGTATCGTGTCGCTTTTCCATCTGTGAGGTTAAACTTGTCGTTAGATTGCTGAACGTATTGAATCTTATCGATGACTTTGGAAGGTGTCGATTTTACTGGGGGCTGCTAAGCTCAATCTAAACAGGTTATTTCAAACCGTCGTGATAAATGGAGAATCTCAAGACATCATCTTCTTTGCACTGACATCGTCGTTTCAGTGTGGTTAACAACGAATCCCACAAATCAGTGATGAACCCTTCTGATTTCTCCGGCGGTACGTCTGAATTGAATCTTTAAACTTCATCGTGTACGTGTAGGCCGTAGTTCTAAGTTTTCTAGATGAGTGTTTTTCCGTTTCTCGAATGTGGTTATACTTTTCGTGTGGTACTGGTGGACTTTGGTTTGGAGGAGGCTCTCTCGGTCTGGTCGCAGATGTGGAAGGTGTTGGTTCAGGTTAGCTCATATCTTCGACTTGAATGAACACTTCGTTTAGTGTGTGAAGCGATACGTTACGTCGCTGCCTCTTACATTCTTCTTCTCTCTCACTGAAATCATGCGATCGTTTTATCTCGATTGCTCATTCAGAAATGATTTAACCAAGTTCGTTATCTCTGTATATATACCCCTCTTTACCTCTTGTTGTGACAATGACTTGGCTGACTTATGCGAACGACAATGGTGCTTCTTAAACACCTTATGCATCTTGACGACGCTTCGATTCAACCTATACAACGAAAGAAACAAGTTGCAAGCCCCACCCCACCCCACCCCCCGCCGACAGTTGGTGTCATGTGTCATCAAGAGAGCTAGAGACGGTACTTCCCCGTACTCAATAAATAGATTTGTCACTATACTACAATTTCATTCCTAAAACAAATGGACTAATTTCACATAGGATCGTAGGACTTCTCGTGTTTCCACCAAGAGCCACACCCATGTAAACATATGGGCTAATGCTAATTCTCTTTTGTCCCCATAATCACTTTTGCTCCTTAAACACTCTTATCCCAATAAACACCTTTGTATTCATAAACACTTTTGTCCCTATAATACCATTCCCATGTTAAATCCATGAATACATTTAAATATGTAATACTAACAGTATTATCCATTTTGGTCTACATTAATGTAATCTAATGCTCGGGAATATGTTTAGTCTCCTTTAAATCCTGGGACAATTTCGTCATTTTAGCGTTACTTTTAGTCACATCCATTTTGGCTTGGTCGTTTCCTTGATTATAGCTATTTACAGCATCATTACAATTATGCAAATACATGAACACCACCAATATAATTTTGGTTTAGGTAATGCTTTATATATAAATCTCAGGGTTGTATTACTTTTGTCTGTCTCTCTCTCTGTTGTAATTTGGCCTTCTACCATCCTTGTCCCTAGATAGGCCGATCCATGTTCAAGGTCCCCTTGTCCATAGATAGTCCTATGTTCAATTCCCCTTGTTCATAGAAAGTCCTAATCCATTGTAGCTATTCATTCCGTATGTTCGATTTCCTTTGACCCTATACAGTCCCAACCTATGTTAAACTTTCCCTTGTCCCGCTATAGTCCCACCCATGTTAAATTTCCAGATGTTAAATTCCCCTGTTCCTATATGTTCCCAGGTTGTTTTTCCTTATATGTTCTCATTTGCTCGACGATTTCAATCAATGTATATGTCTTGTATGTGTTATATATGTATATGTCTAGATCTCTCCTGTATTTGTCTCTCCCTAGAGTAGCGTGTAGTCATGTCAGACCCTTGCTACATTGTTGCAAATATCCAGTACCGTGACGTCACCCACCTGTTCCATTCATATTGTCCCTATTCAAAATCCAACCTTTTCCCATTGAGGCTATATCGTCTCAGGGTGTGCTAAAAAGGTTGAGGCTATATCGTCCATGTAATGGGTGGTTTGTAATGTCTTTTCCGCTGAGACTATATCGTCCCCATTAACTACTATTGTATCTAAGTAAATATCCCTTGTACCAGCTCATCTTACTTCTTAATTAGAGACAGTACGGCCATCATTCGCGTCTAAACATCCTCCAATACACAACACATTTGATATAGGTCATGTCTGGATTTCTTTTTAACGTGTTGCTCCAGTTGAGTTCAGGGTATTCTACATCTTTGAACGAGATCATTAAACATAAAGCATTTTTGTTAACTAGCAACCATGAACACATGTATACAGCACATTGTATAAAGCTGGTCGTGACATTAGTCGATGTTAATGAAAAATTGAAAGAAGAAAACGAGAAAAACAGTTCTACCAATTTGAAAAACTGGATCGCGCGAAAGGTTCTAAAAATCTTTAGAAGAAAAAACAAAAAGTAAACAGAAAGATCTTATAGTATACAGTGTACGCATACAGTTATTTAAATTATTGAAATTCGGCATACAATCATCGTAACCAGATTTGACTAGTCCGTGTCGTGTGCATTGCCAGTAGGCTGGTCAAGACTTTAAATTTCACTATGAAAGTACAATCGAGACTAGTCTGGCGATCATACTCATGTTTTCCCAAAATTGAAAAATAAAATAGAAAACAGGAAATTAAGACATATAAAAACAGTGGGATGTTGACTCCATTTTGAAAGCTATTTCACTTAGTACTATTAAAGCTGCCTTCAAACTAGACATGCATAACTAATCGCGTTTTTTTTTATTTAGCCACATTTTCAGACTTCATAAACCTAAAGTACCGGAAAGATGTACCTCTGTAAATCTGATCTTAAGCAAACATGCATCATGTTTAAAAACAGACGTTCACAAAACATGCTAGTCTGTATATTGATTTTAACGAGCCCAACGCTGATGACATCCTACCGTAGCCCCTTGCACACAATGAAAATTTAGCCGATGTAACTGGAGCCTTTCTAAAGTTTGAAATTTCCCTTTGTAACATTTAAATCGACGTCAGTTCCATCAATTTTGAAAGTGACGAAATATCTATGAAACTGTCATATCAATATTACAGTTAAATTGACAAAGTTGAGTCACAATATATTTCTACTCTGACTGTCCAGGTTCAAGTAACTCGAAATCAATTACTCTAAGCAATGTAACATCGCAAACTATATTTTTATAGAAACTATAGCTATTTTATTATATCCTATAAAAATGAAGCTTTTATAATATGTTTCTTTAGAAACGGTTATGTATATTTATAATGTGTGGTTATTTTGATCCTTGAACGTAGATTGCAACTGGTAATCAAAATATTACATATGGGTTGTTTAGAACCTTGATAATGAACTTGGGTGCAGAATGTGGTAGATTTCCATTGGAATGATTGGTTATTGCAACATATGTCACGTGATGATATATTGTGAAATATGTCAAGTGGGAATGAATTACCATAGATTCGTAATAGATATGTGGAGATGTATGCAAAGTGGTACATTCCTCTTCCTATATCATTATTCTACAAACACTCTGGCTATTTTACTATAATTATTTAGACAAACGATGAAATTTAAACAATTTTAATGTTTAATAAAAAATTATTTTCATCAAGATGTTGAAAGTATTGTCCAAAATTGCAGGTCGCGGTGCCTTCTTTATATCCGCTGCCATGTTATTGAAATCAGTTCTTAATGCAATTTCTAGAACAGGTTCATCGCTGATATTCAAGTTTAGAAACTGGCAAATCAGCTTCATCTCTTGTACCGGATTCTAAAGAGAAACAGACTCTGGAAATTATAGAGAGCCAGTAGCATGGGAGGAACAAAACATCCTACGAATACTAGTAACACAGCAAGGCGGATGCCTGAGATTGATTACGTAATGAAAGCAGATGAGGCTTAAACTTTACAATCTGACAATACGATATTAAATATGCACAATTTTATGTCGCTTTTGGATTATCTTTATTTCCTACCAACGCCTGTAACAAGATAACCGGGTGGGATTTCGGATTTACAACAGAATACTTTTGATGGTGATACAAATACAATGTTTAATAACGAACGACTTGAATGAGCATTTAATTATGCTTAATATGTGCGTGTATATGATCCAAATATTGGATCAATTAACATAAAACGCGCGGACTTAATAATGAAAATACGAATAAATGGATTTACACAGGGGTGAATAATTCACGATGATTTCACAACGAAAGAATGATGTGCTTTACTCAGATAGTAAAGAATTGTAGTATTTTACTCATTATAGTAAAATGTATACATTCAAATGGTGAAATTATGTAAACAAAAAGGGACAGATATACAAATTATCTTTACAGCTCCTAAAAACAAACTGGGTTTTACAAACCCCCAAAATTAGCCCACGGCTAAAAGATTACATGTATGGAGTTATAGACTCCGTTACCAGCACACTCGGCTACCAGTCACACTGGCCAATCAAGCCGCCGTCAGTATTCCAGGTCGGTCAATCAAGCAATCGGCGCCCACCAATCTTGGTCAGTGACGCCCGATCACCTGCTTCTCGATCAGTAACACTATTTATTCAGCCCTACGGCTGTTATGGCTCATCTTCACAGCTGCTATGGTCAACTTCTAGGGTCGACTCCGATCACTCCGATAACTGATAGCTCTGGTCACTCGGGTCAGCTGAAAATACATCTAACACAGTGTACTATGCATGACAAGGGGCATATACCAAAACATTTAATGACGCTATGTACGGTAAGTTATCCAGATCGGCACAATTACAAAATAACAAACAGGTTCAGCAATAAACCTATCCGTGCCCGAAAACAATTCTACGTACTAAACGTTTCTTAAAAATACAGCTTTATATTGCTAATATAAATCCCTTGTTAAGTCAAAAACCAGAATAAAAAAATATTTGCAATGCACTACGTAAACCGAAGCTAAATAACAAACATACAAAACTAAACTTGGTAGTACAATAGTTATAACTTACACACAAGAAATTAATAATTCACATACCTCTACAGCTGAAGATGTGCAGTTCCTAAAATGTATTATTGTGGTCCCTCTCAGAATTACACCATAGCGGAGACCCCCTAGTGTCTAAAATTAAAGGTTTTTATGATTTGTTGTAGTTTTCCCCCATGTGTCTTTTATTGTATAATTATTTTTATAAATTTCGATTTTATTAAATTGTGTTCTATTGTTTATACACCTCCCTAACATGTGTATAGCTACTCCTTGACCTTGGCTGGTCTTAAGAGTTATTTACATAAGTGATCCGTGCCATGAATCAATATTGTCCGGTGATTGCTATGTGATTTGTGCTATATTGTTCTGTATGTTATCTTTCCCTTGTATTTCTGTTCGGACTGGCTTGTAAATATCATATTTCTTTTGAGTTATTATTTAGTTAAATAAAATTTAATTTGTTGGAAGCAGTTTATTGTAAGGAAAAGAGTATTAAGTATATGTATTTGTTTTGTACAGAGAGAAGTAAGGAAGTACTTAACTGAGTTCATATTATGGTCACCTGGGATTGCATAGCGCACGCGTTCAGCTTAGAGTTGATTAGTTAATGCACATGCAGCACTTGTGTCCTGCATGAGCTAGTAGCTGCTCATGCTCGCACGTGCTGCAAGTTTGATGTCCATTAATAATTCAAGAAGTTTCAAATTACAGCATTGGTAATTATATATAAATATTAATTCAAGAAGTTCAAGTTCAACTTAAATTTCCATTATCCTTTATCAGGAACTCTAGTCCATGTTCATTCTGCGTCGTTTCCGGTTTCGATATTTATATCGTGTTGTATTCAATTACAAATTGTAATATGCTGTTTAAATATTATGATTCATTCTAACTGCCGTTCAAGGTTATGTAGTGTCTATCGCAAGAATAATCGCGAGACGTTAATCAATCGCGAGAATATTCGCAAGACTTCACCCCACAAGAATGAGTAATAATAATTCCTGTATCCGTTGTCTTGAATCCTAGTCCGTGTCCATTCCAAGTCGTATTCATTTTAGCATAGTGTTAATTATATTGTCATCGTCTTATCCAAGTCAATGTTCGTTCAGAGTTGTTTCCTTTATAAATATTTCCTGTATCCGTTGTGTTGAATCCTAGTCCATGTCCGTTCAGAGTCGTTTCCTCTGTAGTTCACTGTTTCATATGAAAAATGTGCAAGTCTTTAAGTGGACCGCTCACTGACAAGACGTTCCGTAATGTGAAGATTTAATCTTACGGTGAGGCATTTACACACAGACGAAGTCGTCATACAGTGTCTGTGCGCTGGAAGCATTCGGGTTTTCCCATTGAAAGCACTTCGTACGTGTGGCATAGGATGAACTGATGTCACTATTTCGAAATATTGTACAATATACATAAATCACCCTCGGGGATCGTTGTACACAAAAAGCGAAACCCGAGTACATGTATTTAATAAATAAAATGATTTATGCAATTCTGTGACAACTACCTTACACATTTAACTTATATATTGCCATTCATCTAATTTGATCTGTGATGTGATCCTGCACGAGCATGGGAAGCCTTTTTGTAAAACTAAGCCGGATTACATGATTTTTTTCGATTGCGAGAGGGAGTTATCCCTCGTTTGAACAGGGTTCGATGAATATATTTTATCTTATGTATTGGTGTGAAGTAGCGAAATCCTAACCAAGCATAGAAGCTAGTCTTTCCACCGCCCTCATGAGTATAGAAAGATAATTGTCTACATGGTACATCAGGGTAAAAATCCATTATCCTAAATTACGTGATTACAATTTTACCTCACTTAACTTAAAAAAAACACATATTCCTCACTGTGGGTTACCTCCCTTTGGAAATGTACAGCGGATAACTACATTCTTGAAGTGTGAAACATTGTATTGTCGCAAATGGCTAAGCCACAAATAACGATACATTATGTAACCAACTTCAGAAGTCTTTGGGGAAACCAGAAATGAAAATACAAAATGGTTCCACATTCATGAGTCCTTATGTCTACTCAAAACAGCATAGTAAAGTAACAATATGTTTTAGAATGTTCTTTTCATATATGTTAACGACTTCTATCTCCGACGATCACACTGTGTGCATACAAACTCATCGACTGTGAAAGTCACTAATATGCGTCCATGCATGAGGATAATCTTTTGGATAAAACGACTGTTGCTTTATATCAGGAACCAACAAAACCGTTTTAATAAAACTTCTATGTTTACACGTCTTTGATATTGTGGCATGATAAATACAACTCATAAGTACAGCAACGATGCTTGTATTGTTTGTACTTGTATAAGCTTTCTTTCAAAGGAAATTACTCGACTTCAATGTCTACAAATTCATTACCCATCGGACCCGTATCTGTTCTCGGACTCGTCTGTGGTTTTCCATTTCCCCTAGCGCCATCTCAAACTCTGTCGATTTCCGCCTCACCCAGATAAACAGTTGTTGCCGCGGCAATTCTACAAACTGCACTGGCTAAAAGACACACACTTTGATATTTCACCAGTAGTGCGGTTCTCGTCGTGATTTCATCTTACACTTGATGTCCCGCTTCGAATATATTTTCACATTGGTAAAATTCACGGTCTATCGTAGTTTTTCTATTAATAATGCAATCGGTTGGTACAATTGTTCCAACATCTGGCGTGTATTGGGTACAACAAGCTCTGGAACGTCCAGCTAATAACTTTATTTATCTCGTAAACTATCATACCATCATGTAAAATCTGAGGAATTTGTTGTCTCTGACGATTGTACGTTCTGGGGCTTAGCACCACGTTCATATAAAAACAAACCAATAACACCTCTGAAAAATGTTTGAAATAAGTGTGCTTGTCTTATATGGTATTTGGTTTTCGTTATCTACGAGATGATCGATAACGGTGTTTTTGCCCTGATCGAGCAAACAATAAATAAAATGTGAAATTACCGGATGGAATAACAGATCTGATAAGAGATATATAATAGAACAACATGAACCACAGTATGTAAAATATAACATATTTAATTAATTTCGTAAATTGAAATTGAGCATGACATTTGAATTATTCACTTTCTCTAAGAAATATATTTTTCAAATAAATGCGGAATTCAATTAGCCGGTCTGGTATACCAATAAACGAATTTCTTCCTATAATCGAGTGACTTCGAAACACAATTTGTCGTCATATCAGGATTGCATGGTTACTTCGTGTCTTTGTTAGTGGCGAGGCTTTCTGCGAGTTATATCGGGTAGTCAAAGATCTCGGCCTGTAATAACTCTGCAACGTCTTTTCTGCAATGGAGGACCTTTGGCTTTTACATTTTTCATTGAGCGGCTAAGAGTCCTCCAACTGTCCTTTCAAAGTCATTCCCACAACCTATAACGTGGCGGCTTCTGCAACCACTGGAACCGCATCTCCTAACAACGTTGGAACTGCTCGGAGGAATAGAAATATCCCAATGTCTTTTGCATTAGTATTTTTTAAGTTGTGCTTGGGTCAACAACAAGGAGTACTTCCAATTAACTCTTTCGGAGAAAGCCTTGAAACAGCATTAGTTGTTTATTGCTCTTTTTATTTGTCGCAAGCTAGTTATAGTAACAGGTATAATAATCAATTCTCACATGCCCGTCATGGACCCCCGTTCGACCACCTGTGCTACAGGAAAAATTGCAGTAATACATCTGTAACCACCTTAAACGGGGTAAATAGTGACGAGAATGTCGGCAGTAATGGGCCGGTCTACAAGGGCATGAAAGTATGTGTCTACCACTGATTTCTTAAACACCTTTTGTTGTTCCAAAGTAATTAATTGGGTACAAGGTATGAAACCCGTGCTGAGAAATTTGCAGAACTGTGTTACCGTGTTGATGCCCGCTAAGTATGACCCATAACCAGTCATAGGCATTCTGATTAAAGTTAAATAAAATTTATTCAGAGGGTTCCTGATGACCATTTTATAACAAAGGAATCCCATACAATTCTAGCTGGTCGCATATCAAAGCACTTTTATGATGTTTTTTATTCTTTCTGTAACAGTATTTGTAAAGACTGCAATCACGTTGTCTGGAGCGTGCGACGATGCCATGTTTGGTACTTTTTGCTAAGTAAACTGTCTCTTAATATTACTTCTTGGGTGCGCATCTGTGGTGTGCACTAAACATAATACAGCTGACGCGGTTCCAAACGACAAAAAGCCTGAAACCGTATCTAATGAAGGGATTGACGCTGACTACGCAGTGTTTATGTTTTCAACTCAACTTTGCCAGCAGCTGCACCTAGATCACACCATAGTGAGACTTTGGCGGTGTCCTTTGGCTGTAAGATGACTGCATGGTTCACCTTAAAACTAATCATGCGAACATCTTTGCAAAATGCAAATATATGACTGAGACGAAAAGCACACGAAATCTCAAGGTTCTTTCATGAAGTTATTTTCAACGAGTAAAATTCCAACGTTAAAATTCAGGTTGCCAATAAGGATTACGGCTCTGTGACCATCAAGAAGCAGCCCAGAAACATCATGATGAACAAGAGCTGTTGCATACGGGGAGATGATCCGCATGATTGGAAGGACCTTAGTTAAACATCATAGTCAGGTCAGCAAACTTCGCATAATTGTCGCTGAATCTGACTAGATAAGTAATCGTTTTGACAATGTCAACGTTGTCAAGAATTACCTCGATTTCCTTTCCGTCGATGGAATATTTGATTCTGTTATACAACGGCTTAGTGCCACTGTTGACAAATCCAACTCGAGTGTTAGCAGGTTAATTTTTATTATCGAAATGTATAGTTCTCCACATTGTTCTACAACACCTCATATGGAAAAAAGAACCTGGCTTTCTCCTGCACTTGTACTTCTAGTTTTGTTGATCGGGGAAACTAGCCTGACAAAAATTATACTGAAAATCATTGGTGCTCCGATCTATTAATACAGGAACGCCCACGGCAAATACGATAGGATGTATTTCTGAATGGAACCATGGTAAAAAAACCACGCCGCGTCGATGTTAAGGATCTTTTTCACGTGTCTGGACAGATCAGGAAAATTTACCCCTTGTGGTTAAAGATTTATATTAGCAAGACTTTTGTCCCTGTCACATATTTTGTTCCATCTATGTACCTATCCAGACGATAAATAATGGGAATGAATGCAGCAGTATTTATTTTTCAATCTTAAAATAATGTCAGAATTTGGCGATATTATTTAATGTCACGTGCAGTTTGATTCAGAACTTTCATATTTTGCCGTGTTTGGAACTTTGTACTTTGAACGCTCACATAAGCACTTTGTTGAACGTATTTGACTATGTAAACAGTATTCCCTCTTCCTATAAACATTTTTTAATAGGCATTACCAATTTGCCAATTCTGTGTTAAATTATAACAGTTATGAGACTTTTTAATATGGCAGATCGCATCAAAACTGCGAGTTTCAGCACCACGACATATATTTATAGCTATTCAAGATATCCTACGACGGAATTCTCAAATACGAAATCATATGGTATTTGACCCATTTGGGGTTAGAGAAGTTTCTTTAATGATAAATGGACATTAACAACCGTCTGAGGAAGTGTTGCTTAATTTTGAAAATAATCATGTTGCGCGTGCTTATTAAAGTTTGATGACGTTCATGGTATGTGATCAGAATGTAGATTCTTGTTCGATTTCTCCACGTTGTATCCGATCGACTACTTCTCACTGAAACATCCAGATTTGTTTGGACAGTCAGTCGTTGACATACATTTTCGAGCTCAAGTAAGTGCATACCAGCCGGTGTTACTGAGTATATAGTAATCGCTGTTATACTCTCAGACAAATCAATGTTGCTTGAAGGTGTTGGTGGACGAATGAGAGTCGTTGACGCCCTAGTAGAAAACATGTAATTAAATCACTCATGATAATATAATGTCATATCATCATATTAGTTTTATGCTGACTCATGGTCAGAGTAAAAAGTTACAATCAGTATAAGAAAAGAATTCTAGAATACAAATATTGCTGAAATCAGATCGCAGGTGGTCCAAGTAGACTATCACTATCAGAACGTCAACTCAAGCACTTCAATGACGCAAAACGACCAAAGACCGGCGTTAGACTTGACCTTTCTGCTGGTGCCATTAAAGACGCAATCTAGACGGGTGGTATATATTTCCACTTCTTACAGCTGTACCAGCGTTGATAGCCGCTGTAGCCCCAGCGGTTGATAAAGCAGCTGCACATAGAGCTGTTGGAACTGAAGTTGGGATGGCATAAAGAAAGCAACAGGTCCAGTTGTGTGATGTATTACATTAAAATGCATGGTCCAGTTGTGTGATGTATTAAATTAAAATGCATGGTCCAGTTGTGTGATGTATTAAATTAAAATGCATGGTCCAGTTGTGTGATGTATTACATTAAAATGCATGGTCGAGCTGTGTGATGGTGTGATGTATAACATTAAAATGCATGGTCCAGCTATGTTAGGTTGTTGTTGTTGCTGTTGTTGTTATAGGGTTTACCGCCATTTTTCAGCACAAGATAGGCTATATATGGCGGCCAGTATTAATGGTGGAGAAAGAACCCAAGAAAACCCCGGAAAGAACCACCAATCCACAAGCTACCAGCAAGCTTTCTCACATATCCACATTGGCCAAGCCCGAGACTCGAACCAACGCAGACAGAGGTAAGATGGCAGTGATCTGTAACGGAGAGCGCTTTAGACCACTCTGCCACTCGGGGCCCCGCTATGTGATGTAATACATTAAAATGCATGGCCAAGTTATGAGATGTAATTTTAAAACGCATGGTCCAGTTGTGTGATGTTGTACATTAAAATGCATGGTCCAGTTGTGTGATGTGCTTTTTCATATGAAATTATCTTTCCCTCTCTCTAAAAGCTCACACACATATATACACATATAGTCCTATATATGCACAGGCAACTTGAAGTTGCTATCTTTCTTTTTATTAGGTTCTCTTACAAGAAAGATTAGACCTTTGAAAGGACTGATGCTCTTCTTGCCATAAAGAATTTCCAGGAATCCAACATAAGACCATACTTTATAAATGCTGAAAAACACGGGTCAATATGACCATCAATTATGGAGGAGTAACTATAACGACAATTTCAAGATGGCCATCATGGCAGCCATATTGAATGAAAGATTGGTACCATTTTCATTTAGGACCAACTAGATATCATAAAAGGTCTTTTTATCAAAATGAAATGTTGATTTTACTTTCCATTTACAAGTAGTAGGGATAATAACATTTTCAGGGTGGCTGCCATCCTGGATACCATTTTCATTCTGGGCAAACGAGACATCATAGAAGTTTTTTTTAAGAGAAAATTCCATGTTGATTTGGCCTGGAATTCAGAAATATACATGCCACCCCCACCCCCACCGAGGTATAAGCACGATTATTGCTACTATATGTGACAAAAAGCGTAATTTGGGCATAAATAGTGTAATCTCTATATCACATGTCTGAATTACAGTCCATTTTTACAACTAATCTGTCCTGCATCTGGTCGAAATTCTTGTTACAAAAGGGCAAAATCCAAATTGATTAGAAAGAGAATTACAACCAGAATATAAGCACAAAATATACTGAAAAATTATTTATATTCAGCACTCATTAACTAGTCTACATGTGTAAAATTTGATGAACTGGAAATCTGCAATGAGGTCAGGTGCTCTGATTGCTGCATTACATTATTCGAATCTACTTCTTATAAAGTTTGTAAAGTAGATTTGTGTGTTTTTTCTGACGTGTTTTGAAGTTTGAACATTTTCCGTCGTATCACATCCACAACTCACACTAAACCATTTCAATTAACATCTGGCAGTATTTTCTTTAAATGTACAGACTGGTTCACAACTGCTTTAGCTTATCAATAAAATGAATCTGTAAGGGAAATTTAACATTTGAAAAACCTTGCCTGCTTGGAAATGGATCATATATACAGTTGCTATAAATAGCAAATAAGGAAAGTACTTTTATGCCGTTCTCACGCAGCTGTTACATTTTAAAGAATACTCTCAAATTTGTATCAGTGGAATTAAAGAGACGATAATAAAAATGACAGAAACAACTTTGTATTGTTTGATTATTTTATTTTTTAATGTATTGAAAATGGAACAGTCCATATAGTCTAGTGTAATGATCATGCCAAATGCAAAATGGCTGACATGTATGTAGAAGTAATTGCTATAACATGATTTTAAAGATGACCACAGTTTCTGTCTTGATCGTTTGGGACCAACTATGGCTCGGGATGAATATGCAGTTTCATTTGAATCCTCAAAGTACAATGAAACCATGCAGCAGTTTCATTTGAATCCTCAAAGTACAATGAAACCCTGCAGCAGTTTCATTTGAATCCTCAAAGTACAATGAAACCATGCAGCAGTTTCATTTGAATCCTCAAAGTACAATGAAACCCTGCAGCAGTTTCATTTGAATCCTCAAAGCACAATGAAACCCTGCAGCAGTTTCATTTGAATCCTCAAAGTACAATGAAACCATGCAGCAGTTTCATTTGAATCCTCAAGGTACAATGAAACCCTGCAGCAGTTTCATTTGAATCCTCAAAGTACAATGAAACCCTGCAGCAGAACACTTCACTATAACATGAATCTGGATATGACAAGATCGTGGCATGACTCCAAAAATTTAACTTACTTTTTCGTACATCAATAAAATAATTTTTTCAAAGTACAAAAAAATTATCATTTTTCGCAAGATATAAATAATAATACTGTCATAGCATTTCTCACAAAACTGTACAAAAATGTCACCAAAGCACTGCAAAGATCTGTGCCAAAATAAACGAATTTGATTTAATAATTTGGCTAAATGTGTTGTACTCATCTTTGGTTCTTCCTCCAGTAGATAAACTTTGTCTGCCATGTATGGTCTATCATAGCCTGAAAATGGTATTACGCCCAAAACATCAACAACACTTGAAGAAAAAAGTGTCTTGAGACTGCAGCTAAATTATATGAACAATCATGTTAAACAATTCTATTTCTGAACATTCCTTTCAAATGTGTCAATATTCAATCACTGCACTTTGAGCTTTACTTATTTTTGAAACACCTCAGCTTATTAAAAACCTGATAAGTGTCAGTCTTGTTATTTTTTTAACTCTGAACAATAAAGCCAGTAAGTCCTCTTTATGGGGCAGCCTGAGTGGCCGAGTGGTCAAAGCACTTACCATTCTGGATCACTGCCATCTGACCTCTGTCTGTGTGGGTTTGAGTCTCAGGCTCGGCTAACATGGATACATGAGAAAGCTTGCCAGTAGCTTTCATTAAACTGCATTAAACCCTACAACAACAACAAAATCCTCTTTATGGTTTTCTTCAATGCATACTGTGTGTAACTATCGCTCAAAAGAGGAAAAGATTTTCATCCAAATGTTGTTGTTGTTGTTGTTGGGTTAACGCTATTTTTCAGCACATGATAGGCTATACATGGCGGCCAGTATAAATGGCAGAGAAAGAAACCTGGAAAACCCCAGAAAGAATCACCAACCCACGAGAAGCTACTTGCAAGCTTTCTCACATACCCATATTAGCCAAATCCGAGACTCGAGCCCACGCAGACAGAGGTGAGATGGTAGTGATCCCTAATGGAAAGCACTTTAGACCACTCAGCCACCCTCATCCAAATGTATAAATCAATTAATTTAATCATCTAGAAGTCAATATCACTGCTAAATGTTGTTCAAGTTATAGGACAATGATTAAAAACACATTAAGCTACCAACATGCACACCTGGCTTTGAATTGTTATCAATTGTCATGCAATCCATTGAACACTACCATGAATTCCATGTACAAATCATACTATCATTCCGTAACACTTATTATCGCTGCAGTCATACAAAAGAGGTGTATGATAATTAGCGGGTATATATAATTGATAACAGGATACAAAAATGTATAAAAAAATACTGCTAAAAGGAATCTTGAAGCCCTGGGTAGGATCAGGTCCAGAGTTGAACAAAAGCAGTTAGCTTCAAGATTTAAGTGTTCCCAAGTAAAGCAAATGATTTAACGAAGTTTCTAACCTGAACTTATAAATCAATTAATTTACCTACCATTTTAAGGATAAACAAGTCTATCAATGCCTGCTCGATCAACTATGAGAAACACTCGTTGAAACGACGCATTGCCCAAAATTATCAGTAGAGGATTTGGTCATTGCCAAACACACGTAAAACAACCCATTTGGTCATTGCCAAACACATGTAAAACAACCCATTTGGTCATTGCCAGACACACGTAAAACAACCCATCCCCAAACCCAACATCTTAAACCTTTGGAATTTCTAACTTCAGATCATTTTCATGTACACATGAAACTGTAATTCCAGTGTTAACAGTGATTGGGCAAACCCATTTGAGTTGTAGGGGTGGTCAATATAATCAAACAGTGTACACCCTGCTTTTGTTCTGCAGTGAGGCAAAGTTATAGTTATAAAGAGAAGTTTCCATGAATTTATTTTATGTTTTCCTCTGTCCTGTAGAGAACTACTCAACTATTTTTTCATTCAACTCCATCTGTGCTCATACAATTTAATGGTATAATTCCAAGTAGATTCAGGCAGTTTACATGTATACAGTCCTGTAGAATTCTCATGCAAGAATATTATCAGGTTAATACCTATGACCTCCAGTACTAATTTTCAGTTCAAGTACATGTACTTTTCAAAGCTGAATACAAGTTACTTTTTAAAAACTCCCAATTTATGTGCTTTATTGTTGGTCAGAAATCAGACCCTTTGGGTATGTCCAGCAAATATGAATGGTGTTTGCGAAAAGAACTGTTTCATATGTTTGCGTTAATGAATTAGAAAGACCTTAAATATTAGGATTCAATTGGACCTAGCAAGCATTATTGCCTAGCTCCACCCCTACCCCAGTCTTGCAGTGAATTCAGATACATGATCAATGACAAAAAGACTAAATCTTATGATTAGCTCCCAAGCCCCAAGTACAAAAATACTGCTTATAATACAAATACTGATTTTTACAATTTTAATGCATATGTAAATATTTACAACATATACAACTATATACAACAGTGCCTTACATAATTATTTAATGTCCAAAATGCACGTGTTGCACACTTTTACCTTCTGGACGGGAACCATGTTCCAGACTGTTTATAAGAGCCTTTTCCACACCTTGTTTTTTTCTCAATCATTATTGACTCTAATGTACCAACTTTCATTGATGATCTCAATTCTGTGATTTTCTTAGTGAACTGTTTTTGTTCTAGCATACAAGTAATTCTTTGTGATATTACTGTCTGGAAACGTGTGCGAAATAAATCGCCAGCAACACTAGTAACTGAAATAGGAAGGTTCATTTCTAAAAGAAAAATATTAACCAAAAATTTGATCGAATTACATCAAGGTTCTCTCTCTCTCTCTGGTATTTATATACATTGTGAGTTCAGGCTGAGTTGTGTATGATGAAACAACAAGCTTATGTTTATTAGCTTTTTCATGCTCTTGTATTTCATGGGCACCTATAAGCCCAATAGCAAAATCACACTGCACAATTTGCAAAATGTAAAGTTTTCTCCTTTACTAGATGGTTTCACAAATCTAAACAAGACAGCACAATTGTCCTTCCAGTTCTGTTTTCTTGTCTTTCCTAGAGAAAATTCTGAATATTCTTCTTTCCTATTCAACATGATTAGAAGTTGAATATTACAAAGATGAGATACAGTGACAGCGGTAAATGTTTGCAAAATCCGAAATGGCAGATAAAGACAGGCATGGTAGCCTCAATTTTGAATGAACCAATCATATTGTAGAACTGTATTCCTATATACATGTGATACATTTCTATCAGAATGGAACTGAGTGCACGTTCTAAACTGAAAATTGCAAGATTTTTTACTTTTTTTTACAATTAAAAAACATTTTATTCCACAAAAAACATGCACCCATATTCAGGTTCAAAATACGGGACAAATATGGAAAAATAGAACACTTGGCAGCTATACTTATGCTTCTGTGTACACATTTATGATGGAATTATTATGGATTCACACTTATGGATGCAATGAGAGCAGTTGAAATGTAAAACTGTTGATATTGAACTATTCATGCTGTACAGTAGACATGTATGTGTATATATACTGATGAATTGCTCTCTGAATGAAGTACAATAATACTGATGCAGTCTCTATGTCTTCACTAATTTCTAATTTAATAAGGCGCATTGATTTAAGATGGTAACTGTGCCAACGAAGCACACAGTTTTGCACACACTTCTAACTCCCTCCCCCATTATAGGGTGAGAGATGTTTCATTTTCTTCAGCTGGCTTGTTTGGCTCTAACAACACATCAATTAGTGGACCCACGATCATTGTGCTGTAGTGGGGTTACATTGTAGCATGGGAAGAGTAGCAAAGAACTAACTTGTAGTAATGGAATGAAAGTTGGATAATGAACAACATTCTATTTTGATTAATTTTCACTCATAAAAGAGATGGATCTGATACAGATGTTTTTATAGGGAGATGCAAGTTTACAATAAATCATTATGATGAAATTTATTTGATACACATCCATGAAGATAGCATGACATTTACAAATAATGACCAACCTATACTGGGAAGAGTTGTCTCTGCTGACTTTTTATACAGGATAATCAGATATATAAAAGATATTAACATCACAGTGTATATAATACTTAAGATGATCAAAATTAACATGACCAAAGTATTTCTATGGGATAATGTTAGGTTGATAAACCAAAATGTACTTTGCATAGACTCCACAGTACATGCATAACACCATACATATTGACCATAATTCAGTTTGTTAGCGTCCAGGTAAACGTTTAATATAAACCTTCAAGTGAAATTTCCAATTCTCCAAGTAGGTTCTATTAGTCTCGCAACAAAAGCTGACATTGGTAGCAATAACATCAACATACACCACTGGTAACTGTTATATTAAACTGCGCTGAAAAAATATTCATAGGATTCATAAAAGCTTTGCTTCTGAACAGAAACTATTATTCAGAAAATCTGTATAACTTATTTGTTATATAGTCACAATCTGTGGCAATTGCAATGTCCCACATTTTTAGAACTTGTCTTTCCTTGAAGCATGATCCAGTTCTGCACACTATATGCATTCAACTTACCATCTCTGTTCTGTATGTTCCATATACTTTTTGTTTCAATAAGATTACTACAAATTAAACATTAGGTCAACTTGCTATCATACTGTCAAAATAACAAATTTATTTCCTTTTGCTTCCACTATTATAAATTAAATGTCCATTTGATACATATTCTTTCACTTCAGCAAGTTAAAAACTCCTTGGACAGCAAATACAGCAAAACTGTTATCTCTTTGACCTAGCTGTAAAACTCCTTGGACAGCAAATACAGCAAAACTGTTATCTCTTTGACCTAGCTGTAAAACACCTTGGACAGCAAACATGGCAGATGGTACTTCAAACCAAAAGCCAAAGGGACTTTCTTTCATGGTCATTGTTATCTGTAATTTCCTTAGAAACTGATTTCTTTGGTAACTGTCGTCTACGTTTTCTTTTCCACTGGATCTTTGGCTTTTGCTGATCGTGCAAATTGCTTGATACAAGTTAAGGATACAAACAGAGCATTACATAAGAAACAGGCAAAATGTTCTTCAAAGTAAGGGCAGGTGTGCACTGTCACACTCTTGAATAAGAGTGGGAATCTATGACAGAAACATCTGCCTACAATCTTTCATGTACTGTGGAAAAAATATGGAAATAATATTTGTTTATACTTTGAGTTTCACATTATGCTATGTCTTACATGTAAATACAATTAGGATGACACAACCTCCTGTTTAAGCAGGCAAGATCAATGCATCAATGATTTTTTAAAAATGATAAACAATGTTGAAAACCGATGTGATATTTACCTTACAGAAGTTAATTTTAGTCTTCAGCACCTATAAATAATTATTAGCCATCTACCTTTTTATTTTTTTAAAATTTGTTTTGATGTGCATCATACTGTAGGTTGTGTAATAGAGACATGTATCATACATGGCACAGGTGAATCATTTCACTCCTAAAACCTAACATATCTGTCTTCAAACTTTGGATACTGTACCATTATCTCTTAAGTTTCCACTGAAAGCTGTAAACAGTCTAGGAGATTATGACTTTCAAACTTTAAAAAAAAAATCATGCAGAATCTTACCTCTGACACAATCAACACTGTTAACCCCACTGCCACAAGAAATTTTTATATCTAACTCACCTTTCGAATTCCCATGCAATTTATTATATCTTCAACCCCACCCTACCCTGATGTGACCTGAGGTTTGTAAACATACATGTTATTTGTTCTCCAACTACAAATACATAAATGAAGTTTGTTTAAAAGATATTCAGAAAATGTCAGTATAACTTCAATGTTCTATGTCTGTCACCTTTGTTCCCTTCTCAGGAACCCTAGAGGTGGAGTGGAAACATACCCTTTTCTCAGACTGTCACCCCATGGGCAACCTATATGAACGTTTAGCGAATTTCTACCAAGAATTAAAGAAGACATGTTGTTATGGATAGGTGGATGGTGTGATGGATGGACAGACAGATAGATCTCTTCACTAAAGTATACAGAAAATGTAAGTTTTCTAATAGTAGAATCTAAATTATGTAAAACACTAACAGAAGAAAAAAATGACTAAGAAGTAAACATGCAAAACTTAAGAACATGCATGACAAACATGTAGTGAAAAAAATCACCTGACTTTTGGGATATATAAGTAGTTAGAGGTATTAACTAAAATATCACCTGACTTTGGGGATATATAAGTAGTTAGAGGTATTAAGTAAAAAAATCACCTGACTTTGGGGATATATAAGTAGTTAGAGGTATTAAGTAAAAAATCACCTGACTTTGGGGATATATAAGTAGTTAGAGGTATTAAGTAAAGAATCGCATGACTTTGGGGATATCAAGTAGATACAGGCACTAATAATCAATCACCTGACTTAGGCAATATATAAGCAAATAAAGAATCACATGACTTTGGGGATATCAAGTAGATATAGTTGCTAATAATCAGTCACCTGACTTAGGGGATATGTATGTAGTTAGAGGTATTAAGTAAAGAATCACCTGTCAAGTAGATACAGGTACTAATAATCAATCACCTGACTTAAGATACTTATAAAGAATCACATGACTTTGGGGATGTATAAGTATAGGTACTAAGTAAAACTGATTGACATGCTGCAGTAATTAATTACACAGTAAAAGGATACAACTACCATAGGTTTGCTATTGAGGACAAAACCATTTGTGTCTCGAAGTGCTTTTTTAGCTGCATCTTCACTGGGCAGTGTAATAAAGGCCTGACCCTTCATTCGTCCTTCTTTCATCAGCCGAATGTCAAACCTACAAATAAGGAGTACACTAATACTGCGATGCTGTAAAATAAATTTTATCACCAGGTAGTGCTACCAAAAGCAAAAAAATTACCTCCAAAGTGTCATTTCAATCAGTCACGTCATAAGAAGCCAGTCAACTGTATTCATTTTGACTTTACCTATTTTATGATGTGGAAACGTCATGGAATATAAGAGACTAAAAACCAAGATTGCCAATGACATGTACTGACACAATCGTGTGTAATTTAAAGAGACTGAAAAATAAGATCGCCAATCACATGTGTATATATAATTAAGTGTAATTTGGTGTATGTGTATGAGTCACTTTCTACAAGAATCAAATCTGAAACTGTTTATCACCAATGACATTTTCAGGAAAATCTGGACAGTCTTCATTAACAGTAATAATAAGTCAAAAACTAAACAGGCTGTTTGTGTATGGTCCTTAGTAATATACCCTACCATAACATGCTTTGATGTAGCCTGAATTTGCATATAGCATGATTGTGGTATGATTCCCAAAATTTTGCAATACTTTAAAATCTATTCACTGAAGTACTAGAAAGCTTTAGTGACATAATAAAGAGTTTTGTTTAAAAGGTGGCAAAATGTTTTGTATTGTTATAGGAACACTTTTAGTCATTGTCTCATCACCCCTCCCCCTTCCCCCATCTTAATCCTTTCTATTTTGGAGTCCAAAGTGCAGACAGCAGCTCCAAACTACTCTCATATACACAACCCAGTTTTTATTGTAATGCTAAAGTTACATGTATATAAGCAGGCCTGTTGTTGAGCATTCATTGTGGGGGTGTAGAGATTTGCTATTATAATAAACATTGTATTCCCAGTATTTACTCTGCAGTAAATGAAATTTCCAATTAATATTTTTCCCTGTCCTTAAGAGAAGAACGCCAATTGTTTTTACAAAATTACTCTTTATCCATGCAATCAAATGATTTACTCCCAAACTCGATTAGAGTTGTCCACATCTATTCAAATGTTTATTTGAAGCCAATCTCCTTAACCTCCTGTATAAATTACATTTAAAGTATTTTCCAGCTGAAGTACATTTCTCTTTTTAAAAACTCACAATGTTTGACAAAATGGTTGTCAGTAAAGAAAAAAAATCAGACCTTTCGGACATGTCAAGCAAATATAAATATTTCTGGAAAATACAATTTCTCCTAAGTTAGTGTATTAGTAAGAACTTAAGTATTTGTATTTGACAAAATCTAGTAAAACATTTTTAGAAATTTTGCTTCTTTGTGTCCAATTTTGACAGAATTTATATTACTGATACCATGAGATGACTGATACCATGAGATGACTGATACCATGAGATGAGCTGGTAAGCAAACCTAAGATGCCAATTTTCTTATGTACATGTGTATGTATGTACCAATGGTAATTTTATCATAATGTTTTGTATATTATCTTGTACTTTTTTATTTTGCATATGACTTGCCAGTCTTAGTAACATTTTTAAAAAATTTTTAAATTCGAACTAAATTTCTTAAGTTTAAAAATCTCCATCACCTATGTAATGATACAAACAATTAAATAATGTGAAGATACTGTATATAATTGCTTATAAGTTGAGTCACACTGCAAACCAGAAATATGATCTGCCACACCATAATGTGCTGCATGACAGGGTCTATGTTTTTTGTTCTACTGATTACTACTATCAAACTGCACAAAACCCAGACCTGCTGGTGCATCATGCAAAAACAGATCAGGGTCTATTTGTTTGTTCTACTGATTACTACTGTCAAACTGCATGAAACCCAGACCTGCTGGTGCATCATGCAAAAGCAGATCAGGGTCTATTTGCTCGTTCTACTAATTACTCCTATCAAACTGCACGAAACCCAGACCTGATGGTGCATCATGCAAAATCAGATCAGGGTCAATTTGTTTGTTCTACTGATTACTACTATCAAACTGCATGAAACCCAGACCTGATGGTGCATTATGCAAAAGCAGATCAGGGTCTATTTATTTGTTCTACTGATTACTACTATCAAACTGCATGAAACCTTGACCTGATGGTGCATTATGCAAAAGCAGATCAGGGTCTATTTGTTTGTTCTACTGATTACTCTTATCAAATCTGGCAAAACCCAGGTATGCTGGTGCATTATGCAAAAGCAGATCAGGGTCTATGTAGTTTGTTCTACTGATTACTCCTATCAAATTTGGCAAAACCCAGGTCTGCTGGTGCATTATGCAAAAGCAGATCAGGGTCTATTTGCTTGTTCTACTGATTACTCCTATCAAACTGCGCAAAACCCAGGTCTGCTGGTGCATTAAGCGAAAGCAGATAAGGGTCAATGTTGTTTGTTCTACTGATTTTTCCTATCAAACTGCATAAAACTCAGATCTGCTGGTGCATTATGCAAAAGCAGATCAGGGTCTGTACAGTTTGTAGTTGGATGTCTTTTAAATGAGTACATATGACACTACTCCACCATTATGGCTGACTTACACCATTATGGCTGACTTACATCATTATGGCTGACTTACACCATTATGGCTGACTTACACCATTATGGCTGACTTACATCATTATGGCTGACTTACACCATTATGGCTGACTTACACCATTATGGCTGACTTACATCATTATGGCTGACTTACATCATTATGGCTGACTTACATCATTATGGCTGACTTACGCCATTATGGCTGACTTACATCATTATGGCTGACTTACACCATTATGGCTGACTTACACCATTATGGCTGACTTACATCATTATGGCTTACTTAAACCATTATGGCTGACTTACATCATTATGGCTGACTTACACCATTATGGCTGACTTATACCATTATGGCTGACTTACATCATTATGGCTGACTTACACCATTATGGCTGACTTACACCATTATGGCTGACTTACACCATTATGGCTGACTTACACCATTATGGCTGACTTACACCATTATGGCTGACTTACATCATTATGGCTGACTTACACCATTATGGCTGACTTACATCATTATGGCTTACTTAAACCATTATGGCTGACTTACATCATTATGGCTGACTTACACCATTATGGCTGACTTACATCATTATGGCTGACTTACACCATTATGGCTGACTTACATCATTATGGCTGACTTACACCATTATGGCTGACTTACATCATTGTGTCAATTTCCTTGTTCCAGTCGACATAAAATCCAAATACATTCACCAGATCCTGAAAGACATGTATAAAACCTTAAGACATGTATAAAACTGTATAAAACCTTAAGACATGTATAAAACTGTATAAATGCTTAAGACATGTATAAAACCTTAAGACATGTATAAAACCTTAAGTCATGTAATTAAGGTATGTCTAGGTATGTTTTTATTGGCAGGAAACTGTAGCACTGTATTCCAAGTCAAGGCATGCAAAAGATAAAAAATACTAATATCAGTAATTTCACTCACAAAAGATGGGGCTCATTATCATAAAATAAACACAATCTTACATCTGAATACATTTCTAACGAAGGGTACGTACTATATGGCATCTTTTTGGCCCAAACATATATAAAAAAATTTCCAAGAAGTATCTGATTTTAAATAAACCATGGTAAAAAGGTTATTAGCATTTCAAAAACTTAAAATTGCTATTGATGTTATAAAAAATGGTGTCTGGTCAAATTTCTTTATCGAAGAATAATTTCCATATCTGAAATGTTAGGTAGTTTATATTTGTTTCTTCTAGCTCAAAAAATACTTGTTTTTATTTGTGCAAGTACAACTTTTGTAGGCACAAACAATCAAGTGTTGCATGGCATGAATAGAAAATCTTATATTTTTACATGTAAAAATATAGAAAGGAAAACTATATGAAAATTATTGCACCATTAAGTCTCTATATTTCACATGTAGGTATATAATGAAACAATCTATCAATGGAACTGTACATAATGAAAGAGATGAAAAGAACAAATGCTGTGTATAGCTGAAGGTTTACTGTTGGTATAGAACATTAACCTCCCAAAACAGTATTGTTATTAATACCATACATTATATACATGTTAAGTTGTTGTCAGTGTTGAGACATTTTATTTCAAGGCATGTTTGATTGTACAATGGGTGTTCAAGTCCCACCACTGTATTTCTATTTTTTCCCAAATATTTTTCTTACTGAGACACGATTGTTTTGTAATATATCTCAGATGAAATAGATTGCATGTTTTCCTATTTTACTCATTTAAAGAAAGTGATGATTCTTTTTATTTTTGTTTGTGTTTTATTTTCCTTTTCTCCTTCAAACTTACATTACATTTTCATTTCTCATAATACACCTATTTTGTATGCAGTAAACTAGGTAGCTGTATGTGGAATTTTGTCCATACAAAATAACAAAAACATTCTTTTACTTCAAGTTCCAACAAATGGTTAACAGGGCAAAACATTATTATTATTCATGGCATGTTCTCTGTATCTTATACACTTTTAGAGACTCAATTAAAACATGCAAGTATAACTTCAGTTATCAATTCTTTGTGTGTCTGTTTTTAGGATATCACCTGTTTTCAATTCTGTAACTATCCCTGCCATTCTTTCCTCCTATATCTCTCTTGTTCTCCCATTCTCACACATACACACTTGGAAGAGTTTACAAAGGCATCAGTATATTTCTTTTGTACATTTCATAACAAACCTGAACAGGTGAAAATAGTCCATATTTAAGGGTTTCATCAATACTTACCTAGTAAACTAGTGTATATGTGTGTGTATATGTAACGACAGTCTTATTTAGTACATTTTATACAATAAAGGGGTTTATTAATAAACCCTGTGGACGTCTATTGGCCTGTCAATAACTGTTTTGTGTGCTGCTCTTCTTTTTGAATTTGTGAAGTTTTAACTGCCAGTTAAATTTGTCCAAATAAATAAATAAATAAATAAATTCAAGTAATATAAAGGCCAGTATATGCACAGGTTGTGTTTCATATGAAAACTGAAGCAATGAAAATATAAATATATATCTGTATGTATGCTATAAGGTGTATTTAACAAGTTCTAAATATTATTATGCCAAACATCAAAGATCTTTACTGAGTGAAAAGTATATCAGTGTATCCACTCAAAACAACCCACAGACACCTCTACATACTTTCTCAGTCTGATTATCCAATCATTAAGGTTGTATTGTATTTCCTTTCTGATGTGTTGAAGCTAAATCAGGGCCATATAAAGGATGTGTCAAGGTCTATATTATATTCATTTTTTTGATGTGTTGGACTAACTCAGGGCCATGTAAAGGATGTGTCAAGGTCTGTATTATATTCATTTTTTGGTGTGTTGAAGATAAATCAGAGCCATGTAAAGGATGTGTCAAGGTCTGTATTATATTCCCTTTTTGGTGTGTTGAAGCTAAATCAGAGCCATGTAAAGGATGTGTCAAGGTCTGTATTATATTCCCTTTTTGGTGTGTTGAAGATAAATCAGAGCCATGTAAAGGATGTGTCAAGGTCTGTATTATATTCCCTTTTTGATGTGTTGAAGATAAATCAGGGCCATGTAAGGATGTGTCAAGGTCTGTATTATATTCCCTTTTCGACGTGTTGAAGCTAAATCAGAGCCATGTAAAGGATGTGTCAAGGTCTGTATTATATTCCCTTTTTGGTGTGTTGAATATAAATCAGAGCCATGTAAAGGATGTGTCAAGGTCTATATTATATTCATTTTTTGAGGTGTTGAAGCTAAATCAGGGCCATGTAAAGGATGTGTCAAGGTCTGTATTATATTCCCTTTTTGATGTGTTGACGATAAATCAGGGCCATGTAAGGATGTGTCAAGGTCTGTATTATATTCCCTTTTTGGTGTGTTGAATATAAATCAGAGCCATGTAAAGGATGTGTCAAGGTCTATATTATATTCATTTTTTGAGGTGTTGAAGCTAAATCAGGGCCATGTAAAGGATGTGTCAAGGTCTGTATTATATTCCCTTTTTGATGTCTTGAAGATAAATCAGGGCCATGTAAACGATGTGTCAAGGTCTATATTATATTCCCTTTTTGATGTGTTGAAGCAAAATCAGGGCCATGTAAAGGATGTGTCAAGGTCTATATTATATTCCCTTTTTGATGTGTTGAAGCTAAATCAGGGCCATGTAAGGATGTGTCAAGGTCTGTATTATATTCATTTTTTGATGTGTTGAAGATAAATCTGGGCCTTGTAAAGGATGTGTCAAGATCTATATTATATTCATTTTTTGATGTGTTGAAGCTAAATCAGGGCCATGTAAAGGATGTGTCAAGGTCTGTATTATATTCCCTTTTTGATGTGCTGAAGCTAAATCAGGGCCATGTAAGGATGTGTCAAGGTCTGTATTATATTCCCTTTTTGATGTGTTGAAGATAAATCAGGGCCATGTAAAGGATGTGTCAAGATCTATATTATATTCATTTTTTGATGTGTTGAAGATAAATCAGGGCCATGTAAAGGATGTGTCAAGGTCTGTATTATATTCCCTTTTTGATGTGTTGACGCTAAATCAGGGCCATGTAAGGATGTGTCAAGATCTATATTATATTCATTTTTTTATGTGTTGAAGATAAATCACGGCCATGTAAGGATGTGTCTAGGTCTATATTATATTCATTTTTTGATGCGTTGAAGATAAATCAGGGCCATGTAAGGATGTGTCAAGGTCTTTCTTATATTCCCTTTTTGATGTGTTGAAGATAAATCAGGGCCATGTAAAGGATGTGTCAAAGTCTGTATTATATTCCCTTTTCTGATGTGTTGAAGATAAATTAGGGCCATGTAAAGGATGTGTCAAGGTCTATATTATATTCCCTTTTTGATGTGTTGAAGATAAATCAGGGCCATGTAAGGATGTGTCAAGGTCTATATTATATTCCCTTTTTGATGTGTTGAAGATAAATCAGGGCCATGTAAAGGATGTGTCAAGGTCTGTATTATATTCATTTTTTGATGTGTTGAAGATAAATCAGGGCCATGTAAAGGATGTGTCAAGGTCTGTATTATATTCATTTTTTGATGTGTTGAAGATAAATCAGGGCCATGTAAAGGATGTGTCAAGGTCTGTATTATATTCCCTTTTTGGTGTGTTGAATATAAATCAGAGCCATGTAAAGGATGTGTCAAGGTCTGTATTATATTCCCTTTTTGGTGTGTTGAAGATAAATCAGGGCCATGTAAAGGATGTGTCAAGGTCTGTATTATATTCCCTTTTTGGTGTGTTGAAGATAAATCAGGGCCATGTAAAAGATGTGTCAAGGTCTGTATTATATTCCCTTTTTGGTGTGTTGAAGATAAATCAGGGCCATGTAAAGGATGTGTCAAGGTCTGTATTATATTCCCTTTTTGGTGTGTTGAAGATAAATCAGGGCCATGTAAAGGATGTGTCAAGGTCTGTATTATATTCCCTTTTTGGTGTGTTGAAGATAAATCAGGGCCATGTAAAGGATGTGTCAAGGTCTGTATTATATTCATTTTTTGATGTGTTGAAGCTAAATCAGGGCCATGTAAAGGATGTGTCAAGATCTATATTATATTCCCTTTTTGATGTGTTGAAGATAAATCAGGGCCATGTAAAGGATGTGTCAAGGTCTATATTATGTTACCTTTTTGATGTGTTGAAGCTAAATCAGGGATATGTAAAGGAAGTGTCAAGGTCTGTATTATATTCATTTTATAATGTGTTGAAGCTAAATCAGGGCCATGTAAAGGATGTGTCAAGGTCTATATTATATTCATTTTCTGATGTGTTGAAGATAAATCAGGGCCATGTAAAGGATGTGTCAAGATCTATATTATATTCAGTTTTTGATGTGTTGAAGATAAATCAGGGCCATGTAAAGGATGTGTCAAGGTCTATATTATATTACCTTTTTGATGTGTTGAAGCTAAATCAGAGCCATGTAAAGGATGTGTCAAGGTCTGTATTATATTCATTTTTTGATGTGTTGAAGCTAAATCAGAGCCATGTAAAGGATGTGTCAAGGTCTGTATTATATTCATTTTTTGATGTGTTGAAGATAAATCAGGGCCATGTAAAGGATGTGTCAAAGCATGATGCTCCTTGAAGATGGCAGATTTATGTGTGTTGTCATGAAAGAAGTTGATACATTGGGTACAGGTGAAGAGGTGGGTGGGTGGTTCAGTAGTGTTCCATAACTTTTAGCATCACTTTGGAGATATAACAGTGTCCACTGACACTGGCAGACACAGACACAGGTACCTTGATGACCAGGTTTTCTTATATATAAAAAATAATGTGTACAGAACCCTTATGACAGTCTGACTATGTCACGTGATTTGTGATCTCAGCTCATCTTCTTCAATCCAGACATTATTATTTTCTTTTGAATTGGACTGAAAAAACCCAAAACATAAATCCGTCTGTCATCACCTGTGACAATCTCATTCAGACATCTCTGGCCATAACTTTCCTTTTTTGGTCACTAGATGCTTGGTAATTTCAATCTGATTCTCTTTTGATCAGCCAGCTACAAAGGACGGACCCATCTGACACAAACATTTCTGAGCTTCAAATTACTTGTGAATATATTACTAGCAACTGATGAATTAATGTCTGAGAGAATAGTAATATATTCAACTGAATAATGAGTATCCTAATCAGTTTCCTTCTTCGAAGCAGCCACTCCCTCTCTCAATGATCACATACAATAGTCCTCCAGAACACGGATTATCTTCCATGGACTCATGACCATCTTTAAAATGATGGAATCATCTCAAAATATTGGAGAGAATTATGCTGTTACCCTTTAGCCAATCAGTCTTGGCATAAATCAGTGAGTACCTAACAGTGCAAATCAGTGAGTACCTAACAGTGCAAATCAGTGAGTACCTAACAGTGCACAGCTATAACATTATGCTCATTGCTGAGCAGCATAACCAATGCTCCTCATTTTTACATCACTCTCATTTTGAGTTTGAAGATGACCATGACCATGACTGATTTGGTTTCTGTGAGGCCATGAGCAGCTGACAAGGCTAATCTGTGGCACACTGAACAGGAAATGATGCTTGCTATGGCACACTGAACAGGAAATGATGCTTGCTATGGCACACTGAACAGGAAATGATGCTTGCTATGGCACACTGAACAGGAAATGATGCTTGCTATGGCACACTGAACAGGAAATGATGCTTGCTATGGCACGTTGGACAGGAGATGCCACTTGCTATGGCACATTGGACAGGAGATGCCATTTGCTATGGCATACTAAACACAATTTGCGGCTTGCCACAAATTAGTGTAGTGAAATAACTTTGAAATATATTTGGGTACCTTGGTTGTTATTTGATTCCTTAGCATGATGTTATGAATTCATCTGCAAAAGCATCAGATGTTATTACACATGCTATATGTATAAAAATCGCAATATGGCTATATTATGATATGGGTATATTAACATAAATAACACCATAGTCATGTGATTAACTATTTATCACATGATAAAAAATATTAACTTCTTTGGACACAATCAAAATTGTTGCAAAGTGACTCTGAAACACATTCAAAATCTTCAGTCACTATTTCTATGTTTTACAAGAATCCAAAACATTGTGTGCTCTTTTACTGTGCTAAATCAATACAAATTATGGTCATGTTAACCCAAACAACACATTCTGGTGATGAAAGAAGTTATGCATAAAAAACAAATATAAACAGAAAATCACAAAACACATTAGTCAGAGTGACAGCCATTTTCTTTCTACCATTATAATCTTTGCAAACAAGAGCTTTTTTACAATTTTCTCAAGTTACATTTAGTGGGTCCCTTTTCAGTGGACATCTTTCTTTACATGTCCTTGAACTTAAATGTGACATCTTACCCAGTTATGTGACCAAGCTGTCACCTAATCAGTGCCTTATTGGTATAAGTCATATATAAATACTAGGATGTATTATGTTTGAGGCTGCAGTGAACATAATGCTCAAAGGGACATAACTCTGCAATGATTTGGATCTGGAATTTTTAATGTAGCTTTAAAAAAAATTCAGTCATATTGCTATGATGTCTGCAGTGTGACAGCCTATAGTGATGTCTAGCACTGGGGCATCATGCCGCAGACATGTAGAATGACGTCCAACCCAGTCACCTTATCCTGATACCAGGCCGACCAGTCCTAACACTAACCTCTTAATGCTGAATGCCAAGCAAGGCTGCTGTTAGTGCCATTTTTGTAAGTCATTGATATGACTCGGATGGGGATCGAACACTGACCTCCCGCATGCGGGGCAGACACTCTAACCACTAGGCCACAGGAATGGTCACTCTGCAATGAAGCATAACCCTTTATTCCAACAACCCGCAACAAAATACCATATATACTCACTAATAAGTCAAGTCAAACTGGAAGCAACAAAGATCCTGATCTGCCAAAGCATAATGCACCTGGTAGGTCAATCATGGTTGTTCTACTGATTACTCCAAACAAACTACACCACTGACACACATCTGCCATTGCATTTTGTGATGGCAGATCTAGGTCTATGCATTATGCAGTTGGACTCATCTTATAAGCAAGTATATACAGTACTCTGGTTAGTGGTGAATTTATTGAAGGTCCTTGCCACCAGGCTAAAAACTGAAACATTTTATAAAAAAAATTGCATTTGCTCCAGACAGAAATTTTTTAATATCTTTTATGTCCTGTTGCCTTCTTTTTGACATTCCATATGTACAGATGATTGGTTGGAACTAGAGTGTAATGCTCAAATGGATATAACTCAGAAATCAAGCTAACAAAAGTCCTTTTTATTGGACTGGTCCTCAATATCTTACCTGTTCTGTTGTCTTCTTGTTTAAATTCTTTATATACAGACGACTGGTTGCTTCTCCTGGTTCATAACCTTTAAACACAGAGAAATTCCTCATTTCTGAAAGGCAAGGAAAATATACTTATAGTCATATGGGCTAAACTCCATAAACTGTTTTAAACAAGAGGCCTTTTTGAAATGTCAATCAATCATACTTAACACCTACTTATTAGCAATGGCCAATGTAATGCAACATAGGACAACTTGCTTAAAATATTCTCACAACCTGGTTTAAATGAAGAAAATATAATTTGACTTTGAGCCTCCAAAATTTAGAATTGACTGCTCTGCTTTCATGCACATTTTGCAGATTGTTCTTTTTCATTTATGTGAAAAGTCTGAAACATTTGATATTCTTTTGATGCACCAGAAGATTTTCTTACTAAGTAAATAAGGGCAGGGCATACTATAAGTTTTGGATCAAGTCATACTGTGCCTAGGTAAATTAGGGCAGGGATTACAATATGTTTTGGATCAAGTCATACTGTGCCTAGGTAAATAAGGGCAGGGATTACAATATGTTTTGGATCAAGTCATACTGTGCCTAGGTAAATAAGGGCAGGGATTACAATATGTTTTGGATCAAGTCATACTGTGCCTCACCTGGAAATGGTGTACTAATAATGTATTTTCTGATAATGCATTTTTCTGTTAACTGAGGCACCACAGGAATTCCAGCAAATCTAGATATACAAAATTTAAGCATTTAAAAAGAGCAATTTCAATTTTCAGTGGAATAAATTTGCTAATGTGAAAGTTATTTGACTTAAAATATTTTAATGAAGAATCTCATCTGATGATGGTATTGATAAAAAAAATCACTGCCACAGTTGTTATCTCACATGAGCCATCATTCACAAACCACGCCAAAAGAGGACTACAATTTTCAGACCCAATCCATTAATTTAAATTATGCCTGTTACAAGTGGCTCTAAACATTTCAAATCCAAAAACATTATCTTGTCAATATACTCAAATTTCTTAAAAGAATCATCACAATAATATAATAAATATTAGCCGTTATTCTGTCATAACATGCCGATTATATACGCTATGTAGTCTTTAACAGCTCCAAAAAAGACTTGTACATGACAATGAAAATTGAAAAACGGCATATTTACTCTATTAATTGAAAGGTACAAAGTTACATAGATTAAAACAGTACTGCCTACTGGCTACTGGTAACCCAGCAAATCAATACTAGACCTAAAAATTAAATTATAAGACAACTGACAAATATCGAAGGTTTCTTAGTCTCATTGCAAAAGAACACTTGAGTAAAGTTTCATGTCCATTTCAACCAGTAATGAACTGCAAAAATAGTTATCTAAACTCAGCGATATTGATCCTTGTTCAAATCTCAAGCATTACATGAGAAGAAAAAGATAAATGTACATAGCAATATATCACATGGTAAGACTAATATAAACTCTCAACACATGTATGTGTGTGTATTATCAGCTTAGAAAAAACAATAAATACACAGACTGATCAGTAAATGAGAGTCACTCAAAGTTCTAGGCATACAAATAGGGTTACTAAATAACTGTGTCAAAGTTGATACATAGTTCTAGGCATACAAATAGGGTTACTAAATAACTGTCAAAGTTGATACATAGTTCTAGGCATACAAATAGGGTTACTAAATAACTGTGTCAAAGTTGATACATAGTTATAGGCATACAAATAGGGTTACTAAATAACTGTATCAAAGTTGATACATAGTTCTAGGCATAAAAATAGGGTTACTAAATAACTGTGTCAAAGTTTAGTCATTGTGTTTGGAATTCACCGATGATTGATACTTGTGTTTTTTCCTCACAAGGAAAACAAAAGGTGCTTCCCTTTATAAATCAGCATCATCCTCCTGTACTCTCTGCTTGGCATGAGATAAGGCTGATACAGGAACACTCTCAGTTTAGCTAATGATCTGCATGGTAAAGCCTGTTGTTAATGACTCCATCTTGGACTTTCAGTTATTCTTTGAAGAAATGGTTGACTTTTTTGTCTGCAGTATCCACATCCTCAATTACAGAGCCAAGAATGCTGTGAATCAAACAATTCCATTTTTGGTTCCATATTTTTAGTTTCTCTAGCTCTTCTGCCTCCTGTCTTATTTTAGCTTCCAATATCAGTTTGATTCTGATCATGTCTTTATGTTATCATGATACAAGTCAAGGCTTGACTCTAAAAAACATGTGACAGTGTACAATGACAATAGCTCATCCACGAAGGCTTGACTCTATAAAACATGTGACAGTGTACAATGACAATAGCTCATCCACGACATTACTTATTTCAGCTAACAAGGACTGATAATGATATTTACCAGTATCTGCACCATTTTTACATGTGAAATGTTCTTCTTTCATATGAATTGACAGGGAGACAGAAAAGTATCTATTACTTTGTTCATGATGCCGTTTGACAATCAGGTGCCCATTCTGCTTGTGCAACAGTTCATGGAGTTCTCAGATAAAAATCTATGCTTGAAACAGGAGTCAAGTGCAGTTACTAAAAATATTTCATGATTTTAGTATTTTTAGCACAAAGAATATCCTCTCAAAAATAACATAACAGAAAGAGAAAAGTGAAGCTATATTAGTGAAAAGGATGAGTATGGTGTGTCCAATATAATCATTATTAGCAAGACATCCTTCACTTATTAATAAGACATTTTTCACAACTGACCTTTTATTAACAAGACATACTTCACAACTGATCATTGTTTTAACAAGACATACTTCAGAAGTGATCTGCTTCATATATTTTCATTTACAAATACATGTAGTGAACAAGTTAGATTCCACCATTGTCACATGTTTATCTTCAGCTGATGTTATCAGATTTATCGTTATCACAAGCTTATTTTCACCATATGTTGTAAACCTTCTGTCATTATCACAAGCTTATTTTCACCTTGTCTAAAACTGGTCATTATCACAAGTTTGTTTCCAACTTCCATCTGATGTTGTAAAACTTCTGTCATTATCACAAGCTTATTTTAACCTGATGTAAAACTTCTGTCATTATCACAAGTGAACTGGTGAAAATGTCATTTGTGCCAAAAAAATGAAACTTAATACCTGCAGAATAAATTAAGCACAGTCTCATGGTTAAAGAAGTTTCAAAAGATATTTGCTTGCATTGAGTGAATAAGGATACTTTTCAATTCATTACCTGAGTTTTCACCCATGAGATGAAACAAATCCACTATTCACTCAGAGAATGCAATTGTTTTTCTATTTTATGCTCAGATGTCTTATCTAGCTAAAGTGAATAAAAGAATTAGGTGACATACTTTTGATCAAGCCAATGAGTACAACAGCCCAGGGATACACAATGGCAACAGACCATGACAGGATTTGAACCCATACCCTTCCAGTCATGATCTGGCAAGCTAGAAGCTAATCAGTATAGCAGCCCAGGGACAGACCATGACATGACCTGGCAAGCTAGAAGCTAATCAGTATAACAACCCAGGGACAGACCATGACAGGACCTGGCAAGCTAGAAGCTACTCAGTATAACAGCCCAGGGACAGACCATGACAGGACCTGGCAAGCTAGAAGCTACTCAGTTTAACAGCCCAGGGACAGACCATAACAGGACCTGGCAAGCTAGAAGCTAATCAGTATAACAACCCAGGGACAGCCCATGACAGGACCTGGCAAGCTAGAAGCTACTCAATGTAACAGCCCAGGGACAGACCATGACATGACCTGGCAAGCTAGAAGCTACTCAGTGTAACAGCCCAGGGACAGACCATGACATGACCTGGCAAGCTAGAAGCTACTCAGTATAACAGCCCAGGGACAGACCATGACAGGACCTGGCAAGCTAGAAGCTAATCAGTATAACAACCCAGGGACAGACCATGACAGGACCTGGCAAGCTAGAAGCTACTCAGTGTAGCAGCCCAGGGACAGACCATGACAGGACCTGGCAAGCTAGAAGCTACTCAGTGTAACAGCCCAGGGACAGACCATGACAGGACCTGGCAAGCTAGAAGCTACTCAGTGTAACAGCCCAGGGACAGACCATGACAGGACCTGGCAAGCTAGAAGCTACTCAGTATAACAGCCCAGGGACAGACCATGACAGGACCTGGCAAGCTAGAAGCTACTCAGTATAACAGCCCAGGGACAGACCATGACAGGACCTGGCAAGTTAGAAGCTACTCAGTGTAACAGCCCAGGGACAGCCCATGACATGACCTGGCAAGCTAGAAGCTACTCAGTGTAACAGCAATATTTACCAGTAGTACATCTCATGTGCTAAACATCTGATTTAACATCAAGTATTCAAGAAAACATCCTTACACAGCCTGAAAGGTGTTTTCACTTGTGGAGGGGGGATCCCTTTATGGTCATAATAATGATGCACTGCATTAAATACATCATTATCACTTATTTAAAGAAATTATAATGCAAATAATCATTCTATAAAAGCCCGCTAAGTCTCGTCATAAAGCGTCTCACCTTCAAAAAAGCTATATTCCTTATCTTCAGTATCAACATGTTCCATTTTACTTCAAATCACTCAATAATAACGATCCCCCCCAATTCTATTTTTCGAAGCACAATATAACCTACAGTCGATCAAAAATTTAAATGAATCATTATGTAGTGCTACAGGAACCTACCTTTCTCCATCACTCTTCCCTTCTTCAAGTCTTCTTTAGAAACAAATTGTTTGGGATCCACTTTATAACTGATATCTGTCACCTGTGCAATGTCTTCCACATGGGGCTAAGTGACAAAATACAAGTGTATTATACTTTATTACTGACAACAATCACCTATAACACATCTTATGCAACAGGTTAAAATACAAAATACAAGTGTATTATACTTGATTACTGACAACAATCACCTATAACACATCTTATGCAACAGGTTAAATGACAAAATACAAGTGTATTATACTTGATTACTGACAACAATCACCTATAACACATCTCATGCAACAGGTTAAATGACAAAATACAAGTGTATTATACTTGATTACCGACAACAATCACCTATAACACATCTTATGCAACAGGTTAAATGACAAAATACAAGTGTATTATACTTGATTACCGACAACAATCACCTATAACACATCTTATGCAACAGGTTAAAATACAAAATACAAGTGTATTATACTTGATTACTGACAACAATCACCTATAACACACCTCATGCAACAGGTTAAAAGACAAAATACAAGTGTATTATACTTGATTACTGACAACAATCACCTATAACACATCTTATGCAATTGAAAATATGAAAAAGATGCTATGGAATATGATGTTAATTTCATTTTGAGTGTAGTAAGGAGAATGTGATTACAATTGGCAATGTAGTCAAAATTACAAATTTTGAAGTGTGTAATTAAATTTTTGATCCTATGACACAGCTCATGTAATTTGGAGAAAGCACACTTTGAGGAAATTCAAGAGGCAAAAATGTAAGTATATTTCTTGCCATTCTTATTACTAGTTAAAGAAGACATTTTTATGCCTTGTCATTTGCATGCTCTTTGTAGGGATTACATCTATGTAATGACATTTACCGTAGTATGGCTTTAATTGCTAGCCTAAATCTGAAACACCATCAAAAAGGTTAATGTGGAAAACTGCAGAGCAGCTGGTTAAGAGTCCATTCAGCGGACAAAAATAAGAACTCTTCATTTCTACCCTAAACTTCAGTTGCATTTTTTTCTAGAATTTAGTACTTTGACTTATAAAATGGTACAACACTGACAGATATGCAAAAGCACTTAGCCTCAGTATACTTTTTTTATATACCTCAGAGAGCACTGGTCATGCTATTTATTAAAATATACAAACATTTCTCATAAATAACTGCTTAAAATGATCTGAATCATATTTTCAATACTGTGTCTCACATGTTAGTTGTCAACACTGCGAATATCAGGCTCATTTTTATTTGCTTGTTTGAAAGTTTACTTTGTGACTCAGTAAATATTTCCACATCATTCACTTTATCATCTCTACTTTCAAATAGACAAAACAGCTTTATTTAGTTCATCCACAAACATATCTAATAAACTAGAACCTAAAGCATCTACTACATGAGTGTATATGGTTTGTTTGCAAAGTAGTTCTCAATAGACTACACTATTATTTTATGCATGTGTTTTGCAATATGAAGCCATGCAATATGGAAAAATATTGCACAATTCTGACAATGTGTAGTTAACAGAGGAAAAAAAGGAAAATATAATTATATAGAATTATTATATAAGATATAAGGTAATAATGTTATATATACAGTAAAAGATAAAAATGAAAAAATCCTTCAAATATGTGAAGTTATTATTATGGAATCCTCCATTTGGAAACAGTTGACTGAAAGGCAGCTTGATTTGCTCTTTTATTACTCCTAATACCAATGTGACTAGGAAGCTAACAGTAGATAAACTGGTCATTTTAAAATTCAGCCATTCCTGTTCCACTTATTTGCAAAAAACCAAAAACCTTCGGGCATTTCATATCATGTTAAGAGATTCAACAATGGATTTTTAAGGTTAACACAACTATCATATATTTTGGGACAGAAAAAGATAAATATTTTTTTCCCTGTCCCAAAAATGTGAAAACTTAGCAATTCACTCAGAAAATTTGTCCAAGAAATTCACAAATTGAGAAATTACAGATTCTCTCCATCTCTCCTTGCTGCACTAAATTTTGGAAAAAATGTGTATAATTATCAAAATGTCTCAAACACCTTTATTCTTTGTTTTGGCTTTTCTTATGATTCTTTTTGAACAAATAAATCCAAGGACACACTGAACTTAGTACAAATATCGGCAGGAAGTGCTGTCTAAATTGCGCTTCAACAGATATCGCAGTAAGTCAAGCTGTAGGAGCTGTGCTTGAAAAATGCTTACTGAACAGTGATGAAGTAATCAATCACTGTGAATTAAAAAAATTGTTTTTTCCTGGTTTTTATGTACAAGATAGCAAATATTCCACCCAATGAGGTAGTCAATGTTCCTGTGCTGAATTGCCATTACCATTGCAGTAAGCCACACTGCTTAAAGCTGAATTGCCATTACCATTGCAGTAAGCCACGTTGCTTAAAGCTGAATTGTATTACCATTGCAGTAAGCCATGTTGCTTAAAGCTGAATTGCCATTACCATTGCAGTAAGCCATGTTGCTTAAAGCTGAATTGCCATTACCATTGCAGTAAGCCACATTGCTTAAAGCTGAATTGCCATTACCATTGCAGTAAACCACATTGCTTAAAGCTGAATTGCCATTACCATTGCAGTAAGCCACGTTGCTTAAAGCTGAATTGCCATTGCCATTGCAGTAAGCCACATTGTTTAAAGCTGAATTGCCATTACCATTGCAGTAAGCCACATTGCTTAAAGCTGAATTGCCATTACCATTGCAGTAAGCCACGTTGCTTAAAGCTGAATTGCCATTGCCATTGCAGTAAGCCACATTGTTTAAAGCTGAATTGCCATTACCATTGCAGTAAGCCACATTGCTTAAAGCTGAATTGCCATTACCATTGCAGTAAGCCACATTGTTTAAAGCTGAATTGCCATTACCATTGCAGTAAGCCACATTGCTTAAAGCTGAATTGCCATTACCATTGCAGTAAGCCACATTGTTTAAAGCTGAATTGCCATTACCATTGCAGTAAGCCACATTGCTTAAAGCTGAATTGCCATTACCATTGCAGTAAGCCACATTGCTTAAAGCTGAATTGCCATTACCTTTGCAGTAAGCCATTTTCTTAAAGCTGAATTGCCATTACCATTGCAGTAAGCCACATCGCTTAAATCGAGTTCTCAAGCAATGCCATTTTCCTTGCAATTTTCTCTCTCAAAATGATGAAGATCAATCATATATTGACTAACATGGTTGGATAATGCATCAAGAAGTATGTTTAGAATTATATATTATGCAATAGGTATCAGTATGTAGTGAGATTACTATTTGACTAAACTAAAAACCCAGATGTTTCTGCAGGAAGTAAGAAGAACATTGCAACAAACACTGTCCAATCAACATAGGAAATAGGGGTCATGGCTGGGATAATTGACTAGTCTTATTAGCTGAACAAAGTCAATGGAAGATTATCTCACCACAAGTGACTCTAAATTGTCATCATCTAAAAGCAAATTACTTGAAATGTCCCAAACCTTACAGAGTATTAACAATAATTTAAAATTAATCACTGGTGTCTCAACTTGTACAATCTTCCAAAATATATGATGAATACAAAAACATCAAAGGACACAAATTATGGCTAATACATGAAAGCTATAACTTGATTAGTTCACAAAAAGGTCAAAATAACATGACCTCATGTCAGTTTTTGATAGATGTTAATCTGACTGTCTTACACCAATTTGGGTTATGTACCTTCTCAACAGGCTCCATTTTTCCAAATCCAATTGATTCAACTTGAACATTTTCAGACATTCTTTCTGCTGCATAATCTAGGAAGAAAAGGAAATACATAAAGGTCATTATTTTAACTGCTATGGTGTTTCATACATTCAATTGTTTTGGCTTTATATACAAATGGGTAAAGTGTGAAATTTAAAGAAAAAAATAAAGGGGGGATGAAATTAACTCTAAATGTGAACTACACCACTGGTTCTGAAGACAGCTATATGGATGAACATGTAACAAACAAGATGTCCATAATACAAGGATGCCCCTGCCTTACTCTTGTTTGAATGAATGGTGCAAGTAGAAAAGAGGAATAACTCTAAACAGAATGTATGCAAGTAGGTACGTGAATACAAAAGAGCATTTACAATCCTAGATAAAACAAACAAAAAGGGAGTAACTATAAAACAAATAATGAAAGCACAACAATGCTACATGTATATTAGATGTCTATTATATCTGCCAAATTTCAATGAAATTCATTTAAAGCTGTGTGTCTAGTTGTCCATGTACAGCTGTGAGTCCAGTTGTCCATGTACAGCTGTGTGTCTAGTTGTTCATGTACAGCTGTCTCTAGTTGTCCATGCCAAATTTCAATGAAATTCATTTAAATCTGTGTGTCTAGTTGTCCATGTATGGATGTGTCTAGTTGTCCACGTACAGCTGTGTGTCTAGTTGTTCATGTACAGCTGTCTAGTTGTCCATGCCAAATTTCAATGAAATTAATTTAAAGCTGTGTCTAGTTGTCCATGTATTGATGTGTGTCTAGTTGTCCAAGCCAAATTTCAATGAAATTCATTTAAAGCTGTGTGTCTAGTTGTCCATGTATTGATGTGTGTCCAGTTGTCCATGTGTCTAGTTGTCCATGCCAAATTTCAATGAAATTCATGTACAGCTGTGTATCTAGTTGTCCATGCCAAATTTAATGGAATTCATTTAAATCTTCGGAACTAATTTTCCATGCCAAATTTCAATGAAATTCATGTAAACCTGTCGTATTTCTTGCCCATACAGGAATCCTCATATTTAGTAGATACACTTCAGACCAGAACAAGGCATAACTTATGAAAGACAAATCAGAACAAGGCATAACTCATGAAAGACAAATCAGAACAAGGCATAACTCATGAAAGACAAATCAGAACATGGCATAACTTATGAAAGACAAATCAGAACATGGCATAACTTATGAAAGACAAATCAGAACATGGCATAACTTATGAAAGACAAATCAGAACATGGCATAACTCATGAAAGACAAATCAGAACATGGCATAACCTATGAAAGACAAATCAGAGCAGAAGAGAATGGTATGTGCATGCTGACCTGATGTCAATAATGTCTGCTATTGTGTATTACAATTCATGGAAAGCTTAGAACTAGCTGACAACATAAAAGAATTATCAAAATAGTTTGGAACCAAGAATAAACATCAAAATCAGATCAAAGTGTGATGAAAGATAGTCTCATTTTAACAACATGCCAAAACTGTCTGTATCAGGGTAGTTCATCCAAATGGGCTATCATACATGGCATCAAGTGTCAGGGCAGTTCATCCAAATGGGCTATCATACACAGCAGGGATGTTCATCCAAATGGGCTATCATACAAAGTATCAAGTGTCAGGGCAGTTCATCCAAATGGGCTATCATATACAGCATCAAGTGTCAGGGCAGTTCATCCAAATGGGCTATCATACACAGTATCAAGTGTCAGGGCAGTTCATCCAAATGGGCTATCATATACAGCATCAAGTGTCAGGGCAGTTCATCCAAATGGGCTATCATACACAGTATCAAGTGTCAGGGCAGTTCATCCAAATGGGCTATCATATACAGCATCAAGTGTCAGGGCAGTTCATCCAAATGGGCTATCATACACAGTATCAAGTGTCAGGGCAGTTCATCCAAATGGGCTATCATATACAGCATCAAGTGTCAGGGCAGTTCATCCAAATGGGCTATCATACACAGTATCAAGTGTCAGGGCAGTTCATCCAAATGGGCTATCATATACAGCATCAAGTGTCAGGGCAGTTCATCCAAATGGGCTATCATACACAGCATCAAGTGTCAGGGCAGTTCATCCAAATGGGCTATCATATACAACATCAAGTGTCAGGGCAGTTCATCCAAATGGGCTATCATACACAGCATCAAGTGTCAGGGTAGTTCATCCAAATGGGCTATCATATACAACATCAAGTGTCAGGGCAGTTCATCCAAATGGGCTATCATACACAGTATCAAGTGTCAGGGCAGTTCATCCAAATGGGCTATCATATACAGCATCAAGTGTCAGGGCAGTTCATCCAAATGGGCTATCATACACAGTATCAAGTGTCAGGGCAGTTCATCCAAATGGGCTATCATATACAGCATCAAGTGTCAGGGCAGTTCATCCAAATGGGCTAATATATTAATATATCATACAGCTTCAAGTTTCACTGCAATTTATCCAAATGGCCTATCATATCACATGTGTGTGTGTGTGTTTGATTTGGATTTTTAATGTAGCTTTAACAATTTTTCAGTCATATCGCTATGATGTCTCCAATGTGGCAGTTTATAGTGATGTCTAGCACTGGAACATCATGCCACAGACATGTAGCATGATGTCACACCCAGCAACATTATCCTGACACCAGGCCAACCAGTCCTAACACTAATCTTTTAATGGTGAGTCTTTGGTATGACTCAGCCAGGGATTGAACCCACCTGCATCCGAGGTGGACGCTCTAACCACTAGGCGACTGGAGCAGTCTATCATAATCATGTAGCATCAAGCAGATATGATTTTGGTCTTCCATAAAAAAGCTGAAAAATTTTAAGAGGGGTTTGGGGATCTTCCCCCAACGGGGTCTCAACGGCCAAAATAGCATTTTACACTCGTAAAAACCTGCTCCTGGTGCAACTTATGATTATAAAATAAACCAAAATAATCATTTGAAAAACTAATAAACTTACCAAAAATGTTCAACTTGATTCAATAATTTCACAATATTTATAGTCACATGAATTTGTTCTCCAATACTATTGATGCTTAAGTTATTTCATCTGCATGTCAGTGTTCACATCATAATTAAGTCACAATAATTTCTTAATTTTTGCAGCAAATATATTATACTTCTCTCTTTTCATAACAAATCTGTAAAATAAACACCCAAGTACATCAACTATATACAAATAATCCCATACATTCACTTGTCTTTTTCTCCAATGGACAAAACCTGTTGATATGCCAGTCAAGCTCTTTTTGTGGCTTTGGCAATGATTTCTTTAGCCTTCTTTTTGTCACTACTGACCTTTTTGGCTCAATGTGCAATCATTTCTTTTCCTTTCAATGACAGCCTTTTTCCTTTCAAGCCAGTGCTTGTATTGGCAACTTGTAGTGCACATATTCTGACAGAGGGCTGCATCTGTTCTCTCATGCAAGAAATCTTTCTCCTTATAGTAATTAACTGCACTTTTTCTAGATGCCTTCTGAGCTTCAATTTTTCATTATGCAGCTTCTTTTGTAGGTGCTGTTCCAAACTCTTCCAACTGTGATTACCACAGAGAAGAGGTCACAAAATGCCAGTCCTATAGCATTCAGTTTTCTTATAAACTGACCAACTAAATTTCCATCAACTTTTCATTCCCATTTCCATGTTTTTTAAACCTTTACCTTAACTTTTCGTGCCATGGTCTCTCTCAACAACTCTGGACGCCGTGTTCTGCAAGCATTCTTTTTTCCATTGCCATCATTTTCCATTATACAAAGATTCATTGGATGAATTTAAACTTCTGACCAATCAGAATACTCTTTATGAGAGTCATTTGCTAACTAATATATGAAATAAATAATTAACAAGGGTCGTTGTGGAATGGGAGCAGACAGACCGTATTTTTAAAAACAGATCGGAGATGATATAAAAAAATGGAATATATCAAGAAAAATCTGATTCAAGTCAGGAGAAAAGTAGAATTCTGCTTTAAAATGGAGAAAGCAAATTTTTAGTAAATTATGTTTCTCCGAGAATAATTACCCAATCACATTAACGTTAGGGATATAAGCTTGCTACCTCTCGAATCCAGCCCTACTAAAAGACGAAAATTCATCTTTTCTGTCTATCTCATATAGACCAAAGAGCAATAACTCATGCCCCTTACCTCCCCTTGCCACCACCAGGTGTCACTAGTTTTTTAAGCTGAGCGATATATATTATACGAGGATGATCGCATAGCAGGGTGGTTGGGAGGGTTTTTAAGTAATGTGATCGGGTAAGTATTCTCGGAGAAACATAATTTACTAAAAATTTGCTTTCTCCTTCAAATATGTTCCCCGATCACATTAACGTTAGGAGAATAGGTAATAGGAGGAGGGAATGCTGAGCATCCTACCTCCACCCCGGGTACCTTCTAGGGAATGATGGCTGGATTCCCCATTTGAACAATAACCCGTTCTCCTAATTTCATCAGCAACACAGCCTAGGGTCCCGTGATATGTGACCCCTATATACAGTTAAGAAGATAGTTATTGAAATCTTCTTACCTATGAAATTTCACTGGCGAATCCAGCGAAGCTGATAGGCTGTGCTGATTGTTTTAAATGGGTCTGGTGGTCATCTGGGCTGCCGACACCAGACCTACCAGATTCAAGGTTTGCCTCTGCGAAGCCAAATTTCTGAGATAAAAACTGGAGAAGGTTGACTCTGCATGCCAGCCAACAGCTTCTATTATATCTCAGATCGAAACATTGCGTTCAAATGCAAGGCTCGCCGAGATTGCTCTAATCTCATAAGCTGTAATCTTCATGAGGCGACTCTGATCTTGTGAGACCTCAGAGTACGCTGAACATATAACCCACTTGAGCCATGAAGCAAGGGCTTGAGGGGTGATATCCCGTTTACCAGCTTTGACCGGAAGAAAGAGGCGCTTACGTGTGTCCCGACACGACTCTGTGCGTTTTAAATAGTGCTTGAGTGCACGAACAGGATCTTGCATGGCTGTTGCTCTTGACTTATCTATGTAAGAGAATGAGCGAATGACGATTCTTTGATTGCCAATGGATGGTAACCTATTTTCGGCTACAAAGCCTGGTTGCGTCAGGAGGACCACTGAACCATCTGATCTGAACTGAAGAAAGTTCGAGTCACTGGAAAGAGCATGTAACTCACTCACCCTGCATGCTGAAGCTAAGGCTATCAAGAAACATGTTTTGTATGATAGTAGCTTTAACGAAGTGTGGGCGAAAGGTTCAAATTTGTCTGAATTGAGCCATGTTAAAACCCAGGACAGATTCCATTCTGGAAACAGGGTGAGGGATTTTGGTCGATTGAAATCAAAATTGGCTAAAAGATCTGATAGATCTTTGTTATGCCCAATATCACATCTACCATGATGGCAGAATGTGTCTGATATCATGGAGTGGTAGCCTTTGATAGTAATTGGGGCCAACTTTTCTCCTCGAAAAGCCAGAGAAAAAAGTCAGCCAGTTGAGGGATTGAGACACTCAAAGGGACGACGTTATTGATATGGCACCAGTCTCTGAAAACACGCCACTTTTCCTCGTAAGCCTTCAGATTCTCTCCACAATCGAAGGTTTAAATTGTTTGTCTCGCAAGGCTGTCCAGACAACAGCCAAGCATGAAGAAGAAGACGGTCCGGGCAGGGGTGGAACACCCATGACCGTGGTTGTTTGAGAAGATTTGGGCTGGTTGGAATCTTCCTGGGTAGATCTATCGCTAGATCGAGTAGATTGGTGACCCAGGACTTGTTCCATCTGAGAGGGGCAATCAGAATCATCCGACAGTTCTGACCCCTTAACCTCTGGATTATTTTCGGTACCAAAACCGTGGGAGGGTAGGCAAATGCCCACAACCCCTCCCAGCTGATTGACAGAGTGTCCACGGCCCAAGCCTCTGGGTCTGGAACCAGAGAGATGAAGGTGTGCAACTTGCGATTCCACCTTGTCGCAAAAAGATCGATCATTGGACGCCCCCAAAGTGTGCAAATCCGAAGAAAGACTGATTGATGGAGTGATCATTCCGTGTGAATGACTTGACCTTTCCTGGATAGAGTGTCAGCCAAGACAATGACTCTGCCGGGAATGTGTCTAATTTGTACGTTGATGTGGAGGTTGTCGCACCAACGTAGAAACTGCCAGATCAGAATGCACAGGTCTGGTGATTTGGTGCCCCCTTGTTTGAGGAGGTAAGTCACCACCACAGAGTTGTCTGACATAATGAGGACAGTTTTTCCTGAGAGTTGATCCTTCGAGAAATGACAGGCATTGATGACAGCCCTCATTTCTAAAAAGTTGATGTGGAAAGGGGTCTCCCCTGGCTCCCACGTGCCGCTGACTGTAGCGAAGTCCGGCAACAGGTGGGCACCCCAACCATAGATACTGGCGTCGGTACATACCATTATCTCCACTTGGGGCATCTCCAGAGGAATCTCCTTGGACAGCCAACCGGGGTTGTGCCACTGACGCAGGAATGATCGTATCTCGGGCGTGATCATTATTGTTTGATTAAGGGGACTTGAAAAGGGGCGCCATTGTACCAGTAACGTCATTTGTAAGGGATGCATAAAAAGATGGCCAAGCGGGATCAAGTCCGCCGCCGCATTGAATAATCCAAGGAGTTGCAAGAATCCTCTCGCTGAAATCCACATCCTGTTGGAAATGGACTCGATGAGTTCGACGATCCGGATTACGCGAGCGCGAGGAAGCCGTACCAGATTCAGATCGGTGAGAAACTCCATACCCAGATGGACAAAATGCTGGGATGGATGGAGATAGGACTTTTTCCAGTTCACAAGAAAGCCTAGATGATCCAAAAGTGCTAAAAGATCGTTTCTGCCTTTGAGCAGAATAGAACTTACCATATGTTTCTGGAGGATGTCGTCCAAGTACACTGCCGTCCCTGTAGATGAAGTCGAGCGGAACAGGGTGACGACGCAATCCATAACCTTGGTAAAAGCCCAAGGGCTGAAGTTGAGGCCAAAGGGTAGGACCTGGAACTGATAAACCACGTCGCAGTAAGCAAATTGGAGAAATTTCTGTGATGCGGGGTGGATAGGGATGTGAAAATATGCGTCGGTCATATCTAGACTGACGGCATACTCATCCCGCCAAATGGAAAGACGGATTGATCTCGCCGTTTCCATCTTGAATTTCGGTGGTAAAATGTATTGGTTGAGGTAACTCAGGTCGATGATCGGCCTCAACTTGCCGTTTGCCTTCTGGATAAGAAACAGCCTGGAATAAAACCCTGGTGATTGCAGTTTTTTCACAATCTCCACCGCCCGTTTTCCTATGAGCGACCGTATCTCCTGTTGTAGAAAGGTATCCTTCTCCCAATTGGATGGTACGTCCGTGAAGAGTGGAGAGGAGGACAGGGAAGGGGGTTAGATAAATGAAATCCGAAGCCCCTCCGAAATGACCTGGATCACCCAATCATTCTGAGGAAAAAAGGTGGTCCAGTGGTCCTCAAATTGCAGGAGGCGGCTGCCCACAGGTAGGCTGTCCGCAGGTGGTGGGGAGGGTATGTCAACTTTTAGAGTTAGGAGGCTTGAAGACGGAGAAACTTTGTTTCTTACCGCCTCTGTATGGTTGCCTCCTAGCTTGATTAGACTGTTGTCTCCTGGCATTGGGTTGGGATCTATACTGCACATTTGATTGTAAGGATCCCTTGTCCCTGGTCCGCCAATCATCCCTCCACTGTGGTAGGGGCTGATTTTTTCTAAACGCCTGCGAGGGTTGGGCGGCGAGTTGGAGGGGCAGTTCCTGAGCTGCCTGCTTCCAAACTTCTTCAATTTTTCCTCCAAAGAGTAAAGGCGACCCAAACGGAGTCATCCGTAAAGCCAGAGTATGATGGGGCTTGAGTGACGTGGACCGCAGACATGCGTCACATCGTATCAGGTCTAAGCTGGCAGAAGCAGTCAACGCATTAGCCATGGAATGGTGAGCTGCCCTGTTAATAACTCTAGCAATCCGAGCCGTCGCTTCCCAAGGGTGGTCATTGTCGGATTTTTCTGCGAATCGGAAAATGGCTAATGAAGCCAAGTCTAACATTGAAGACGTAGTGGCTACATTCCGGACTAGCTTTGACATGGCATGGAATACAATTTTTTTGTCCACTTTGTAAAACCGTGGAGCGGACATGTGAACTGCTGCCATATTTTTTGTCCACGGCTGGAAGAGCCGTACTGAAGTCGTCTGAATGAGTTTTGTACCAGCGACCCGAGAACGTCGCTGGTACTTGGCTTTCTGAAAAGAATGCCTTAGCATTCCCCAGATCACCTATTCGTCCTGATAGACGATCACTGATCTCCTTAATTTTTGCCGACTGGGGAAAGAGCCGGAAGGACGGCGTCTCTTCCTCCCCGTCAAGATCTACAGACGCCTTAACTTTGTAGTCTTGAGTGGTGGTAGGAGGTGGAGGGCATTCTGAAGTTGCCAACACCCTATAAATTGCTTCCACTGCCGCCTTGAAGCCAAACTCAGTCCGTTCCATGGTTGGATCTGAGTACGGCTGATTTGCAGGAGTTTCGTCACCTTCACTGTGTGCCGAGTCATGTTCTGGAATAGCTTGCATCTCTGGATAGAGCATACCAGGTGCCATAGATGATGCGATTCCATCATCCTTGACACTGTCACTAACTCTCCCTTGTGGATAAGCTGTGAACATATGGATGGACGGCCCTGCCAGCTGGTTTGTCTGACTTGTGGTTGGCCTGAATGTTGGCGATGGTCCTGCTATCACCAGTACCGGCTGCTCCAATGGCCTGGCTGGACGGACAGATTTCTCACTAAAATCTCCGCCATAGTATTGGTATGTTGCCAGCGGTACAGCTTGACTGACAGATTTATCACTAAGATCCCTGTAAATCATATTTGGTCAGACCATTTTAGCAATAGGGTCCCCATGCTGGTACAGCTGGACGGCCGGTGATGTAGTGGTTGTATAATGAAATGGATCCGATGGATCCGGTAAAAACCCCATGCGTCCTGACTTACAGGCCCGAAGGCCATGCTCGGACATGCGGGGGGACTTACACCCACTGGGCAGCCTAAAACTGGGGGAACATTCCCCAAGGGGTCAGAAAACGCTGTGGAAGCGAGCGAGGGAAATAAGGGTAATATCTGGCCTGATGTCAATAGCTGCGTCGTCGTTTCCTGGACCAAACGATGCATCTGTTCAAAGGTAGACTGTTGTACCCTGTCAACATTATTTTCCTCCATTGCCGCTGATGTTACTGTGGCTGACGGTTGCAAACGACAAACTTTAGGTGGAGGGAGGACCCCAACGTCCCCACTCCCTTCTTCTGCCTTCTGGACTACATCAGCACACATTTGCTCTGTCCAAGTATTACACACGCTGCATGGTATAGATGATGTACATTTGGTACATACAATACAAGAGTCATGGTTGTCTTCTTTTGCTTTGAACTTTTTGCATTTCATGCATTTGGTTGACATTTCTACTGAAACGACATAAGAAAAGAAAACAAAGCACAAATTAGCAATTCAACATGTTATTAATTCGCTAATACCACAACCGTTACTAAACGAAGTAAGCGAAATTAGTCAGTGTCGCGTTAACTCTTAATTGACACCACGAGTTCAGCGACAGCGTGTGTAACATGGTCTTCAGTAGACGAAATCCGTAAGGGTGACAAAGTCACTCAATTTTGAAAAAATTGTTAAAATAATGTATACAACCTGTAGAAGAATGAGTGTCCAATGCAATAAATCCAAATTTAACTTCGGATGGTCCAATTTAACACTAAGGTGGCTTGGATTGTTTGGAGGTATAATGTACGTGTTATCAGTACAAGCGAAGCTTAAAAATTAGTGACACCTGGCGGTGGCAAGGGGAGGTAAGGGGCAAGAGTTATTGCCCTTTGGTCTATATGAGATAGACAGAAAAGACAAATTTTCGTCTTTTAGCAGGGCTGGATTCGAGAGGTAGCAGGCTTATATCCCTAATGTTAATGTGATCGCGGAACGTATTTGAAGGAGAAAAATCATGTCTGATCAAGTGTCAGGGCAATTAATCCAAATGGGCTATCATATCATACAGCATCCGGTGTCAGGGCAATTCATCCAAATGGGCTATCATATCATATAGCATCAGGTGTCAGGGCAATTCATTCAAATTGGTTATCATATCATACAGCATCATGTGGTGCTATGATTTTTCTTGTTGCTCACAATCACATATGCAAATTAATAAGTTGAATGTTTTCTTTTTGACTTTCTATTTTTATTCACATTTATTAAATCAATATAAGACACACTCATGATTTAAACATGAAAGATGGTTTTTATGAAGAAAGTAGTGCACTACAAACATGGTTACCTTCTTGTACACTGAACCTGAACTGTCAGGCATTCAAGTACTGGCATATGGAAATTAGCGTGAAATAGAAACTAAGTGAAACGATGAACCAAAAAGAGATAATTAAAATATTTTAATATATTGACAGTTCATCTAAGTCATTATTCTGCTTTAATTAACATTTCTAAAAATTCTCTCTTTCTCTCTCTGTCTCTTCTCCTTTGGATGGTTTGACTAAACTTTACAATCATTCACAGGTTCAGAGACCTTGTTGTATGACACAAGCGAAAATCCCCAATGCTCAAATTTTCATTGATTTTCACCCATATCTAGCTACTATAATCCACGGGGGTGGGAGGTGGTGGTGGGGGGGGGGCGGGCAACCATTTGGACATTTTTATATTAATTAATTAATAACCGATATTTAGAAAATTATAACAAGTTTAAGAAATATCAACAAAGCATTAAATATGCTACAGTATGTGTGGCTCGTAAGCGACAAATTTAACATATAGGTCTAGTGTCGACTGGCGATTGCAACTATGTATCATTGATATTATTACCACGGTAGAAAGATCCCAAGGAAAGCATAAACATACGATTAGGACAAACCAGATTACTGTACGTTATTTGGTACAAGTTCAGTTTTAATGTTTTTGTCCAGCACAATATGTTTTTTTGCTCTCACTCCAGATTTTTGCTTATTTTGTCTGTTATGCACAAGAGGTGAGATGGGAATGGAAAAAAGAATGGATTGCGATGAAAAAGACTACCATTTTAATTTCATTTAGAAAACAAGGACCAGTAATAATTTGTATCATTATTTTCATATGACATTTATAATTAATGAATGAGTAGAAACTCTTCTTTGATTTATAGGTCTCGAGGTGAAAGAATGTTTACATATTCGTATTAATGTGCCATGGGCGGATCACAATTTGATATAGCAATAGTATTGGTATATCAATTTGCTTTATACCAACACTTTAAATGCCATGTTATTTTTAATGTATGTGGTGTATATATATATATATATATATACACACACACACATACACAAACATAAAGTCTTATACATTACATCTACAGATGTAAATAATACCTTTGTCTCTGAATATTTGTGACTCCTGTTCATTGTGAGTAACCAGTGGGACCTTTAACTGTATTTTCTTGTGTACAGGGGCTGTAGTTCCTTCAAACACTTCTTCTGGCTTCAAAACAGGTTCCATGTGGCCCTTAGAAATATCTGGGGGTTGGATAAGGCGTAAAACCTTTCTTGGAACCACAGGTTTATGTCGAGTTTTCCTTTTGAGGAGGGGAACTTCTTTAGCTGGTCTGTGCAAAATAAAATGCAAGTGTGAAGGGTTATCAGTAAATAACAAAGTGGAAAAAGTGATGAGTGAAACCATATTGTTGTAGGAAGTCAAGTCTGTGGTGAGAGTCATTTTATGAAGTCTACTCTGTTGTGAGAGTCATGTATTTACGAAGTCTTCTCTGTCATGAGAGTCATGGTTTTATGAAGTCTACTCTGTGGTGAGAGTCATTGTTTCCAGGACCTACATTGCCCTGTCATGGAATCTCAGTTTAAAAATTAAGACTATAGTTTTCTATGTAATTTACCATTTGTATTTGGAGAAATATGGCTCAAATCTTCAATTTTCCATTCCTACATGGAACCATGTTATGTAATATAATAAGGACAAAAGTTAGATCTGTACTTTTACACTGGACTAAAAAGACAGGCCCAAAATGTAAGATCTATTAACAAAATACAGCTGAAACTGATACCAAAAGAGCAAGACGGTTAGACAGACAGACAGAAAAATGGACAATTAAAAAAGTTCAAGTCTTATATTCAGTGATATCAAAGTCTTGAAAATATCTTTTAAGTGAGATGCATTTAATAAACTCTCATATTTAATATTAATTATGAGTCATTCTCGTAAAATTATCTTGTTTTCTCTCCATTTCTATCATTATTTGAACAAACTATATCCACGCTTATCAAAGAGTCCTACCTTATCTATGCCTCGGATATATTTGATACCTGGCTCTACAAAATTTACTTGTAAAATGTATACTCCAATAATATTGAGTATACATTATCTCTAATATAAATACTAACATAAATACCAGAAATAAAAAATGTAGTATCAATAATTTATCTTGTTGTAAACTTACAACCCGGCTTGTTTTGTTTTATTCTGTGCATGAATATACAATGCTCCATCAATTTAATGTCCACATTTACAGGAGGCTGGTATGCAGTGCTGATAAAAAAAATAAGCTTTTAAAAAAAATGATGTGCAACCTTTTATATATCTGTATCACTACCTATCTCGGATTGTTCAGAACTGGAGTATTACCTTTGTATATCTGTATCACTACCTATCTCTGATTCTTCAGAACTGGAGTATTACCTTTGTATATTTGTGTCAATACCTATCTCCGATTCTTCAGAGCTGGAGTATTACCTTTGTATATCTGTGTCACTACCTATCTCCAATTCTTCAGAACTGGAGTATTACCTTTGTATATCTGTATCACTACCTATATCTGATTCTTCAGAATTGGAGCATTACCTTTGTATATCTGTGTCACTACCTATCTCCAATTCTTCAGAACTGGAGTATTACCTTTGTATATCTGTGTCACTACCTATCTCCGATTCTTCAAAACTGGAGCATTACCTTTGTATATCTGTGTCACTACCAATCTCCGATTCTTCAGAATTGGAGCATTACCTTTGTATATCTGTGTCACTACCTATCTCTGATTCTTCAGAACTGGAGTATTACCTTCATATATCTGTGTCACTACCTATCTCTGATTCTTCAGAACTGGAGCATTACCTTTGTATATCTGTGTCACTACCTATCTCCGATTCTTCAGAACTGGAATACTCCATTTCTTCTGTTTGAATGTGATCTGGAGCTCGCAGCATTTCATCCAGCTCAGTTGCCTGGCAACACAAAGATAATACTATATGAAATGTGCCATATTTGCTATTTTATAACATTCTTCACCAGCACACAAGGTAAACCTGTTTCTAATATCACATGATGTGTCAGCAGTATCTAATATCAAATGATGTGTCAGCAGTATCTAATATCAAATGATGTGTCAGCAGTATCCAATATCACATGATGTGTCAGCAGTATCTAATATCACATGATGTGTCAGCAGTATCTAATATCACAAGATACATCAGCAGTATCCAATATGACATGATGTGTCAGCAGTATCTTACATCACATATGTCAGCAGTATATAATATCCCATGTGTCAACAGTATCTAATATCACATGATGTATCAGCAGTATATAATATCACATGATGTGTCAGCAGTATCTTACATCACATATGTCAGCAGTATCTAATATCACATGAGGTGTCAGCAGTATCTAATATCAAATGATGAGTCAGGAGTATATATTATCAAATGATGTGTCAGCAGTATCTAATATTAAATGATGTATCAGCAGTATCTATTATCAAATGATGTATCAGCAGTATCTAATATCACATGATGTGTCAGCAGTATCTAATATCACATGTGTCAGCAGTATCTAATATCAAATGATGTGTTAGGAGTATCTATTATCAAATGATGTGTCAGCAGTATCTAATATTAAACGATGTATCAGCAGTATCTAATATCAAATGATGTATCAGCAGTATCCAATATCACATGATGTGTCAGCAGTATCTAATATCAAATGATGTGTTAGGAGTATCTATTATCAAATGATGTGTCAGCAGTATCTAATATTAAACGATGTATCAGCAGTATCTAATATCAAATGATGTATCAGCAGTATCTAATATCAAATGATGTGTCAGCAGTATCTAATATCAAATGATGTGTCAGGAGTATCTATTATTAAATGATGTATCAGCAGTATCTATTATCAAATGATGTGTCAGGAGTATCTATTATTAAATGATGTATCAGCAGTATCTATTATCAAATGATGTGTCAGGAGTATCTATTATTAAATGATGTATCAGCAGTATCTAATATTAAATGATGTGTCAGGAGTATCTATTATTAAATGATGTATCAGCAGTATCTATTATCAAATGATGTGTCAGGAGTATCTATTATTAAATGATGTATCAGCAGTATCTAATACCAAATGATGTGTCAGGAGTATCTATTATTAAATGATGTATCAGCAGTATCTAATATTAAATGATGTGTCAGCAGTATCTATTATCAAATGATGTGTCAGTATCTACTATCACATGATGTGTCAGCAGATCAAGATCAATTATGACACCTGTTCTGCTCAAGATGCGCTTTTAGAAAGTTCTAAATAATGGATTTGCTACAAAATATTTAGTCCTATGTGACCAAAATATCTAGTGAAGTCAAAGTTTTTCATTTCACTTAAACTCTTTTTCTGCCAGTTAGAAAATACCATTCCACAGTCGCTATATGGTATTCTGTTAATGAAATAGAAAACAGCACTACTATCGCCATGACAACTTCAAAGATATCTTACGGAATCCTTGATAATGAATTTAGAGAAACACTGCATGGTGACGAATCTGGGCTGCATGGAGAAAACCATGAAATCTGAGCTTGATGCTTGGACAGCTGTTATATGCTGTCATATTGCAGGTGAATCTCCATGAGTCTGGTGCATGGATGGGTCTATACATGGATGGATCTGTACATGGATGGGTCTGCACATGGATAGGTCTGTACATGGATAGGTCTGTACATGGATGGGTCTGTACATAGATGGGTCTGTACATGGTTAGATCTGTACATGGATGGGTCTGTACATGGTTGGGTCTGTACATGGATGGGTCTGTGTGTGGATGGGTCTGTACATGGATAGGTCTGTGTGTGGATGGGTCTGTACATGGATGGGTCTGTGTGTGGATGGGTCTGTACATGGATGGGTCTGTTCATGGTTAGATCTGTACATGGTTGGGTCTGTACACGGATGGGTCTGCATGTGGATGGGTCTGTGTGTGGATGGGTCTGTACATGGATAGGTCTGTACATGGATGGGTCTGTACATGGCTAGATCTGTACATGGTTGGGTCTGTGTGTGGATGAGTCTGTACATGGTTGGGTCTGTACATGGATGGGTCTGTGTGTGGATAGGTCTGTACATGGATGGGTCTGTACATGGATGGGTCTGTACATAGATGGGTCTGTACATGGTTAGATCTGTACATGGATGGGTCTGTACATGGTTGGGTCTGTGTGTGGATATGTCTGTACATAGATGGGTCTGTACATGGATGGGTCTGCACATGGTTGGGTCTGCACATGGATGGGTCTGTGTATGAATGGATCTGAACATGGTTGCGTCTGTACATGGATATGTCGGTGTGTGGATGGGTTTGTACATGGATTTGTCTGTGCATGGATGGGTCTGTACATGGTTAGATCTGTACATGGATGGGTCTGTGTGTGGATGGGTCTCTACATGGTTGAATCTGTACATGGATGGGTCTGTGTGTGGATGGATCTGTACATGGATGGGTCTGTGCATGGACGGGTCTGCATGTGGATGGGTCTGTACATGGATGCATCTGTACATGGATGGATCTGCATGTGGATGGGTCTGTACATGGATGGGTCTCTGTGTGGATGGGTCTGTACATGGTTGGGTCTCTACATGGATGGGTCTGTGCGTGGATGGGTCTGTACATGGATGGATCTGCATGTGGATGGGTCTGTACATGGATGGATCTGTGTGTGGATGGGTCTGTGCATGGATAGGTCTGTGTGTGGATGGGTCTGTACATGGATGGGTCTGCATGTTGATGGGTCTGTACATGAGTGGGAGGTGTTGTCATATTTAAGTGATTGCCACCCTTCATTAAAAGAATGAACCATCTTAACTTTTTTTAATAGGAAATAGCATAACTTATTCTTCAAATTCAATTGTATATCTTTATAAGTATCTTAGAAATATCACCATTTTACAGCATGACCATTGCTGACACAAAACCCCAATTTATCTTTCTATAGTCATAATCTTAATGCTAACACTCTGACACACATGCATCTTAAACATCTACACACATACTTTAAACACTGACACACATAATCTTAATGCTAACACTCTGACACACATGCATCTTAAACATCTACACACATACTTTTAACACTGACACACATAATCTTACTGCTAACAATGTGAAACACATAAGTTTAAAATCTACACACATAATCTACATACTAACACTATGACACATAAGTTTAGCATTTACACACATAATCTTACACTGACACCCATAATCTTAATGCTAACAATATAATATTTATGCAATAACTATGCTACCATCACTGCTTCAAAAGAGATACCTTTAGCTTTCCATTGGCTTTCTATTGGCTAAAATTGGAAAGAAAAACCCTTAAGTTCTTAAATACTGGATGGTACAATGTTATATATTTAGCATGTTTAGGATCACATTGTATCAATCTAACATTGTTATTTTTCCACACATTGTATCAATCTAACATTGTTATTTTTCCACACATTGTATCAATCTAACATTGTTATTTTTCCACACATTGTATCAATCTAACATTGTTATTTTCCCACATATTGTATCAATCTAACATTGTTATTTTTCCACAAGCTGGTAATACATAATGTGCATGAAACCAAAATGTTTATGATACAGATCAGCTCACACAATTTTTCATTTCTTCATGTTATCTTGATTAGGCATGGAAAGAATGTAAAGTTTCTCCATGTTGCCACCTTGTGGAGACATTGCATCTGAACATGGAGAATTGCCACAAATGTCACACCGCCTGACAGAGCCACATGATGCTGAAGAGGGCATGGCCAAATGTTACAAATCAGTATGCATATTTAATGCATAGAAGTAATGCATAGAAGTAATGCATAGATGTAATGCATAGAAGTAATGCATAGCCACAAATGTCACACCACCTGACAGAGCCACGTGATGTTGAAGAGGGCATGGCCAAATGTTACAAATCAGTATGCATATTTAATGCATAGAAGTAATGCATAGAAGTAATGCATAGAAGTCATGCATAGAAGTAATGCATAGCCACAAATGTCACACCACCTGACAGAGCCACGTGATGCTGAAGAGGGCATGGCCAAATGTTACAAATCAGTATGCATATTTAATGCATAGAAGTAATGCATAGAAGTAATGCATAGAAGTCATGCATAGAAGTAATGCATAGCCACAAATGTCACACCACCTGACAGAGCCACGTGATGCTGAAGAGGGCATGGCCAAATGTTACAAATCAGTATGCATATTTAATGCATAGAAGTAATGCATAGAAGTAATGCATAGAAGTCATGCATAGAAGTAATGCATAGCCACAAATGTCACACCACCTGACAGAGCCACGTGATGCTGAAGAGGGCATGGCCAAATGTTACAAATCAGTATGCATATTTAATGCATAGAAGTAATGCATAGAAGTAATGCATAGAAGTCATGCATAGAAGTAATGCATAGCCACAAATGTCACACCACCTGACAGAGCCACGTGATGCTGAAGAGGGCATGGCCAAATGTTACAAATCAGTATGCATATTTAATGCATAGAAGTAATGCATAGAAGTAATGCATAGAAGTCATGCATAGAAGTAATGCATAGCCACAAATGTCACACCACCTGACAGAGCCACGTGATGCTGAAGAGGGCATGGCCAAATGTTACAAATCAGTATGCATATTCTAAATTATGCCAAACATTGCAAAATAAAGATGTATAACCCAATCCTTTCTCTTATATGCTGAAGAGGGCATGGCCAAATGTTTCAAATCAGTATGCATATTCTAAATTATGCCAAACATTGCAAAATAAAGATGTATAACCCAATCCTTTCTCTTATATGCTGAAGAGGGCATGGCCAAATGTTTCAAATCAGTAGTAGAAGTAATGCATAGGAGTCATGCATAGAAGTCATGCATAGATGTAATGCATAGATGTAATGCATAGAATAGATGTAATGCATAGATGTAATGCATATAAGTCATGCACAGAAGTAATGCACAGAAGTCATGCATATATGTAATGCACAGAAGTCATGCATAGATGTAATGCATAGATGTAATGCATAGAATAGATGTAAGGCATAGATGTAATGCATATAAGTCATGCACAGAAGTAATGCATAGAAGTCATGCATAGATGTAATGCATAGAAGTCATGCATAGATGTAATGCATAGAAGTCATATATAGAAGTCATGCACAGAAGTCATACATATGAGCAGATCAATCATTGTTTAGTATATCTAGAAAGAAGTTGAAATAAACCTCATCCATATATCATCAAAACAAAGATGAATCTTCATTTGGTAAATGATTTGGAATCAGTCTGTTGCTATCATTCCTTGGTGAAATTCATGCACTGGCTAGTCAACTTTCAATGTGGACTTCTTACACTGCCTGTTCAACTTTCAATGCAGTCTTCATGCATTAGCTATTCAACTTTCAATGTAGACTTCATGCATCAGCTATTCAACTTTCAATGTAGACTTCATGCACTGGCTAGTCAACTTTCAATGTAGACTTCATGCACTGGCTAGTCAACTTTCAATGTGGACTTCTTACACTGCCTGTTCAACTTTCAATGCAGTCTTCATGCATTAGCTATTCAACTTTCAATGTAGACTTCATGCATCAGCTATTCAACTTTCAATGTAGACTTCATGCACTGGCTAGTCAACTTTCAATGTGGACTTCTTACACTGCCTGTTCAACTTTCAATGCAGTCTTCATGCATTAGCTATTCAACTTTCAATGTAGACTTCATGCATCAGCTATTCAACTTTCAATGTAGACTTCATACACTGGCTATTCAACTTTCAATGTGGACTTTATACACTTCAATGTGGCTATTCAATTTTCAATTACTCTGGCATCTCACAATACCTCTGTACTGGGGATGCATAACATGTCCCAGTTGAGTCACAGTGGGTAGTTCCTAAGTATTTACTTCTCCACCATACATCCCGGTGGAGTCACAGTGGATAGTTCCTAGGTATTTACTTCTCCACCATACATCCTGGGGGATTCACAGTGGGTAGCTGTTAGGTAGTTATCCTCTACCAAGACAATTCAATGTGGAGATAGCATCTAGTAGATTAACTGCTCCACCACTAAAGGTGGATGAAGGAAAAATCACATGAGCTGTATCGTACATGCATGAGTTGATGAGATTCTTAAAAACTAATATGTTCAAGTAAAAAATATGAAATTGCAGATGTAATTGAACTTACAATTGGTGGAGTGGTTGTGACAGGTCCGAATGGTGCTGGTAGATTCATTTTATTCATCAAATGTAATACCTGTAATTCAAATGAATCATTAGAAAAATACACTTTACATTGACATCCCATTGTCATGGTAACATTAGAAAGATACACTTTACATTGACATGCCATTGTTATGGTAACATTAGAAAATTACACTTCACATTTACATGCCATTGTCATGGTAACATTAGAAAAATACACTTTACACTGACATGCCATTGTCATGGCAATATTAGAAAAATGCACTTTACATTGACATGCCATTGTCATGGTAGCATTAGAAAAATACACTTTACATTGACATGCCATTGTCATGGCAATATTAGAAAAATGCACTTTACATTGACATGCCATTGTCATGGTAGCATTAGAAAAATACACTTTACATTGACATGCCATTGTCATGGTAACATTAGAAAGATACACTTTACATTTATATGCCATTGTTATGGTAACATTAGAAAGATACACTTTACATTGACATGCCTTTGTTATGGAAACATTAGAATGATACACTTTACACTGACATGCCTTTGTTATGGAAACATTAGAATGATACACTTTACATTGACATGTCTTTGTTATGGTAACATTAGAAAGATACACTTTACAGTTATAGGCCATTGTTATGGTAACATTAGAAAGATACACTTTACAGTTATAGGCCTTTGTTATGGTAACATTAGAAAGATACACTTTACAGTTATAGGCCTTTGTTATGGTAACATTAGAAAGATACACTTTACAGTTATAGGCCTTTGTTATGGTAACATTAGAAAGATACACTTTACAGTTACAGGCCTTTGTTATGGTAACATTAGAAAGATACAATTTACAGTAACAGGCCTTTGTCATGGTAACATTAGAAAGATACACTTTACAGTTACAGGCCTTTGTTATGGTAACATTAGAAAGATACACTTTACAGTTATAGGCCTTTGTTATGGTAACATTAGAAAGATACACTTTACAGTTATAGGCCTTTGTTATGGTAACATTAGAAAGATACACTTTACAGTAACAGGCCTTTGTCATGGTAACATTAGAAAGATACACTTTACAGTTACAGGCCTTTGTTATGATAACATTAGAAAGATACACGTTACAGTTATAGGCCATTGTTATGGTAACATTAGAAAGATACACTTTACAGTTATAGGCCTTTGTTATGGTAACATTAGAAAGATACACTTTACAGTAACAGGTCTTTGTCATGGTAACATTAGAAAGATACACTTTACAGTAACAGGCCTTTGTTATGGTAACATTAGAAAGATACACTTTACAGTAACAGGCCTTTGTTATGGTAACATTAGAAAGATACACTTTACAGTTACAGGCCTTTGTTATGGTAACATTAGAAAGATACACTTTACAGTTATAGGCCTTTGTTATGGTAACATTAGAAAGATACACTTTACAGTTATAGGCCTTTGTTATGGAATCCTATGGAATTAACTAGACTTAACAGCAGACCACTGACACACTGGGTAATCATCAAAATCAAAGCATTCATATATAACAAGACAATGAAGGAACAATTAATAGATGAAAAAATTTGTTCACTACTGTACAATTAATGTGAACAAAATTAGTTTACACTTGTAAAAACTTTATTTTTGTATAATAGGCACAAATTTGTTTATTATACAATTACTAGATGCAAAATTAGTTTACTATACCACTGACATATGTGAAATTATGATCAATTCATAGATTTAAAATTGTTATCAGTTAATAGGTGTAAATCATGGTCTATAAATAGATACAAAAATACGATCAATTAACAGATGTAAAATTGTGATCAATTAACAGATGTAAAATTGTGATCAATTGATAGATGCTAAAATGAGGTTGCTAATGTACAATTAATTGACACAAAATCTGTTTACTAATTAATATCCTGATTAAAATCTTTTTTAAAACACTAGGGTTGAAAAAAGTTGATTACTGTATGTCTTGTATGAACCAAGCAATATGTGGGAAACTTACCATATTAAGTGCAATATTGAACTTGTGCAATGCTGTATTAATGCAATATTGAACTTATGCAATGCTGTATTAATGCAATACTTAACTTATGCAATGCTGTATTAATGCAATATTGAACTTATGCAATGCTGTATTAATGCAATACTGAACTTATGCAATACTATATTAATGCAATAGTATAGGCTCATTTTTTTCACCATTAACTTTTCATTGTCAGAATCATTCATTATTTTATGAAACTGCACTCGCATGCAACTTCATAATGAACTGGAGTGTGTCCAATAGTGTATTAGGAACTACTTCGTAAACAAATCATGTACACTCTCATAGTAGACGCATAACATTTTGGTTGATTAAATTTGTTGTTTCTGAATGAACTAAACGAGATGTTTCATGGACTGCCACATACCAGCTGCTTTGGTTGTTGTTGTTGTTGTGGGGTTTAACGCCATATCTCAGCATACAATAGGCCAGTATTAACGGTGGAGGAAGAACCTGGGAAAACCCCGGGAAGAACCATCGACCCATGAGAAGCTAGTAGCAAGCTTTCTCACATACCAACATTGGCTGAATCCAAGACTCGAACCCACAGAGGTGAGATGGCAGTGATCCGTAACAGAGAGCGCTTTAGACCACTCGGCCACTCAGGGCCCCCACCAGCTGCTTTGGCATGTTCCATGTTAACTTTTTTGATACAATGTTTCGGATTTAGGCTAGCTATAGACACTAGATGGGGTTCTTACAAATAACATTCAAGTGACAAGGCATAAACTGTCTTCTTTAGCTGGTAATAAGAATGGCAAACATATACTTACAGATTTACATCCTGAATTTCCTCAAAATGTACTTTCTTAGCTCTGTAAATCTGAATTACATGAACCATGTAATGGGTTCTCTTCATTACACATTTCAAAATTGTACTATAATTTCAACTATATTCCAAGTGCAATTACATCCTCCTTTAAAGTTACTGCACTAAAAATGAAATAAACATTAAATTCCATAGTGTCTTTTTGATAATTGCAATTGAAAGACGTCATATTTTTCACATATTATGATTTCAAACATTCAATGACAGAACAAAAACACTTGCAGATGTCACCATGCTTCTCCCACGCTGGTTCAATCTGATGCATTTCATGTAGAATTGGCGCAGATAAATCCAGACCATAATCATGAAATTTTGTAGAATCGAAAAAAACACCAAAATCTATTCATTCCAGATCAAATAGAAAAGTTGTTATGATTAGCATTCATTTACAATATGACTCCAAATTTCAATTTTAAGCAGACCAAAGCGCCATTTTCTTTCAAAAGTGATGTCTGACACGCGACTAAGTTCAAATTTATCTGGGCAGAGTTATGTGCGCATTAATAATGTTGTTGTGTAATGATGAATATGCGCTTGTGTATTTAGTTTGGAATACGGCATACAATCAGTTACTTTGTTTCTTGTAGTGTATTTTGTTTATATAATTAAGCCATAGGAAGAATAAGAAAATGAGCATATAATAAAAAGGTTACTGCATTTGTATGGGAAAATATTAACTCGTTTTGTCAGATGGATATACTGCACTCCCAATATCATGCAGTATTTCCATCCAAAAAAGTCATTCAAATGTTCCCATACAAATGTAGTAACCTATTAATATTGAATGTATGCAATGCTGTATTAATGCAACATTGAACTTAGGCACTGCTGTTTTAGTGCAATATTGAACTTATGCAATGCTGTAATAATGCAACACTGAAAGAATGCAATACTGTATTAATGCAACACTGAAAGAATGCAATACTGTATTAATGCAACACTGAACTTATGCACTGCCATTTTAGTGCAATATTGAACTTATGCAATGCTGCTTTAGTGCAATATTGAACTTGTGCAATGCTGTGTTAATGCAATAATGAACTTATGCAATGCTGTATTAATGCAATATTGAACTTAGGCAATGCTGTATCAATGCAATATTGAACTTAGGCAATGCTGTATTAATGCAATATTGAACTTAGGCAATGCTGTATTAATGCAATACTGAACTTATGCAATGCTGTATTAATGAAATGTTTAACTCAGAAATAATTTGTGATTTATTTAAATTTTAGATACCCAAATTTCTGCATGGTTTACTAGTTACATCTCACAATCAGCTCATGAAAGTCACGAACATAGAACATGTTGTTGTTGTTCTAGGGTTTAACGCCATTTTTCAGCACAAGATAGGCTATACATGGCGGCCAGTATTAATGGTGAGGAAGAACCCTGGAAAACCCAGGTAAGAACCACCGACCCACGAGAAGCTACTGGCAGGCTTTCCCACGTACCCACGCTAGCCGAGCTTTGGACTCGAACCCACGCAGACAGAGGTGAGATGGCAGTGATCTGGAACGGTGAGCGCTTTAGACCACTCGGCCACTCGGGGCCCCGAACATAGAACATCACATAACATTTATGTGAGGTACACAAATACCACCATATATAATGGTCACCTGTTAAAAAAGGCCATTAATTTGATACTAGAAAAATACCCACAAGACATGTGTCTATGAAGGACACATATCCATGAAGAACAAATTGTTCAGGTTCTTTGTATAACCTTTTATAGACAGGTTTCAGCACTGCATCAGAATGATCACTACCCACCTGTACATAGAACTTTGGATAGGAAGCCAAGGCATTTGCAATATTAGTCAGTATATTCACTGTGGGAGGTGGATATAGGTACGTCAGATTTGGATTTCGTGGATACTCAACTCTGAAATAAAATATTCATAAAGTATGTATGACACTGCACAAATATTATGGTAAATGACATAAAACACATGGTCTCTTTTTGAAGTTATGAAATTACATAGTCTGTATATTCATTTAGAAGTTAAATTCAACTTCAAACTGCACAGACCCAGATCTGCCAACAAATAATGCATGAGCAGTTCTGGGTCAATGTAGTTTGTCAACAGCAATCAATAACACCACAGGCCATGATCTGCCAGCACATTAGATGATGGAATATCAGGGTCTATTGAGCTTGTTAGCTGTAATCAATAGAAAGAACACCACAGGCCCTGATCTGCCAGCACATTACATGGCAGAATATCAGGGACTATGTAGATTTTTAGTAGTAATCAACAGAAATATCACCACAGGTCCTGATCTGCCAGCACATTACATGATGGAATATCAGAGTCTATGTATTTTGTTAGTAGTAATCAATAGAAAGAACACAACAGGCCCTGATCTACCAGCACATTACATGATGGAATATCAGGGTCTATGTAGTTTGCAATATGACTCAACTTATAATTGATTATATATGACATTCTTGCTTCATTGTTATTTATGCAAATCACTCTAAATTTAATTTTATTCCTAGATGTGTTGAACACATTTTCATAGATTTCTTGGCAGACTGACCTAATGAACAATGATCCCTTAAGACAGGAGGGCCTCCCATCCTAATCCACATATTTAAGTTCAAACGAAAAATGTAATTCTTTGAAAATACACAAAAATTGATACTAAGAAAAAAGGCAATCTTAGTGTATTTCCCAAGGGCATTTGAGCTGTCCTGGGTGAGGACTGATCTAACAACCCTCAGATTAAGTCTCACTAATATTGAAACTCCCCAAAATGCTGTAAAATTTGAAGTAATTCAAAAGAAAGCCATAAAATGCTTCTCTCATACTTCTTCCACGAATGCAGTAGCAACCCATAACGTAATTTTTAGCAAAGCTATCAAAATGTTTCTTCTATGAAATGTGTACTAGAGCACTTTAGCAATAAATTATGTAATACATAGCAAAAGCTATTAAAATGCTTCTTCCATGAAAAGTGTACAGGAATAATGTAACAACCCATAATACTAATTAATATAGACTGAAAAAGCTCTTTCATTTTAAATATAAGTTTACAAAACAGAAACTAAAAAGCATCATCTTAAAATGGGTTATTCTTTTAGATGTGGAGATAAAGAAAGTCAGGAAAAAAGCAAGAACAAAAAGCACATTATTCAGCTAAATGGTACAAAACTGAAGTAACCATAAAAATCTAAACTGAAACAAAAATCATTATTATTTTTGATTGGGAGGGAGGTTGGCAGGAGTAGGGTGGTGGTGGTGGAAATCTCATTTGAAAAAGGAGAATATTTGAATAAAGGAGAAATTTATCAAAGAATAAAAGTTATGGCTAAAATTTATCATGCTTCATTCTCATGCATTTGGTTAATTTTGGAAAATTACTGTTAAGAAATTAATGTGAGTCCAACAATGATACATCCTAGAACTGACCATGCTGACACTGCCAGCCTCTGATCCCAGGACTCAAAGTTACTAGAATAAACCACGCTGATACTACCAGCCATTGGTCCCAAGACTTAAAGTTACTAGAACAGACCATGTTGACCCTGCCAGCCATTGGTCTCAAGGCTTAAAGTTACTATAATAGACCATGTTGACACTGCCAGCCATTGGTCCCATGGCTCAAAGTTACTAGAATAGACCAATTTGGCATTGCCAGCCATTGGTTTCAAGGCTTCAAGTTACTAGAATAAACCATGTTGATATTTCCAGCCATTGGTATACAGACTTGAGTTACTCAAACAGACCAATTTGAAACTGCCAGCCATTGGTCCCATGACTCGAAGTTACTAGCATAGACCCTGTTGAAATTGCCAGCCATTGGTCTCAAGACTCAATGTTAATAGAATAGAACCTGTTGAAATTGCCAGCCATTGGTCCCAAGACTCAAAATTACTAGCATAGACCCTGTTGAAATTGCCAGCCATTGGTCCCAAGACTCAGTTACTAGCATAGACCCCGCTGAAATTGCCAGCCATTGGTCCCAAGACACAAAGTTACTAGAATAGACCAAGTTGACACTGCCAGCCATTGGTCCCATGACTCAAAGTTACTAGCATAGACCCTGTTGAAATTGCCAGCTATTGGTCCCAAGACACAAAGTTACTAGAACAGACCAAGTTTACACTGCCAGCCATTGGTCTTAAGGCTTAAAGTTACTAGAATCAAATATATTGTATATTCAGTTAACAGACAACAAAACATGATATATGCAATAAATGACATTATCTCCACTGAACTGTAAGTATAAAAGAATGATGTTTTTAGAAAAAGGAATTTGTTAAAGTTCATGAATGTAATAACTTCTGCATCTTTAGGATAAATGCCAACATACCCCCACATCTTTAGGATAAATGCCAACATACCCCCACTTCTTTAGGATAAATGCCAACATACCCCCACATCTTTAGGATAAATGCCAACATACCCCCACATCTTTAGGATAAATGCCAACATACCCCCACATCTTTAGGATAAATGCCAACATACCCCCACATCTTTAGGATAAATGCCAACATACCCCCACTTCTTTAGGATAATGCCAACATACCCCCACTTCTTTAGGATAAATGCCAACATACCCCCACTTCTTTAGGATAAATGCCAACATACCCCCACATCTTTAGGATAAATGTCAACATACCCCACATCTTTAGGATAAATATCAACATACCCCAACTTCTTTAGGATAAATGCCAACATACCCCCACTTCTTCAATGTTTCTTCAACAGATAAGCTAGGTTGAGGCTTCTTCTGTTCTTTATTTTTCTCTGTTTTATCTTCTTTCTCTCTCTTCTTTACATCTGCAACAGCTCTAAATAAAGTTAGGATAAACTTGTGAGGTTAATCTATAAAAAGAGTTAGTTCCCTTTATATGATATATAGACAAAAATACATTATACATACTCTCTTTCAGGGAGGGCTGGATTCAGAGGTGGTGAAGAATAATTTTCTGTTGTTAATGTGATAAAGTAATATATTTCACTGAGAAATGAGACAATACATATATATGCAAGTAAAAAAAATGTATACTCCTTGAAAGCTACATTAGTGAACATATTCTCTCTCCCTGGTCAAAAGATCTCATTAAGGGTTAATGTTCTTGACTTGCCATTTTATTTGTTCTTTCATTTAAGTAAACCCTTTCCAAGCTTCAGCATTTGCAACTAAAGTAAATAACCACTATTATTTCAACCTCAGAAAACAACAATCCCTTTAATTCAGTAGTCTACAATCCTTCTTCCCTGAAAAATCTACCACAGGATTAAATGATCATGGTTTGATCACAAATAAATTTAAACCATGTGACAATACACATATGTTCAAAGTCTTTCTCTGTTTATTTACTGAAACTGAGTTCCAAAATGTCAAAATCAACATCAAAGGACTGATATACACAGGCCCATTTTCACTGTCACACTAGGCTGTTGTTGATTTCTGCATACAAAATATTACATAATACTTGGCAACGGAATTTGAATGACATAATCTATATATATATATATATATATATATATATATATATATATATATATATATATATATATATATATATATATATATATAAGTTGATTCAGAGTATAAGATGAAGCCCACACTTCCAGGTCCAAAATTATTTTCTTTATAGGCCAGCAAATACAATACTACTACTGTAGTTGGCCAATCACTGGAACAGAACCATTTAAATTTTAGGTATGGATGGATTTGCTATTATAATCAAACATGCCACTCCCTGTTTTCCTGTGCAGTAGTACAAAGTCATGGCATCAACAATTATTTCAAACTATATAGGGCTTATTTAATTTATTCTTACTTGTTTCTTAAAGAGTATTCTTTACCCGTGAAATAAAATGGGTATTTCCAAAACTTGCTTGCTGCATGTAATTATGAAAAATCTTTAGGCTAGTTCTGTTTCATTGTCTCAAGTACAATACAAAGTCAAATACCCATGTGTCAGTTACAGTTAATTTAATTTGTCTAAATACAAGTTTCTTATCTGAATTTTTATCTCAGAATACTGTAGATATGAACTTTGTACTCAAACATTATTACTGATAGACAATTAAAAGACATTAATACTGACTGTAATTATATATATTAGAATTAACCATAGACAGACAGACACACACCCTTTATATTTCTAATTAATCGTCAAGATATTGCCTTGTTTTTAATTATATATATAAATGTTTTCTGCAATATTGCTTCATTCATGCATGCTTTAATTTGCCAAAATTGCTGTTTGCTCTCTGATTTTACTAATCTTCAAAGTGTACAAAAGTTGTTTGGAATACCAGACAAAGTATAAATTCTAATGATGCTAACCTAGTGTGGAGATACACATTTATTTTTTGGCAGAAAGCAATGTTTAAGCATACTACACATAAAATTAAGAAAACTGAGTGTAACATTTCTTTATTTTCCTGGAATATTTTTAAAAAAAGGTGTAAAAACATGATTAAATATTGTCAAATATAGCGTTATAGCAGGGTTCCAGTGTATTGTCAAATTCTACTAAAGACGGGAAGGATGACCAAGTACATGAACTGCCATGCATATAGGCCCAGTTTCCTCTAACCATTGCCACCCCATTTTTGATATTTGGACATTTATGTTAGGGTGTAGAGTCAGAGTCCATTCCCTTTTGAAAAGTTGGCATGGGGTAGCCGCTTACTAGCCGGCCCTGCAAACTTTAATGACCTTTCATCAAAATATACCTGCATGAAACCGATAGGAATATGATTTATTTTCTCAGAAATTGCAATCAGAGCATTCATTATGTCTTTAATCTGTTGACAGACAAGACAAAAATACATCGTTGCTGAAATCTGACCTGGATCTGGCCATTTGCATTCCTAGTCACGTGACTACACGATTCTCGCAACCCACATGTCAATGACATCAGAGGTCATACAGTCACGTGATATCAACAATACACCACTTTTAATGTTAATGCAGGAAAACAAAATCGAACATATAAATGAAAGTCACATAATTTTTATAGAAAAATGAAAACGTAAATCTTAAAATATTTATTCTGAAAACAATGACTGAAAATCTGTAAATGTTGCAGCAACTTGAAGAAAACCAGATTCACTATGCAGACAGCACATGTCAATGTGGTGGTCACATGAACCGACAAACACATCGCTGACATGTGCTCAGTACTCCTTGAAAATGGTTTTCTCCATTCTACTGTAATACCAAAAGGTTTCTGGTCGTTGATCTGAGAATAAAGATGTTGAGAATTAAGTGTGCATTATATGTATTTACAAACATTAACTTGACTTCTACATGATATGTCCAAATTATATGTACAACTTTGAAAATTTGTTTACTGTTGATATCACATGACTGTATGACCTCTGAAGTCATTAACATGTAGGCTGCGAGATTTGTATCGTCATGTAACTTGGAATGAAAATAGCCAGATCCAGGTAAAATTTCAGCAACGAAATACTTTTGTCTCATCTGTCAGCAGATTAAAGACATGATTAATGCTATGCTCATGATTTTTTAGAAAATGAATCATATTCCTATCGATTTCATGCAGGTATGTCTTGCTGAAAGGTTGTTTAAGTTTTCTGGGCCAGCTAGTAAGTGGCTACCCCATGCAGACACCTAATGGTGTTGGCAAATTCCAACTTTTCAATAGGGAATGGAATCTGACCCTACACCCCAACATAAAAAGGAAACTCGGACTAGCCATGCATAATACCATGATATTTATGATGATTTTCAACCTAAGTCTACAATATGCATGGTTTTTCTTTCTCTATGGTATACATGTTTTCTGACCCTACAATATACATATTTTCTGACATTTATACATATTTTCTGACATTTATACATATCTTCTGCCTACACCATATACAAATTTTCAAATGCTCTGCAATAAATTACCTTTCATTCAGCTCACTTGGCCAGTATTTATCCTGAGACACCCTTGCAAACTCTGCAACCAGTCTGTGACCCAATATTTCCAGCTGATGTATTCTTGACAAAGCCTTTTGATTATAATATAAAAATGGTGCCAAGAATCAATAAAATATGCTGAAAGTTTCCTCAAATTGAAGAAAGAAAAAGATGCAAAATGCAACTAGGTTTTATAAAATATATACCCCCACATTCCACTGCTCAAAAATATGCAAACAAAGGGGTTTCCCCCACACTCCACTGCTAGATCTGTGAAGCTAAGATTAAGTCCCAATGGGGTCAGGGTGGGGGGAGTAGACACTGAGTTTACTTTAGGTTAAACATTTGAATTCATTTCTTAATGCACATGGTAATGTGATGGGAATCTCTATTGTAATGCCCAAAATGTTAGTTGGGTTGGGACCTCAATGGTTTCCACATAATGACTCAAAGGTTAATTTGATTGGGACTTCAATGGTTTCCAGATAAATGACCCAAAGGTTAATTGGATTGGGACCTCAATGGTTTCCAAGTTATGACCCATGGGCTATTTATATCTCTTGAGTGTAAGAATGAACTGTACATGTCGGATTCATATAGAAAAAAATTGTTTTTCAAGCCCAGTAAGTGTATGCATGATTGTAATTAGCCATAGGCACAAACTGTGCACAATCCCAAGCATATTCAACAAGTTCCATTGAAATATAAGTTGTTAACTGGGTCACATAGTTCTCTGTAGCTTTCTGCTAATGGTAGTCATTGACACTCAATCTTCTGAAAATGTGGTCCAGGTGAGAAAACTGCGAGTCAATAAGTGACTATACAAATCATTTGATTCAAGGTAAATCAAAGCAAATTTTATACAGTATATCTTACTGACTATGCTAATAGTAGGGATTTCTTTATTATATTAGTCAGTTTATAGCAAAAATTGCAGCCTTTTTTGCTGCTTGTTGTCAATTGTTTCATCTCACAAAGGTGCATTTCCCCAAAACGCTGTGCAACACTGATGGAGTGCATCAGGGATCTGAATCATTCAATTCTTTTTATCGTCATGGTTCCCATGCATTTCTAAAGATAAATTTACGTGTCATTTCCTGGATTTTTCCAGGATGAGATTTGTTTTCAAGGTTCACATATGGCCATTACTGAATGGAATTAAAGAGCATTTTAGATTATAAAACGTGCATTTTCTAAATCTAAAGATATTTCTCTTTCAAGACTCTCCAAAACATCTAAGTCAGAAAAGATGATCATGTCCAAAACTACAAAATGTATCACATGAAAAAAGTTTGACTATATTCCTATTAATTGGCATGTAAAGTCCTTTCAATGTACAGAATAAGAATTCTAATTTTACTTTGCTAACCTACATTATGTTGCTATGTCGAAGCAACATAATGAACATAAATTAGTTTTCTTTTCTTTCAAACCTTTAATTTTAAAGAATTTGATAGCAGTACATCTGCATGTTATATAAAGTAAACATTTCCTATCAGGCTGTATAGAAACACTGAAATGCACCGAGACACACTGAAACACCGGAATGCACTTCATTTATATCGTATATAGCATAGTGTACATCGGTTTCATATGTATAATTCATAACTTTGAAATTTAATATTAGTTATATAATAAATTGATATGTACTTTCTTTACTACAAGTGATACAGCTTCAAAAGAATCTGGAAATTGCACATTTTGACGACAGTTTTGAAAGTAAATAAATTTAATACTAACAGCATGTATTGCCATGTATGCATCAGTTTAATGCTTAAGCCATTAATATAAACACATATTAATAATGATTTATTAAGCTGATTACTATATTTTAGTTATAAATAATTACATTTTTCTTGTGAATTTAGGTTTTGGGATTTGTGAGATTTGCACAAACCAGCTGTATAGTTTAAGTGCAACTATCATGAATTATGTTTGGACAATTATTTTAATAGTTTAAATGAGAATGGGGTGTCAAATCATTTCCATACTTACTTCGGTATTTATATCACAGCAAAAACAATTGTGCGCATAATTCAGAGTAGTTACATTTTCCATATTGATTTCCGTTACAAATGTACTAGCTAATAGTACACTGCCAACTGGCTAATGTATGCTTCAAGTATTTCAACAGTCTTTCGTTAAACATTATTAGAATTTACTCAGCTCTTGGAGGAAGAGTTTGGGTGCAGATGGCTGCAGAAATGGGTTTAATACACAAAGACATTTTTTAAAATGTATTTCAAAACATATTTGTTTCATAGGTTTAACAAAATTTATATAATTAATAATCCACATTATTCTACAAGTAAAGAAACTCTGATAAGCCTAATCAGACAGCAAATAAGATTAAATATAGCAAGAACAGAAATAAACACATTCCAGTTATATCGATTAAAGTGAAGGCGATGAGTGCCATTGACTCACAGAGATGGGTTCAAATCTCCGTAAATTCTCTAACCTGTATGATAGTATTATTTGTATTAAATCAAGCATTGCCCTATAGAATCCATATACACAGTGATGTTATAACACACTTCATTATTACATGAATTTGGATATAACACGGTTGTGGTATGGCTACCAAAATTTCATATACATGTATTTTTCTCGTACACGAAAAAAATCTTTCTTAAAAGTACCAAAACAAACCATTAAAAGTTTATTATCATTTTGGGGACAAGATTGTGTCTGAATAATACAAGATGATCGTAGTGTGGCTCCTGCAATTTTATATGCATTTATAGTTTTTTCTTCTTAAAAGTACAAAAAATAACATGTAAACAGTTTATTCTGGGATCACATAGGGCTTCGCCAATGTCACAAACTTGGATTTTTTTCCCTTATTGGCGGCAAAATATACCATCTGGTGATTCTTTTTATTGGCGACATTGTATATACAACCATTGGTTTGGAGTGGAGGAATTCAGAGGCCCCATGAAAGGAAGCCCCAAACTGCAAACTGGATATAAAATGCACTGAAATTGATTGATTGTTACATAAACAAATTCTTTGTCCATATTGACAAACCATCTAAACAGTGCATTGTTATATCATAATCAACTTATCTTAACATCTAGCATGAGTACTGTATGTTGTGAGATATCCACTTTTTTGTTGTTGACATTTCTTGTAATGGAGATCAACTGGATGAGGCATTATCTCGTAATCTATTTTTCGTCAGATTTTTGGCCACTCGCTAGTAATTATTATATTTACAAAGACTGACATTTGTATGTGGACGGTAAGTAAAATTCCTCTTCTTTTCAGTCAGAACTAAATCCTTCAGAACACCCCTTTGTTAAATTTCTGATGCATGAGTGGAAGGCAGCATCACATTGCTACCACAAATGTAAAAAAACACATTTTACTTATTGGTTTCTTCAACAGACAGGGCAGAACAGTAACTAGAATAGACCAAACGATGGCCAATTTCTTTTTAAAAATGTATTCAGATAAAATAGTTTGCAGAAATTTCAAAGGAAACAGATTACCTTTGAAGCATCGATTGTTATGAAAACTTACTCGGCAAATGGAGAAAAAAATCAGTCGCAATCATGCAATACAATTATTTGACGTTGCCGCCACAATATGAAATGGGCATTTGTTTGGTTCTCCAAGGCTGACCTTTAGCAGTGACTTCAATAACACATGCACCCTTCATCAAAGAAAGCCCACTACAATCTTCAATAAAAACAAAGAACTTTTCTTCAAAGGAAGTCAGTACCAAACTTAAATAAAAGTAATGGAATCTGATGGATTTTTGCAATTTCCAACGTGACTGGAACATGTTAACTGTGCCGTGAAAGTTTGCTTTTTACAGGGAAAAAGTTAATGCTTACAAACGCAATCAAAAGCAGCTTAAAATACTAACTTCTACTGACTGAGAATGTACTGAAAAGTAAATGCTTTGTCATTCGTTACATGATTGTACTGTTTTTTCCACTGAATTCAGAACAATATGATCTGTGACAAAATTAATGAATATATTAAATCTATGTGTGTGCGTATTTTCGATGGAATTGCTTGCATTGTGGTTTCAATGTATATGATGAGATTCACAGATGAGTACATGGTGCTGATACTCTATTCATGCTATACATTAAACATGTATATATAATACCAATACCGATGAAGCACGTATTTTACCGCCCGCATTTATTACCCCCCCCCTTGCAATTTTTTGGGTACATGCATCATTTTCTTCAGCTAACTGACCTGGTTGCTTATAACACGGTTCTGTCTATAACATGGTCGGGTTCTATGGCTCCCAACTACCGTGTTATAGCGGGGTCACATGGTTTATATATATATATATATATATATATATATATATATATATATATATATATATATATATAGAGAGAGAGAGAGAGAGAGAGGGAGGGAGAGAGAGAGTGAGTGAGAACTGGTCTGAATACAATAATGCTTTGTTAGATTATGAAAATGTATTTTTATCATACACAATGTACCAATAGCATCCAATAAAACCTACAAACTAAAAAGTGTATCTTCCACTAGGTAAAATGTTTGATAAATCCGCTATTATTTTAACTATCTTTCGCTAATCATGTAAATTCAACCCTTAGAAATCAGCCAGCACTCATTCTTGCCTTCATGCACTGAAGTAAAGATTATATAATCAGTAGCCATTGGCTATCATTGGAGTTCAATACAATATCATACATATTTAACCCGCTAATTGTGTGAGCCTCGTATTAATTATAATAAAGAAAGTGAAAATGTAACGAAAATAGTGGTATTATTTCTGTTGATAGTTTTTTTGAATAAACTAAGTATACAGTTCAATTTTGTTTATTACTTGAAATAAAGGAGCAGTTGTTTCTAAAAATAGCAACATACAAAATAAAATTATTTTAATCCCTGAATAAAGCTGCTCCTCATCATGCTCCTCATCTTGCTCCTCGTTGTGGTCCTCATCATGCTCCTCATCATGCTCCTCCTCTTGCTCCTCATCTTGCTCCTCATCATGCTCCTCATCTTCAGGATTTGCAGGAGTTTTAGTGTTTTTTAAAGACCAAGATTTAAGTTCTTGATGAGACGTATCAATACACCTCCTATGGTACCATTTCCAACAATCTGAGCACTGTATGGTATAATTTCTACATTCTGATTTACACATGCCACAGGGAAATTCAGCCATCTATACTGACTCACCAAAGAACATAGCCAACTGAACAAAGATTTGCAGAGTTTTATCATTTGTATACAAAAATACGTTGCCACTGTCATCATTTCGTATTCTGAAATAGCACATACATATGCCCAGAGTGCAAAGATAAACATGCCAATATGGTCATATTATTCACTGCAATTGTATCCAGAGATGTCATCAGAATTGTATGATAGTATATGAGACTGGTGTGAGATGTCATCAGAACCGTACACCAGATTCGTGGAGAGTGGAGGTGTGATGCCTTCCGAAATTGATATGGAACATGTAACCACATGTACTCTGAATCACAGGCAAACAACCTTTGTTGTGACATAAATACCAAAATAAATAAAAAAATGATTTGACAAGCCATTATTGCATGTTTCATTGTATTTAGATCATTAAAATAATTGTTCGCACATAATTACACTTATACTTTTTCTTACTGGTTTTCACAAAGTTTATATATCCCCTCATTACTAATAATTCATTACTAATATGTTTTTATTAATAGCTTAAGCATTAAACTCATGTATAAATTGTAATACACGCTATTAATATTAAATTAATTTACTTTCAAAAGAGTCACCGAAATTCACAATATCCAGTTTCTTATCAATTTGCACCATATGTCGTCAGTAAAGAAAGTACATATGATTATATTATATAACTAATATTAAATTTCAAAAGTACAAATTAGTCTATTTTATAACTAATATTAAATTTCAAAGTTATGAATACACAACCAATGATATGCCACGGTATATAAAATATTGTGTTTCTGTGTTTTAAATGTGTTCTGGTGTTTCAGTGTATTTCAGTGTTTCAGTGCATTTCAGTGTTTTTAATCACCGTTCCCATCGCTGTATGAAAATACAATAAACGCAAAGTATTAGAATCTTATCTTGTAACAAAAAAAGTTTATCCCTGAATTTATCTGTGCTAATAAATTCCCAAACAAGATTTTTCAAACAACCAAAGCTCCTTAAGATGATATTTTTAAAAGTCCATCATTTAAAAAACATTTATAAAGAGGTTGATTTAAATTTTGACAAAAGACCTTCAAAATTATAATTGCTGTATAAACAAATATTTTGTAAAATCAACTTGTCTTCTTGTAAGTCAATAAACCAGTCCCCAAACCTATATTGATACAGGGGTGTATACCATTTGTTTTAAATGTAATACAAGGGATGACAATTTCCCATTTCTCCAGCATTCTATTTCAGATCTAAAATCTATGCTTCAAGCTACATGTCACTGTGTAATAATTTTGCACCAAAGTTCAGCAGAGAGATTCAACATTTTGGACAAAAAATTTGACTTAAATAGCAGTACATTTTCTAATCCAGGATTCCTCCACATATTCCTACTCCATTTTTCACATTTGGACAATTTAGAATGGGATGTGAGATCAGAGAAATTACTTATCGAAAATTTTGAATTTGCCACCACAGTGTGGTAGCGGTATATGGTAGCAAATTTAAACAATGTTATATCAACTCATACCTGCATGAAATTGATAGGAAGATTATTTATTTTCTTAGAAATTGCGAATATTAAAATCATTATATCTTTAAGCTGCTGAAAGACAAACTAAAACTATGGCATTGATGGACTTTGACCTGGCACTAGCAATTTGTATTGGTAGTCACACGAGTACACAATCTCACAACCACATGTTCATGACATCATTGATCCAGTAATCACTTGATATCAATAATTATAACCCATTTCAAACAGAGATTATTGTTGATATCACATGACTATTGAGATCTGTTAAGTTATGTGACTATTAATGCAAATGGCTAGTACTGGATCTGGTTTCGTCTATGCTGTAGTTTCATCTAGTCTGTCAATTAAAGACATAACGATTATAATACTTAACATTTCTAGTAAGTGGCTACGCATTACTGCCTCCATGTTAGATTGTTGTGATGCTAGACTGGTTTCCATGTCTTCCATAGAGACCACTCCGGTGGCCTAGTGATTAGAGTATCCTCTACGGATGCGGTTGTTGCAGGTTTCACCCCCAGCCAAGTCATACCAAAGACTAATAAAAATGGTACTAACAGATGCCTTGCTTGGTGCTCAGCATTCAGAGGTTAGTGTTAGGACTGGTCGCCCTGGTGTCAGGATAATTTGACTGGGTGGGACATCATACTACATGTCTGCAGCATGATGCCTCAGTGCAAGACATCACTATAAACTGCCACACTGCAGACATCATAGCAATATGACTGAAAAATTGTTAAATCTAGTTAAAATTCCAAATCACACATTCGCACATGTCTTCCATGTAAGAAAAGATACGTATATCGAACTATATGTGGAATAAAAAAGTCTACTAGATGAATCTAATCCACTTAGCATTTGGACTGCATCCATAAATGTTTATGGCAAGTACCCAAATGATCTAGATTGCAACCTCCAAATATTCTGGTCAGAAATTTAACTCCTGGTCAGTTCAGTTACAACTCAATTACGTAATTGTTTCGAGCATCAAACTGTGGCGGAAAATTCCCAAGTTTTTCCCAGCTTTCACCAATATTTGCACAATTCAAGGACTTTTCATGGTCGGGAATCAAATTATCATTTCTTCTGAGTTTTTCCTGACTTCCTGGTAGCATGGGAACCCTGTATCTTACCCATATCCCATGTTCCATTCAGTCCCAAGGTAATGAATTCCATATTCAAACTGTTCAAATAATTCTCTCATGAGTACCAGCTATTTTGAGGTACCCATTTAGCTACCCAGCTTATTACCTGTTGATCAGCAGTTTTGCATACGTTCAAAATCATAAATCAGTGGACAGAACTATTTCAAATAAAAGCAAAATGACAACAATTTAAGTACGAGGGAAACCTTCGTGTCAGAATTGGGGGGGGGTCAATACAAATTTAGTGGTCTCTGATGCACAAAAGGTAACAGGAAATACTGAAGGATCTTACATGTGTTTTAAATAATATGACCATATTGGGACTGGGAATGCACACCCAAATTAGGAAAGATCCCATCAAAGACTAAGGAAACTAACTCTTGTGGTAAGTACATAGATATGATGGTGACACTGTTCATGGTACTGCTGACATGTACTTAAAATGATGAGCTATCACTTCATGAAATACAACTTTTAAAGTGCACATATTCTGTCTAATAGATTGTTTTACTTACCAATTTGGCTGCTTTATGACCACTAAATTTAGCAAAGGCCGTGTGCTTCTGAAAGATAAAAGATATTTTTCTGTGCACAATACACTGCCAAATGAGAACAAATTCGCCCCAATCCTGAAATCATTTTAAGTGTCAGCAGATTGGTTAGTAATTGTTTATGAACATATAAATATTTAACATCATAGACACATACAACTCGTCGCTGAGCACAGTTAATGTTATACATGTTAATGGATACACATAGTAAATGGGTGAACAAAGGACACCTTCATGACCTAAATTACATTTTTTTAAATTTAATTTTCTCCTACTCATTTCACTCCAATTCTGTCTGTAGTGTCTACAAAGAATGAGTTCACTGTCTATGATACTTAGATATGAAAAAGTTTACAAAAGAAGCAATTGTGATCCTTGAAATCCAGAAGTACATGTGTGCTTTTTTAAACAGTTACCGCAAATAAACGCTTTTGGATGCCTGCATCCAATTCACATGTTTGGACACCTGTGCATCATCTACATGGAAGCATGTTTCTACACAAGTAGTAAACATCAGCCATTTCGAGCTGGTTTTCGTAGTTCTATCTTTGTCAAAATCCCACGATAAGGAAAGACAAGCATTTAGGTAAATAACCATTATGTTAAATCAAGTGTCATAGTATGCTACATAAAGATTCTCCACTCTCCAAAATGGAGACCACAGATTCTGTTCAGTACTTTCTTGAATTCAGATGATTAGATCTATAACGGCTTCAATAAGATCTAGGCTCCGATACCTACGTGGGAAACACAGATATTTGATAATTTATTCTAATGATAACATAGACAATGAGCCAGTATATGTTGAAGCTGAGAAACAGCAATGGTTGGTCACATAGCTTCAATGACTTGATGATGAAAACCGTTTTAAAAATTCTTACATGAAAATAAATTAAATAAAGGTCACATTTTACTTTTAAACCTATCTATAAATAACAAATATGTTGAAAAAAGTAAAATGGTTAAAAATTATTTTCAACTGAACTTTTACTACACTGCAATAAAAATCACAGGCAGGCCTTAGAGTCATTTATGTAACAAGTATTCTATTTAAAGCACACTGCAATCTGTGGCTCTGGCACATGTATACTGACAGCCTGTATAGGAACAAATGCTATGAGGTAAATGATCAACTTTCCTGCAAAATATTTGTTTTCATCAAGGTATCTAATAAATAATTTTACAAAATCAGCTGAAGTTTTTCCTTAGGAATATATTTTGAATTTGGACATATCAGGACAAAAGAGGAAGGCAATAAAATCCACTTTAGTTAATACAATTATCATCTGTAAGATTCACCAGAAGCAGCAGCATACATGTATGAATATATGTAGGATTAATGATAAACTAAAAGAAACAAAACAAATATGCAATCATTTTTAAATTGTATTCCCATCCTGCACTCCATCAATAATGAATTATAAATGCACTGTAATGTACAGCATTACCATTGGTCCCTTTGTGCCCATGACTCGAATATGAGTTGCCCCAAAGTGACAAAGGAGGTCCTGTTTCTCTGTAGGTGTGAGATCTGCAGGCAGATGTCTCACTACTAATGTGCAGGCTTCTTCATCCTCCATTTTTTCAAACTAAAAGAGAAATACAATATCCAAACCAGAATTATTGATTTACAACCAACACAGATGTAATACTCTGTAAAATGAAGGAATGTTGCCCTGCCTGGTTCACGGGTGAATGGAACACTTTCATCTTTAATAAATGTCACCTTGCAACAGTTTGTTCTTACTCCAATAGAAAAACTAAATTATCATTGCTGCAAGAACACAAGAATTAACCACATAATTAAAAGTAATAATTAACATAATGTTTTAAGATTCTTAGTGTTGCCATTCATCAGCTAATGGAAAGAAATAAATAAAAGAAAAGAGAAGAGAAGAATTGGAAAAAGCAGGCAGTTATTTGTAAAATTGTTAGCTACATTAAAGTACATTTGGAGAGACTGCACAAGTTGTTGCACAGATCCAGTTACCACAAAATCATCACTTATTCTTCACTCGATACAGTGAATGATGATCTTAACCCACACCATACTCTGCCCATTCTGGAGTTGGTCCGTAATGAAGTTGGCCTATTACAGATTCTGTCTATAAAACTTAACTGAAAAAACAATACTGTCCAAGTTGGCCCATACTATCAAGCAATGCTGGTTAAAGTCCAAAGCTTTTTTGTGATCTTTACATTCAACTATATATGGTTTTATAACACTTATTTTTAATGAACAATAATAGCAAATATGGCTAGTTACAGATTAACTGTAACAAGCAAGCAAATAATATGGTAACTATTGTAGAATGCATGTGTTGTTTGCTTAAAGTATATTGCTAATCAAGGTTTTAATATCGTATCTACTCCTTGGATGGTCAATCAGATATTTCTGTGCTTTGGGTCTGTGAATTTCTTTGGATGCAACAGCAAGCCACTGCATCTAATCAAAATCAAGTTGTTTAAATGTGAACACTGTTCCTCCATGATCAAGACAAGGGGAGCATAAAACTTGTATGGACTCATAAATAAAACATTTCCCATGACCTGTCCATGTTTGCAGTAATACATCCTTTCCATTAAATACACCTGGAATGGCTTCTCTCTGGTACTTTTGATGATAATCTTACAAAGTATCCTTTCAAAGTCATTTGCCTATTGGTTAGTTGAACTTACATACTAAGGTATGCAACTCATGAAATCTAATAAATGTCACTAAGATAAACCAAAGAAATATCTGATAGATCCACCAAGGAGTACATAAGTTAATGAATCAGAACACTGGCTAGCAATGATGTGCTGTACGATTCAAGAAAAGACTGTTCTAAATAAAAAAGTGAGGACAATGGTAACCCTTTCTTTGACACATTGATTTGAGCATTTTGGGTATTAAAAAGATTCAATATTTTATAAAAATAAGCTATTATGTTGAAGAGAAACGACAATGAATAGGATGTAATCTATTTCAAATATCTCATTGATAGGAAAAAATTACTAAAGAATTTAGTGACAGACAGTACGCCCGGGAATTTTTTGTGAATAAATATATATGGATATACACATACACCCCTTTACCTCTGAACTATGGTATTTTTGTACTGTACCAGTTCTTCGGTAGTTTCTGTTAGTATGCATTATAAGGAAATTCCTGATTAACCCTGCCACGAATTTAAGGATATTAACCGTATGTTATCTATTTTGATTACAAAAGAATTGAAAATTTATACTTTTCAACAACAACAAAATACATTGCAGCAAAACGAAATGTATATCAACGGAATTTGAAAACGCGCCCACCTGTTTGTTAGAAAAATTGATTCCATCAAGAAAAAATTATCAAGTAAGTATTGTCCGACTAAAGCACTGAACATATAAATTTTATTTTCTGGCAGTGTCAATATTGGTTGCCAAGTGTGTGAGATATTCCTAAAACTTTGGACTCTAATTCCCCTATGAACCGAGCGAGAAACACGCTACACAACGCTGTTAATTTGGCAGTAAGACCTAGACCCACACAACATAAATATCAGGGTAGTCCTACATGTAAGACCTGACGCTGATATTTATAGCACCTAAATAAAATCAACATGTGCTGTGTCTTACATGTAGGACTAAATATCAGGGTAAACGACGTACAATGTAGGACTAGGGGAAAAATTTAACAGGTTTACGCTGGTTCACTGGCCCGATTTCAGACAGGTTTCTTACATCAATGACTATCTATATTTTTGTAAAACATAGTTGTTTAATATTTTAAATGTATAATATATCCACAGTTTATTCTTGTTTCACAAAATCTCTTATAATATCAAAATCTCATAATATTGGCATTTGTTGACAAACTATACAAATGCTCCCACCTTTCGTTTATTATCCACAAACTCTTTTTTGTGAAGAACTTTATGGGAGGTAACACAAATACGGGTCAAACTATTTACCGGAACAAATTGGAACAAGCCGGAACAAATAAAAATACCGGAACAAAAAAAAATACCGGAACAAAAAATGGATACTAGCAATACCGGATAAAAGGTTACATTACAAATTCTACTTACATTTTTAATTTGTTATACTTTTATTTCTATTATTTTCAGATATTTTCATACTGATTGGTTATTTTACTGATGCTTTTTCGTTTTCTTTGGTACTGAATCTTTGATGCAAATAGGGGACGATTATTTAAGGGGTAATATCTCCTATGTACTTGATTTGCATTAGTACCAAAATTATATTGCACTGTATATATTAAGATATGTTTATTATAAACATTGAACTTTATAAGCAGGATATCTGCGTGAGTCAAGTTTCGGCAAGTAGCGGCTAGTGGCCGGATGTTATAAGTTATTATATTATGACGTTTGCAATATTGTCGATAAGCTATTACTATTGTTTAACCACACTGCTCATTTTCTTGTGTATGAATACAAACACGGTCAGTTAAAATAATCAGATTCGCATTGTATTGCTCAGCATATCAAAATTTAAGACAGACAAAACAACACAAACGAATATTTAAGAATAACACACACCTTATAAAGCGATGAAATATAAAGGAAAATAAATGAAAGGCACTTTTCTAATATTGTGCTAAAATGCGATTTTATTAGTGTAATTAAAATTTTAGGTATGTTATGTGATGCAGATTTTAAGCGAATACAACACATATAAAGAGTTTGCAAAAATATTTAACTTTCAGTTGGATGTAACATCTTTACAGACAACATTTTCCTAACAGCAATCTTTACTTCATACCGAAAAATGTGAAGGAAAAATAAAGAAAAAAAAACGTAAAAGAAGATATACGGTGCTCTCACATCTGTGTACACATCTACAGCACATTTTGTTTGTAAATGTTTCATCTGTTTGCCTTTATTTCTGAACCGTCAATGTACACTGTACAAAGATTATGGTACATCAATTGTACTTAATACAATAAACAAATTACTATTATTCACTTGTACCTGTTTCGGTATTTTTGGTTTGTTCCGGTATTTTTGTTTTGTTCTGGAATTATTGATTTGTTTCAAGTTGTTAGGGCAGATAGTTGGACCGTACAAATACTGCAGGTGAAGACCCAGTCTGATAAAAATTACCGGATCTCCACTGTCCTACGTAGCCATATGTAGGACAGCGTAGGTCTGATTTTAAGCACACTGCGTGAACAGCAATAGGTCTAAATTTTTGAAAAATTCTTAATGCAAATAAACTTTCACGAAAATTCACTTTCCGTTTTCAAATGTATATCATTTTTTCTTCATATAGTCTCTATATCATTAGATTCGTTTTTTTATGGGTTTGACTATATCATTGAATTTATTTTATGGGTTTGATTATATCATTGAATTCATTTTGTGGGTTTGACAATATCATTGAATTCATTTAATGGGTTTCACTATATCATTGAATTCATATCATGGGTTTGACTGTATCATTGAATTTATTTTATGGGTTTGACTATAACATTGATTTCATTTTGTGGGTCTTACAATATCATTGAATTCACTTTATGGGTTTGACAATATCATTGAAATTCATTTTGTGGGTTTGACAATATCATTGAATTAATTTTGTGGGTCTGACAATATCATTGAATTCATTATCTGGGCTCATCTAATGCATGACATCCAAGCAACCACAACAGCATCGTTATATCCTACAGCTGAACAACTTGACAAGTGCTTACGTTTATCGCTTGTCAAACATTCCCCACAACCAAGTGTTGAGTATCCATTCAAAAGTGATTTCCATGGTATAGCACTGTTAGGTACCATCTATCGACTGCTGTAAGAAAACGCAGTAAGGCTGAGCTTTCCACCAGCCTCACTATTCATAAGCAAATATATGAAGCTGCTACTACAGTACTGAAATCACTGAAAGTTCCAGCTGCGAATAGCTCTTCGAAAGTATAAACGTGCTAATGTAAAGTAATAAATGCATATCACTTTTGAACGACCCTCTATCTAGTCGACTTTCCGGAACTGTATGCAAATGCATTTCGTGACAAAGTTCGATCTATTAAAGATAAGATTGACAACACAATTTTAATCGACTCATCATCACCACAAATTTGTCATATAGTAAATATTATGCAACCTTTAACAGCATTTGAACTTGTCTCACTGGGTTCGGTACATACACTTGTGATGAACAGAACCACAAAGTCGTGTGAACTCTAACCGATTCTGACATCATTACTACTTGAGTGCTTAGATTCAATGCTGCATTCACTAAGCGATGTTATCAAAATTCTCTCTCATCCCGGGACTTCCATTCATTTTTAATAATGCCATTGTTAAGCTCTGCTGAAGCAATCGACACGACCCTAGCGATTTAAAAAACAACCTTCCTGTTTCAAAAATTTTTGAAAACATTGTTCAATCCCAACTTTTATATCAGCTGAATTCAAATAGTTGTTTTAGCAATATACAGTCTCAAAATTGCCCTCACCTTCTTAGTCAACATGACACAACTTGTGTCTGTAAATGGAAAGCATCCCAGCTCAGTTGACGAAGATTTTGGTGTTCCACAAGGCTCTGTTCTCTGCCGAGTTCTCTTCATTACATACACCCAGGCGCTCTCAAGTGACATAGCTCTACATCCGGTGTCTCACCAGTTTTGCACTGATGACACTCAAGGTGGCGCTCTACAGTTTCGTATTTTGCATGGGTTAGAATTTTAAAGAAAAAGAATTTCCTCGGCTTTCCTCACTGGTTAAAATGGCTATTTAAAAAAGACTTTTTTTATCTTAGGTATAGTTCAAAGAACCTTTACTTCCCTTTATTTTGGTGTATGATTGATGGGTGCAATATGGGTTATAGAGTATACAGCTTGGCCTTACTCCAGATGTGCACCTTTCAAAAAAGTGCTATCTCCACATGGTCATTTTCAATTACTGAACTTCAGAGGTAAATTGTATAAAAAAGAGCCGATAACTTTTTTTTAAACATTTTATGTATTTGTTAATTCATTTCATTTGTATTTTCAGAAGCTGGTATTTTCTAGTCTAGCAAAA